>OZ025297.1:76427710-77627710 GCA_964019185.1 Maratus speculifer | reverse complement strand
TTATTCTGCCATTGCAAATTTCGGGACTTCATGTTTAGTTCGAATTAAGCGAAGATTCGAATTATCCAATTTCGAATTAACGAGAGTCGACTGTACAAACAAGCTCTTTTGTTTGGCATGCACTTTCCAATTAGTTTGATAATTCAATTATTAAGCATGAAGTTCGATTACATAGCTATCAAATTTTGCTTAGTTATGTAATTTTAGTTATTTATTTATTAACAAAGGATGTATTTCGTTATGGAATGTAAACAAAAACAAACTGTGAACTATTCATAATCATTTAAATGCAAACGGGTTAATCATTGCTGATATAACTGTGGGCTTTGAAGATAGATTAAAAAGATGTTTAAGTTAAAAAAATATTTTAAAAGACATAAAAAATGCTTAAATTAAGAATTGTTTTTAAACAAAGTACATTTTAACCTCCTCAGTTCTGATGTTGCCTTTAAGAGACACTAAAGTATATCCTTTAAATTAATTTAAATGCTTCTAGAATTGTCAAAATTACTTCTAAAACTTTTTAATAAATGCGTCCATATCATAAGTACCGATATACAGACTTATACATCTTCGGTGTTGTTTTATAAAATTTTTAAACTGGATTTTGTAGTCCCAGTTAATGTATGTCTTAGAAATGAGGAGGTTAAAGTACATGTTTTTCTCTAATTGATGGTGTAAAAATTTAGTCTGTGCGTTGGTTAAAAGTTAAAATAATGAAAACGGATTACTTAGATCGTTTCCATTGTCGATTTGACATGAACTCACTTCTTGTTTCTGCTTTATAATCTAGATTAATTTCTGAGAATGCATTTATGATAAATAATTACGCTACAAAAAATGCAATGTATACCTTATTTCGATATTGAAACGGTTAATGCGGTTTTTAGATTTTTATCTTAACATGTTTGAAATATTTCCCGAATATTTTACCTTCTCTGGTTTTAAAATACTACTGCGACAGAATAAATACTCTGTGCAGAAAACAGTTATTGTCTCAAAATCACAAATACCTCATATCTGTAACACACCCTTTCTTTATTGTGACACATTTTTGAAGCTGTCTCTGGATGATATTTTTTAATAATTTTAAATAAAAATGAAGAAACTTCAGACGTCTACGTACGTATTTATGTGGTAATACTTCGATCTGATGGAATTGTTGATATGAGCAGTCAGTTTAAAAACATGGACCTTATGACGTTATATATTTTTGATTCTCTAAATTTTTTCATGTCATGAAATTTAATATCTTTGCATCCGTGTTTTCAGATTTCACGGTGGTTTAATATAATTTTCTTCTTTCAATATTACAGTACAAAAGCAGAAAAAGACTCATATTGTAAAGAAGAAAATATTAAGAAGAAAGACACTGCATCTGAGAAATACTGATATCTTTCAAAAACCTTGAAGTAAATTTCTATATAAATAAAATTACATATAATCGTACAATTTAAGGCATTGTTTAGTTTTGAGCGTATATTGTTGCATAAGCTTAACCACGTGACTATTTTTCTTGAAGAAGTATTGTAGTTTTAAAATAAGTACACCGGTAATGATTGTTTTTTAAAAATAATCTTAGTGATATTAACTTTAAAAATGTTCGTAATCATTCTCATCATCATTCTCATAGTTATAATCGACATCATCCTGTTTATTTCAAAATTAATTAAATACAAGAAAATGAAATATAACAAAAATTACCAATTGTGACCAATCCCTTTTACTAAAAACACCAGTTGCTTTACAGTAAATAAATATAAATACAATAACGTATGAATCAATATTTGGGAGTCTCTCTCCTATCCCCTTCTCAATTACTAGTAAATGAAACAGTTGATAAAAAAAAAAAAAAAAAAAAAAAAAAAATCATGAATATTTATAACACTTAAAAGTACCCTTTTTACACCTAAAATACCCAAATGCAAATGTGAATATTTTCATTTAATTTTACAAACACACATTGTTTTAAATAAAAAAGTTTTTTTTTTTTGAAAAACTAGACTTTTGTACATTTTTTCCAATTTTTAACATTTTGAAAAAATAAATAAAAAATATTTGAAACTACTTACAAATACTTGAAAAGTTTAGCTAGTTTTAAAGCGTAAATCTCATTGTATAAGTCTTTAAAAACAAAAGGTTTCCAAAATAAACTTTGAGATTTCTTTCTTTCTTTTTTTTTTTTTTTCTTGTAAAAGGTAACTAGTGGAAATACAACAGACATTGCAAAATTTAACTTAAAAAAATTATTAAAATAAATATAACAAAAATTTCAATCAATTTTGGATTAAGTAAAGTTAAAAGAGTTATAATAGATTTCTTTCGAAAACTAGAAATAAAAATTGTTCAAAACTAAAATTTTAAATACTGGATTTTGTGGAATCAGCAGACGTAGAAAGAAAATTCATTATAATTTTTGTTTTAGAATTTTTTTGTTTGATGCATTGCTCGTAAGTTTATTAATTTTTTTTATTATTATTTTTATTATCTAAAACCTAAAATATTTAAATAAATGGTAAAGTACGAGTATTTCCAGAACTCAGAAAGTTACAAACAATAAATTATGAATTATTAAATGTATTATTAAAAAATGGTTGTTAAATGAATAATAAACTTTGTAAAAAGCTAGACAACGTACAGTTGGGTAAAGCTGTACATACTAGAGAAGTATGAATGAGTATACCATAAAAACTCTAACACATATGAAGTCTAAATAATATCAAATGTTGTTATTCTGCATAACTCTTTTTTTAGTCTGATCCTGATCTGTTTATGGTGAACTTAATTCGATACTGAAAACAAAAGTAGTGTGCATATTTAAACTTCATTTGGCAATTCATAAACTCAAACTAAACAAGATAAAAATATGTTCTTTTACAGCGTAGCTGAAACAAAACCCTTGTTCAAAGTTTGCAATTGGCATTGTGATAAACGCGCTTAGAATGGAGGTCGCAAAGTTGCAATGCCGCCTTGCTCCATCTTGCTTTTTTTAGATATTTTTAAAATTAATTTTTAAAGACACGGGAGGCGTATTGAAAAATCCACTCAATGCAAACTATTCATGAATACCATAGTATTTATGTAGTTAATTCTAATTCAATTAGTCTGTTTTTAGCATTTTGGACGCTTATTGTTTTTATACTGCTACTGGACATTGCATCACACAAATATATCCTTTAAAGTCCCACGACATTAAAAGCCTATGGTGTATTGAGTCCGCCGCCTATGTCATTGTATGTGGTCAAACTGTCTTTAAGGGTCAATACCACAGCTAATTACCGACGATTTTTTTCGAAAATCATAATAAAAAATAAATCATAATTAACAATCAATAACCTTTGCTGAATACTCGCAATTTTAAATTTGCGTGTAACGGAAAAACGCGTTTTTCTCAAGAACTAAGTAAACTATGCCAATCGCTAAAGCTTTTCTCGCAGGTTCAGATTTACGTATAGTAAATTTAATTTTTTTTCATACTTTTAGTTTCACTAGACTGTTACATGAATTTTTGCTGCTACCGTTATAAAAAATTTTTAGGAATCCCAATTTTCTAGAAAAGGTTTAGTAACTTTACAGATTTTATTTTATTTTATTACAGCGTACTATTATTGTATACCATTATCTTTGCATGTTTATTGAAAGTTGAATTTTAACTTTTTTGTTGCATCATGTGCCATATCTGGTACACAGATAAAACATTATAATTTTCATTATGTGTCATATGAACTTAACCACTAAGATCAGAGTCCCTAATCAGAATAATCAAAAAATGGAAAATGAATTTTTTTTCTATATCAGATGGCTGCACTTAACAAAGCCTTCACAGTTAAATAAAATCTGTAAGGTTACTAAAAGTTTTCTAGGAAACTGGGATTCCTAGAACTTTTATGTAACGGCAACAGCAAAAATTCATGTAACAGATACACATTTACACGTAAAAAAAAAAAAAAAAAAAAAAATCTGTAAGGTTACTAAGAATTTTTTAGGTGGCTTGGGATGCCAAGAATATATTACGTAATTGCAACCCAGGTTACGGATAAAATCTTAGTAAGATTACTATAATTTTAGTAGATTCGTTTGCAAAGTTACAGATTTCTGTAGCTTTACAAAAATTATTTTTGTAGATTTGCAACTTTTCTTGTACAGTGTACGGATAAAATGTTAGTAAACATATAGATTTTGGCAACTTTACATTTAAAGGATTACTTTTTTTTTTTTTTTTACAATGCAGAATTTGTTCTCCGGAAGCAAAAGAAATTTCGATCAAGCTTTTAAGGTAGGATTTACATCTACTAATTTTTCTGAATACTTAAAAAATTTAATGCAAAAAAAGGTTCCAGAAGAGTGTTTAGCAGAGCATCATTTAGTTGAAAAATATAGCAATATAACTATCCCCCCCCCCTTATAGTTGTGTATTTAGTACAATACCATACAATATCAAATTTTAGCTGAATTTAAGATTTAATTTTTTTTTATATTTTTCCCATTATTAGACCCATATCTAGATTTCAAATAGTTTTTTTCTTCATAAAAAAGGAAAAAAATCATGCAGTAAAGGGTTTCGATTTTCTGAATGTTATCATCGTCAAACGAATGTGAGTTAAGGTAGAAATCACCCTGTATTTTTTATTAAATATGTGATTTGTAATCCCATCTTCTATGATAATTTTTGATCCTCTTGATACCTACAGCCACCCCCTCTGAATTTGTCCATCAAATTTCGCAACACGCTGTATATTATCTATAATAATAAAGAGAGAAGGATGTTTGTCTGTCAGCGCTGTTCTGAAGAGACTGCTGCACGTAAAGTTACAAAATTTGGAGGGAAGGTACTTTTCTACATGTAGTTTTGCACCTCGAAGCCCGATTTTCGATTTTTTGTTTCGATTTTTTTAAATAATTTTTTAGGCAATTTTTAGCGTTATTTTTGCGGTTTTATCCCATTAGTGAAAGGAATACGGTTTCATTCTTTTAACCTAAAACAGTAATTTTTTTTTCTCTTTTCAACAAAGTTTATTCGGAATTTGTACAGCGATTTTTGAATTTTTAACGAATTTTTAATGCGATTTTTAGTGTTTTTTCTCATTTTGCGGCTATTTTTTGAGATTGATAAAACGAAAATCGTTTTAAACTTTTAGCCTAATGCCCTAAATTTTATGTTTGTTAGGATTTTTAGATTTTAACGATTTTTAATGCAATTTTCAATGCGATTTTTAACGTTTTTTAAAGATTTTTGCGTTTAGCATCTATTTTTTTCATAGTTGTTCTATCAAAAACTTGAGCTGTTGAGAATGCAATAAGTAGTATTTTTTGTGAAATCTACCTAAAATGTCAAAAATTTAGGTACCAGTATTTTCGAATAGCAATTTTATAAACTATCTTAAATTCTTGCTTAAGACCGCTACCCCCTCGAGTTATATATCACCTGATAGGTTATTTAACAGTGTATGGTTTTGATAAAGTTTTTGAAGAATAGAGTGCTCTACGTGATGGTGGAAAATGGAACTAATAGAACGCTATTTTTTTTTTAATCTATAATAATAAAGAGACAAGTTTGTGTGTGTGTCAGCGCTGTTTTGAAGAGTCTGCTGTACGTAGAGTTACAAAATGTGGAGGGAAGGTACTTTTATACATGTAGTTTTGCACCTCGAAGCCCGATTTTCAAATTTTTGATTAGATTTTTTTAAATATTTTTTTAGGCGATTTTTAGCGTTCTTTTTGCAGTTTTATCCCATTAGTGAAAGAAATACGGTTTCATTCTTTTAACCCAATATAGCAATTTTTTTTCTTTTCAGCAAAGTTTATTCGGAATTTGTACAGCGATTTTTGAATTTTTAACGAATTTTTAATGCGATTTTTAATTTTTTTTTTTGTGATTGATAAAAAGAAAACAGTTTTAAACTTTTAGCCCTAAATTTTGTGTTTGTTACGAATTTTAGATTTTAACGATTTTTAATGCGATTTTCAATGTGACTTTTAACGCTTTTTCAAGATTTTTTGCGTTTAGCATCTATTTTTTTCACAGTTGTTCTATCAAAATATTGAGCTGTTGAGAATGCAATAAGTAGTATTTTTTTTGCGAAATTTACCTAAAATGTCAAAAATTTAGTTACCACTATTTTCGAATAGCAATTTCATAAAATATCTTAAATTCTTGCTTAAGACCGCTACCCCCTCGAGTAATATAACACCTGATAGGTTGTTTAACAGAGTATCGTTTTGATAAAGTTTTTGAAGAATAGAGTGCGCTAGCTGGTGGTGAAAAATGGAACTAACAAACCGCGATTTGTTAAAATTTGGAAATATAACAATGTGAATTATTTTAAATTTTAAAATGGTTTATAATACATGATAAAAAATTTAAACAAAGAATGGTGTGACACATTTCAGGGTGAGTGAAAGGAGGAGCGCGAACAAAATTAGAAAATGTAATAAGGAGATCTGTTTTCCACTTTAAGGTAGTTTATAACGCATGTTAAAACTTTTAAAGTACTGGCGATGGTCTGGAGAGAACGCTGCACGAAGTTATGTATGAAATTTTACACCTTGAAGGCCGATTTTCAGTTTTTTAAATTTAATTCATATGCGATTTTTAGTGGGTTTCGAGGCAATTTTTCCATATTAGCGAAAAGGAAAGCGGTTTCATTCTTTCGATCTAAATTACTGAATTTTGTTCTCTTTTCAAAATAATTTATTTCGATTTCGTGCAACGATGTTTGGATTTTTAGTGAATTATTTAATGTAAATTTTGCCTCTATTATTCGACATTAGTAAAAGGAATTTTGTTTAAAACTTTCAGGCTGATGTATTAAATTTTAGCTGTTAAGATTTATGAATTTCAGCTAATTTTAATGCAATTTTTCGAGATTTTTTGCGTTTGATGCCGGATTTTTGTCATTCATGAGATATTTCCAATTACAACGTTTTATCCTATTAGAGTAAATTTTGACTCCTGTGATTTTTTAATATTAGTGATTTTTAATGCACTTTTCAATGCAATTTTTAGAAATTTTTCAAGTTTTATGGTGATTTTTTGATATTCTGAAGTAAAAATTGATTTCAAACTTTTAATCTAATATAATTTTAGAGATTTTTAACGAGATTTTTCAAGAATTGTTGTGTTCCGTGTCAATTTTTTATTATCTATAAAGGATTTCCTTTTACTACGTGATTATCCTGTCGACCAATTTCGCCAAATTATATCAATCGTGAAACAAGCCAAATTATACAAATAGATGTAATTTTTATGTTAAATATTGAAAGAAGAGATAATTTAGAAAAACATTAATACAAATACATATAAAAATAAGAAGTAAAAACCACTTGATGACGTAACATATGTAACATGTTTAATGTCAAGTGAATATGAAATTTACGATCCGCCATTATTGTAGTTTAATCTTATGGTTTGACCCAGATAGTTTCTTGGCCAACCGGATAATCAAATAGTTTAGATTTCCGATTAGAATGTTTTATCCGTTTGATGAAATTCTGATTACTGCGATTTAAAAAATAACTAGCGATATTTAGTGCATTTTTCAATGCGTTTTTAATGAACTTTTTAATGCGATTTAGTACAACTTTTTTTATCCCCACCACAGTGGTGATTTAACAATTAAAAAATTATTTTGGTTTCAAACTTTTAGCCTAATATAGTAAATTTCACCATTTACCTTTTTTTAATTTTGTCGATTTTCAATGTGATTTTTGGTATATTTTGTGTTCTGCGTCGATTTTTTTGTAATTCATATAAAAATTAATGGTTGCTACGTTTTACACGACTAGAATATTTTTTATTCACGGGATGTATTTACATTTAGCGATTTTTAATGAATTTTTCAATGGTTTTGTATTGGTTTTTTGAATCTCACGACTATTTTTTGAAATTTCGAAAAGGAAATTAATTTCAAACACTTACACTTCATTTACGAATTTTGAAATTTAGTGATTCTTAGATGCAATTTTTACAAATGTTTTCATTATTTCTCACGCTTTGCGTCGTTTTTTTTTTCATTCGTATTTAAGAAATAATTCAGATTACACTATTTTACTCTATTAATGTAAATGTTGTCCCCCGCTATTTTTAAATTTGAAACGATTTGTAATGAATTTTTGAATACAATTTTTAGATGTTTTGGAGTCTACGGCGATTTTTTCACAATTGGAAAAGAAGTTTTTAAATAATTTGTAGCTTAATGTAGTAAATTTTGACATCAATGATTAAGATTTTTTGTGCATTTTCATAAAATGTTTAGCAAGTTTTGTGTCGATATTTTTTAACTAATGAAAGAATTCAGATTTCAATGTTTTGTCCCATTATGGTAAATTATGTCCGCAGGAATTTAATATAAATGTTTATCTTACTATGGCAAATTTTGTCCGGATTTTTGAATTTTACTGATTTTTAATCTGTTTTATAGTGATTTTTCAAGTTCTGTGACAGTTGTTGACATCGGTAAAAGAATTTCGGTTTCTAACTTTTAGCATAAATAGTACAATTTGTTCTCCACGCTTTTATGAATTTTGCCAATTTCTAATGCGATATTCAATGTAATTTTTAGTTAGTTTGGGGGATTTTAGGTGTTCCGTGTTGACTTTTCCTTATTCATGAACGATTTCCGATTACAATATTTTCGACTGAATATTAAATTTTTACTGACATGACTTTTAAATATTCAGCGATTTTTAATATAGTTTTCGATACGATTTTTAGCCATTTTTTTAAGGTCCTTGGCGATTTTCTGCCATTCAGAAACCAATTTTGATATCAAACATTTTGTTTAATGTAGTTATCTTTCGAATGCAATGCTTTATCTCTTCATATGATTTTGGCGTTCCATGCCTACATTTTGTAATTTATGATGATTTGTGATTTGAGATCTTGTGATTGTGATATCTATCATAACCCCCCCCCCCGCCCTGCCTTAATATTTTTTTTTAAGCATTGACTTCCAAATATTTAGCTATTTTTAATGTAATTTTCAATGTAATTTTTAGCCATTCTTCAAGTTCTGTGGCGATATTTTTACATCCGGAAATCGATTTCAATTTCAAACTTTTTGGTTAATATGGTTAATTTCTTGATTACAATATTTTATATTATAACAGTAAATTTTTACCCTAGGGATTTTTTAATGTTTTACACTTTCATTACAATTTTCAATGCAATTTTTGCTTTGCTTTTTTTAAAAACATTTTTCAAAGGAATTCGATTTTAAATTTCTAGACTAATAAGAGTTTTCAAACTTTTATTCTTTACGGTAATTGTTTTGCTCTCTTATTTTGATCTACAGCAATTTTTAATGCAGTATGGTTTTTTTTTTTTTTTTTTTTTTTTTTTTTTTTTTTTTTTTTTTTTTTGAGTTTACGGCGATTTTTTTCAGATACGGAAAAGGAATTCGGTTTTTAATTTCTTCGCTAATATGATAAATTTTCTCCTGTGCGATTAAAGATTTTTATTGCGATTTTATAGCAGTTTTTTCGTATTTCAATGCTTTTTACATTATCAAATTAATTAGATTCAAAACATTTATCCAAGTAAACTAAATTTTGAGTTCCGTGATTTTTGAAAATCTTGCCATTTTTAAAGCGATGTTTACGTTTCTTCGCGACACGCTTCGATTTTTTAGAGGTTCAATTTTTGGCCGAATTTATTAAATTCTAATCTCTTTCCTTCAAAGTTTATTCGAATTTTGAAACACAATTATTGAATATTGTTTATATTTTTATGAGATTTTTAATATTTTTTGCGATTTGTAAGATATTTTCACATTAGTAAAAATAATCCAACTTCAGTTTTCTAGCCCGAAGTTTTCAACGAAGTTTAGACGAAATTCGTGCAGCATTTTAAAAATTTTTGAAAGTTTTTATTATAATTTTTAAAGTTTTTTCGCAATTCTTGCTATTTTTTGATTAACCCAGGCAACGCCGGGCAGAACAGCTAGTATTATATAAAACGGACTTTAAATAGAAGATTTGAATGCTAAGATCATGAAATACGAGCAAATTTTTTTTGTTTAGATCCTTTTTTTTTTTCAATTATATTTGTAAATTTTTTTCTTTTTTGTAAGAAAAGTCTGTTGCACTCCATATCAAAGAAATATCAGTTTCAGTTATAAAATGTGATTTATATGCATGATAGGATTTATGTTATTTATACAAAGAGCCTTTTGTTTAAAATCAAAATAAAACTTTTTGAACAAAAATTTTGGATTCATTTGTATAGTACTCAGGATAATGCTGCTGTGTCATGTATCTAATAAGGATATTTTAAAGCATGTTATCTTTTTTGCTACTAAAGCTTTCCGGGTTATCATACTTTGTGTTTTATAAATTTTTAATTTCTTATGTCAATAAAATAATGAAAAACTTTCTTTTAGTGGCGGAAACCATTTTCAAATACTAACGATATGATATTAATTTTTTCAGGGAAAAAATAAATAAAAAATTTAATTGCTATCTAATTCAATTTTTCAGAGGCGTGTGGGGGGGGGGGGGAGAGAACTACTATGAAGTCCAAAACCCCTTTATACATTCACACACCTGGTCATTTGGGTGAAAAAAAAATTACAGTCGAACCTCTATATAACGAAACTCCATACATCGAATTTCTCCATATAACGAATTTTTAGTAAGAACGGTCCCCTTTTCGCATGATTACATTAAAAACAGACTCTATATAGCGAAATATCTATCTCCATATAACGAATTTTTTCATAAATTGATCTTAATTTATTCAGTTTTAAAAAAGCTTCGAAATCATATGGAATCAATTTTCCATCACTTATTTTTGATTTATCGTTCAGTGGACAGGTTTTTTTTTTTTTTTTTCTTTTTTTTTTTTTTTTTTAATAAATATTACTTCTCTCCTTATTCTTTAAATCTAACAAGTTCATCCTACCTCCCACACACCTTTCAACAACACAGTCAATTGAATTGTTACACATATAAGAGAGGAATCAATGAGAGCACATAAGAGAGACCTTCAAATGGAGGAAAATATCAACTACAATTTTTCATTCCTTGCTAAAATTTGAGAATTTTTTTTGAGAGCGTAACAATTGTAATTTTAAAATCAAAACAACAAAAAATTACAGATTTCTTCCTCTGAAATTTAAGTAAGTCTTCCTTATTTGATTTTCATTAAGCTTTCAAATAAATGTCTTTTCTCTTTTTTGAAACTGCTTAAATAAGTAAGAAATAAAATGGTTGGTTAATATATAGTTTTAAACCTTTCAAATTCTTGATTAAAAAGATCAAAAATAATATTTGTTCAAAATTTACACATTAAATACTATTTTTAACATCATACTCTATACATCGAATTTCTCAATATAACGAATTTTTTACTGGAACGATGGATTTCGTTATATAGAGGCTCGACTGTATTACTAAGACTATCTCATATTATTGCTATGTTTGATCTGGTCTCGGTTCTATAAGAGTTTTGTGTTTGAGGCAAGCACCCATTCTCGAGAAATGTTATTTAAAAAATTCGAATTTATTCCTAAAAATTTTTCCTCTAACTCAATATCTATGATAATGAGGATTTCTTTCCAGGTTTCCAACGTCATCAAGAGGCTTTCAAATACTTCTGGTAGACAATAATAGTAATAATAATAAAGTTATTCATTCATATAAAAGATGGAGTCACCGGAAACCATTAAAATATACGCATTTTAATGAAAATGAAGAAAAAGTTTTTAAAATATATTCGCTTTACTGCATCTATCCTTTCGGATAACATTGAAAAAGTTAAGAAATTTAGAAATTTAAATACTATTTGTGAGTAAATAAAAATAAAATTTTGGATTTTTTTTTTTTTTTTTTTTTTTTTTTTTTTTTTTTTGTACGTTTGTGGTTAGATAAATAATATTGCTTTATGTTATTTTTAAAGATACTGCTTTCATCATTTTCAAATGAATTTGCATTTGGCTGTATGTATTAAAATATGAAATTTAATATTTTATATGGCCTCAACTCTTTATGTTTAGAATAATGATGTTTTGCTGTGCGTTTAATAAGAATATTGAAAAAGTTTCTTTTTTGCTACTAAAACTTATCAAATCATCATATTTTGTAATATTCAATCTCTTATGTTACTAAAATTGTAAAAACGCTCTTTTAGCGGTGAAAACCACTTTCGATAGCTAACTATAAGGTATTATTTTGTTCAATGAAAAAAGAAATAAAAAATGTAATTACTATCAAATTCAATGAAAAAAGAAATAAAAAATGTAATTACTATCAAATTCAATTTTAGGAGGAGGTGGAAGTCCAATCGCCCTTTACACATGTACACATCTGATAATTTGGGTGAAAAAAAAGCATTACTAAGACCACCGCATATTATTTCTATGTTCGAGCCAGTCTCGGTTTTAAAAGCATTTTTTGTTTGAGGCAAGCTAGTACATATTTTTCAGAAAAGATGTTTCAAAATTTCGAATTTATTCCAAAAAATTTTCCCTCACCCCAATATCTACGATAATGAGGATCTCTTTCCAGGTTTCGAACACCATCAAGAGTCTTTCAAATACTTCTGGTAGACAATCATCAAAACAAAAATTTTATTCATTCATATAAAAGATGGTTTCACCGGAAATCATTAAAATGTACGGATTTCAATGAAGAAGACGGAAAAGTTTTAAGAATATTCGCTGCATCCATCCTTTCAGCTAACAATGAAAAAAGTAAAGAAATTCAGAAACTTTAAAAAATATTTGTTAGTGGGAAAGATTAAACGTTAGAATTTATTTTTATATGTTTATGGTTAAATAATATTACTTAAAATTATTTTTCGTAAAAGTGATATGACTTTCAGCCTTTTATAAATATCGGAACTATCAAAGTTAAATATTTTCCGACATAGCTAAAATAAAATATTTCTACAAAAACAGCCAGAATGTATATATTTTTTAATATTATTATTATCATTTTCTTCTAAAATTGATAAAATTGTACAGTTAACTTCGTGAAATATTTAAAATGATATATACAATGGCGGTCAAAAGTTTCCGGCCAGCAAACATTTTTTAGTTAATTTGTAAGTATATTCATATGAAGAGGAATCTCAAAGTGATACTTATACATTTCATTGACATAATAGTTAGGAACTTATTTATAGAATAACATATAATTATCAATAAATTTAATTGACAAAATTAAGTGCGATGGAAAGCGCATGTGTTCAAAAGTTTCCGGCCACTTTCGTAAGTTTAGAAAAAAAAAATGTTTTTGTAGTATAAAATAATAGTGATCAACAACATTTTCAATTAGTATTTTATCACCATACCCAATAATATATACTGCGGCGCTGCAATGTGACGTTGATACAATCAACGGTTCAATATCTTCTATAGTACGTTTTTTCTACATTTCTTGCAATTTTTTTTTTTTTTTTTTTTTTTTTTTTTTTGAGTTGGAATATTTATAGTTCCACACACGTTTGCCAACTTATTTCCATAGATTTTCTATTGGATTAATCTTGGGCGTTTAGGCTGGCCATTTCAAAAACAGAATTTCTTTGTCCAAATGCCATTGGTTGTCGAGCTTGCATACATTCATTAAGACATTATCATTTTAAAATAAATAGTTGCGACCACAAGTTTTCCTCTAATAAGGTAACATATATTCTTGCAAGATATTCTTATACATTGCATCATTCATCTTGAAGCGGATTTTAAATAACGGACCAGCAATTTTTGAAGAAATTACTTCCCACATTATAACGTGTCCTCCGCTATGCTTCATTGTGGGAAAATATATGTTGAATTATGTCTTTTGCTGTCAGGTCATCGTACGCAGTGCCTGCCATCACTCACAAAAAAGTTTGAAATTCGATTGATGGAAAAATAGTATTTTTGTCCAGTTTTCACTTCATTAGACTTTATTTCCTTGGAAAACGCCAGTGGGGCACGTTGGTATTGATTTTAACCTCTGAAATTTTTTTAACATTGACTCTTCCATAAAGTTCTGCATCATCTCAGCATCTTGATACGGTAGACATACTTATTTCAGCAATATTTTCATTCCATAAATCGCGGGATATTGCAACGGCATTTTTATGCCGGTCATCAACTGTTTTTCCCCTGATAATTCCCTCCTCAAAAATAGTCATTTTCCGGGGTCTCTCAGACGTCGGAAGGTCCTGACCATCTTTATATAATTTTAAAATATCATTTACACTCTGTTTTTTACCGATCAATAACTTTGCCGCAATATCGCGAGAAGATTGGCCCGTTAGCGACAAACTAATCACTCATTTACGAACAAAAATTGTTGGACTTTTTATTTTTATATTTAAAATATGCTATTTACTTTGATTCATTCACAAACACAACCAAAAAAAAAAAAAAAAAAAAAAAAATTACCGATTGAAAAAAACAAAGAAATTATGAGTGGCCGGAAACTTTTGTACACACGAATTTCGAATTCTTCCCCTTTCCATGAAGTGTCTTCAGTATCCAATCAAAATGATAGCATGGTCACAGGACATTCACATATTCCTAACTTTTGAAGCAATTGCGCTTCTTTGCTGAAATCTTCTGGTAAATAAATCAAAGAAACTAACTGGCCGAAGCTTTTGACCACCACTGTATATATATATATACTTTTTTTTGTTTTGATAAATTTCTTTTTGTTTAATATTTAATGATAAGTAAAAATCTAACATTTCATGTTTTGTGAAACTTTTACTTACAGGTAAACGATTTTCGTATTTTTTAAGGCTCTCTCTAAAACAATAGAAGAAAATTATTTTTCTCAAGGAAAAATAACAGAATTTTGTTTTTTGCGCGATTTTTATGTATTATTATTCACTCAAATAAGCGAAAAGACTCCATCTTAAATAGGACGTGATCACCATGGCAATTAATAATCCTTATCTATCATTCATTTACTTCGTATGATAGGGTTTAATATAATGAAGAAAACTTTTATTATTTTTTTTTTTTTTAATTTTCTTTCGATTTTCATAAATATTCAAATCGCTCGACAAAATTCTGAATCAAATATAATATCAAATTTTTAATCATTCCATTGGATGGTTTTTTAATTGTTATATGTGGATAGACAAACAGTCAGACCAGTCAACGACTAAAGGCACTACTTATTTATATCTATATTATAATGGCCAAACGTATCTGTGCGTAACGCATACGTCATTTTTCGAATGACAACACTTTCTGATGAAATTTCACTTTTGCAATTTTCAATACTGCAAATTTTTTAACTCATAGGCATTGCACATTTTCAATCTTTACAGCGTTGTGTAGGGAAAAATATGTACTTTTAAATGCAATTTGTTTGAAAACTGTACCTTAATTTGTTTTTGCGATATTTTTTGTAGATTTTAATTTAATTTTTCTGGAGGTGGCAACTTGAGAACTTCATTTCTGTGCAAAGTAAAGAAAAAATAGCCATAAAGTAAAAAGAAGAAATAGAGAGGACTTATGGTGGCTGGGAGTGATGCAAAAAATGTAACCCTGAAATATGTTACATTCAGTCAAAACACAACCGCGTGTTCTCGGATAAAAGAAGGAATCTTTCAATGACAAGTCTGTGGAAACTTTTAGTACTATAGTTTTCAGTTTATAATAAAATAAAAGCTACTATAGAATGATTAAATTTAAGAAGATCATTTTTATTTAGAGTAAAAATGCACGGCTGATGTCAAAGGATTTAGTACCTATTCAATGTGATTCTTTTTTTCCCTCCGAGTTGAGAATTTTTTTCACCGAGTTAGACAAGCAAACAAAAATGATCTTGGCAATAATTCCACGTTTAAATAATGTCCGATTTCCCAAATTTTTGTCCAGTTGTTTAAGACATTCAATTGTAATTATATTAAAATAACATTAATCGCTTAATGTAATTTTTTTATAAAT
This sequence comes from Maratus speculifer, assembly GCA_964019185.1. NCBI lineage: Eukaryota > Metazoa > Arthropoda > Arachnida > Araneae > Salticidae > Maratus > Maratus speculifer. The sequence continues at coordinate 77,611,826 of OZ025297.1, read as the reverse complement.
TTCAATTAAATGTGCTAGAGTAGACGATTTTTTAAATTCTTTTTTATTACTTGTCATTTTACCAGAAGGAAAATGCAAAACAAAATTATTTTTTTCTCTTTCTTTTAGGAATATTTATATATTTTATGTTATTTATTTTTTATTTTATTTTTAGAACCATTTTTATTTTCCAAATATATTTTCAGAAAAGAAAAAAAGGCACATTTTTCACTTAGAAAATTGATCTGAAACAGAAAAAGAACGATGTAAATGACGAAATGAGATTTCATAATTCGCCAATATCAAATGTTAGGTAGATTTCGTATGAAATACTACCTATTGCAATCGCACCAGTTTATCTATCTATCTATCTATCTACCTATCTATATATATATATATATATATATCACTTTTTTATGGACACGATAACTTCTATAATTCTTCACCAATCTCCACCAAACTGATACATAAAATCAGAGGGGATAAAATCTTGGCTAAGTTCGTTAATGGGCAAAATCGGACCAAGGGGGTCGGAATAGGGGGCGTTTTTGTGAAAACCGAAAAAACGCCATAACTTCTTAATTAAAGTAGATATCGAATCGGTTTAAAGTTTATGTTACTTCTTAAAAATGGGCCAAAAGTTTATGCATGACAGATTTTTGATAAATTTAGAAGTGGGCTCAAGGGGCGAAAAAAACAGGGGTTTTGAGAGAAAAAAATTCATAACTTCGTCAATTTTCAAGATATCAAGTCTAACTAAATTTTTTGTAAATGCTCTTAAAATTATCTAAAACTTTTGTATTTACAAGTTTTTGATAGGACCAACTTTTACCGATGAAAAAAATTAAAAACGAAAAGAAAAAGGGCGATGAAAAAAGAAAAAAATCCATAACTCCGTCAATTTTTAAGCTATCAAATAAACTTATTTTACATCTTCTCAAAAATATCTACAACTTTTATATTGACAAGTTTTTCATGGGACCAATTCGTATAGCCCCCCCCCCCCAAAAAAAAAAAAAAAAAAAAAAAAAAAAAATTAAACAAAAATAGGAGTTGGAGAAAAAACCTCAAATCCAAACTGCTTATATTCTGACTCTATTTTTAAATTCATTTTTGATTTTAAACGCATCCAAATGGTAGATCCTCTTATTTAGAAACTGTATAAAGTGACGCATTGGTCAATTTTCTTATAAAGATAGAATATATTTCAAAAAAGGCTACCAAAAAGAGTATTTTGAACAGAATTTCCCAAAATAATCGGGACTGAAAATTTAAGGAAGTATTCAAATAAGAAATTGCGTTTTTTTCTGACTCGTTTTTAAATCCATTTTTGTTCTCAAACGCATCCAATTTACAGATCCTCTTATTGAGGAACTATATAAGGTGATGCATTGGTCAGTTTTTTGATAAGGACGGAATATATTTCAAAAAAGGCTACCAAAAAGAGTATTTTGAACAGAATTTCCCGAAGTCATTATGACTGTAAATTTAAGAAGTGTTCAAATAAGAAATTGCGTTTTTTTCTGACTTGTTTTTAAATCCATTTTTGCTCTCAAACGCATCCAATTTACAGATCCCCTTATTTAGGAACTATATAATGTGACGCATTGGCCAGTTTTTTGATAAAGATAGAATATATTTTTAAAAATGCTGTCAAAGTGAGTATTTCGCACAAAATTTTCCGAAGCAATCATGATTAAAGAATTAAGGATGTATTCAAACAACAAATCGGTTATTTTATGAACCATTTTTAAATTCAATTTTTTTCTCAAATGCATTCAACTGACAGTTTTTTGTTATTTAGGAACTATATAATGTACTGTTTTGGTGGATTTTTTAATAAATTCAGAATTTATTTCAAAATATGTTGTCAAAATGGACATTTGAGCTGAGTTTTTCTTAAGATGATTCTGATAAAACCAGTTTTTGCAGAAAAATGAAATTAAAACTTTTTCATAAACGGCCAAATGAAGTTATTAAACTGGGTTTATCTCTAATAATTTTTTTCTTTTTAAATGAGCACTTTTCGAAATCTACCTCCGCCTATAGACCCAGCCGACAGGGATTTTTTTAAAATGAAATTGAAAATTTGGTTTGGCATGATTTGTAAAAATCAAAGTTTTCGTATTTCACGGAAAATACGGCATCTTCTTTGCACGTTGAAGTGACGGAGTGAAATGTTTGTGTATTTTAATGTTTATTCTTTTAATTTGTATTGTGTATTTTAATTTATAAAACGAATTTTAAATTTGTCATAGAGTTAACTTTGAAGCAAACTTTTTGAAAAAATGTACGTTCAGTCATTTCTTTACTTTTAACATTTTAGTATGAGCGTAAGATTTTTCGGTACTACTTGGCTATACCGTCGACCAAAAACTATCGCCAAATTATAAGATTAAATGCCAATAATGGATGATTGTGAATGTCATATTCAATGATATTAAACACGATACATATGTTTAAAATGTCATCAAGTGGTTTTTAATACCACTTTTTATTTGTATTTTTATTCATGTTTTACTAATTTATTTGTTTTTCCATTATTTTAAATCAAAATTATGTCAACATATATAACTTGGCTATTCGTTTGGCGAAAGTTTGGTTTGGAGTTTTTTTAATTTGGCGAAAATGGTCGACGGGATAATCAAGTAGTACCGATTTTTCATATGCGCAAAACCTATATTGTAAGGAACAAATGTGTCCGTGTGTAGCACTGACGTTATTTTGCGAATGACAACATTTCAGTATAAAATTACTTTTTGCAATTTTTGTTACTGCAATTTTTTAATCTTTTAAAAGTCGCACATTTTCAAATTTTATTTCGCCATATAGGAAAAGAAATCTACTTTCAAATGCAATTTGATTGAAAACTGTATCTCATTTGACTCATTTATTACGTGCTTATATTTTTCAAGCATTTTTAAAAAAATCTCTATCACGTATCTCCATTAAGAAATAATGATACACAATTTACTCACAAATCTATAAATACTGTTTTTGATAATTTTCCATGATAAAATTAAAATTGCATGAGTAATAAAATAAAAGAATGGTTAAAAATGCAGATTAAATTATTAAAAATTACAAATTCAACATGTAATCAAACAACTTAAATTTTACTCTGCCAAATAAGAAAAAAAAAAATACTTTGAAAATACTTTGAATTTGCTTGAAAACTGTATTTCAATTTATTGATTGGCTGTGGTTTAAAAAAAATCAGGTGCGAATTATTTTTAAATTTATCTCTACCGAGTGAAACTCGATTACTAGAGATTAATCTATTTGTCCTTGGAAAAATATGAAGAGTTCGGAATTTGTTTCCGGCTAAATTTTCCTTTATAAATAATAAAATAAATAAATACAAATTTAATAGATATGTAATTGAATTACGCGCTTGAAGCACTGAAATGACCAGAAACAAAATTGCTGGCGTAACGAAATCTTTGGCTAATAACTTCTGGCATGCGTCTAATACGGAAATTTGACTTTTGATAAACTTCATAGCTTTATTTGATTCCATAATTAATACTTTTCATTTAACCCTTTAACCTAACCATGTTTTTCGCTGTGTAATATTTTAATTCAAAGATTCATTTAAAATAATATTGAGATTAATGTTATTTTTTTGAATTGTATAACATATAAAAAATATGTAAAGTTATCAAATACAAATCTTCATACCAATACTTTTCATAGTTATTATTTTATGAATGAAACATGAATGAAAAAATTCGCTAGACACTTAACCCTTTGAGGGAAAAAGCACTTCAATTCTTAAAATGCTGAAATGATTGATTGGCACCCGAATTTAAAAATAAATTTGTTTCAAAATATTTAAAAGCGTTTCTTCACGTATTTGAGAAAAACAAAATTGCTATTTCAAATTACTGGCGTCAATGTGGCGTTTTGCAATTAAAATTAAGTGGGATATATTTTACCCCAGCCCCTTCAAGGGGTTAAAGGGTTAAAAATCCTTTTTTTCTTGAGTTAGTTAGCAATCTAAAAAGCATATTACATGTAGAAAATCCATAAAAGTTTTCAATTAAAAAAATGGTTTTTATCTTTGCTATGTAACCCGGGAAACCCGGATTCAATCTACTAGTAAATATAAATTCCACAAATTCAATCCCAGTGGGAAAAATTCCATAAACTCCAATCACGCACTCACACCCACGTTAAAAAAAGGGCGTTGGGTGAAAAAGATATTATTAAGACCAGTTCATATTTTTCTGTTTGAGAACCGGTCACGGCAATAAAGACTTTGTTTTTAAAACAGGCAGATAAGATATTTTAAAAATTCGAATTTATTCCTATAAATTTTCCCTCAACCCAATATCTATGATAATAAGGATCTTTTTCCAGGTTTCCAAAATCATCAAGAGGCTTTCAAATACTTCTGGTAGACAATAATCGAAATAAAAATTTTATTCATGCATATAAAATATAGAATCACCGGAAATCATTAGAATATATAGATTTTAATGAAGAAGAGGAAAAAGATTTAGGAATATTCGCCTTACTGCATCCATTCTTTCAGCTAACAATGAAAAAGGTAAAGAAATTTAGAAACATAAATAATAGTTGTAAGCGGAAAAAATAAAACTTTAGAATTTATTTTTATATGTTTATGGTTAGGTAAATAATATTACTTATATTTATTTTTTGAAAAAGTGCTACGACTTTCAGTCTTTTATAAAAATCGTAACTATCAAAGTTAAATATTTTCCGACGTAGCTAAAACGAATGCTACAATTAACTTCTTGAAATGTTTAAAATGATACACAAACGCACACACACACACACACATATATATGTATATATATCTTACATTTCATGTGTTGTGAGACTTTCAATAACAGGTAAACGATTTTCGTATTTTTTTTAAGATTCGCTGTAAAACAATAGAAGGAAATTGTTTTTCTCAAGGCAAAATAAGAGAATTTTGTTTTTGCGCGATTTTTATACGTTATTATTCACTTAAATAAGTAAACAGACTCCATCTTAAATAGGATGTGATCACCATGGCAATTTAAAATCCTTATCTATTATTTATTTATTACATATGTTAGGGTTTAATAAAATGGAGAAAACTTTTATTAATGTCTTTTTAAATTTTCATTCGATTTTCATAAATTTTCAAATGACTCGACAAAATTCTCAATCAAATATAATATCAAATTTTTAACCATTGCATTGGGTAATTTTTTAAGTGTTATATGCGGATAGACAAACAATCGGACCAATCGACGACTAAAGGCACTACTTATTTACATAAATTCCACAAATTCAATTCCAGTGGGAAAAATTTGATGAAGTCCAATTACACACACCCACATTAAAAAAAGGGGGTTTGGGGAAAAAGTTATTTTTAAGACCACCTCATATTTTTCTGTTTTCTGTTTCCTCATCTGTTTTCGAACCGGTCTCGGTACCCGTAAGACATGGTGATGTTACTACAACGTCGTTGTGAAGTCACATTGTGACTTTGTGACCATCGATTGTCGATTTGACGTCACGTGACGTCGATGTGAAGTCACAGTGACTAAAATTTGAAGTCGTTATGGCCGTTTTAGAGCTTTTTTGTGACGTCACATTGTGACCACTTTGTGACGTCACAATGTGACCAATTTGTGAAAAGTGTGTCATTTGTGACTACTTTGACATTAACATTGTGACGAACTGTGATTTTTTTTTAGGAAGTCACATCTTAGTCACAATGTGACGTCACTGAGTGGTGGCATTTTCGTCACAGATGTGATGTGACCAAAGTGACTCACAGTGACGTCACTGTGACCATACATGCTATAAGGGTAATAAAGTGTTTGTTTTTAAAACAGACACATATTCTCCAGAAAAGATATTTTAAAAATTCGAATTTGTTTCTGTAAATTTTTCCTCAACCCAATATCTATGATAATGAGGATCATTTTCAGGTTTTCAAGATCATCAAGAAGCTTTCAAATATTTCTGGTAGACAATAATCGAAATAAAAATTGTATTCTTACATATAAAAGGTAGAATCACCGGAAATCATTAAAATATGCGGATTTTAATGAAAAAGACGAAAAAGATTTAAGAATATTCGCTTTACTGCATCCATCCTTTCAGCTAACAATGAAAAAGGTAAAGAAATTTAGAAACTTAAATAATAGTTGTAAGCGGAAAAAGTAAAACTTTAGAATTTATATTTATATGTTTATGGTTAGATTGAAATATTGCTTTAAATTATTTTACAAAAAGTATTACTGCTTTCAGTCTTTTTAGAAAATGGTAAATATCAAATTAAATATTTTCCGACATAGTTAAAACGAAATATTTCTAGTAAAAGTAACATGAATATATCTATGTATTTATCATTATTATTATTTTCTTCCAGTTACAATTAACTTATTCACATGTTTCTTACAGTTTCTTTTTCACAAACTTCTTAATAAATAATATAAATTATGAGTAAATATTTTACATTTCATGTTTTGCGGGAATTTCAATAACACATAAATGTTTTTCATATTTTTTAAGGATCTTTGTAAAGTAATAGAAGAAAATGATTTTTCTCAAGAAAAAATAAGTGAATTTCAGTTCTTCTCGATATTTATGTACTGTTATTTTCTCAAATAATGAAAAGGACTCCATTTTAAAAACGATGTTCTCACTATGGCAATTTAGAATTATTTTCTATCATTGATTTAAATAGCATGATAGAATTTAAGAGAATGGAGAAAGCTTTTATCAATGTCTCTTAATGTTTTGATTCGATTGGGTATTTTATATGAAAATAAACAGACGGAGGGCTATATGTATTACTTATTATAATTAAAAATGAACCTAAAAAATTGAATTGCCATCAAATTTAATTAGAGTGGAAAAAGTACTCCCCCCCCCAAAAAAAAAAAGAAAGAAAGATTCATTAAATTAATTAAAAAAAAACATTTTGGGTAAAAATGATTTTTAATACCACTTCCGGTAATAAAAGATTTTGTTTTCAAAACAAGCAAAAAATTCTTCAAAAAAGATATTTTAAAAATTCGAATTTATTCCTAAACATCTTTTTTCAACCCAATATCTATGATAATGAGGATCTCTCATCAGGTTTCCAGGATCATTCAGAGGTTTTCAAAGATTCTAGTAGGCAATGATCAAAACAAAAATTTCATTCATTCATATAAAAGATGGACTCACCGGAAATCATTAAAATATACGAATTTTAATGAAGATGACGAAAGAAGTTTTAAGAAGGTTCGCCTTGCTGTACCCATCATTTCAAATAATAATTAAAAACGGAAGAAATTTAAATACTTAATATTTGTGAGTGGGAAAAATTAAATTTTAGAATTTATTTTTGTATGTTTATTTTGTTTTGTATGTTTATTTATATTATTTTGTTAAATAATATTGCTTTAAATAAGTTTTCAAAAAAAAGTACTACTGCATTCAGCCTTGAAAAAATATTAAGTATAAAAGTTAAATATTTTCCGGCATAGCTTAAAGGAAATATATCTACTAAAAACAACATGAATATGTAGTTTTTATTATTATTATTATTATTATTATTTTTTTCTCCAAATACATTCAACTTCTTCAAATGTTTTCTATAATTTGTTTTTCACAAATTTGTTTAATATTTTATTATGTGATTTTTTTTTAACATATTTTGCAAGAATTTCAATTACAAATAAACGATTTTTGTATCTTTTAAGGCTCTCCGTAAAATAATATAAGAAAATGACTTTTCTCAAGAAAAAATAAGTGGATTTTATTTTTATTTTTTTGGTCGATTTTTATTGTACTGCTATTCACTTAAATAATAAAAAAGACTCCATCTCAAATAAGATGTGTTGACCATAGCGATTTAGAATCATTGTCTATCATTTATTTAATTTTTACTGATGATTTCTGCTGAAAATAGAATTAATATATTCATTTATTATTATTACTGTATTATTCCAGTTACAATTAACCTCTTCAAATGTTTCTTACAATTTTTTTGACAATTTTCAGTTTAATAATTTTGTTTAATAATTACTAAAACTTTAGCATTTCATAATTTGTGCGAATTTCAGTTATTGATAAATGGCTATCAAAATTTGTAAGGCTTTCTATAAAATAATGGAAAAAGCTTTCTCTCTCTATATATATATATAAAAGTTTTTTCTCGAGCAAAAACAAGTGACTTTCAATTCTGGTCGATTTTGAGGTACTTTTATTCAATTTGTGTAACAAAATTAACACCTTGTAATAATATGCTAATTTGGTACTACTTGTGTATCCCGTTTACCAGAAAAGCATTGCCAAACTATAAGATTAAATGCCCATAATGGATGATCGTAAATGTCACATTCAATGACATTAAATACGATACACGTGTTTAAAACGTCATTAAGTTATTATTATTTTGACTTTTAATTTGTATTTTTGTTAATATTCTACTAATTATTTGTTTTTTCGTTATTTAAAATAAAAATTATATCAATATGTATAATTTGGTTATTGGTTTGGCGATTTGTATAATTTGGTGAAATTGGTCGACGAGATAACCAAGTAGTACCATTCATTTTAATTGGTAAAAGGTATCCCTCCTAACAATCCTTTCAAAAACCCCTACACTCTGAATGCAAAATTATTATGTCAATTAGAAAATTTTCCTATTAATTAAACATCATGGTTGTAAACTACTATTTAGATAAACATATTATTACATATGTAAAAACCACCGGAAAACAGTAATAATTTTTTTCTATTAATCACCACCAAACAAAAGCATACACATGGCGTCTTTCTGTCTGGAAATTTTAAAATCCCATCATCGGCCAATATAAACACACCTCCGTAAGTGTTCAAAGTAGTTGACATTTTGTGTGTGCTTTTGTTTTATGGATATCAATACAAAGTTTTATTATTTATAAAGTATACCTGAATATTTTGCAAAGTCTACAAACTATGGATTTATTTATTTATTTATTTATGTCTTTATTTTGTTCTAGCACCTGAAACTTCCTCTAAATTTCCATCAATATTATGCAATTATGACCATATATTTACAATTTTCTTGGTTTAAAATCACAAAAGTAAATCTTCATCTCTCCACTATTTCCTCCTCCCATATTCCTCCATTACATTTAAAACATTTATAAATATTTCAAAACATTTCACGCATATTTTTTCTACAAATATTTTTAAGTAAGCGCCATTTTAATATTTTGTTCTTAATGTTTAATGTTTAACGCCATTTTCTTTACAAGTTTCTTTCTTTTTGAACATGTATTACTACTTAAAAAAAAAGTTACTAACAGCTCTACAAATGTAACATGAGTATAAAACCTTCGCAGAAAGTTAAACTAACTAAAATGTACTTAAGAATATATAAAGAAATACGTGTATTTTCGATATGGAGAATTCGGAAAGTTTCAAAATCGTGTATTTGAAATTTCAAATATTGGTAATCCTATTCTGACAAAAATGGACTTATGGGCTTTTTTGAAAAATTTCGTCTTATTCCTTGTCCAAAAACGTTCTCAACGCGGCCATCTTATTTTTCTGAGAAAAATAGTTTGATTTATATTTTAAATCTGACGCGATGTTGAATTTATTTGATTTGGCATTGTGAAATTTTCATGTTTATTACAAAATATCTGGACTTGAAACTCTATCGCGATATACCATTTATTTATTTCGTTTAAGGAGCTCAAAATAATTTGAAATATAGCATACAATATATTTCCATTCGTAGAAGAAATGTATGGTCCAGAAAACATGAAATGATTGAACAGAAACAAAGATAAACTATTTGTTATAAATCTTAGATTCTCTAAGATTAAATCTCTAAGATTTTTAACAAGTAAACTTTCTTCTTGCGTTATCCAGTTTTTTTTTTCTTTTTCCCTTTTCAAAGAAACTCTTATTCTTTTAGGATGACTATAATCGACCAAGTATTGCATTTTGTAAGCGTATTTATAACCAGACCCTTATTACCGCATGGGCAAATCGGGACTTTTCCCATGGGCCCTTGACCTTAAAGGGCCCCCAAATCCATACATTATACAATAGAATATTTACTTTATTTTTCCAATTCCAACTCTTCCATAAGTTGAAGTTATTAAATTCATCTCAAAATAATATAACAAATTGCTAAAGTTATAAAAAATAATTTTGTTCTGTACTAAAAAAAAAAAAAAAAAAAAAAAAATGTGTGCTTTTATTAATAAAGGTAATAGGTTTGAATAAAACACCTTTATTCAAAATAGACAAGACTAAGAATTTTCTATCATTTATATCTAAGGTGCGAAAATATGTATATGCATTACATATACACATTGAGTGACCATCAGTTCTGTTTGAAAAATGTTACAATGATTCGAAAGGGCCCCCCTAATATATCTTTGCCCAGGGTCCCAATTAGTCATAATCGGGCCTGTTTACAACACATACTTACAAAAGTTTTGTAAGTCCGTTTTTTGGAATTATCCTACTTCATACATGTGTTTCTCATACAATGATTTTTTTTCTTTTTTGTGGAGTTGAATTTGTTATACAAGCAGAACTCGATTTTCAAATATTCCACTTCACAAAAGTTCACTATTTCGAACATGTTCAACGTTAAATATTAAAGTTTCTCATTTATCCATGCAACGAGCTCCAATACGGGCTTTCTTTTATATTAAATAAAAATAATATTTATAAATATATATAGGACAGTTGCACCATAAAATTTAACTAATAATAACACAAATATATATAGGACAGTTGCACCATAAAATTTAACTAATAATAACACATTGCTCAATGGTGCACAAAACAGGAATTTTAATATACATTTGTACAATTAAAATAAAATAAAACTTTCAACGTTTCGCGCCGCCTTCTGCGAGCGTCTTCAGGAAAAATATGACAATGGAAGGACTACGTTTTAGAGGTCTGCACGGGCCCGGGCTTGGCCCGTGCCCCGTAGCCGGCCCTGTCGGCGGAATCGTTTCGAATTTTCTCACGGGCCGGGCCGGACCGGCAGATTTAGAATAGTTTTTTCAACGGGCCGGACCGGCAGATTTAGAATAGTTTTTTCAACGGGCCGGGCCGACAAACAACATAAACGGGCTGGGCCGATAAAAAAAATTTTCGGGCCTGCCGGCCCGTTCTGAAGATTTAAGCATAAACGATAAAATATGAGCTATTTTCAACGAAAATGGTTTTAAGGAGAATAAATATAAATGTGGCTATACTAGTTTGACAGCATCAATATAAAAATGCACAGTGTATCGGCATCGGAGAATTACATTATGTGTAACCCGTTTTAATATTTTTTTAGCTGACTCATGCCGGTCCGAGATCAGGCTTGCATTATTTTTCTACATATAGACTGGCCGGACCGGTACTATACTTAATTATTGGCAGAAAACATGATTTGTAAAATTATTAACAGCGATAAAGAACTTATGTTAGCTTAGTCTTCGGATATATACTTCTTGATGATTTTTAAATTAATTTCTCAATAATGCGAAAGTTTGACATATTTTCTAATTAATTTTAAATTGTAAAAGTATAAAAGTGATAAGCCTAACTATTGAAGGGATTTGGAATCGAATAGCGTTTTTCATTTTTGGTAAATAAAATACTTGTATAACCTTGTTGAGATATAATAGTTTCTCAAATGATTGCAGGTTTTTCTCCCTTCCTTTACTATTGCTTTCGGAAATTCTATTCAAAGCGCTAATTATGACAGTATTTTATTTGTTTGCAGTATTCTTAAATTGCTTGTATCAAAAAATGGATAACGCCATTCGCTTATATAGTTTCTGAATAAAGATATCTGCTAATATTATGCGTTTCTGAGAAAAAAAGAGTGAATTTAGAAATGTATCAGAAAGGAGCTTATTTGAATTTAAGAATGAATTTAGATTTGAAATCCATGATAAAATGATATAGAAATATATTTATAAATATTCTTTTATTAAACAGCTTCAAAATTAACCATGTTTTTAACTTTCTTTTTTTTCTCTTTTATTCTAAGCCATATTAATTTTTTAATGAATCTTTATTCGAATGTTGAAAGCCTAAGAATCTAAGTAATCATTAATGTTGTTAATGTGTATTTGCTGTAAAATATACTGTAAAATCATTCCATAGATATGTATGCAGTATTCTTTAAAGGAATCTTAGTTATATGATAAAAATCTGAATTTTTTAGAAATCGTAGAAATTGTAACGGGCCAAAACGGGCCGGGCCTGTTTTCGCTGATTTTTGTACGGGCCGGGCCTAAAATATAAAAATTTAAACGGGCCGGGCCGAAAAAACTTTCCTACGGGCCGGGCCTGGAAATTCCGGCCCGTGCAGACCTCTACTACGTTTGCATCTTGATCGAGAGATAATATTTCTACTAAATTAAAATTTAAATGAATTAAAATTTAAAAAAATGTTGCCACTTACACGTGAGTAAAAATTAAAATATTGCAAGGAAATAAAAAATTTTTAAGATTTTATGATGTTATGCCATATTTTTGGTATATTGTAGGATAAATTATCATTACATGGTTTATTTTCTCGTGCTATGATTTCGATGGATTCTCCTATTTTACTTTGAACTGGGTTATTGCATGGAACTATGATTTTGGCTTCCTCAAAATTAATATGGCAATCCTTGTTCGCCAAGTAGAAGCGAAAAAGGACAGTATTCTGTTTATGAATGTATTATTAGTTAATAATAACACATTGCTCAGTGGTGCACAAAACAGGAATTTTAATATACATTTGTACAATTAAAATAAAATAAAACTTTCAACGTTTCGCGCCGTCTTCTGCGGGCGTCTTCAGGAAAATATGATAATGGAAGGACTACGTTTGCATCTTGATCGAGACATAATATTTCTACTAAATTAAAATCTAAATGAATTAAAATTTTAAAATATGTTGCCACTTACACGTGAGTAAAAATTAAAATATTGCAAGGAAATAAAAAATTTTTAAGATTTTATGATGTTATGCCATATTTTTGGTATATTGTAGGATAAATTATCATTACATGGTTTATTTTCTCGTGCTATGATTTCGATGGATTCTCTTATTTTACTTTGAACTGGGTTATTGCATGGAACTATGATTTTGGCCTCCTCAAAATTAATATGGCAATCCTTGTTCGCCAAGTAGAAGCGAAAAAGGACAGTATTCTGTTTATGAATGTATTATTAGTTAATAATAACACATTGCTCAGTGGTGCACAAAACAGGAATTTTAATATACATTTGTACAATTAAAATAAAATAAAACTTTCAACGTTTCGCGCCGTCTTCTGCGGGCGTCTTCAGGAAAATATGATAATGGAAGGACTACGTTTGCATCTTGATCGAGACATAATATTTCTACTAAATTAAAATCTAAATGAATTAAAATTTTAAAATATGTTGCCACTTACACGTGAGTAAAAATTAAAATATTGCAAGGAAATAAAAATTTTAAGATTTTATGATGTTGTGCCATATTTTTGGTATATTGTAGGATAAATTATAAAATAATAATTAAGTTCAATTTGACTGAAGTTATAAAAGCTATTGAGATGTAAAGGCTATGAAGAGACCTAACATCGTATTCACCAACTACTTCGACCACGAGTTATACCGAAAACCCCGGTCTAATACTTAAACGTTTTTTATCTTTAATCCTGATTGGACGCCACTTCGATAATGTCCAATCAAATGTTACCATGAATTTCATTTGACCGTTTGACCGAGCTGTTCTAGGTTGAGGTAGATGGTGAATATGGGCATTAGTGATCTTTCAAACCTTAAAAACTATTCTCATCATCATACATATTGAATGAATTAAGCAATGATTTTTTTTAACGTACATATTATATTCGTGTGTGCGCGCGTGGAATTTTTAACTTTCTCAAAATAATTTGTTTTCAAAATAGAAAATTATTTACTTCCTGAATGCATTATGCGCAATATAGTACACATGAGTTGGTCTTAAATAAAGATCGACCGAAGCAAGTATTAGACAGAAGCCGAAAAAGAAAACAAATTTTGGTAATCTTCCTGTTTTTGGCCGAAAACATGTCAAAAAATGTAATTAATAAATAGATAAATATACATAATTATTAATTATTTTCATATGTTTATTAATTATACATAATTATGTGGTCCAAGTTGGCTTTCCATGCTGCTGTAGTTTTATATAAACTAAAATGTAATTAATTCCTCAACGCTAAAGATTAAAGTTTTAATTATACAAATTTCATGTAATAAAAAAGATTTTAGGTATACACAGCTCAATTTATCTTTTATAACGATTTTTGTAAATGATCACCCATTATACTACAACTTTCTCAAAGAGCATTCGAAACACTTCTGCGGTTTCAAACTAAAAATTCTCTATTACTATTAAGTGTGCAGCTTTTACTAAAAACGTCTTCAAAGTTCAGTCATAAATGCATTACTTGCTTTATAAATTGCACTCACAACTTGAGTCAATGATGACTGATATTATAAACAGTGAACCTCAGAGCAATAAATAAAGAATGTCTCCAGCTGTTAAAGTTCAAATCAATGAGTTGTGTTGAAAATTTCCTAAGAAAAGTTTTGGGATACAGATAATTTCGGTCGATATTTGGCACGCCCGAATTTTAGACACCATTTTCACCGAATATGAATTTAAAAAACTTTAATTTGTATTTTAAGAAAAAGTTAGATTTTTGTCTGAAAACGAAAACGAAACAGATTTTTCGGTCAATTTCTAATTATAATTCTTAATAGCATTAAAAAGCACTGCAAACGATTTATATTCGTATAACGAAAAGGAGAACGAAATTTCAGTCAATTTCTAATCTTAAATCTTGAATAATTCCAATTCCTTTCCTTTTCCTTTTGATTTTTACATTTTAATTAAAAGAAAATAATATGCCGATTAAACTTTTTACCTTTTGACAGAGAAGTGGGGGAGGGACGTATATAAATCGCAGCAAAAATGTGACTTTTTTTGTATGATATTACAAATTAGATCATTTGACCTTACAAATCATTTTCTTTATGTTAAATATGTTATGTAATTCACATAATAAATGTTTGAGACACGAAAGAGATATTTGCAAAATTTAACTTTAACTGAAATAAGCAATTTGTGAAAATAGTTATGAACAATTGTAAATGTAATTGTTTGCAGAGGTATGGTAGGTTGATAGAAAAATTATCACATTTCTTTCAAACTCTAGTTAAATTGAGGCGTTCAGAAGACAATTCGACTAACGCCATTTTTTTTGTTAGAAATTCTGCTGATGACATGATTGGGCTGTAATTTTTCTATATATCTATATAATGCTTGCAAATTATCCTTCATTATAAGACAATCAATGTGTACAATCAAACTATTGTGAAAATTTTGCAGTTTTTTTTATGTAGAAATAACTGTAAATGTTTTAAAATGAGTATTTTTATTTTATGGAATTAATCGGATTGACTTCTGAACGCCTGAATGTGCATTGAATTTTTTTTCTCTTCTGTTCCTTCAATCATTATTGTTTAAACTGTGTATAAATATGTTTCACATATTTTTTTCACATAATTTTATTGTGGATTTCATTTTATGAAACTGAGCTAACTGTACCAGTTAAAACTTTCCGAACACATTTTATGTACACTTTTCTGACCAAAATATAAAATTCAAAAATCAATTTTGAAATTATCTGTTGGGAATGCAAAATAAAGTATTCAAATCTTTCCGCCATCAAAACCGATAACTATCTTTTTGCTTCTTTTTTCTAAAGAAAATACTTGTATTTTAACATCAGAAAACGAAACTTTTAATGTTTCTCTCCAGCTTTTAGCACTGAAATAAACCGAAACTTGCACACTCGTTATTCACATACTTTTTTTCCTAATTTTCCCACAAAAGTAGCTTTCTATGTATTTACATCTGGCTTCTTTTCCTTTAAAATTTGATTTTTTATTCACCTCTTTTATGTAATGAAATTTTATGTGCATTATTTCGTGTTATTTTCGATTTAAATAAACTGGAATTTTTCAACTTTCAAAAATTCAATATCCGTTGAAAATCGTTAGCTATTTTTTTTTATTTGAGTTTTCGTGATAGTGATTCTCAGTTTCATAGGTCAAGTTGAAAAAAAGTGTAAAATTTTAACTCGATGAACGTGAAAGTATTTCTCAATAGGAGGATTTTTTTAAAAATCCCTTTTGTTCTTTTAATTATTGTTATTTAAACTGTATATAAATGGATGTACGACATATCATGGTTAGATAATTTTAATATGATTTCATTAGCAAACCGTATTTCATTAAATGTATCATTAAAAGCTTTACAAAAACATGTTACTTGCACCCCAAATCATAAAATCAAAGTTCAGTTTTGAATTTATCCATTGAGGATGCAAAATGAAGTTTTCACTTTCTTTCTTCCTTCAAAATCAATAAAAACCTTTTTTTTCTTTTTTTTTTTTTTTTTTTTTTTTTTTTTCCAAAGAAAATCCTTGCATTTAAACACCAGAAAATGAAAGTTCTAATGTTTTACTCCAGTTTTTAAACACTGAAACTAACCGAAACTTGCACATTCATTACTTGCAAACTCTGTTTTGCTTTTCCCCACAAAAGTAGCTTTGCATGTTTTTATATCTGGCTTCTTTTCCGTTAAAATTTGATTTTTTTTATTCCCCTTTTTTTATGTAAGGAAATTTTATGTGTATTCTTTCGTATTATTTTCGATTTAAATAAAAGAAAAAACTTTCACTAAACTGAAAATTTCCAACTTCCAAAGATTCAATATTCGTTGGAAAATGTTAGATATTTTATTTATTTGAAGTTTTGTGATAGCGATCTCAGTTATCATAGGTTAAATTGAAAATATTCTCCAATTTTGGCTCGCAGAACGTTTAAAATATTTCTTAATGCAAGAATTATTTTTCTGCTTTTTTAGAACAGAGTTGAAAGGTGTTTATGCATTTGGTTTGTCTAAATACAGTCCGATTGGCATGAAATGAATAGATGTTATTGGGTTTGCTATAATATGTTCGATATTGAAAATGAAATGTGTAGCATTTTCGACTCATTTACAGGGCCACTCAAAAAGATAATTGGTTGTGAATCACATATTTAAAATCCTTTTAATTCATTGAATACGTTAGAGTGATAGCATCATCTATAGCCTTAATATAAAAGAATCATTTATACAATGTAGAAATTTGTCGCAATTCATAATAATTAATATAAAAGTAATTAAGGGGAAATTCAAGAACTTTTCTAATGCGACATTCAGGTTACTTATCGTCCAATTTTGACGGATGCTATCCAGGAATGTAGTGGAGGGTATACGGGGGCCGTTCAAAATGCATTTTTATTGAAAATTAATTAATTAATATTACCATTCACTTGTAAAGTGAGTTCATCATTTGAACCCCCCACGCCCACCCCCCTTTTTTTAATAAACAATATTATTGAAAAGGCAAACTGACTCTTTAAAACCTAATCGATTTCACTCTTAAATTCGTAAAGGAGTGGAAAATTATGGAAAATGCATTATAAAACACTGAAACAACTTCTTTTAGAAAACTGTAGATGCTGGTGTTATTTATGACCATTTGTTTTCTACACGAGAGATACAGGCTGGAAGGAGACTGCTCTCTGTGTGTGTGTGTGGGGGGGGGGGTGTCTTTCTATGGGAATTTAACCCGTGTATATTCAATGAAAATTAAAAGTTTGAAAATGAAATCATGGAAAACTCCGAAAGATTAGGCTTGAATCCAGCACCTCGAATCTATTAACTTCGAGAGTAGAAACTCGCCGCTACTAGTAGGGCACTAGAAAGCTGTTGGATAATATATTTTTAATATATTTTTTTAGACTAACAATGACATTTCTAAAACAAATTAGATTAGCAATACTCAAAGCAATCTGGTATTTTTCAAATAAGTAAAAATAATTAAATTAATTCCAGTTTATCCTATTTCATTGAAATTATAAAATCATTTAACATACCCATTGCCGCAATAAAGTTTAGGCCTTCGTTTTGCATCATATTTTTCCGGTATAATTACTACCGATTTAAACTAAATTAAGTTTCTAACATAAAATCCTACGGCACTTTAAATTTCTAAAATTTTTAAAAATTTAAAAATTCCCATTGCATATAAGATAAGTTTATACATAGAATGTAATTTTAATAAAAATTGTGAAGGATTTCAATTCATAATTTACTATAAAAATTGTTTTTAATTAAAGCTGCATCAAGCTAGATAAAACACTTCAACTTTTCCCAAAATATTCATAAATTTCCCTGTTAATAAAATCCACAAATCTTTACAGTAATCAAAGAATACTGGATCAATATTCAGTTTTGATCCGAAATTAATTATGTATTAGGAAAAGGCTACAGAGTAAATGTCAGGCAACAAATTTGTTTCATTTAATTCTCGGGCAACTCCACTCGAATACTCTTGAATCTTTTATTACGTTTGGAAACGGAAGGAAAGTTTTCGGTTTTATTTAGCAGCTTACGGTGTTGAATTAAGTAGCTTGCTTTGTGTTAATATTTTTCCTTAAACTCTCTAAAAATTTAATTAAAGTATGTATAAGTGTAGAAAGAAAGAAGGCAGCTTTTATAATAAAAAAAGATGTATATATATATATAGCAAAATAATTTGTAATGGGTATAGAAATTTTTACTTTCTTCTGTCTATAATAGAAAAAAGTATTGTTATAGAAAATTTTCTCGATTTTTAATTTTATGGAGATTTATACATTTTAGAGGTCATAGATCCCAAAAAACAGATTTTATAAGATGTCTGTTTGTAGAATTGAACTAAATATCATATATATGGAACTAAAACCGTAGTACAATGTTAAAAATTTCGATAAAAACACTGAAAAAAAGCAAGACTCTCTGTATATTTACACTAGTTCTCAGTTAAATGCATTCGATTGAGTTACTCTGTCATCATTTTACAGATATTTCCCTTATTTTGTATCTAATTCCTTGGAGGGATTTTAATTTCATATTTAAAAAAAAATTTATCTCCGTTAAAACTTGAAATTGAAAATACACAATTTTAAAATTCTTTTGCGATTTTATTAGACAAATTAAAAAACATAATTTAGTTTAAAAATTATTTTTAAAAAAATTTGGAAGGGACAAATCCTCTCCTCTGAATTAGTAGGGATTTTTATCAGCAATAATTTTGCAATTTACTCGTCAGTTTGCCCGTTTATTCATAAAAGAAATACTTTATACGCAACAGCAACAGCTTCTATAGCTCAGACAGTAAGCTATTCTCTCACTGTCATGAGGTCTCGGGTTCCAGTCCCAGGACGGCTTAAAATAAATTGTGCAAAAATTAGATGATACAGCAGTTTTAATGTACTCGAATAAATAAAAATATCTGAGATTACCGAAGATTGAGGTATTCGCTAATTTTGAAATCTAAATTAAATTATTATCATATAAAATAAATTTACAGAGGATTGTTTATTTTTGACGATGTTAAAAATAGAGTCTATTCTAAGTTTACCGAATAACTGTTCTGTTATTTGATAGATTCTCAGTTTTTCTAATCTCTGTAATTTTACATAAGATTTAAGATCATGGATTACCCGTAGATTATCTGTACTTTCAGAGAAATTTTTTTAATACTATAGATCAAACATTTTGAAAAAAAAAATTAACATAGACCATTTAGAAAATGCATAAAATCTAATTTATACATTCCCAAAGTGAACCAAGCCTGTTTTTACCTATTTTTCATGCATGTCATCTGTTTACGGATTTGGTTCTCTGTTGGAGTTGATAAAACAGATTTTAAGCCTCTTGTAAATGGACTATTTCATTTTTTTTCAAAATGGACTTGGTCTAATAGTTGGGGAGTCTCTCATTAATGCTTTTCTTCAATGGATAGCAAAACCTAGTTAAAAATGAATATATACCACCGGAATGGTAAGCGTAATAGTGTTTTAGGGGTCATTTTCCTTAACGAATCAATGGAAGGTGTTCAAAATTATGCATAGAACTGAATCCATCTGCATATATATGTATGTTTTTAACTACAGACATCATGTCTCAATTGAAATTGGGTATACTCCCGTAAAACGGGCACTGTAACAGTATTTTGTTTTCTTTATCATTAGGAAGTGTGTGTAATTATACAGAGAATTGAACCAAACTTCATACAAACGTTTATGATTATAGACATCGGGCCCCAGTTGAAATTAGAAGTATACACGCAAGAAAAATCCACTGCAATAGCAAATTTTGACCAATTATCTCGATTCTTCACAGTTGTGCTGTACACTGGATGCTCGTGCAGCGATAATTCATTATTTGAAAGCCGTTGAAGTAGAATAAAATGACGAAAAATATTGATTTAACTCATAAATATCATCGAGGCTAACTCATATTTACCTGGTTAATCAAATGAAACAGAAATTTAAGATAAAAATCGAAGTTGGTATTTCTCACTGAATGCTCAATTGATTACGTATACTTTAGCGTCAAGTTTGTTTTTCAATAAAAAAAAAAATAAACTACCCTTTTTGAAGCATTTAGGCATGTATAAAATAAAATCTTTTGTAAGAAGATAAGAAAATCGGATACCTCAATGGATTTTTGAAACTTTCTGAAAATGTTATTTATGGTACAATCGTTTACTATTGAAACCATAAATATTCGTGAATGATGAAATTTCGCATAAGCCTATAAAAAGAAATAAAATTCACAGATTGAAACAAAGTATCTGAAAGAAGTCTGCCGTGCACGCATTTAGAGTGTTCTGAATATTAAGTATCATAAAATTATGAACGAGATACAGCTACACAATAAGCTTTAATGAGAAATCTGAAAGTGTGCTTGCGTTTGTAAATAGCAAACGTAATAGAATTCTGTATAACTTTCATGAGTCTTGAATTCTCTACTGCGGAAATAGAAATTATAGTCACTGTATGTAGTCATGTAT
Organism: Maratus speculifer; assembly: GCA_964019185.1. NCBI lineage: Eukaryota > Metazoa > Arthropoda > Arachnida > Araneae > Salticidae > Maratus > Maratus speculifer. The sequence continues at coordinate 77,590,914 of OZ025297.1, read as the reverse complement.
AAGTGGAAGAATTTTAGACGAAATTTGAGAATTGAAAACGGGAGGTCGACTTTTACATGAGTTGGTAAAAAATAAATAAAGTAATAATAATAAATAAATTTTTCGCAAATAACAGGCAAGTGAGCAAGTCTTTTAAGTTATCACACATGGGTCTAGATTGGAGACAAAGATACCAGCGTACAGTGGTTACTTTCCTGTGATTGATAATAAAAGCTCACCAATATTCTCAGTAATTATTCTATGCCCATTTCAGCTTTGAATAGAACTCCTTTCAGTGCAGAATCATTCCTTTAACTATTTTAATTCGCTTTTTAAAAAGAATTCAAATGGAGGATGCTTCTAGACATCTCTTCTAAAAGTTATGCAATGCAAAGATCTACTATATTTCAGCAGTCTAAGAAATTGTTTTCCCTTGTAAACAAAACTTGATTAATTTTTTAAAAGGCTTTTTTTTTTCTTTTTTTTTTTCATTTTAAGTATCATTAAATTGACGTGAGTATGTTACAAAATAGCCGAAGCTTCTTCGGTTTTACCTAATTATACAGTTTTAAAACATTATATTTAAAAAAATCTGATTAGAAACGTAAACTTTTTCTTTACATTTTAAAAAAATAATTTAATGAACATTTATTAGATATTTTATTCTCAGTTATAAATTACTTTTTAAAATTTTAAGAAAAATGTGTTTTGACTTATGCACAAAAATTCGTTTTTTTTCTGCTTAAGAACTGAAAAGGTCGACTTATTCCCGAGTATAAAAAGTAATGTATAATTACTCTTTACAAGCAATTACAAACAATGTAAATGCATATCCACGTGTATCATTTTCTTTTTCGTATATTTTTTGCACCTTAAGATTAATAGTGAATTAATAGTGAGAATGAGTGTTTCATAGCCATAAAGAATAAATCTAATTTGCTATTTAATCGCTTCACTGCGTACTTTATCACTTCTATTTGTTACGAGACTGATTTGATTATGTTCACAAAATCGGCTCGGGCTTGATACTAGTCTTCGAAATTGGATTTGAAAATGCACAATCGCGACATATATCGAGAATAAAAGCGAACACCTCAAGTGAAAATGTATTTTGTTTGCGGAATGAACAGTAGATTATGAGCTTATTAACAAACATCTCTCTTGATGTACCCAATTGGTCCATTGGTCTTTTCAAGAAAGAAAAAGAAAAGTCAGATATAAAGCAAAATTGCCACCTATCGTGGAAAATAATTATTTTAACTTACTTTTATTTAGCATTATAGATGCCTCAAAACTAAGAAGAAATTATTTTGAACTTCTAGCTGTATATTAAGTTCAAAAATTAATAGTTTCCTTTAATATTTATGTATACCTTTTTTTTTCCTGGACTAAATTACAGAGCAGAAACATGTACTAAAACAAAATGAATGGTACTAAGATTACAAACAATGCAGAGAAGTGTAGAAAGATGTATCCTAGACATAACTAGAAGACCCAGAAAGCGGATAACCTGGATAAAATGTCAGACATTGACATCATTAAAAGAACTAAACAGCTAAAATAAAAATGAACTGGGTACGTTGGAAGAAGACAAGACAATAGGTGGAGCACAAACACCTTATAGGGGTATAACAGAGATGTAAAACGACCAAGAAGACGACCATAAGTAAGGTGGAGTGACGAAATCAGAGAAGAGACCGGTGTAAGTTGGATGACTAAAGCATTTGACAAGAAACATTGGAAAAATCTGGGGGAGAATTACACTAAACAGTGGATCGAAAACAGTTGATTATGATGCGATGATGATCTTTTTATAAATAAATATTGTTTAAAAAAACATCCAATTTAAAATTCCAATTTAATGCTATTCTTAAGCTGCGATCACATATACTATCCTATCACAGGTATAACCAGACAGCATTGACGGCTTAAGAAAAAAGTCTCAGGTTCAGATCCTGTCCAAACTTTTTTTTTTTTAATTTACTAAGCTGGGAAAATGCACCTAAGATATTGTTAAATTGTTTGTAAAAATTACTAATACATTAAACATAAATTCTAGTTTTGCAGTTTAAAATTTAAGAACAAAAATTCATAAAAACTAACACGATTTAATTAAGTTTGCTATCTTCAATGGCAAGCACAATTAAAAAAAACCATTAAAGTTTATTGTGCAGCGATTAACATTTTTATTTGCTTCTTCATAATTTTATGATATTATTTAACATTCAGAATATTCTAAATACGTGCTCACAAGACTTTTTAAAGATACTCTGTTTCCTTTTCTGAATTATTATTTCTTTTTGATAGGCTTGTACCTGACATTTCAACATTCACGAATATTTATGATCAGCATAGTAAATGATTGTGTAATAAATAACGCCTTGGGAAAGCTTTAAAAATCGATTGAGGTATCGGATTTTCTCAGCTATTTTTATGAGCCAGCAAAATTTCCACTTTAGACTTTAAATAATTTTATTAAATGGATAATTGTATATTAGACATCTTATGTAATCTTATTTCAAACGTTTTAATTACGAAAATTAATTAATACATTAATTAATCGTCTGAAAATTATAGAATGAAAAGAATGAAGTTTATTTTGAGTTTATACCCATTCTCTAAAAAATAAATGTGTTTAGTATAATTGTGTCACAGTTACTCGTGGATACATGTTCCGCGTAACATTGCACTATAAGTTGAATCATATCTGCTCTTTTTTAATATATTTAAGGGAAATAATTATATATTTTTCTCATGCGATTTACATATTTTTTTATTTTTTTATTCATTTCTTCAGGTAATATCAGATAGTATATCATAAAATTTTTTTTAAAAAGCCAAACGGTTCAAAACTCACCGTGTGATAATTTAACTCTAGTAGCTTTGTTGCCGGCGAACATATCGTTGTCTGCATATCCTATAAAAAGACACATCTTTCTTAACCCTTAAATGCATAAAAAATTACGTGATTTTTTTTTTTTTTTTTTTTTTTTTTTTTTTTTTAATACTAAGCACGAAAATTGCAACTAGTATATTGAAAAAATGTTTTTATAAATTGCTAATACATTAAACTTAAGTTCTAGTTTCGCTGTTTAAAATTTAAGAACAAAAATATATAAAATCTAAACACAATTTAACCAAGTTTGCTATCTTCAAAGGCAAGCCCAATTTCAGAAATCCCATTAAAGATTATTGTGTAGCTAGTAATAATTTTATTTGCTCCTTCATAATTTTATGATACTTAGCATTCAAAATATTCTAAATACGTGCTCAGCAGACTTTTTAAAGATACTTTGTTTCAAGCTTTGAATTTTTATTTCTTTTTTTATAGGCTTGTATGTGACATTTCAAAATTCCCGAATATTAATGGTCTGCATTGTAAATGATTGTGCAATAAACAACACCTTGGGAAAGCTTTAAAAATCGATTGAGGTATCGGATTTTCGCATCTCTTTTTATGAGCCAGCAAAATTTCTTTCTTTAGTACTTAAATAATTTTATTAAATGGATAATTGTATAATAGGCCTCTTATTTTATCACATGTCAAGGGTTTTAATTACGAAAATTATTTAATTCAATAACAATTCGCTTGAAAATTACAGAATAAAAAAAACTAAGTTTATTTTGATTTTATACCCATTCTCTAAATAAATGTATTTAGTGTAATGGTGTCACAGCCACTAGTGGAAACATTTTCGGTGTAGTAGTGCATTATAAGTTGAATCATATCTGCTCTTTTTCAATATATTTAAGGGAATATAATTATAGTTTTTCGTGTGATTTGCATAATTTTTTATTTGTTTATTCAGATAATATCAGATAGTTAAAAAAAAAAAAAGGTTTTTAAAAGGCAAACGTCTCAAAACTTACTGTGTAATAATTTAGCTCTAATAGCTTTGTTGCCGACAAACTTATCATTGTCAGTATATCCTACAAAAAGACACATATTTCTTAACACTTTAACCCCTTGGGGACGAGTGACACCTATACGTGCCTCAAAAAGACTTAAGAATCCTTGTTTAACCCAACCAGTAAAATTTTACTGTAAAATTTCCCTTATTTAATTGGAGCATTTCCTCGATTTAATAAGGCACAAATTTATGTTTTTATAAACCTGTGACAAAAACATTGAAAATTTCCTAAAAGCCTCCCGGGGGGGGGGGGGGTTAATGCATAGTGAAACTCAGGAGTCACATGATCTTTTTTTTTCCTACTAAGCAGGAAAATTGCAACTAATATATTATTACATTGTTCGTATAAATTACAAATACATTAAGCATCAATTTTAGTTCCGCAGTTTAAAATTCAAGTAGAAAAAATCATAAAAACAAAACACAATTTAATTACGTTTGTTGTCTTCAAATGCAAACACAATTTCAGAAAGCCCATTAAAGTTTATTGTGTAGCTATTAACATTTTTATTTACTCCTTCATATTTTTATGATACTTAACATTCCGAATGTTGTTAATACGTGCTCAGCTGGCTTTTTAAAGATACTCTTTTTCAATCTCTGAATTTCTACTTCTTTTTCACAGGCTTGTATGTGACATTTCAACATTCGCGAATATTTATGGTCTGCATAGTAAATGATTGTGTAATAAATAACACCTTGGGAAAGCTTTGAAAATCGATTGAGGTATCGGATTTTATCACATCTTTTTATGAGCCAGTAAAATTCTCTCTTTAGACTTTAAATAATTTTATTAAATGGATAATTGTACAATAGACTTCCTTTTTCATCTCATGTCAAACGTTTTAATTACGAAAATTAATTAATCCATTAATTTATCATCTGAAAATTCTAAAATGAAAAGAATAAAGTTTATTTTGAGTTTATAACGATTTTCCAATGTCTAATTTTCTTATTTTTAGTCTAATGGCTTCACATTTTCTGTGTAGCATTGCATTATAAGTTGAATCATATAAATTCTTTTTTAAGTTATTTAAGGGAATATAATAATATTTTTTCGTGCGATGTACATACTTTTTTTTGTTTATTTATTTATTTTTTCAGGTAATATCAGATAGTTTCCCATGAAAAAAGGTTTTTAAAAGACAAATGGTTCAAATTGCACCGTGTGATAGTTTAACTCTAGTAATTTTGTTACCGATTAACTTATGATTGTCTGTATATCCTACAAAAAGACACATATAGTAGTTTCCCTCTTAACCAGAACTCTGCTTTAACCGGCCAAATTCTTTCCCAACCTCAGATAAAATTCAGAAATGAGAATGTCGGTTCTAAATTAAATGAACATGAGTCGACCTACACCAGTTTTTAATTCCTTGCGGGACAGCATCCCCCCGGGAGTAATGAGATGTTCCCCAGAAGATTTGATATTTTTTTGTTTTTAATGGTCAAAATAGGAATCCTCCTCCTCCTACCGGAACTCTATAATGTCTGATCTATCTGCAAACATTTAAAAAGCTTGAGAGATATGAACAGACCAGCGAGATGTAGACCTACCAAGATGTAGAACAGTTGTTTGAGTCTGATAAAGATATCAACATGAAACAATATTTGATAAGGATATGACGAGGACTATAACTGCTGTTATTCAGCACAAAGATGATTTTTTGCACTGAAAATTGCATGCAGTGTTGTCTTAATATACAGGGTATATGATTATATATTTCTTACAATTATGTTAGATATTACGTTGTTATTTTATCTAAAAGTTTCATGATTTCACTGCATACAATTTTAAATTGAACAAAACTGTAATGCAAAGCTCTAGGCTTTTACTAGTACACAGGAGAATCACAGATCGCACACTCTAAAAGAAGAAGAAATGTTTCTTATGCCAGGAAAATATAATATAACAAAAAGCGAAAGTATGTAACAATCTCTTCCAAATTAACCAAAATTCAAAAAATAAAAAAATAAAAAAAAAGTTCTAGAACAGAAGTTTTTTTTTTTTTTTTTTTTTTTTTTTTTTTTTTTTTTTTTTTTTTTTTTTTTGCCACTAATTTTTCAGAAACATTTCTGAGTAAACTTTTCAGTGTATTAATCTTTTTCCTTAAACCAGAATGTCAATTTTTCAAGTTGTATCCATTCTCAAATAGATATTATCATTTTCAGCAAACATATTTTTCCCGACAAACTTGATAAATTAACAGCATTGACATTAAAATTAGTATTATTTTTTTTACTCTTGGAAGATACATAAATTTTATTACGCAGCCAAAATTTTTTTAAGAAAATTAATAGCTTACTGAAGTATGATACAGCTAATACCTATTAAATCTTCTAGTAATTTAATTACAGCCGATTCTCTATATAGCGAAATCCATGGTTCAGTTAAAAAATGGCTATATAGAAAAATTCGTTGAATAGAGAATGATACAAAAATTTTCATTTTCTGAGTAAATTTTGAAAAACACCTATTTTTGAGCTGTTTAATTAAGGTTTTGAAATGTTTAGCGTTAAATATTAATTTTATATTTTATTTTCTATTTATTTAAGCAGTTTCAAAACAAAAATTTAACGCTTATTCAAAGTTCGTACGGCTACCATTATTTTCCAGATTAAAATATCAAAAAAAATTTTAAATAAAAAAATAGATCTAGTTCAAATGAGCGAAAAATTTTCCTTATTTAAGTAGAAATTTCCTATAAGAAAATACTGGTAGCAAAAAAATTCCTGCTCGGAAAATTTCAGAACCTGTACGAATAATACCTGGTATTTGAAAGTATAGTAAAAAAGAAAAAAACGCATAAGAAAAACACATTTGTTTTAGTTAAAGAAATCTGTAATTTTAGGTCGTTTGGATTTTAAAACTTTTGTACTTTTAACAATTTTCATACTTTAATAAGGAATGCAGATTTGAATAAAGAATATTTTCTTCCTTTGTAATGTCAAGGGCATTTATCATTTTACTTGGTGATGGTTTATACCACTTTTTTTAAGCTAAAATATTTGTAATATTTATTCTAAACATTTCTACCTTTGAATAGTATGCCATTCTATTTTAAAAAGTTAGTGGTGTCAAAAAGCTTTCAATGATGAATTAAGCAAATTCGTCTTACCCGAACGGCGTACGGGCAAATCAGTTAAGGGGTTAAATTTTCAGTTTCACATTCATCATCTCTTTCAACAGCATTCTTCAAAATGTGTTTTTTTAGGGCTGAGTGGGGGTGGGGAACATTCATGCTTTTTTTGGACATGAATAAGGTAGAAGTATGCAGCTGTGAAACTCAAACCAGGAATCAGCGTAGGAAAATGAATTTCATAAACAAACTGAATCCTTTTCTGAAAAAAATGTTCCTGAAAAAATTTCGTTATATGGAGAATAGATACTTTGCTATAAGCAGATTCGTTGTAATGTAATCAATTAAGAATTCCTACTAAAAATTCATTATTGAGAGAGAAATTCTCTAAATGGAGTTTCTTTGTAGAGAGACTCGACCGTACTTCCCAAAATCTATTAATAGCGTCCACAAAATTAAGTTTCGCTCGAAGAAAGTGAAACGTGATAGCATATATTTCAGATCGAAGCTAGCAAGTGTGATTAGAACTTTTTTTTTCCCTAACTGAAATTATTTTCTTGAGAAATTAATTTTTAAAACAAACCTGTTTTACAAGCTACAAAATGTGTACTTTAATAGTTCTGCGTTTACTTAAAATGTGACAAATAATAATACACATGTAAAATTAAAAATTCACATTTTATTTATTTACTTTTCTGAAAACTTTCGGCCTGCATTCGCAGTCAAGGAAAATGTTCATTAACTTCCGTTCCATTCATTCTAATACGTCAATTTGCTTAAAACGGGAGAGTCTATAATTTTTAGAGATAGTGTGAAGTAGAAGTAGAAATGTTTCGGAAAAAATTTGAGCAGAGAATATATTTTCATTAACTGTTATTCCATTTATTTCTATACCCATTTAAAATGAAGTGATGTATATAAACAAAGTGACATATCACGAACGGACATGTTTTTGCTCAATAAAATATTGATAGTAAACGCAACGGGAAATACGTGAGGTACACGGGCATCAATGCGTAGTAAAAAAAAAAATTAAAATATTAAAAGTTAGCAACTATACTGGCCTCCAAATGTTAAGGTACAATTGGTTTTTTGCGTCTAATATGCAAATGAATAAATATAGAAACAACAAATTTGGAGTAAATGTGCGCTAAAGAGTTATTTATTAAATGCGGCATAGAAATTTACTTAAGTTAAGCATATAAATAAAATTACAACAAAGAAGCACCCATGGTGGAAAATTCAATTCTTGGAGAAATAAGTACATCACAGTATTATGCAATAAAATGTGATATAAACATTAAAAACTGGTTCTAATACGGAATATCTCCACCCCGGACTTGAATGCATTGGCGACATCGACTTTCCATGCTTTCCATTAAATTGTCGGGCACCGAAATAGGTAGCACTGGCCAGACATGATGAAAGCCTTGTTCCAGCTCATTTAATAACCTTGGAGGAGGACTTAAAGTCACAACCTGTCTTCCAAGATAGTCCCAAACATATTCTATCGGATTCAAGTCTCAAGAGTGAGCTGCCCATTCCATTCTTTACAAACCGTGATCCTCAAGATAATCCTCAACAACCACAGTTCGGTGTGGTCTCGCGTTATCATCCATTATAATGAAACTATTGCCAATAGCACCAGAATATGGCCGCACATATGAATCAAGGATCTCATCTTGATATCTCGCACCAGTCAGAGTCCCTCCATGGAACACATGCAGATCAGTTTGGTCTCCGAGAGAGATCCCTGTCCAAACAATGATTCCACCGTTTCTGTATCTGTGTGTTTCGAAAGTGTTTGATTGATGATATCGAGTGCATTGTGCTCTACAGATCAGAAGACGTCGTGAATCGATCTCCAGTGTGAATCTGGACTCGTCTATTAAGAGTATAGTAGCCCACTGTTGTCTGGTATAGAAAACATATTATCTTGCCGAACATAAGCGGGTTTTTTTCTGTCGTCTGTTGAGGGGGTCACACATAACTAATCGCCTTGCATAGAGACATGCATTGTGAAAACGTCTTCGCACCGTAGTAGCGGAGATTCTTCTCCCTGATGGTGAAAAGTGTTCTGCAATGAGTTGCGGGACAATATTTTGTACTTTTTTTCGGGCCGAAAGAGCTATAAACCAGTCTTCTGCAAGTGTTGTAACACTTGGGTAGCCTGGAAAATGTTTCATGGACATATAATCTTTGGATTCATACTGATCCCAGAGTCGTTGAACTACACTGCGGGACACATTGAGCCGTCTAACAGTATCGGCCTCTGACAACCCATTTCCATTCATCCTACCGCCCGCCTACTTAATGAATCGGGCAAATGACTTCCTCCAGAAATTTCTAGATTCTATTGGTTGTTGTGAATAAAACTGACAACAATAGTTCAAATACAACAAAACTTACACGCGAAATTACGAAACCTTCGTAGCTGCACATTTTTTTTTTTTTTCATTTACAAATACCTATTCTTTTCAATAAAATAAAAGTTGTAGATATAATGTTTGAGTAACTTTTTTAAAAGCTTATTATTTTCATTCATATAAACTATGAAGTTTAATCTGACTACCATTTTTTTCTGGTGAGCTTCGTAAAATATGTTGTATCTTAACTTTTTTTGGCCAGTGTATTTATAGCTAAGCTTATTAATAATTTTGAACTGAAAATGAAATAAATTTAAAGCTTTTGTAAAAATCCTGCTTTATATGAACAACCTGTTGTTAAAGTCCAATTTTAAACAAAATAATAACTTAAGAAAACATTTAATAGTATTATTTAGAAAACAGAAACTAGTGTCATTAATCTCTAGTTTCTCTTTTTAAACAAAATATTTACAAACGCGAACAAAACTTTTTTACAAGTCACGAAGATTAATATTTGTAAAGTAAGATTTTAGTGTTAAAGAAAAAAGTACTTAAAATATATACAGCAAATGAAACAACCATTGCTTAAGTCAAGCAATTAAAATAAAAAAGATGTAATTGTTAGTGAATTTCATTTTCAAACAAAAAAGATAAATTCACAAGAGATGCTATTTAATAATGTTATTTAACGAAAGAAACTTTTATCATTAATATCTACTTCTTTTCTGCTAAAATGATAAAACTTACAAACACAGACACAACTTTTGTATAAGTCACAAAGTTTCATACTTTTAAACTAAAATTTTTAAATTAAAATTTAAGAATTTCGTAAGAAGTCATTAAATAAAACAACTATTTCTGAAGTCAGACATTAATTAAAATACATAATTAACATATATGATATCTAAAATACGATTTTAAAAAATAAAAGATTACCATTAATTAGGATTTTCAAAAGAATATTCATTCCAGCTAGTAGCTAAGAATTATCGCCGTAAAAATTCGCCGTAAGAATTACGACATTTCCTGAATTTACTTATCACAAAGTAGAAATAAAATGTTTTTCACGATGGCCTTTCTTAAAAATAGATACAAAATTTATTACCTAGACGAAAATAATTCTATAAATAAAGATAAATATTTCTGGGTTCGTATGTTTATCTACAATTTTCTGAACAGAGTATTTAGCACATAGCTACACAATTTGGCAGGAAGATATATGTTTCTGTAATAATGCACTTTAAAAGCAGTTTTTAGATTCCTTAACAAGATTTTATGTAGTTTTTAGTGTAACATCGCTTTTCACGGCCATTTCTTTACTTAAAAAAGAATTAGGTTTCTATCTAAGCCCAATACGATAAATTCTTCTTATTTTTCAATAAAGTTCATTTAGTATTCGTGAAGCAAACTTCGAAATTCTTGAGATATTTAGAAAAAAATTGTATCTTATTCGTTGAAAATACAGATTTTTAAAAAATTATACATGTTTCAAGTGAAATTAATCCAATCTTATATTTTGTATCCCCTTATTTAAAAAAATGACTATCGTTTTAAAAAGATCGAAAATGTATGATTTTTTTTTTTTCAAAAATTTTAAAGGAATTATTATAGATGGACTGTTAAGGAAACAGAATTATGATCTCAAAGGCGATTTTTATTGCTTCAGTAAATAGAAAACATGACAAATGGTTTTTTATAGCAATTGAAAAAGAGCTCTTTATCGACTATGTTTTTTAGGTTTGAGCTAAGTAGGTTAATTTTTTTCTTTTTTTTCGCGTCAACCTCAGTAACTTAGAGATGAGACAGGCACAGCCCGAGCCCGGTGCAGGCTCGGGCTCTATTTTCATTTTAGTCTTCGGGCCCGGGTGGGCTCAGGCTCATTCTTTCTGAAACCGGAAACTTATTTATTCGAGTTTAGAAAAGATTAAAAGAACTTTCCTCTCGTTTAAGAGTACTTATTGTTTTTCACATCATTTCAGTGCTATTATATAAAAACGAAAGTTAAACAGAAATCGTGTTTTTGTATTTTAATAGTTAATTGTTGTTTCAAAAGAAAATTTGCAATGATTGGAGATTTATATCTACTGCATTTCCAGCGATGATCTATTATTGATATGGCGCCAATCAAAACAAGTACAAACAATAAGTTACCTTCTGGTTGGATTTTCGTTAGTAACAGAGGAAAATTTTTAATTCAATCTTTTTTTATTTAGTTAGTAATATAAAACTTAGAGAATGATTTTTTTATGTGGACCAAAAGCTTGTGATTTGCAAATTATTTAATTGTGCTAGTCATAATCGTTTGTCATATAAAAATAACATAGTGATTAATTTTTCTGTTTCTTATTATGAACTCTACTTATGCTGAGGATTTCCCTTCGTAAGTAAACACATTTTCCATGATATTCCATGTTATTCCAATAGAAAACAATCGATCAGTGTTTCTTCTTTTCCTATAAAAGCATCAGACCTTTAAGATAACTCTATCAACGTATTAATTTGCATTGATTTTCAGGTTCATGTCATTTACGGGGAATTGTTATGAGAAATGAATTGATTATATTCAAAGTTGTACATATTTTATAGGAAATTGAAAACGTTGTTCGATTATTCAGCATACAAATAGTAATTTCTGCAAACTTCATATATTTATTCATTACATTTCTTTAACATATGCATCACATTTTCTTGTTAAATGACAAAAAATATGGGAATCCTTTTAAATATGAAGTAATTCATTCCAAACTGCTCATTTGATACGATTGAATTTAATATTTTATTTAACAGTAATTTTTATGTAAGAAATTTCTAAAAACAAGATATCACATTTGAAACAATTTTTAAATGTCGTGCTTTTTGTATATTTTCGGGTTCGGACAAGCTCGGGCGCTGATGACAAAGAATCTTTTCGGCTCGGGCGGGCCCGGCCTCCGAAAAACGAGCCCGAACTCATCTCTACAGTGACTCCGAAAAAATAAAAAATCTGTTTTACAGCAGAGATAGGAAACACATATGTCTACAAAGATGCAAATATTAATGAGAACTGTTCTTTGAATTATTTATGCTATCCTCAGCAACTATTGGTCAAAAAGAGTAATATATCTTCCGTTCAAACATTTAAGTGTAATATATATATCAACAGGTGAAAAATTAAAGTGTAATATAGCTACGGGTAAAAAATTAAATCGTTATAAGGGGAATCATTACAAAGATGTTCTTTTCGTTCCTCAGAAATAAATCGTTCGAACTGCGGGGATAGATGAACCTAGATATATCCACTTCCCTTGATTGGAAAATTATACATATTCTACGTTTGATTAAAATTTCAACCGGAGGGGCCATAGCCCACCTGCATGTACGATGCCGAAGGCAGTGTGACTCTAATGCTAGATTTACAATGAAAGTTTTTGTCAGGAAAACGCTCACAATACTCCTTTAATTCGAGACCAGAACGAGCTTACGCTGCGTAAGTTGGTAGGGTCCTCATCTCTAGATTCATTTGGAAAATCCAGCCAGCGAAGTGAGCAGAGATTTTCAAGTACGAGAATTATTAAATATGATGTCATATTCAGATGATTTTATTTGTATCAAAAAATTAAACAAGCAATGAATATATTTATGAAGCAAATAAATTTGTGTATTAAATGAAAGAGACCACCCACGAGTAATTTATACGGTTGTAAATTCTAATATATATGTTATATGTATATAAAACTTCAGGAGAAATATATATTTTTTTTAATCTGTGTTAAAAAACTTCAAATAAAAATTTAAATAAAGTATAACTACCTTATTAAAATAATGTTGTTCACTGTTGGAACATTATTTCAAAATCTAATTATAAGAAATAACTTTTTTAGAAGAAAATTCAATAATTTTCCATACTTTGCAAAAGAAGTTTTAAAAAAATACTTAATTTTTGCAATAACTTTGAAATGAAGAACATATTAGTAGTAGTAAAGATGTTTTTTATTTCAAAATAGTTCTTTTTTCTTTTGTGCTAATATTTGAAAAATAATTATTTTTTAATTATAGTTAAAGTTTTATTTAGTTATATTCTGTTAAGAATTTTCAAACATAACCGTGGAATACATAAAAATATCAAATAAACAAAAAAAGACTCCAGAAATAATTTATAAAACGCAAAATTGGCAAAAGTTTTTAAAAAATGTATTTCCATGCTGCAGGAGAAATTAATTTTTCTGCATCGGAATTAAGAATTCTGAACTGAAACAAAGTATATTTGCAAAATAAAGTAATATATAATTTATTATAGAACTATTGGTTTTTAAATTCATTTAAAAGACGAATACTTTCTTTCAGAGAAAAAAGTCATTAACTTTTCTTACGTATGTAAAAGAATTTTACCTTTTTAGTTCCGCTGTAAATTTTCAAGATATTCTGACCATTAATAATTAGCAAATTTTCAAAATACGTATGTTTGTTTTCAAAGTTAAACTCTGGAAGTGAATAAGACTTCATTTATTTGTTAATATGTAAAACATATGCTGTTTTCCCTGTTATTTGCTGCACTTAATTTAACTAAAAAGATCATTAATAATAATTCAATGATTTTAATAGAAAAGAATGCCTTCATTTTATGTGGAAATGCAATTAAATTTAAGTAACATTCCTTTATAACTAAATAACAATGCGGAAAATAAACTTTTTATACGAACCAAATTTTATTTTAGATATAAACATACATAAATGTAGCCAAGCATGAAGTTTATGGATTAGATACCGTGAAGGAAAAATAATTGAATTTGCCTTTTATGACATTTACTGATTATTTATGTAAACATAAAATGGCTATTATTTCAGAATCATTATGCAAAGTTTTAATCCTTATGCAATTCTGCTCCCCGGTATGGTTGTATATGAATGATGATATTTTAAAATGGCAAATTACAAAATTGTATAATTGTTTCGTTGCATTGTTACGTTACATTGTCTAACGAAAACAATTTTATCAGTATACATTTAAAGTAAATTTTTCAATTAAGGGCATTTTAAGTACATTTTTTTAATAACATTTCTTCAAAGCTGCGCTTATATTCCAGAGATACAAAATTTTGCAAAATATTGTACTGTTACTTTTAATTTACAAGGGTAACTTTGACCTTTCAGGGTTACTTTGGGTCAAGACAGAAAAAAGAATTAAATCTGTTAAATCACTTGAGTTAACAGCAGAGTTTTTGTCTCAAAATATAGACAGCAGTACTGGTGTGTATTTGGCAGCTCGTTTAAAATAATTCATCAAGATTCCACCTTGGCACAATGGATTAAAGTTTCGTATGGTAGAGCAAAATTACTTCTATTTGGCGCACAGTTACTCTGATCGACTGTACCAGCAGTGTTCGTGGCAGGGATAAATGTGAACAATGTTTCTATGCATCCTTTTCTTAAGTTTTCTGCATAACACTTAATCAATTTCGTATGTATCTGAAACATATTGAAAATTTTTTAACTGCAATTTATGGAAAATTCATTTTTTTTCGTTGTTTCCATGTTCGAAAAACTTCATTAATACGGTAAAATTTTGTCAGAATTCTGATTATATTAAAATGATATTAAAATATTAAACTAAATTTTCACAAATATAGAAAATTGTATTTTAGAACAAAAAGTTTTATCTCATTTCTCCTTGAAAAACGTAACCAATTACCTTCAAAAAATATGTCTGGACTGCACATGTATATTTATATATATATATATAAAAAATCTTTTGAAATCTGCACTGTGTAAAACAGATTATATTTATTGACAAGAGCCTTTTTAATTAAGTAGTTTCACTTTTTTACAAAAAAATTAAAACAAATCCGATATTTCTGTTAAGAGTTATCGCGTAACGTACATACGTACATACACAACCTACGAGCATATTAGTTCTCGGGCTTTAATAGCTTGTAAAGTAAACAGAACAGATTAAGGTTCCTTTTTTTAATTAAATATAGCTTTAATTATGACATACAAAGTTTTATGTTAATTTTTGTAACACAGAAAACATTACGATATGAGTATAATAAAAATACTCAATGTTTAGATTAAATGTATTCGCTGATAAAAATTTATTATTCGTCTTACGCCAAAAATAGTTTAAGACGATGTGAAATTTTATATAAAATATTTTGTTTGGGATTTACTTACTTTTTTCATACAGAAATTATCAAAGGAACTTCCTTCACCTTTGGAAAATAGTTGAAATAACGATATTGAAAAGATAATTCTGATGAAAGTATAGGATTTCTCGGATATTTGACACTTACCTGCAAAAAAATTAAAAAATGAATGAATAAAATTGTAGTAATATAAAATTATTAGAAATTGTGTCCTTTAATAAAAATTTCAATATGAATAACTTTTAACTTCTTTGAACTACTTATAATATAAAAATAGCGTGCTATTGACTGTTGATAAAAAAAAAAAAAATGATCTTGACTTATAAATATCGCAGAAGGTTTTCCTAATACACCAAAAATGTTTCTAAAAAACAAATGTAACTTTTTTAGTAAACCACGATTCTTTAAAACTTTTATCTATATATCTATAGAAATAGTATTGAAAAAAAAAGAAAACCAATCAACAAAGTTTGTAAAGCAATAGGTTACCTAGATCATTTTTCTGCTGTAAAACATGATTAAATACACAAATACATATGAACGAAGAATCATCAAACACATTTTTTTTCAAATATAATTTTATTTAATTGTAATTTAAAATCTATAAAATGTATTTCCTTTATGAAATTTTGTGAAGTAATGTTATTGTAAAAATACGAAATTTTATGAAAATGATTGAGTTAAACATTATTTTTTAAATATTTTATCTTGGCGAGAAATTTTGAAATTTCAAATAAACTTGATGCAAAGGTTGATAGCGGAGAATTTCAATTTGAAATGCACAACAGAGTATTTAATCAATAATAGATTCTCCTTACAATACAACAATATACCGCACCATTTTCTCTGTGTTTGAAATGATTTCTTTCATCATTAATAATATGATATTTTAGTGATAAAAAGTAATAACTATTCATACTATACTTATTTTTATTCTTCTTTCCTTTTTAACAAAAATTATATAATTTTAAACACCAAGACTCTTTCCTGGTAAGATAAAATTTATCGTAATTCAATATTTTAAACCTTTGGGTCTAGTGTGCTATTAATAGTATATGTCGTTAAATTGATTATATTTTGTTATAACAATTATAGTTTTATTCTTATTTACATGCAGTATTGTTAGTCCAGATCTATACATTTACTATATGGCTTCATTTATGTTTAAACATTTAATAATATTAATGATAACAAATATTTGTTTAGCATCGTTTGCGGTTCTTATATTTTAAACATATATTTCACTCTTTAAATTTAAAATAAAAGTTACTTTCGAGAAAGAATTATCTGTAATAAAACGCTAAAAGTATTAGAAAGTTGTAATATTAATTATATATAGTTGTAATACAATATTTTCTAAACATTTCCAGAAACGCTTTCGTAGCCCATTGCCATATGAAATTTAATTGAATGGAATGCAGAGCAACAACATTCAACAATGAAATGATCGTTAAACTCTAACTTATCTATATGGCTAACTAGTGTTAATGTTACTAACATAAAAGTAATTTCTTCTAAAAAAAAAAAAAAAAAAAAAAAAAAAAAATCGGAATTGAAAGGGATATAATCTTTTTATTTTCTAAAAAATTAATTCTTTCAACAATCACCATACTAACTATACTTAAGATATTTACACACATTAGTGCGATTGTAATGAAGTGTAGCTTACACCATTCTTAGACAACACTGAATACACAAATACTGAGTTAAAAATTTTCTACGAAAGTCTTCAATTTATCTTGATTTAGAGTATTTAAAATAAAAACAATGCCAAAAGATCGTAAAAACATTTAAAGTATATTTTTGTAAATTTATTATTATTATCATTTTAATTTTTAAGAAAATAATCTAATTGGTAGGGGAAAAAAAGTTAAATTTATCTTTAGTAGATAATTTTTCCTGTAAACAGTTTTTAAAACTCCTCTAAACAGTTCTCGTTTAGGGAAATTCTGTTCAAAACGTTATCTTTCACAGCATTTAAAAAAATATATTTAGTCTTTATTAAAAAAAAAGAAAAAAAAAGAAAAGAAAAGAAAAGAAAAGAAAAAGAAAAAGAAAAAAAAGAGAAAACACGGCGCATTATCTTGTTTCGGAGTAAGAGAACCTGTTAATTGGATCTATTTAAGAGCAAAAATGACTGTAAAAAATAAGCTGTTTGGATTTCAATTGACCCTTAATAAAGCTATTTTATGATTGTGCATAAATACCCAATTTATGAACTTTAAAATTGCTAACATATTTATAACAGTAATAAGCTTAAACAAAAGAAAATATATTATCTATTATAAAGAAACAAAAATTAAATGTATGTGGAGATTGAAAAATTAAATCCAACTCTTGAAAAAAAAAAAAACATACATCTTAACTGCAAAAAATAAATTTAAATAAAAGCTTTGTACATTGTTGAAGGGTTTGTTACAACGCTACAAACATTTTCTTTGGGTATTAAATAGTAAGAAGATTATTTTTTGCAAGAAGATAATTTTTAAGACATTCTGCAACACTTTTTTGGTGGGGCGGGGATGTTCTTTATATTTTACAAAAAATGCATAAGGTTTTGTGACTTTTAAAGTAGTATAATTAAAAAAAGGGACTACATTAATTTTGAAAAAAAAAAGTACTATTTTTTAAAGCTTAAACTATCAATAATATTTATAGCTTTATATTAAAAATTAATTTAAATATCAATTAATAAATAGGCAATGCTTTTTCAACTTTACAATATAGATAGAAATAACTGTAAAAATTAGCAGATTCTTCAAAGTTATTACTGATTTTGCTTCAAACACATACACATTATGTATACACTAAGGTATGACAATCTGAATTAAAACATTTCGTAATAGTATTTAAGTATAAAGTTTAATAATTTTAACTACTTTATATAAATTTACTATAACTAGTTGATATTAACTAACTAAATTAAATAATTTCGTAAGAGTAATAAAAAAAATATTTTTAACCATTTTATAAACCCGAAAAACCTACACAAAATAAAAATTTAACAATCAGATATTATACATATTGAAGAAACAAAAATTAATTTTCTCTGAAAGAATTGGATACTAAAACACTATAAAACCAAAAAGAATTTTGAAAATATTATTTATATATCAGTTGCAAAAGATCAAATTTTACTAAAAAGCTTTGAACATTCTTTGAAAGTTTATTATAACACCACAAACAAATTATTTGAGTAGTAAGAAGATTATTTCGTGCAAGCGGGTTTTAAATCAATCTGTTTTTAAAACTTTTTTGACGTCTTTATTTTTCAGCACGCATACATAAAAAATTATTTCAAAAATAATTCTCAATAGAAGAAAAACCATAATAAAAATTAAAGATCATTTTAATATTTAAACTAAAAAAAAAATCTAAAATTCCGAATTTCTATGAAATATTTATAAAAGCTGTAGATTATTTTTCAAAGATTAGTTTGACTATAAAAGATTTACAGTGTAACGCTTATTTTCCGAATTTAGTAACGATATCAAACGCTAAATCATTATTCTATTATTTATATAATCCTTTTGGGGGAGAATTTTAGATTTTGCAATACATTTTTTATTTGCTTTTAATATTTTCATGTATGTTGTACTAATCGAGTTAATAAATTTCAAGGAAAAAAAATAATGAATTAAAAGTAAAAAAGATAGATTAGATTTTTAGATAGCTTAGAGGCTGCAGAAAAACTTCTGGTAATCATATATTCTGTAAAACATAGTTTATTATTGTTAAACCATATTTATGCTTATTTTCTTTCTAAGGATTCGCGAAAAAAGAATTTTACGTACTGTCTTTAGAAAAAAAAATGGATGATCTAAAATATTGCATAATAGATGCGGTGGAATCGATGACTCAAGACAGACTGCTTCAGGTCTGAAATGATTTCTTCTATTACCTGAATGTAGTCTGAATAACTGAAAGCAAGAAAATTTTTTAATAGAGGAAACAACAGTCGACATGATATCACTGCAACGTCGGAAACAACCATAATTGTCACAGTTTTAACAGTGATTAAAATGTATTATTTTTAATTCGTCTCATTATGACACTTAGGTGACCGTTACTTTGTGACATGCATGTGCAGTAGCTGTGAATTTATTGTGATATATTTTTTAGACATATACACCGTGCCGCATAATGTAATATATAGACTTTATATTGACATCATAATAATGAAATTTTCATGGTATAGGACAGAACTGTTAATTGTATGAACTGCATTTGGGTCTCATACACTGTAAAAAAAAATTCAAGAGGTTACTAAAAATTCTTTAGTAAATTTGTATTCCACAGACTTTTTTAGCAACTATTACAAACTTTTTTTTTGCAAGTGAAACAAGTATTTCTTTTGTAAACTGAACAAAAGAATTTTTTGTATAACTAACTTAAAAATTTTTAGTATGAGCCACCAAGAAAATTTTAGTAATAGCTCCAAAATTATTTTTAATAACCTTTACGTGCGCTCGAAAGAAAGGAGCTTCCTTCGAGCTGCATCCAAACTTCTGAAGCGATAGATTTTCGGCAAAACCGCAATAGATGGCAGCACCAAACATTGCTCTGACAGGATTTTCATAATCCCTTTCTTAACGAGCGCTTACACTACATACATATTTGGCGGCGTCCGGTATCGATCCCGGGACCTTTTAGCCTGGAGTCCGTTACTATAACCACTATGCTATCAAGGCCACACCAAGTGAGTTTTAGTAATAGCTATTAAAAATGTAAAACTATTAACTCTTATCCATTGCTAACTTTTTTCTAGTAATTCTTACAGATTTTCTAGTAACCGACTATGATTACTAAAAATTTTTTAGTAATTACAAGGATCACTAAAGTTTTTTTAGTAGATCGACCCTTTTTTTTTTACAGTGTACATAACTCTGCACATGATCTTTATTCAACATAATTAAATACTATTTTTACCATTTTTTGCAATGAATTGAAAATAAAGTGGCGTATATAAACAAAGTGACGTATTAAAAACGAGTGGAACGACAGTTAAATATTTTACTTTATACAAGTTTAATCCGAAACATTACTACGTCTAATTTCAGCTAGTCTAAGAATTATGGATTTCCCCCATTTCAAACGTCGTACAGTGGAGTATTTTTCCATTTTAGCCGGCCAAAAGTCGATTTTTCGAAATGCAACTAAAGAGAAAATAATATAGCTAAGTATGAAGCTAACTAGATGGGGATTCACCGTACAGTTATGTTTTTTTCTGTTGGGCCAGCAAATAGGTACCAGGGTACCTCAAACTTGTTACTTGCAGCACGATAATTATTTGTATTTTAAAGTTCCAGTTGTGCTTGTTTGTTTCACTGTGATTTTTTTTTCCTCTAACCTTTTGCTTATACCATATAGTTGTGGATTCTCAAAGCCCATATATATACGTTTTCATTTCACATGAATATATTTATATTTGTTAATTTAATAAATGTAATAAAGTGACAAAAAATGTGCCGTATAGTTTTAAAATTTTTGTTGTTAATTTCAATATTCGTTAAAACATTTGTTATGTATCCCGATGGATCCCGATGGTTCTTTTCACTGTAAATCAAAGTTAAAGATGTATAGTTAATAATTTTTAAAAATGTAGCTGCTATAAAGTGCAATTTTAGAAGAATTTATTTCAAACACACAACTGTATGTCTCGGTAAATGACAATTTTTGAATTTCCCTTTCGAATTGAAAAGTATTTTACAATAAATAAATTGTCGTCTGCGGATATAAAAAAGTTGCAATTTACGTATCTGACAAATATTTTTTTTTGAAATATCGTCTGCATCTGTTTCTGAAGTTCTTATGTTATTTTTTAATGTTCTAAACTTAAAAAAGATAAATGTCTTCTTAAGAAAAGAAGTGCTGCTTTAGTTTACATTTTATAAATTCTGCTTCTTAAATACATCTACTGTTTAACTATGGATAGTCAATGTCCAGGTAAATATGTTTATATTTCACATGAATATGTTTATTTATTTATAACATATGATAAAGAAACAAAAATATCTATCGCGCATGTTTCATATTTGTATTGGTAATTTCAATATTCCATAAAAAATTCGTTATAATATAAAACATATTAACCATGGTTGATGGAGAAGTTTGCAATGCCGCATGTGAAACAACATCAACCATGCGCTGCTTCATCTGTGGAGCTACCTCAAAAGACTTTAACAATTTGGACATGATTAACGAAATTAGAGAGGGATCACTGAAATTTGGACTGTCCATACTTCATGCACTCATCAGAATATTTGAGAGCATTTTGCATTTAGCGTATAAACTGCCCATCAAAAAATGGCGTATTCATTCCAAGGAGGAAAGGGATCTTATGAATGAGACAAAGAGAAAAATCCAGGAGGAATTTAAATAAAAAATGGGATTGATTGTAGGCATACCGAAACCAGGATATGGAAACACCAATGATGGTAATACCAGCCGAAGGTTTTTTGCTGATCCTCATCTTGCTGCAGAAATCACGGGGATAAATTTTGATTTAATATTTCATTTTAAGGTAATCCTAGAAGTTTTGTCAAGTGGACATAGAATTGATACCACAAAATTTCCTGAGTACGCAAAAGATACTTCTAAATTATATGTGAATTTGTGTCTCTGGCACCCCACGACACCAACAGTCCACAAAATTCTGAAACATGGTGCAACAGTTATTGAAAATGCACTCCTTCCTATAGGGCAGCTCTCAGAAGAAGCTGCAGAAGCACGTAACAAGCATTTTCGGCAATATCGCTCACATTTTGCAAGAAAATTTTCCAGAGAATCATGCAATATGGACGTTTTAAATCGATTATTACTGACTTCGGATCATTTATTATCTACTATGAGAGGTATAAAAAAAGAAAAGAAGTGAACCATTTTTAAAGGAAAGCTTAGCTTTACTTCTTCCAGCAGATAATTTCAATTTAGATACAGTCCGTCAGAGTGACCAGGAGCCTGTTACTGACGAAAGTTATTCCGAAGATGAATTATTTTGATATTTCGCCATCTAATTTGTATTATAGTCATATGTATATATAGTATTTTGTATATATATATATATATATATATATTCATATATATTGCATTGTATATATAGTCATTTATGTTTTATTTTTATAATATTTTGCATCCATTAATTAAAATGAATTGTGTGAGTACTAAAAAAAATCGGATTTCGTTTAATTGCTTTTGGTTTACTCTGTAAAATCGTAAACAAAAAGTTTCATTATTTTTTTTCATAGACAAGTAAGGTATAAAAATATTTAAACGGAAAGCTTTGTAAATTTTAAACAGCTTTTTATTGAAATATAGTATAACTTGATACCTATTTAAAACCATCAAAATACTAATGATATGAAAATGATAAAAATAACGTATATATTCGAATTTCTGAAAGAAATTACAATATGATGTTGCAAATTTCAATTTTTACGTTACTCTATATGAAAAGACATGCTTGTATTGATGGATAGAATGTAACGTACTCACTAAAAATTTGTTGCATCAAAGCCCTTTTTACATATTACTATGTTTTCCATATACCCTGTATCTTATATATATGTGTGTGGATTTAAGTATTTTTCAAGGAAAATCCCTAAAATGTGATAATAAGATGATAAACTAATCAATAATTTACTTTACTCCAAACTTTTAATGAGAAATATTTTTGGCCGGCTAAATACTCCAAATACTCCACTGTGGTCGTGACATATTTAGATGAATGGAACAGTGGAGCAATTAATGAAAATATTCCCTGACAATGGTTGTGGTATTGCAGACCGAAAGTTCTAAAAAAATTTAAATAAAATATATACTTCTGTGTCTTTTTTAAAACCTGCAATATCTATATCATTGTTATTTGTCACATTTAAAAAAAATGGCGAACTTTTTAAAGTTCATATTATGTAGTTCATAAAGAAACATTTTAACGAACTATAATGTATTTTAATTTTGCTGATTATTCTTTTTTATAAGAAAGATTTAATCTACGTATAAAGAGATTTTCTGAACTATACATAACTTTACTATAAATAACTTTGTTTCTAGCCATTACTAGCCATACTCAGTTACTCATTTTTATGTACCCTATTTTTGCGCAATATATCTTTATCTGTTAGTATGAGCAAAGAAATCTTCGACGATAATTTTATGGGAATGAAGCACTTTTGATGTACATGTATGCGAAAAAATCTTTTCTTCATATAATTCACCATTAATGGCACATCGGAAAGCAGATACATAAACGACAGTATAAAGCTGCATTGATCATAAAACATGTGGACGGCGTTTTACTTCTCCTTGAAAGAGAGTTATCAAAACTATATCGTTCATTTAATAGTAAAAGAAGAATTTATATATAAATTTAATGTGCATTGTATGACAAAACATAAGATCTATAATAAAAGTTAAAACATAAGATAAATGATGCCACTTTTTTATGCATAGATTTTTTTGGGGGGCGTAAAAGTACAACATTATGTTATGACTATTATATGGAGTTCATAACTTATTTTATAAAATTTTCTTGAATCTTTTAAAAATCAATATTTTATTCTTTTCTTCATATAATTCCCCATTAATTTCACGTCTGAGAGCAGATAGATAGCCAACACAATAAAACTGCATTGATCATAAAACATGGAAACACCCTTTTACTCAGTGGCGTAGCTAACGGGGGCGGAGGGGGCGGTCCACCACGGGTGACACCCACTCTTCATTTGCAAACCAGGGCTGTCCAACCTTTCAGTAAGCAGGGGCGCATCTGAGCTCTTGGTGCTCAATGCAGAGCGCCATTAGTCACATGACTGTAAACATGCTCAAATATTATCGAACAGTATTAACAGAATGATGACAGAAGGGGATCCAGAATGGCGAATAATTGGTAGAATCGAGAGAGATCAAACACAAATGGAGGTCGCCTAAGAATTAAATATTTTTCTCACTGTGTCATATCAAGAGCTTCAAGCCGCTTTTTAAGCACTGAATACATTGATAGACAGACTGATAAAGTAAAACCAAGAGCCACAACTGAATCCGAAGACCGTTTTTTGTTATTTTTGGCTTGAAGAAACCGCGAACTTACAACATGAGATTTAGTTTCAGATCTACAGAATGCCACAGGAACGTTAAGCCTTCGTGCATCAGTATAACGGCTAATTAGAGTTTCTGTGGAAGCCTGAAAATCTGAAAAAAAAAAAAAAAACTCTTGTAGTGACTCGCCGTTTCTTCGAGCCCAGTGAACGGTAGAAAACAGTCTTCGGATGCAGTTGTTGCTCTTGGTCTTCTTTGTATGACACTTTGAGGCATATTCCTTTTTTACTGATCGCTCTCAGACACCTCATTCACTTTAAACAAATCTAGAGACCAATATTTTAACATACGTTCATTCACGCACCATGTTGACATTCACTTAATTTCCATATTTATAACTCTAAATTATGCTCAGAAGTGCAATTTTGTATTCAGTGGTATTTAATTGAGATACATAATTGATGCATTGGGCATTGAGCATTGGTTGTAAAACTAACTGAGTGATCAAATTTTTACTAATAGCCTGTAATTTTGATGTCCAGTGTATATAAACACGTCTTAAATTAATGCAAATGAATTTTATAGCGGTCGACATCAGGTCTCAAATGATTTTTGAGTTAGAGACATTAAGTTTCAATTTCTACATTTTCTTATGAGAGGTCTATTCCAAAAACGTTTGAAGGGTAAGGTGTGATAAAATTTAAAACAAAGAAAGCATACATATTGCTAGGTTTCTTTTTAGATGTGAAAATGCGCTTTGACTCATTTTGAAGGCGTGAGTTTAGTTTTAAAAATACAAAAAACAAAGACAGACGTGATAGTAAACAATCCAAATACCTGGTTCGAAGAGAGCTAGTCTGGAAGTGCTTTTAAACATTCTACAATGTTTATTAATTATTTTAAGCAAATTGGGGAAAAAAATTGTAACTTTCGAAAGTCAAGAGCAAAAAGTTAAACCCATTTAATCACTTTTATAAAACGAACAATGGGCCATTGTAACAAGTGCAAAAAGAGAAAAACAGTCAGGGATGAACGTGCACTTAAGCCATTTTGTAGCAGCTTTGTAGCAGCAAAAATCGAATTTTGGAGCAGTAAAATCTATTTTTGTAGCAGCAAAAATCCGATTTTGTAGCAATAAATATCGGATTTTGTAGCAGAAAAATATAATTTTGTAGCAATAAAAGCTGTTTTAGGAGCAGATTGAAATATTCTAATGCTAATAAACTCTTAACATTTACAATAATTGCTATCTTGAAAAATATTTTTACATTTGAAAGAATAAATACTCACATTAAATTTCTCCACACATTTCACCTTTTGATGAAATTTGCGGTTTTTCGCTATCTTTTAACATAATTCACGCTTTTTTACAATCTTTTGACCCTGTTTGTTCGTTTTTTAAATAGATTTGAGGGGTTTTTTTACGACCTTTTGATGAAATTTGCACATTTTCTGAGATCTTTTGATGAAATTTACGATCCTTTGGTGAAATTTTCGGGGTTTGTTCACATGATCTTTAAAAAAAATAATGGTTTTTTTTCACGATATTTTTCACGACCGTATTTTGTTATTTTTATGACGAACTTAGATATCCTTTGACAAAATTTGCAGGCTTTTTGTGATTTTTGGACGAAATACGCTTGTTTTTCAGAATCTTTTACAGAAATTTGCAATTTTTTTCCGCCATCTTTTACAGAAATGAACGTTTTTTCACGATCTTTTGACTGTGTTTTACAGAAATGAACGTTTTTTCACTATCGTTTGACTGTGTTTTATTCTTTTTTTTTAATAATATTAACGATTCTTCAGCAAAATTCACGTTTTTTCTCGCGATCTTTTTTTTTGGGGGGGGGGGATTCCGCGAGTTACCCCCTACCCCGATCTTCAGACGAAATCAGCGATTTATCTGCAATATTTTAGCAAAATCGGCGATTTATTCCAATCTTTTGACAAAAACGGCATTTTCCTTTTTTTTTATGAAATCGGCGTTTTTTCCGACGATCTTTAGACAAAATTTGCACTTTTACGCGATTTTTTTCTTAAAAACGGCGTTTTATCCCCGCGATCTTTTGACGAAATTGGCGTTTTTTTCGTGATCTTTTGATAAAATCGGCGTTTTTTTTCAATGATCTTTTGACAAATATTTTTAAGCGATCTTTTATAAAAAACGACGTTTTTTCCGAGATCTTTTAACGAAATCGGCGTTTTCCCGCGGTCTTCATACGAAATCAGCGTTTTATCTGCGATGTTTGGTGAAATTGCCGTTTTTTCCGCGATCCGCACAGGAATTTCGCGTTTTTCCATGCACAGAAAATACCGCAAGTTACCCCCCCCCCCCCAATCTTCAGACGAAATCGACGTTTCCCCGCGGTCTTCAGACGAAATCAGCGTTTTATCTGCGATGTTTGGTGAAATTGCCGTTTTTTCCACGATTCGTACAGGAAATTCGCATTTTTCAGCTATCTTTTGACAAAAACATTGATGAAATCTTCATTTTTCCACAAAATATTGACGAAATGTGTGCTCGTTTCGGCGATCAAGCGAATTTTAAATTTTCGAATATTTCGGACGAGAATCACCATACTGCGATGAAATTCGAGTGTTTTTCGTGATTTTTAGATAAAATGTGCATGCTTTTCGCGATTTATAGACAAAATTTTCATGATCTATTAAAGAAATTCGAGTGTTTTCACGATCTATTGGTGAAATTTGAGTGACGAAATCAGCGAAACTTTGGCAAAATTCATGTTTTATTTTTTCGAAATCCTTTGACAAAATTCGCGTATGTTGTTTGAAATGCTTAGGCGAAATTCGTGTTTTTTTTGCCGAAATTCGAGCATTTTTTCGAGATTTACTGTTTTTTCCTTTTGTGATGAATTCAAGTGGTGGCCCGGGGGGGGGACATCCCCCCGGAACAAGGAATCCTCCCACCTGGAAATTTTTAGATGTTGGGTTTTCATTGGTCAGAAAGTGCAATTTCCTCCTCTATTATGTCCCCCCCCCCGAAGCTACAGAAGTCCCTCCCGGAGAAAAGTGTCTGAATTCAATACTGTTTTGACTGCGTTTTGTCCATTTTTTAACAAAATAGCAATTTTTTACAAAATTGTATTTTTTCATTTTGTAATTGATTGACAAACATGTAGCGGATCTTCGTACGCGCTTTCATTCTGCTTTCGGTTTTGCCGTCTATCAGCAGAATTCGCCGAGGAGAGAAATAATTCACCGCCGACACGGGAAAGACACAGAACAGGAAGATACTTAATTTACAGAAAATATGTACAATACATAAGAGGCCAACCCCCATTGGTTGGGAATAAACATATTATGGCAGCTCTCGTTCGTCACCCCAACGCGCGGGCTGTACGTCATATGACGTCCCGCTCCGAACTCTGCGATCGGCTGCGGTGAAAATGAATGTAGGTTGACTCGAGGAAAAAACAACTTGCGGTCGTTTGCGGATCCACAATAAAACTCCGCAAAACATCGCGTGTTTTAGTGACCAAATTCGCATGTTTTTCCAAATTTTTCGGCGAAATTTGCGCATTTTTCGAGATCTTTATCAATGTTTCTTTGTTTTTTGACGAAACTAACAGCCTAAAAAAAGTTATTTGTTGTTGTTTCCTGGATCGACGAAATCGTGCTAAACTTCATTTTGGCACTAAGTGCCTTTTGGCGCAGGTTTGGCGCAAAATTGAAAAAAATAGCTGTTTTGTAGCAGTTTGGCGCAGAAAAGCGGTCTCGGCGCAGTCTGGTGCAATTGGCGCAGGTCTTACATCCCTGAAAACAGAGCTTTTATCCACATGTGTCCACAAAGAGACGGGTGAAAATGAAAAAAAAAGTTTATTTTTCCGTTACTTCTTAAGTACTAAAAAGAGCTATTTCTTATTATTGTCAAATTTAACCATCATAATTAAGCTTTATAAACAACAACTACTAATCGTAAAAATACGTATGATTAAATTTCAAAGTATTTTTCTATGTTTTAATGTGTTTTCACAGGTTTTCAAAATACCTCTGGTGCAAAAAAGAAGGATTAAAAAAAAAGAATTCTTTACGCTGAAATTTTATTGCTCGAAAGTCTAAGTGAAAATATTCAAAAGGGTGCAGAAAAACAGTCAAAAGGCGCTGCGTTGAACAGCCCTGATGTAAACAATTGCCTCAATTTTGTAAGTCTGAATGGAGTTAAGCTAGAACAGGTATATATTATTAAAATATAAATTAATTTGACAAATTGGGGCCCCACAGTTATGTTATGCAGGTTTAAATTATCTCATTGGACTTTCCTGTAACGGATATTTATTCTTTGTTTCATTTGGCATTATTTCCAGACTCGCATGGTGGTGATATGGTACATTTGGTTTATAGATGCATTTCTGTTTGTTATCACTTCTGCCTTACACCTCTGCATTAACAGTTGCATTAAATTTACGGGGCCATCCCACCCTTATAATCTCCTATGTAGACTGCCCCTTATAATTTACGAAATTATCTGCTAATAAAATAATTTACAAAGATATAATAATGATCTTTAATAGTATGAAATAGTTTTTGTGTTTCAATTAATTCCAGATTACGAAGTTTTTTACGGTGATGCAGAAACAACAATATATTCTGCAATGTGTGACCGCTATTCATCACGTTTTCTCCTTTGTAACAATTATTCGATTCGTAAATACATCATAACAGCAGGGATGTAGGGGAGGGTATACGCCATTTATTCTAGATTTCTTAATGAAATACCGTATACCCTCTGTTTCTCAAGAAAGCTATAGTATATACACTCTAGGATATATCTTCCGCTCTGAGCGTGTACCCTCTGTTTTTTGCATAACAATTATCAACTTCCAAGCGGGTGAAAACTTCAACACCAATTTCGAACCAGGAATATTTTAGCTAAGACGCCAATGTTCTCTACCGACTGAGCCATCGTAGATGAATCTAAACGAGCAATTTACCTAACTGACCTTGAACGATCCTAATATATGGGCCGAAATCTCATTCAGCTCAACAGAATTAATCAAAGGTTAGTTTTGAAACTGCAGTAAACGCTGCAGCATGTATTTCTGTCTGATATTCCATAACAAAATTAAAATCTCTGGAATAAATAAATAAATAGAAATATGAATAAATCACAAATTTTAGTAATTTAATCGAACTTAGCACTTAAACTATAGAAATTATCAAAATCAAAAGACTTTTGTAAATTGCGATTTTCGGATATTTTGTTTTTGACATCTAGCATGAGGCCAGGAAGTATCGTTTTTTATAAAATACAAAACTTCATTTGAATAAATATTCACTATTTTTTAAATAAAAAGTCTTTTTGGTATTGTTAGCAAACAAATAAAAAATATAAATAAAATATATTGCATTTAAAAAATCTATTAGAGTTTTTGATTAAATAATAATGGTAAACATAAAATCTAAAATATGAACTTTAAAACGTTCACTGTTTTACTTGAAAGATGATTAGAATAATCAGAGATATGCTAATAGTTAGTTTTGTATAAAATATCTAAGAACTTTCAAACCTTATCCAAGCTCTTCATCAGATTTTTTTAATCAATTGTTTCAGAAAAGTTGAAATTCTCTGATGAAGAGCCAGGATATTACTTGAAACTACTACAATTTTTAAATAAATTTAACTGTTAACAGCTCTTTCATTATTTTAATCACCTTTTACGTAAAATAGTGATCATTTTAAAGTTCATATTATGTATTTTATGCTTAAAACAAGGTGAAAATTACGTTCATTAAATGTTTATATTTTTAACCCCCTGACTGCCCAGCCAAAGGGTAATATTGTAATGTTGTTTTCTCTGTAATTTATTAAAAATATAAAAAAAAAGATGTTTTTTCCAACCTGATGCAAAATACGTTATTAGTATAGGTGTATAATCTTTGATAGCATCAATCCTAACTTAATTTTTCAGAACTGGGTTTTATTTGTGGAATTATACTAATTTAAATATTGCTTATGTTGCAGTGAAACCTGCAGCTTAGTGTGTGAAAAAATCAGCCGGCGGCAGTCAGGAGGATAAATAACAATGGTTTTCACATACAATCTGTAAACCAGGAAACCGGGTTTATCCCATTGTTAACTGATAAAAATGCATTTTATTATTATTATGTTTAAAATTGAATCGATGTTATTTTACAGCCAGTTGTCCTAACTTGATGAACGTGTTTTTGAGCATAATTAAATTCATTATTGTTGTAACTCGTACAGAATTGTAACCCTCGAGCATATTTTGCGATTTATCACCTATGGTGGTTAAAAGAAAAAACTCCAATAAAAAGAATGCAATATTTTATAATTATGTTGTAAAAATATTAAAACGTTGTATTGTTATCGAAAATCCCCCATATGAGTATGTGAAAAATTAATAATGAAATTCCATCTTTTGATACAAAAAGCTATACTGTGTTAAATGAGAGTGTAATTAATGAGAGGAATTAAAATAAGAAAGTTTTAAGTGAAAAAGTTACAAACTTTTTAACCGTAAAAACATTTATGAAATTCTTTCGATTCTAAACTTTTTGCTAAATTTCGAGAAAAAATTATTTTTACTTTAAAATTATTAAAAACAATTATCTAAATTACAATTAAAGTTTAGTACTAAAATTTCACGAAAATATAATTTTCTGAAATTTGACGAATATAGTTATTTTTCGTACTATTTATATGACAATATGTTAAGGGACTTTTTAAAAGATGCGTTTGGAAAATGTATTATAACACTATTAAGCAAGCACAGCAACTTTCTAAGTGTTAATTTTTAAAATGTTTTATAGATAATTCGTCTGTAGAAGTAACCCATATTTTACATTTAAAGAGCGAAACATGTAATCGTTCACAGCACAAAAGATAATTAAATAAATTATTAGTATTAATATTAGTATTACTAAATTATGTCTGTTACTTCACGTCATAAGTTTAAATTAAAAAATAATCAAGAAAATTTTATTATTCTAAGAAAAAATACTATGTTACTAAATGCTTAAAAATACACTAAATCATAACATTAAGTGTAAAAGTTATAATTATTAAAGTAAAGATAATCATATTATTATACATAACATATACATAATATACAGTCACCGCCAAAAAAATCTTGACACTTTCGATTTTTGATGTTTTGTTAAATATCTAGAAATATACACAAGGAATTATTCTGAAATTCCTGGTGTGTAAACAAAATAGTACACGTCATATATTTTGACAAAGATTTTTCCCCGAAATCTAACAGGGGACCGTCAATAAATTGAAAAAGAACGAAGATCTTTTGGATCACCCTGTCAAAACTAATGACGCAAAACAGTTTAAAATGTAGATAATGATTAAGTGACTTATTGTGATAAGTTGTGTCGATTTTTATGAATATAGCTTGAAAACTCGTAGAAAAATTAAAGTTTTTATAAAAACGGTCCAAAAATTTTCCAAGTTTTTTGCTTATAATTTTCAGAGCTCTTCATAAAACACAATAATCTTTTCAGAAAATATGACAAACAACATTGCACATAACACTCTACAATAAGAATTAAAAAATAATAATAAATGTATGAAAAATGAACGGGTTTACTAAATAATTTTTTACTGCGCATGCGTCAACGCTATTAAAATTGCATTTGCATATTATGTTAGTTAAATGTATGGAGCAACTTTTGTGAAAGTCTCAAAAACATAGCTTAAAAACTATAAAAATTATCGTCAATAGAATATGGTCAAAATCCGTTATTTCCAAAATAAAGCAAAAAGTTAAGGAGTTGTATCCAAATATAGTAGTACGTGCAATACTGTGTAGGTACTAATCAATGGAATATGGATACAGCCCCTCATCTTTTTGCTTCATATTGGGAATAATGGATTTTGACAATATTCTATTAACGATAATTTTCAGAGTTTTCAAGCTATGTTTTTGAGATTTTCACAAAAGTTGCTCTATACATTTAACTAACATAATATGCAAATGAAATTTTAATAGCGTTGACGCATGCGCAGTAAAAAATTATTTAGTAAACCCGTTCATTTTTCATACATTTATTATTATTTTTAATTCTTATTGCAGGGTGTTATGTGCAATGTTGTTTGTCATATTTTCTGAAAAGATTATTGTGTTTTATGAAGAGCTCTGAAAATTATAAGCAAAAAACTTGGAAAATTTTTGGACCGTTTTTATAAAAACTTTAATTTTTCTACGAGGTTTCAAGCTATATTCATAAAAATCGACACAGCTTATCACAATAAGCCACTTAATCATTATCTGCAGTTTAAACCGTTTTGCTTCATTAGTTTTGACAGGGTGATCCAAAAGATCTTTGTTCTTTTTCAGTTTATTGACGGTCCCCTGTTAGATTTCGAGGAAAAATCTTTGTCAAAATATATGACGTGTACTATTTTGTTTACACACCAGTAGTTTCAGAATGATTCCTTGTGTATATTTCTAGATATTTAACAAAACATCAAAAATCGAAAGTGTCAAGATTTTTTTGGCGGCGACTGTATTATACATAAAGGTTGAAACATACATCAGGTCATACCAATTAATGTAAAGGTAACTAATACTGTAAAGATTACTTATTATTATTATTATTATTATTATTATTATTATTATTATTATTATTATTATTATTATTATCAAATGCTGAAACATATGAAGTCTTAACAATAAAGTAAAGATAATTATATAAATTAACATTGTTATTGCCAAGTACTGAAATATGCATTCAATCATAACAATAAAGGTACAGGCAAATCTATCAGAAATACATGCAGAAAATTAGAAAATTAATTAGTTAGACATAAGTAATTATAAAAAAAAAACATGTTCTAATAATAAGATGTCAAACCTCCTTAAAATAACACTTCCCAAGGGAAAATGAAAAACCAAATACATAAAAAATACTTAAACTCTATAAATAATTTTTGGATTTTTTCTTAAATCAGAAATAAAATTTAAACATATTTTAGTATCATGGGACCTTCCAAAATAATAGCAAATAAAAAATTAAGTGATAGATAATAAAGAAAGTTCGCAAAAAGAAAACTAAAAAGCATTTTATAAAAATTAATAACATGTTTTACTTTTTATTCGCAAAATCAATTTTCTTTTCTTAGAAATTTTCTTTTTTATTATGATATTTTTTTTTGTACGCTTATAAGAATAAATGTTATTAATAAAAAGTGAGTGCTTTCCAAACAAGAGTTTAAAAATGTTTATTTTGAAATCCTATTAATAATACTTTATCCTTTTTATGAGAAGGTTTAGAGAAATTATTAAAATTTATTTTTTTTAAATTCTTTATTTGGCAGGATTTAAAACTTTGATCTGTGAATTATTTCAATAGAGATTTTCTTTAAATGATCTATTTATAAGTAACATGTTTCTATAAAATGTGTATGTATGCATGCATATAGTATATGTGTGACGATTTGGATCACATGGTTCCTTCACCCAATCACAATTCCTTCACCCAATGTAAAACACATCGAGCTTTTTTAAAAACCACCTCCGCGTAAAAGAAGATAGGACATAATTTAGATGGACCGCTCGCAAAACAATGTCGATGAATGGGTTTTATCAACCTTCTGAAGGACGGTGGAATATACTACATCTGACAATAGAGTTCGGAATAGACCTGTAAAATTAATGTAGATGAAATACTAATGAAAGTTACTGTATCATCCTTTGAAATAGTTATCTCCCATAACTTTGCACCCCTGACATCTGTTATACATGTCCTGGGAAATTCGCAAGAAGTCTTCTTTTGGGATGGACTTCAAAAGCTTCGCCACGTTTCGTTGAATGTCAGCAATAGGGTTAAACCTCTTTCAAAGAGAGTTTGAGGCGGGAAAATACGAAGAAGTCTGGAGGATTGAGATCTGGTGAGTATGGTGGATGTTCAATTTGCACAACCCCTCATGAATTTCTTTCGGTGCCGTGCAAAACTTAAAATCAAACTTTAAATTGATCTTTTGTTCGTTCATTTTCCTGTTCTCAGTTAAGAACCAACACACTGAACAAGCACTTAGTAAAGCCCGTCTTACACAGAACATAAACGACGCTTAACTGAAAAACCATGAGAGAAGACGGTCAACACCTGCCTCTATGCAGGTGCAGCGTTTTGTTTTTCCCGTGTTGCCAGATCGGTCGTTCTGAATTCATTCACCAAACTTTATTGTCAAAGATAGTATTTTATTTCACTGAATCTAAACGAGATTCTCACCAGAAAGTTTTAATGAAATTTTATATTTTAAACTTTGGTGGCAAAGTATTGAAAAATTGCATTTTCATATTTTAAATTTAAAATTTTGCATTTTTCTGGGTGCAATTCAATATTACAGAGATATTATTGCTTGGAGGTTAACCCGTTTGCAGCAGAAGGCATGAGTTCAGAGTGGAAGAAATGTTTTAAAATTCGATGAGGAATTTCATCTTTAAATAAAGAAGCAATGTAGAGCTCGAATTATTTTACTTGCTGTCAAGTGGGTACAAACCCTTTCATTAGTTTTGGACTCATATCTGAGTTTTAACCCATATGAGCAAACAGGATAAAATGTAGCATACTAGATAAGAAAATTTATTGACTAAAAGCTATATAGAGGTAACGCGGATTCTCGAAGCAACACAGGAAACATTGAATTCTGTCTTCCAAGCCAATTTAATGCCGTTGCCATTTTATACAAAAGGGCTCATAAATATTGGATCTGACAAAAAAGTTTGGGGCTTCAAACAAACTTTTTAGATGGCAAGTAATTAAACAATGCGAAATCTAAATTAAGGGGGAGGGAAAACAAGTTCTCAAAGTCTGTCGGAGGGATATTTTGAGTAATGCGATTGGCGCATCCTTTCGCAAGGGATAACGAGTATGAAAATATTTTTTATATAAAAATGAAAGGAATTAAGAAACAAATAAAATAAATAAATTAGTGGATTTTAGAGAAAGTTTTGTTTTTAACAGATTAAGGTTTTTAGAATAAGAAATTAAAGTATTCATTGATTAAAGATATGGGATTAAATTATAATAAATGTTAAGATAATGTTAAAAGACAGGGGAAAAGATAGATATTACAAGAATCTGGAAATTATTAATTAAGGTAAATGACGATTTTTTTAATTACATACATCTCTCTCTGTGTGTGTACATACACTAATAAATAATAATCTTCACTGAATTAAAAACTTACTAAAAACAAAAGGAAAAATCATAACAGATAAAATATAAAAAAAACATAATCATGAATAATTTAGAAAAACAATTAGGAGACACGCATTAATTAATGTTAGCCAATGGACTTTACATTCATTTTGAGAATATTTCTTATGCTGTCACCAAAAATTAAACCTTTTTCATGATTTTGATTCACATATAAATTAATGCACAACAAAATCTCTAACTACCGTACACCTTGAGTCACATAATTTCTCCCTTATTAGAAAGAAAAATTTACTAATTTATAGTTGTGGGGGATCTAAATATAGATGTGCCCATCATTTGACAGAATTTGTACTGTAGATTTTACTGTAAATATATACAGTAAATCTCTGTAACAGACACTTCTGAATAGCGGACAACTAAAACATAAAACAAAACATCAAAACATAAAACAGTGTTGAGTTGATTCCAGAAGCGGGAGCTGTCTGACGTGGCGTGACTGAAACTGGGCAATGTTTCTTTCCACATTACTATTATCATTATTATTATAAATATTATTTTTTTGGGGGGGTGGGTGTTGAATTTGGTATACAGTTTTCGTAAAGCTGATGTTTTGTGTTTCTTCCGAAATCGCACCGATTAAAATGAATATTTTCATTTTGAGTAGGCCAGTAGGATTTAAAAAGGTATTCACTAAAAAAGAGGTGGCTGCTATTCAGGAATGTTAATTTTGTTAGTCGATATAACGGACTCCCTTGAGTAACAGAAATTTCTATTTAGCAAACAATAATGTAGGGTTGGCTTTTATGCAGGCGCAGGATTTAATTAAATCATGAGCAAACTGGGCTGTTCTTCTGTCCTCTCTTCCCAGCCTCTTCGATCTTTGGTGTACCGAATTTGCATACATCTTTCGTAAAACTGATGTTTTGAATCTCTTTCAGCATTATGCCGCGATTATCAGCAGTATTTTGAACGTTTAGGTTAGAATAAAATTAAAAACAAAAAATATATTTATCTAAATACAGTAAAATCTCATAATAGCGAACACCTTGGGAATATTGAATTTGCCCTTTATTCGAAGAAATGTGCTTTTCTGAGGTAAAAATATATACTTATGTATGAGTTGCATGTTGAAAGAGATAAGTGTCTTTCTAAATAAAGTTGTCCATTATGAAGTTCTTAGAGTCATATCTCCATAATGGACAATCCCAAAGAAAGGTTCTTTTTATTTATTAAAAACATTTTTCGGTTTAAAACGCGTGCGTAGTTGTATCTTTTAACCACAGAAAAGCAGACACTTTTGAATAGTGAACAAATTCTGTGACTACCAAATAGCCAACAAATTCCGTGATCTCGAGGTACTCACTATTGAGAGATTTTACTGTATTTAGGTAAATACATTTTTTGTTTTTAATTTTATTCTAACCTAAACGTCTTCTCAGAAACTTAATGTATTGATTATAATTAGCAGAATATTGAAGAGATAAAATTAACAACTTTTCGAAAATTGCATACCACATTTGGGTGCCCTTAAATTTAGTGGGTAGCAGCAGGACCATGCCCAATCTGGATCTACCTTAAATCATGATTTGCTTTTGAAACAAACGTAACCCTGATTTATGGTCATACATTACCCTTAGATTGAAAGTGGTCAAACAGTGTATCACGCTTATATTAAAAAAAGCCGTAAAAAATGGCTGTTTGCCGACAGAGAGGATCAAACATAGCCGTGATTAAAACACTTCAAATGTCTCACATTCAGATGCGTAAAAGTGCCTTAAAAATTAAGACAATTTAAAATTTCTGAAAATTGAACATTCCGTTTTAGACATTTTAGTTTACAGTGTATTTTTGCAATAGAGATAAAACCTGTTTTGTACAATAAATAAAAGTAATAGTCACTAATGAAAAATCTTCCATAATCTTTATTCACCAACCAACGATTGCAAGAATAAAGCTTTAATCCCTTGATAGAATTGCATTATTTTTTAACAACTCGTAATCGTTGTCGACAACTGGAGGCAATGAACAATTTTACCGCTGAATAAGAACGTGTATAAAAAATGAAAACGTTTATGGTTGTGTCGTTTTTAGAACACCAAACGCATTTAATCTTTAAACTAACACTTTTGATCGAAAAAAAGAAAATAAAAAAGACTTTAAAGGTAAATGCCAGAAATAATTATATATATATATATATATATATATATATATTCAAATTATAAGTAAAATTTTATGATATTTTTTATACATGAAAAAGTATATGAAATATGTATGATAAATATATATTTCATGCAGTTAGTAGGTAAAATTTATGCTTCAAAAAGCTAAAAAAATTGTATTGAGTGATTCTTAATGGATGAAAAAGTCAGACAAATTTAAATAAAGTGAAATAAAAGCAATTGAGAAATAAACATTAAATACAGATTAAACTAAGTTTACTTTATAAATAAATGAAGCAAATTAATTTTAAATAACTGAAATAAATGAATTTTAAATATGATTAAATAAATTAATATTTAATAATTTTAATTAATTTTAATTAAACTGAAGAGCTCAGATGATAAAGGTTTTACGAGAAAAAAATATTAATCATATGACTAAAGATAATCAATGGTTCTCTACAGCTCATATTCAAAATATTAGAATAATTGAGAAAAAGTAATAAGAAAAAATTATTTGTCATTTGTGTATTTTTCATACTAAGTAAATGCAATTAAATTTCTTATAAATTAAATCTGGAATGTTTAGATAAGATTTTAACATTTATAAAATATAAAATACAGCACAATAAATTAGGTATACAGCTTCCTTAAACACACCAGAATATTAGAATAAAATTTAGATTGGTTCAAAATATTAGAATATTTATTTTACGCAACAATATTACCTTATGAATATGAAGTAATGGTAGTTAATATTTTGTAGCATCCCCTTTAGCTTTCATAACAGCGTACAATCGATCTTGCATACTATATACAAGGTGTTTACAAACATTTCTATCAATATTAGCCCAAATAGACTTTATACGTGCCACTAACTCAGTTTTACTTGAAGGAGGATTTTCTTGAAGTTTTTTCTTCATTATACACCATAAGTTTTCGATGGGATTAAGATCTGGTGAATTTGGTGGCCAAGGAAGTACCTTAATGTTGCGTTGGCGGAACCAATTCTTAGTTGACACCGAGGTATGCGGGGACGCTAAATCTTGTTGAAAGATGAAATCATCTTCAAATAAATCTTCTGATGATGGAATCATGTAATATTCTAAAATTTCTTGATATATCAGAGAGTTAACCTTTTCGTAGACGATGCATAACTTTCCAGGTCCTTCTGCACTCATACAACCCCAAACCATGACACTAGCAGCAAATTTTACGGAACGTTTAAGGCATTCTTTATCAAATGCTTCTTGCTTCATTCTCCAAACTCGAATACCTTGATTACCATATGAAACACAAAACATACTTTCATCACTAAATAATATATTTTTCCAATCTTCATTGCTCCATAAACGTCTTGATTTACACCAATTCAATCTTATACGCTTTTGTCTTGCAGTCATGAGAGGTTTTGTTTTCGGTACACGAGATTCAAATTTAAATTTATGGAGACGTCTTAATGTTGTCGATGTAGAAACTTCAACTCCTTCTTCTTTCCATTTTCGGTGCAAGAATCGCACACTTTTAAAACGGTTTTTCTTAACTATACGTTTCAGTTTCCTGTCACCTCTAGCAGATGTTTTTGGTTTTCGGCCACCATTTCGGCAATTATTTTGAAATTTTCCAATTTTTGAATATTGTGTTAGTATTTTACTAACGCTCGATTGCGAACAATGTAAATAATTCGCTATGAAACATTGATTTTTACCGTGCCGATACAAATCAACCATACGAAGTTTAGTAGATTCAGGAATATCACTCACACGGCCCATTTTAAGACGAAAAAGAAACAAACTGCAAAAAAGAATACTGATTTTAAATGAAATAGTCTGAATTTAATCAATGATGCCACCAGTTAAGAATTGGTAATAATTAAAGGAGAATTAATGTGAAATATTCTAATTTTTTGAACCACTTGAATAAATATTCTAATATTTTGACTTTTCAAAATATTTTTTTTTTGCAATTAATCTTTTCAAAAAGGATATTAAATTTAAGATAACAAGTAAGTTTAATCAACAATAAGTTCTTAATAAAAATATCGTTTGCATATTTTCATTAAAAGACATTAAATTACCAAACGATATTTTCAATTTCTAAAAAAAAGGTAATTATTCTAATATTTTGAATATGAGCTGTATAATATGTTAAATTACTATTTGAGAAAACCATATATTCACAGAGATTTTAAATGAAAAAGGAGACATGTAACAATAAAAGCAAATAGATAAATAGAACTTTAACAGTTCAATTTCTTAAAATGATCATAATATCACTAACCACCTTTATCATCTGAGTTTTTCAATTAATGAAACATATCTTTTAATGAAATAAGATTATCAGAAAAACTTAATTTATATCAGAAAAAAAATTAAAAAGGAATAAAAACAAACTTATTAAAAT
Organism: Maratus speculifer; assembly: GCA_964019185.1. Lineage (NCBI taxonomy): Eukaryota > Metazoa > Arthropoda > Arachnida > Araneae > Salticidae > Maratus > Maratus speculifer. The sequence continues at coordinate 77,550,698 of OZ025297.1, read as the reverse complement.
TTGTAATTAAAATTTGTTGTAAAATACTTCTAGAAAGGAAGTACAAAATGTAAATTATTTTGTAGCAAACTTTAAAAAGTTCATAATAATAATAATAATAAATTCGAGTCTCCTTAATGAAAATGCCGTTTCTTTTAATTTGAATAAAGAATACGCTGTTAAGTCTCTTAAATAATTTAGCAATATATTTCATATCTTAATTTAATTTACAGACGTCTTAATATTTTTAAAAAATCAACTATTATGTAATTTCAAACATCCTAACAAAATTAATTCAGTTCTTGAAATTCTGTTTAATTCAAAATAAATTAAATATTTGAAAGATTAAATAACATTTTATTTTAAAAATTCAAAATCTTTCATCTTGAACAGAAGAGACTTTTAAGAATTTCTAATTCGAAATATAATATCGTCGTTCTTGTATAAAAAAGAAATGAGCATTTTTAAATTACTTCGATGGATTCATTATTAAGTCTTTAAAGCAATGTTATTAAACAGTTTTCGTAAATATAACTTCCGATAAAATTAATTGTCAATAAAATGAAATCTTAGCAATAAATTTTAAAATGAATGAAGACGTTTTTTATTAAGTATAAACGAATGAAATGTTATTAAAATTAAATTTTCCCTACGCTTAATAAACCAGTTAAAAATCATAATAAAATGTAAAAAAAAAAAAAAAAAAAAACCTTTAAATTAACTTTTTCAACATTTTTTAGTTAAAAAGTTCTACACTGTAATAAAAAAAAAAAAAAAAAAAAAAAAAAAAAAAAAAATGTAATTTTAGAAATGTAAAGTTGCCATATTTTTACTAATATTTTATCTGTACAGTGTACAAGAAAAGATGTAAATCTACAAAACTAATTTTTGTAAAGCTAGAAAAATCTGTAACTTTACAGGCGAATCTACTAAAATTATAGTTATCTTACTAAAATTTTATCTGTAACCTGGTTTGCAATTACATAATATATTCTAGGAATCCCAGTTTCCTAAAAAATTCTTAGTATCCGTACTGATTTTTTGATTTTCAGTGCATGTCTGCATCTCTTACGTGAATTTTTGCTGTTGCCATCACATAAAAAATTCTAAGAATCCCAAATTTCTAGAAAAATTTTGTAACTTTACAATTTTTTTTTTTTTTTTTTTTTTTTTTTTTTTTTTTTTTTTTTACAGTGTAGTTGAAAGGGGTTTGCTAATTAGATTTGTTTGGCCATCCGCCTGTCCGGTATCTAACTTACGTAAATATACTAAGTTATGTTACATGAATAAATTAAAAAATTATACAGTCTAAAGTTTACTAAAATAGATTTAATACTTTCTTAAATACTTATACTTTATTACTAAGCTATTAATTAAACTTTGTTACATAGTTTTATAAATATTTAATAAATTGAACTTTATTTTTAAATCACTGGCTGTTTTCCTTCTCCCCCCCCCAGCCCTTTTCTTTCTTTTATAGAAATCTTCCACAGAGCAGCAAATTATCTCCTTTAACAGAAATTAAATTAAAACGATTTTCAAATGTAAGTACATACCAAAATTTGTAATACAATAAATTGATTACAATGAATACAATGAATATTTAACAAAAAAGTTCATAATTTTAATAATTTAGATGCCGTTAACAAATTATGTACATAAATTTTTTTATAAAGTGTATACACAGAATTAACAAATCATAATAAGAAATTCAATACTTAGATTTAAAGACTAAACATTTTCTCTTCATTTATAACTTTCACATAAAAATGTGACCTGAATAATTTAAAAATTTTAGAATTAAAAAAAAATATATTTTTTGCATGAGCATTTTTTCTCCATATTTTACATGCGCAATGTTTACTAGAGTTTTACGAGTTGTACCACGTGACATATTACAAGTTTTCCATCTTAAGCCTCCGACATAAAAGGCATGTTTTTGTTTACGAGAACCTCTCTTTTGTGCAAATCGTTCTTTTCATCTGTCGAGAGAAAATGTCAAAAGAATGTAAAATATGTCAGACTATAAAAAAATGTATTGGTGGTCTTTCGAAAACAAGCGCAGTTTAACCAATACTTATTTTTTTATTTTTTTTAAAGCAGAATGTTTTTAGATAATAAGAATTCATCTACATCAGACATCACTATCTAATTTGCCATCATCTGACTTCAGGTTCTTGGAATTTAAGTTGAATTCAGGAATTGGAGTCTCTGTAGACATAAAATACTTATTTTTAAACTGGTTGTCCAATGTTGCAAAAGATGAAAAAACTAAAAGTCGTAAAAATATAATAAGGCTGTTTGTCCTCAACTACTTTGCTCAACAAGCGTAAAACGTTTTGACCGAATTTACGAATTACTTTTTTAGCAGAAAGAAGGACTAACTAGGGAAGCGCTTTGGAATCAATCCGTGTTTTCTATTTTTTGATTAAAAAAAACCTATTACATTATAAGCGATTTTGATTACGGGAAAAACACATTTCTTACCCTTCCTTGAGTCGTTATTTTTCTTTCGAACGGAAATTCGGATCAAAACGGCAACTCTGAAAGATTTGAATCGCAATTTAAGAGTTTATATTACTAGGGTTTCGTTCGCCTGATGTTCATTAATACATTTTTTAGAATTCAATTTTCTTTTTATTTTTATTTTAAACAATGTTTTTTGCTTTTAGAAATTTAAAACTGCATTTATATCACGGCTGCGGAGTCGGAGTCGGAGTCGTGGAGTCGGAGTCGGGCCCATTTTTGAGAAAAAGGAGTTGGAGTCGGAGTCGTAAAAAAAACAACCCGACTCCGACTCCGGCTTTTTTTCTTAGACAGTTTGAAGTGAAATTAAACCAACAAAATGTAATTTTAAATCCATAGAAGGAATTTTTTATTGCAATTTTTGGATTATATCGGACTATCCAAGTTAAAGAATCCCAATAAACTGCCCAGCGTACACAGAAGAAGAAAATTGCTTTTAATTAAAAGCTCTAGTAGATCCCAGATTATTTGCGAACTAGTAAAGATCTTCTATCTTTACAAGAATAAAGTATTGGATTCTTGAAAAATTTCGATTTCCGGCATTCGATGGATTTATACGTTTTAGAAGATCCTGAACTGAACACGATTTGATAGTTTTTCGAAAATGTCCGTCACTTCGTGGGTCTGCATGCAACAAAAATTTTTGAGCGCTCTATCTCAAGAACTAATGGATGGAATTTCACGAAACTTTAGATTTTGTTGGATCTTGATAGAAACTGGATCTGATTAATTTTTGGTATATATCACTCGACAGGTGACTTTGCTATGCTGCGTTATTCACAATTTCCACAGTAGCTATATCATAAAAATTAATGCACGGATTTTTATAAAACTTTAGATTCAGTTAGTCCTTGATATAATTAGGTGCTGTAAATTTTTGGTGCAAATCGATCAATAGGTGGCGTTGCTATACTGCATTGCTCATGGTATTGCAACAGCGCTATCTCAAAAACAAATGCTCGAATTTTCATTAAACTTTATATTTAATTAGTTTGTAATCTAGATTAGTATAGTTTAGTGTTTGGTATAAATCGCCCTACAGGTAACGCTGATATGCTGCATTTTTTACGATTTTGAAATAGCTGTGGCTCAATCAGTAATGCATGGATGTTCATTAAACTTTAGATTCAGTTAGTATCTGATAGAAATTGATCCTGATTCGTTTTTGATGTACATCACCCAACATGTAGCACTGTTATGCAGAATTTTAAGATTTCCGCTATAACTCTATATCAGAAATTAATGTACTGATTTTCACAAAGCTTCAAATTCAGTTAGAAGTTGATATAACTTGTTGACTAGATTTTGGTGTAAATCACATAAGAGGTGGCGCTGCTATGCTGCATTTTTTAGGAAGTATTAACATGTATGATATTGAAGAAAGCTCTAAGATTAACACATCTGACTAATATTCTTTCCTTTCCATTGAATTTTTTCTGCTCTTGAGAGCCCTAGTTAACATAAAAATTGTGCAGATTTCCCTTTTTCGAGGCCACGGATCCGAAATAGTAAAATATCCGTTTTGTTATCTCTTTTAGATTTCGGTAATTTAATTTTTCAGGTTTGTGGTACGTGAAATTAAAGAATTTGTAAAACGGATTTTTTTTTTCCAAAGCTCTTAGAACTGAATACCGAAATAATGACTTTTTGCCTTATTTTTCTTTCGTTTCCTCATAACTTTAACCAGCATCAACATTAGTATATTAGCTAGCCAGGAGTCGGAGTCGGAGTCGGAGTCGTTAAAATTTCCGGAGTCGGAGTTGGAGTCGGAGTCGGAGTCGAAGTAGTTAAAAATTCCGGAGTCGGAGTCGGAGTTGGTGTCGGCCATTTTTCCTACCGACTCCGCAGCCCTGATTTATATCTCCCCTATTTTTTTTTCAACTTCGGATTTTTAAATATTTAATTTTCGGTCTTATTAAAAATTTAGAATTTTGGACTTTTTAAAAATTTAGAATGTTTGATTTTATTTAAATAATTTGATTTAAACATTCTTAATTTGATTAAAATAAATAAATTTCTTTTACAATTATTTTAAAATTACATTTATTGGTGTTACCATTTGTGTAAAAATTGAGATATTTCATTAATAATTTGGATATTTCAATTAAAGGACAAGTTGTTTTGAAAGAAATATTAAACGAAACCCTCTGTGAGTCTGTGATCACTCTTTACCACTGATTTCAATATAGACTCGGTCTACTAGGGTTGTGAACCCCTCATATTATAGTACCAAACTGATGAAAGTCTATATCCAGTATTATCAAATACATGGTTGTCAATGCAAAAAGTATCAGTTTGCGGCAAAGGAATATTGATAATGGATTCTCGGATGTTTTTTATTGTTCTTAAAAAAAAGGAAAGAAACAAGAAGGTTGTACATAACATATGCTATACTTCACTATAATACCATACCGAAATTTAAAAAACTCGGAAAATCTTTCTAAAGTTAAAATGCAGACTACAGCAATTTACCGTAAAGAACAAAAAGTAAGCTCCCTCCAAGTATAAGCCCCCTCATATACTTTGAAAGCTTATTATAAATCCTGGGGAATTAACATATTTCTAATATATCCCCTAACACTCCTTATTTTACCCAGAGTTTCCCCCAGAGGGTTTCAGGAGGGCGCTCCGCCCCTCTTGCCCTATAGTTTAAAAACTAGCACCCCTCTTGCCCTTCATCCAAAAACTAGCATCCCTCTTGTCATTCATTCATTCAAAAAAAAAAAAAAAAAAAAAAAAAAAAAAAAAAAAAAAAATAGCGCTCTTTTTGTCCATATTTGAAAAAACGCAACCCTCCAGCGATGATCCGAACGCGCTATAGCGCATAAATTACGCAAAAAAATAGCCTCATATGCGTCCTGTGGGACGGGTAATTTCGAAAAAAAAAATCACTAAAAAAACGGCAATTTTCGTTAAAAATGGAAATTAAAAATCGAAAAATAACGACAAATTTCCGGCAAGATTCGCAAAAAAATGGCTAATTTCGTCACAAAATTTCACAAAATGACAGATTTCCTCAGAAGATCGTGAAAAAACGACAAATTTCTTTAAAAATTGCAATAAAATGGAAAATTTTGTCAATTGAGTCGCAAAAAAGTCAACTTTCGTCAAAAAATTTCGATAAATAGCAGATTTCGTCAAAAGATTTGTGAAAAAAAAAAAAAAAAAAAAAAAAAAAAAAACGGCAAATTTCGTCCAAAAATCGCAATAAAACGGAAAATTTTGTGAAAAGTTTTTTCTCGATATTTTCATGAGATTTGTCATTTTTTCGCGATATTTTTAGCAAAATTTGGGGGTTTTGCAAAAACTGCTGTTTATGCGATCTTTTAATAAAATTTGCCATTTTTTCGCGATTTTTTTAAATGAAATTTGGCTTTTTTTGCAATTTTTTAACAAAATTTACTTTTTTTTTCTTTTTTTCAATTTTTTGAAGAAATTTCGTTTTTTTTCAGGACTTTTTGAACCGCTAGATTCTAGATTCAATTCTATAAAAGTGCCCTTAAAAATGAAAAAGTGCCTTGAAAAATGTAAAGAGTGCCCTTTTCAGAACAGTAGCTCCCTGCCCTTTTTGAAACCTAGGGGAAACTCTGTTTACCTATGTGTTTCACAAAAGATCCAATTATAAGCATATCTTAAAATTATCAGAATTTCCTGTCTGCTAAAAAGGGATTTACTTTCGATAAATTGCGGCACTTGGAATAGTGATACAGCTCGCAGAACAATCATGAAGTAATTATTAAAGTAAAATTGAAATTTCTTTAAAAGAAACTTCAATGTAAAATAATAAATAATGTAATTAATTTGTCCTGTCAAAATAAAATGTTCAGTACTTTTTCAAATAAATTACAAATTTTCCTATATATCGGCTAAAATACCAATCTTCTTTCTCCTTTCATTTCCAAAAGAATATGATATTAGACTTATATAACATTTTGTAATAAAAGCGTCTGAACAGCAATAAAATATTTTGCATCTACAGCATTAGTAACTGAAAAAATAAATAAGTAAAATGTAAGGCTCAACGAAGAATTTTGAACTGATTACATATTTGAATGAAAATAAGTGATTACTGTAAATTGCAAGCAATCAGAATTTCAGATAAAACGATTTCAACGAATTCGACAGAAAATCTTTGTTTGATCAGTGATCATTATCATTTTTGATGTGTTAAAAATAAAGATGCGTATATTATTGCATGCATGAGTGCATTTGAAAAACATATTTGAAGTTGTGCTATACATACATAGACATACGTAAGCATGATTGAAAAGTTCTCTCTTTTTTTTTAAGCTGGTTTATATAATTATCTCTTATATCTCTTATCCTAAATATAAAATTATATGACATTATAGAATAAAATGCAAAAGAAAGATGACAAGATATATATATATATATATATATATACATATATAAATATATATATATCTTTGGTGTCCTTAATAGCAGTTATCATTCGGTGATCTGCATAAATTCAAGAAACATTTTGAATTAATACGGTCCAGTAAGTATCAGATTTCTTGAATGCAAATAATTCAGACATTACATTTGTTTAAAATCAAAATTTCAATTTAACTAACCCCAATAATTTTTTTAAAGAAACATTACTTATAAATTATCATCGTTATTTGCAATTTTTTTAGAAAATATCAGTGTGCAGATTACTGCATATCTGAGAACAGAAAAACATTCAATTTAGATCTAAATAATATTGACATATATAACTGAAAAATTTATGAAATATTTATATTCAATTTGAAAGATTTTTCAACATCAATATGAGATTATGCATTTCTTGATGTTTACGATCTTGTCCATTGAAACATGAATTCAAAATATTTTAATGAGAGAACATAAACAAATTTATTAATTAATTTTATAACAGAGAAAATTTCAAAACTTTATTTTTGAGAATTTTACATTAAATTTATAAATTTTAATCAATTATATTTTACAATCGTCTGAAAGAAGAAATCCGAAAACTTTGAAGAATTGGGAGAAAAATATGTATTTTCCAAATTCAGCGGTTTTATTCATCGATTTATTAATAAAACTTCCAAAATAATTTTAAAGAAATTAAAAAATACTACAGAAATAAAACAAAATGATTTATTAATTATGAATATGCAACAAAAAATGAAATATTAAACTAAATAACTAATTAAATTATTATAGTTTTAATTAATTAAGTTATGAAATCGTTTAATTAAAATTGCAAAAGTAAAAGTGTATTATAAAAAACCCTAAAAATTATAATTATTCTGATTTCATTTCATTACATAGCAGATGAAGTAATAATGTTTGCATTATATTTTTATTTATTACTTTAATTTTTATAAATAAGTAAGTTAATTTCCATACTAAATATGCATATATATTTATGATACTGACAGAATTAATAAGGCTTACCATCAATCTTGCATTTTTTTTTTCATGTCAAGTAATCATACTTCAACCAGAAATTTTATTTAATGAATGAAAAGGTACATAGAAATAGGATATCATTTTATACAATATTTTTCTGGTATAAAGAAGATAGTGTTTGTGGTTGCGATAGTGATTTTGAAAAAGTGAAAGATTGGCATTTATACTAAGGTCAATAGAAAGTATAGTTTTCTATTCATGGACTATAATATAAACTCTGGTTAAATATGATTACAAGGCTTGCTACGTGATATACAAAGTATTCGGTTTATCTAAAACTCCTGTGAATACTTTTTGATGCGAATGAACTTAAAGCATTTAAACTAACAATGTAATGCAGCATCTAGCCGAAAATTTCTATTTTCATTTAGTACATTGGCTATTTTTGCAGTTATAGCCTCAAGGTGACCTATTTTTAATGCAACTTCATAATCCGTATATAACGAGATTAAAGTTTAATAATACTAGTTTATATATACTGGAAGCAAGAAACAAACAGGATAGTAAGGGATTTTTCTATTATTTTCGCAAACATTCTGTCGCCTTTTCACTTTCTGCTTGTATAGTGCAACTTTTACGAGTTTTACTACGTGACATACTAAATGTTTGGTTTCTCTAGCAGCTGCACAGCATTTTTTTCCATATCTAGATCATAGTAATAATTTAAACTAAGCATTCAAACAGAATCCTGAAAAATGGTATAGGCAGGCATTTATAACAAGCTAATAAATGATTTTAAAAAAATATTTGTGCAGTTTTTTTTTTTTTTTTTTTTTTTTTTTTTTTACCCAAGCTATTTTGTCATTTAGGCAGTACAACATTCTGTTTGAAAAAAATGTTAATTCTATTAGCTTTATTTTTTAATTTTGAGAAAAAAAAAAGATTGTAATTTACACGACATAAACATATTATTAAGTTAACTAATTAAAAAATGAATTCTTTGTAACGTGCCACATTAATTTGGTAATAAAATAAATTGATTCGCAAATAAGAAAAGGCGGGGGCACTGCTGTGCCCCCCCCCGATAAAATCAGCGGCAAAAGGTTATGCAGATAAACGGTATTATTCAAATTATAAGTTAAAATATGGTAAAAAGAATTAATTTCATTTGAAAAAGTATACTTTCACACATGATTAGAACAAAAAAATTAAGTCTCACAATTATATAATAATTGTGAGTTTGGGCATTCATAATTTGAGACAACAATAATTTTGTGGGTTGGAAACTAAATCTTCAATCAATATATTATTTAATTAATCACATCTATATCTGGGCTTATTTTCTAGGAAAAAATATCAAAGCTTTAAAATTCTGCATTGAGAGGCTACTCCAGTCACATGAACTCACTCATTGACCCACTCATGCATGCTAATCCTATGGAAGAAAATTTTAAAGATATCTTATTTGTATTTCCATGCTTTTAAAAAACAATTCTTTTTGCATTGTCTAGCTAATATCGATATGTACAAAGAACGTTTATATATATATATATATATATATATATATATATGTGTGTGTGTGTGTGTGTGTTAAAAAATTAATTAATAGGTCGGATGGGTGGGTAGATGTTAGATTAAGGCGGTAGGGTGGTGCTGCTGGAAAATATACGCGTCTGTGTTAATATTTATATTTAAAAAAAAGTGTTGGCGGTAGGAAAATGGTGCTGTGCAACAATTATGTAGTGTTAATTTATTATATATGGTAATGTTTTGTTATAGCATTCCTTGTTTATTCCTCTGGATTTAATATGCAATGTAATTTGAGGCTAATTAATGGTTGATTATTTAATATAATATTTTAATACTTTTACAACATTTTAAATTCTTATTTTAGTTATAAAAATAAGCTATACTTTGATGGTATATTTTATAATAATGTAATAAATTATTAATTTACCGATTTTTGCTTTAAATAAGGGTTGGCACGGTTTATGTCTGTTGATTTTAACTATGGTTTAAACCACATGTATATTTTTATAACATCCTCTAGTTATTTTTTTCACGACAATTACTAAAGTTATTTCTTATTTTTATTTTAATTTATTTTATATTATTTTTTCTGAATAAATTCAGACTTCTAATTTTATACAGGGGCCTTGGTCAATTTTATATATATAGGAATAACTGTTCACATAATAATAATAATAATAATAATAATTATTATTATTATTATTATTTTATTTTTTTTATTATAATAGCTACTTAATCATCTGTTTATAGGTTGTTTAGAAATATAATAAAAATAAATTACAATATATTATATGAATATTATTATTACATCCTCTATTTTTTTAATCTTTTGAATATTGCTAAAGATATTTCTTATTTTTATTTTATTTATATATATATTTCTTTTTTCTCTCTAATTTCAGTCTTCTAATTTTATACAGTGAGACTTGGTCTATTTTTATGTAAAGGGATAACTGTTTAAATGAAAAATATTTTTTCCCCTTTTATTACCAACTTAATCCACTGTAGTTTGGCTGCTTACAAATAGATATTCGGTTTGTCCCCTCCCCCCCATATAAACCCTAGTTTAAACCAATAAAAATACCGTTTTATGTTTTTTAAAAAAAAAAAAGAAATGTTTTTTCCAACCCTGTATTAAATATAAATATCGTAATTTGTAAAATTTTGTTTTTATAGTTAAATAATTTTTTGCATTATTTTAATATGTTTAGCAAGTATAGATGGCGACACTAACGCTTTAGTAGTTAATCTACATTTATCTATCTCACAATACAAAATATATCGATATTAATCGATTCAATTAATTATATAATTATAATTTAAAAATTGTAATTAGCATTAAATAGTTAAACTATTTTTATTATGTTAAAAATTTTTTGTTGTCTACTTATGTTTTGTTATTAATTATTTTTGATAATAGTTATTTAAATATCTATTATTAATAAAAATTATTTGTATTCTACTTTTACTACTTTAACTTTAATATTAACTGTCTAATGTGACTGAATGCAAAATTTTATTGCTATCACATGGTCGAAATTGACATTTGTAAGTTAACCTCTTATATAATTTAATTAGTCTAATTATTTCCATTTGACATGATTTTTCAATTTAATTTAATCAATGATAATTCAATTATATTATTATTTTCGTTTTCCTGTTCTCAATGGAAATTATGGTTGCGATTGATAATCGTAAGTTTATCTTTATCAATATTCAATTGCAGTTTAATTATTTTTCTAATATTTTTTCTTTGTAATAGTTTTTTATTGCAATTAATATATTGATAATTCTATTATGGTCTTATTATTTTTCTAATATTTTTCTTTGAAATGAGTTCTCATTTGCGATTAATCGGGCAATATGGAAATTATTTTTAGGTCTATCCTGATTTCCATTCAGAAATTAATCGCAATTGATGTGGCTATTTAGCATTGTCCTTGATAACGAGCTAAATACCACATTTCCAATTTTATTCCTAATTCTGACAACTCTTCTGTATGATATAATTTGGCATTAACAATTTTTTACAGTAATTGATGTTGATTTGTAGTAATATCTAATGGTTATACTATATATGTATATATATATATATCGATTTTGTTTACTGACATTGTTAATGAGTATAGTTTCATATTCATAAAATGTTTCAAAAGTGAAAAAAATAATATTTTAAATAAAAAATCGAAAAGTTAAAAAAATAAGATCTAGAGATGAAGATTAGCTATCCAATGCAGTCAAAGTCATTCAAGAATGTTGAAATGCAAACGAGATATCTCTAAAAATGTCCGTGGGATTAACTTTAGAGAGTGATTTATTTCCAGGTGACTGAAGTAGCCCCTTAATAACTACTATAGTATATTCCTCCGACCTTTTCAACTGTATAGCTATATTTCGTACATTCTTTGCGAAATTTGAACACATTTCGCCTACAGCAAAAGTAAACTTTTTATATATTTTGATTTTATCAAGATGCATTTACATACAATAAAATTTAACAAATAAACAGAGAAAAAATATTAAAATCAAGACTAGAAAAAAAAATAGTACATCTAGCATAGGATTTCTTTATATTTACTATACAAGGCTGTTCCGACGGGCTTCGGAGAGCAATATTTATGAGCTCAGATTTATCGAACCAATATCTAAATATTTACTAAAAAAAAAAAAAAAAAATAAAAAAAAAAAAAAAAAATACTGGAACTGAGCTCCAGCGCCAATTAAGGCACTGATATAAAGTGGGATTCTGGCATCAATGTATTGTAAAATATATAGTGATTTTTCCTGCATTTTGTGAAGCAATTATTCAAATGCCGATGCCGAAAAAATGAGTTCAAATACCAAAGATGCGAAATTAAATTCAAGTAAAAAGTGAAGTAAAAATCGAATTATTTCTTTTACAAGCATCAAGCAGCCAATAAAAACACGACTTATGCAATATTTGAGAAACTTTACAGCACTTTAAAAGACAATAGCTTGTAAAATTTACATCAACTGCGTTGACAGTCGTGGTATCGGCAATTTTTCTTGTAAAATACAGTGGTTGTTCTTTTTCTTTGTGTTCTAATTTTTCAAGCATCGATGCTGTGAAAGTGAATACAAACAACAAGTCAAAAGAAGTAAAAAGAGTATTCTCCCATCACGTGCATCACACAGCCAAAAACAACGCCATACTTGTAAAATTTTACAGCACTTAAAGCAGTAGCTTGTAAATTTTACTACAACTGTGTTGGCAGCCGGGGTGACAGCATTTTTTTTCTCGTAAAATACAGTAGTTGTTCCTTCCTTGATGTTATAAATTTTCAAACTCCAATGCTGTAAAATCGAATTAAAGCACCGATTCAATCAAACCGACTACAAGCACCGATGCTGCGAATCCAAACAAGTGAAATAAAATGAGCATTCTTTTTGTTTTAAGCACCACGCGACTTTTCTTAGACTTGAGAAATTTTACAGCGTTCTTAAACAGTAGCTTATAAATTTTGCAGCAACTGTTTTTGAATCACGGAACCAGTGCCTTTTGTTGTAAAAATTAGATTTTTTTTCTTTTTTAGATTGTAATGTGAATGTTTAACATTAAATATCCCAACAACCGGCCATTTGATTGGTGCCAAATAGCAATATTCCAATATAAAATAGAATTTTTTTCATATAATAAATAACAGAAAAATAACTTAAATATAAAATTTAAAAAGTTTAAAACAAAAATTAAGCTTTTAAAGATTTTTACAAAGCTTGAATAAAATTTTCGGTACATTCAGTGTTAAGTCCGTAAAATATGTAATACAGCAATCTCAAATTTTCAATAAGTATGTATTTCAAACTGTGTACTTATAACAGTAAATCATTCTAGGATTTTTGTGCCAAAAAGACAAAATACTAATTAAAGATAATTTGTATTCTTCATATAATATTTGCATGAATACGCACAGCGAAAATATTTACTTTAATTTTGAAATTCAAGGCTGACATCGTTAATTTGATATGTAAATAAAGTTTCCGCTTCTTAAATAGCTTTATAAATATTATGCGCAAAACATTGCATTCTTGGAGTTTTGAATTTTTATCGGAAAAACGAATATTAAAGAATATTCTTAAACTGATATGTTAATTATGTGCTATATAAACAGCACTTAAATTCAAATCAAATGCAGCTGTTCGATTTAATGAAAAGTAAATAATGACAGTTTAACAGCCTCTGCGTAAATGAGAATATTTAAATGTATTTATAAAATGGTCGAATGCAAACTAAACGAAACTAAGCTGTTATTTTATCTCACTCTAAATGAAATGAGATAATAACTGCTGTATTTATATTCTATCGATTAAAGCAATTTAAAAGTGATAACAGAAATCACATAAAAGCAATTCCTGTTTTCGAATTTAATGATTTTTAGATGAAGCTTATAAATATGGCATTTAATTAAATGAAATGTAATGCCAGAGGGTTACTGTTTTAAAATTCAGATTTCTTGATCTACATCATTTTTTTTTTTTTTTTTTTTTTTTTTTTTTTTTTTTTTTTTTGAAATGGCAAGATTTTCTTTACTTTCGTTATAGTAATTAATATGCCATTAGTTATGTCGAATTTCGTTATTACAAAAAGTGATGCAAATCAAATCTGAATTTTAAAAGTAGACCACTGACAACATAATGTTTATGGCACTTATAACAACGATAATTTTGATTGCAAATACATGCAATAATATTTAATACTTACCTTCTTTGTCGACCAGTTTGATCTCCATTAAGTACTTTGCTAAACATTGTATCATATATCTTTTATTCATAATTTAATTTATTTGCTCAATCTTTCGTCAAATAGAAATATTTTGATAGAGAAATCTAGAACTCTATATTTTTATAATAGCCGGTCGCAGACTATCAATCGCCAAACATTGTTCCCATCGCATTTTTTATGTTTTACTGATTTTATTTAAAATGTAATTAATTATCATTTTCTTTAAAAGACGAAACTTTCACTGAAATTTGAAACATATAAAATTCATGGATTTCATTTACATCTAAAAAAAAAATAACAATAATATAAGAAAAAAAAAAAGAAAAGAAAATTATAAATTGTGCCATAAACCATAACTCCTATCCTGAACATCGAAGCTTTGTTTTAATTTACAAAATGAAAAAAAATATAATAAAAATGCTGTTTGCCGGATTGGTGCTTGGCTAGTATAAAAGTACCAAGAATTCATTGCGGCCTTGACAATCATTATGTTTCATTCAAATAAATAATTTTGATCTTTTAATCAAAATGGAAGTTTTGCTTATATGAAAATCAAAAGTTTTAACCCGTAATTATTTATGATAGCCAAATGACTTGGAATATTATAATATAGACGAAATGGGGGCAATGGAACAATATTTGGCGATTTATCACAAGTTCCTGGCCAACACTAAAGTACCAAAAAGTCGGTGTGCGGTGTAAAAAGAGAAGTGGTCTGCCCGGAACTGTTTATGACTGTTACATGACTTGGGCTATTATTATAGAGAATATGGCATTATTAAGAGATGCAACACTAACATGAACAAACGCTCTGGAATTTCGAGGACATCCTAGAATTTCATCTAACGTTCTGCTTGAATCTATACGTCTTGAAATGAAATTTAATAGCTCATTTTTTTTTTTTTTTTTTTTTATTGAAAATTATTTTTGCTCATAACTTGACAAGTTTGTTACAGGGCTGGCTCAGTTTAAACCGATCGGCTTTAATTAAGATTTTAACCACAGTTTAAACCAACTATTTTTTCCTTCAAAAAAAGAAAAAAAATTGGTCTTTTTTAAAAGAAGTCTAATGACATTTTCTCTTCTTTCTTTCTTTCTTTTTTTCTTTTTTTTAAGTAATTCAAATCATTGATAATAAATAATTTCTACTTTTATTACTTTATTTCAGCAACAAGCATTAAATACTGTAGTCAAAGTCACGTTTATATCTATACGAGGAAAATTAATTTGTGTTGATAATCATATCCCTTCCTCTTAAAAAAAAAGCATAAAACATGCAAGTTTATTAAAAATAAAATTGATTAAAACTATTCAAAATTTAGTATAAAATATTTTCTTTTTTAAAAAATGCAGATTATTTAAAGCAATTGATAACATAACATGATAATTTTTAAGATTTTGGTTAAGGTGTAAAAGGAAATGTTCTTAATTGGGAGATTAAAATCAAAGTAAAAAGTCAAATAAAAGTATTCAAAAATTGAGTGCTATTTATAGCATTTTAATAATACCAATCCATTTTTTTTTATCTGCTGAATCTAATGATAAAAAATATTGACTTCGAATTGTCACACACAAAATAAATAAATAAATAAATAAATAAAAAATAAAAAAATAAAATAAAAAACCAAGAAGCATTTGAAATTTATGTTTTGATTAAATGTGGAGGAGAATATCATACATTCATCAAATTACATCAAATATTTATTATTAGTAAAAAAAGATTGATTATAAAGATTTTCCGAATATAATTGTTGCAATGTGAAGAACAATTCATTTTTTGAACATAAAACTTTGACTAATATTGCTTAAATATATATATATATATATATTAGTTTTCTTCATAAATTGACTGTAATATTTTTTTTTCAAATAAAGTTATATTACTTATATATCCAACAATGTTTATTTTTATTAATAAATATGCGTGTATATGTAATAAATAAAGGTGTTTAAAGAAAACCTGTATAAACCAAAAAATCTGGTTTAAATCAAATAAACCATTTTTTCCCCGAAAAAACTGTTTTTTTCCAACTTTTGGTTTGTTGTTATCTAACATTTTGGAGCATAAATTTTGATTAAAAAATTGAGGAATTAAATTTCCATTCATGTCTCACAGACTCAAGCAGACAAACTGGGTTAAATTGGAGTTGATAGTTTTCGTAGATTTTAATTTCATACAATTGTTACATTTTAAGAAAGAGATAAATTCATGGGGCAAGGGAAAAAAGTAAGTTCGCAGCAATGGTAATTTTGATTACACACACAAACAAAAATATTTAATTAAATTTTGACATTATAATGTAATGATTGACTATAAAATTATCTTGAATGTAACACTAAGGTAACCACTTGATTTTGAAATTCGAGGACGTTCTCAAATTAGGGCGTATAGTTCCCGAAGTTTTCTATTTCAAAAATTTGTTCTATTTGTAAATTCATGTTACAAATAAATAAAAGGTTTTAAAATTTTAGAGATCTGATAGTTTTAAAAAAAGGCCCCTTTATAAAATTTGGTCAACTAGTGTGATACAATAAAAATTACATTAAAATTTCTCAACTTTATGAACGATAGTTTCATCTGGATACAACTGTTAACTAGAGCCGTGTAATTATAGACATCCTACAAGTTAAATAAATTAAAAAAAAGCTTTAAATATAAAAAATTTTATATTAAATATTTTAAAACTTTAAGAAAATTCCAGGTAGATTCAATGTTATCTGTTATATACAAAGCAACAGTCCCTAATTGTAAATAATTTTGAAGTACTTACTTCAAACAGAGTACTATTAAATTAATAAATCTTCCTCGGAAAAAGATAATTCGTTAATATTCGTTTAAGGTAATTTTCATAATTTTAATCTTACATTTGCACAATTAAGTATAACATGAATAATTAATTTTAAATTTAAAAGCTAACATCGTTAATTTGATAAGTAAATAAGTTTTCTGCTTCTTAAATAGTTTTATAAAAACAAAATATTGGATTCTCAGAGTTTGGAATTTTAATCGGAAAAATGAGTGTTAAAGAATATTCTCCAACTAATATGTTAATTTTGTGCAATTTAAATAGCATTTAAATTCAAATCAAATGCGAAATTCGATTAAATGAAAACTAAATAATGACAGTTTGACTGTGTCTATGCCTAAATGCGAATACGTAAATGTATTTATAAAATGGTCGAATGCAAATTAAACAAAACTAAGCTGTTATTTTATCTCAGCCTAAATGAAATGAGATAATAAGCACTGTAATTGCATTCACTTGATTAAAGCAATTTAAAAATGAGATCGGATATCACGTAAACATCAATTCTTGATTTCGAATGGGGTGACTTTTAGATGAAGCGAAAATACGAAATTTAATTAAATAAAGTATGCTTAAAATAATTAGGCAAAATACATAATAAGAAATCAGAACATCATAGAAAACAATATTCGAATAAATAATACTGATAATGAGTGATGCGATCTGTAAACGACATTTATAGCAACGATAATTTTGATTGCATACACAAACGAAAATATGAAATAAGATTATGATATTATAAACCAATGTAACACTAACCCTTTCGGACTTGGATTTTTTTTCAATTATGGAAAAAAAGATACTTTTACGGTAACAAAATTAAAAGTAGCAATCGAAATCACAGAAGCTACGGATTACTGAAATTTAAGAAATGTGTTCTTTGCAGAAAAACCTAACGAATGAATTTATTTTACGTGTTTTTCATATAACAATAGTCTGAGAATGATTTTTTAAAAGACGTTTGAGAAATATCGTATTACAACCAAATTAAACAAACATAAAAATTTAGTGGTTTTTTTTTTTAAATCTTTCATCACAAATTAATAATTTGGAAAAGATGTCCCTAATTTATAGTGAAAGAGTGAAACAAATGTTTAAACTAAAGAAACGCCAACGGTTTAATGATAATTAGGAAAATCTTTATTATTATTTTTTTAATGTTGAAACGGATATGACTGTACAAAAGTGATTAAGATTGAACATAAATGTGATTATGAGATTTTTACTTATCTGCAAGGCGTTATTTAAAGTTTAAAAGATTTTAATAGCAAGGAACATATTTGTGACCGCCAGGGTGGAAAGAGTTAAGGTGAAAAAACGTTCTCAGATGTCACGAAAATATTGAGGACGTCCTCAACCTTACTGTTCTGCTTAGGTCTACATGACTCAAAGTGAAACGTAACGCAGAAAAATATTTCATTAAAAATTCGTTTTACTCATAATTTGGTCAAGTTGTTGTT
Source organism: Maratus speculifer (assembly GCA_964019185.1). Taxonomy (NCBI): domain Eukaryota; kingdom Metazoa; phylum Arthropoda; class Arachnida; order Araneae; family Salticidae; genus Maratus; species Maratus speculifer. Next base: position 77,532,294 of record OZ025297.1, on the reverse strand, counting down.
ACATACCTAACTCTTTGAGCCTTAAATTTTAATAAAAAACAAATTTTAATAAAAAAGTAAGGAAAAATTAATTTTCAATTCGTGTGTATTATAGACCCATACAGGTTAGCAGGTTTAAATTAGGGTCTATAGTTTCGACAGTTTTTGATTTCAAACAATTGTTACATTTTAAAGAGGAGATAAATTCATGGGACAATGAAACAAAAATTAAAGTTTATACGAATGATCATTTTGATTACATACACAAACGAAAATAATTGATTAAATTTAACATTATAATTTAAGAATGGACGATAACATTATAATGCAACATAATAGCAAGATAATCAACCAGCTGTTCTGGAAATTCGAGGACGTTCTGAAATTGGGATCTGTAGTTCTTGTAGTTTTTGATTTCAGACAGCTGTTACATTTTAAGAAGAAAATAAATTCATGAGACAAAGGAAAAAATTAAATTTTAAATTTTATAGATATAAAAGCTTAAAAAAGTACCATTTTAAAGTTTCTTTAAAATTTAATACAGATAAAAATATCGTTTTAAAAATGCCCATAATGTTAAATAACAAAAATGGGTTTTAATCGTACACGTGTTAATACCTCACAGATAAAAAGATGTAATAGCATTCACTGCAATATAAAGTAGAAGTAGAAGTACTTTTCTAGCTCAGAAAGGAAAACAGAGCTGAATTATGCTGATTAAATGGGCAGGAAAACAAAGAACAAGTTTAGATAACTAAAAAAAGCTAACGACTTCTATTCCAAATATCACAATGTCTTTACAAACTGTCTACAGATAAAAATAAAATATTTTCACAGTAAAATAAACGTGCACATTGAAATAAAAAAATAATTTATAGGATTAAAATATAATATATTCATAAATCTAAACATCACACTAATTGACAGCTTTTCAACTGAAATTCAAATGAAATTGTTCGCTTAAGTCGAAACCAAATAATGACAGTTTAATGGCCATTGCTTAAATACAAATACCTAAACGCATTTTTAAAATATTCGACTGAGTAATTCAACGAAATTAAGATGTTATTTTATCTCACTTTAATGAAATCAGATAATCAGCTCGTAATTACATTTTATAGATTTAAACAATTCAAATGTATAAGATAGGACATCTCGTAAACAGTAAATCTTGATTTCGAATAGAATGACTTTCAGTTAAAATTTAAGAACATTTGACTTCTCGATAGATAAAATGAAGCAAATTTAACGCAAATACTATGAGAACCATTTATAAATATTTCACCCTTATAGTCAAATTGCACTTAAATTCATAATTACAATTCTCACGTTGAAAGTAAATGAATAATAATCAAATGCGAAAATATACCCATTTTACGAAATTCAACAAGAAAATTTAAAATATTTATTTTTTTAAATCATATAATGTTCACTCTTTCCCATTCATGTTATTTCTGTAACACATTTTCATGTAAAATCTTTAATTTGAATTTTATAAATAACAAAATATCAAAACCTATTTATTAAAAAGAGCTTACAAAAAATATTCAGAATGTGAACAATGACAACTAGTCGGATGTGCCAATTCCAAATCTTTCTTATATCCCACACATATTAATACTTACTAAAAAATGCAGCATTGTAGCACCACCAGTAAGGTGATTTACGTCAAAATCCAATCAGCAACAACTTATATCAATTGAATCTGAAGTTGGTTGAAAATCCGTGCATTAGTTTCTGGGGTAGGCTATTGCGGAATCCTTGTAAAATTCTGCACAGTAGCGCCACCAGTTGGGTGATGTGCACCAAAAAATAAACATCACTAATCTACATCAAGGACTAACTGAATCTGAAGTTGATTAAAATTCGTTCATTAGTTTTTAAGATAGAGCTATTGTAATAATGAAGAAAAATGAAACGTAGCAGCACCAGTTGTTGAGCCGTTTACACCAAAAATTAGTCAGCATTATTTAATACCAAGGTCTGACTGAATCTAAAATTTTGTGAAATTTCGTAGATTAGTTCTTGAGGTAGAGTGTTTACAAAATTTTTGTCACAAACAGATTCACAGAATGACAGAGTGACAGACAGACTCACACACAGGCATTTTCAAAAAAATTATCAAATTGAGTTCAGAACCTTTTAAAACACATAAATCCATCGAAATTGGAAATCGAGATTTTTCATGTCTCCAATACTTTGTTCTTCTAAAGATAGAAGAAAATAAAAAAGTGCTTTCCAATATTTTGTAGTAAAAAACTGGATTACGATCTTGGATTTCTACGTAAAAATTGTTTGATTTCGTGCGCACTATCATTTCTTAAAAATTATCCAATATTTTTTCGATCAATCTATATTTTTAAATCTTTCACCCTCAAAGTTAAATTGCACTTAAAATGATAGTTACAATTGTTGTAATGAAAGTACAGAATACGAATCAAATACAAAAATATAACTATTCTAAGAAACTTACCAAGCAAATTTAATAAAATTTATTAAAAAAGAAAATTCCTTCTTATTTACATTACTTTTGCAAGTCATTCACATGTTAAATCTTATTTGGAATTTTCACATAACAAAAAATAAAAACCGGTTTTTTTTTTTTTTTTTTTTTTTTTTTTTTTTTTTGTAAACAAAGAAAAATGATAATCGCTATTTTGGAGTTAAATATGGATCATGATCCTTGTTTCCTATATATAAATTGTCAATTTCAAGTGCAATACCACTGCTTAAAGTTTATCCAGCATTTTTTCTATGAATCAATATTTTTAAATCTTTCACTCTCCAAATTAAGTTTTAAAGAAAACTTGTGAATCTTTAAATCATTATTACAGTTCTTTCATGGAAATTACAGAGTAAGTATTAAATACAAAAAATATACCTATTTTAAGAAACTCACAAGCGAATTCAATAACATTTTGTTTAAAAACTAAATCACAATTTTTCCCATTTGTATTATTTTTGTAACTCATTTATATGTTAAGATTTTCAGCCCCAGCGTTTATTTATATACTTTTTTTAAAATTTTAGTTATGAATTTATATTAAAAACCTGATAATTAAGAAAGATTGAAAACAGCGAAATAAATTTATTTTTTTGTACATAAAATTTTATGATAACATGGGAATTCAATAAGCAAATTTTTTGACAGTTTCTTAGGATTTTTTTCTTTACCTTTACATTTTTGCATTGTAAAAACATAAAATAAATATATATTTAATAAATTTGTATTACTAACAGATTCAAGAAATGACATTTTAACGCATCGTGAAGTAATTTACGTTTTTATTTTTGTACATTTCGTACTTTTCTGCTGCAAGCTATCTTTATATAACACGTAGCTCACTAAAACAGGGCTATAAGAGACAAATTGTTATTTTGTTTATTTCTGTTATCTGTTAGGTCTCATTTACACCAATTTCTCTTTTTAGGGTTTTGTTTATCTGACGAAACCCTATTCGTCTCTGTCCTCTGTCTGTCTTTCACAGGGTCAGTACACAAAAACTATACATTTCAGAGCGTTCAAATTTTGTGTAATTACCATTGAATATCTCTTGTCACATAACAAATGATAAAAGTTTGAAAAAGATAATTATTTTAATTAAAATATTTATTTTAATATCATCAGTTCTTTTTTTGTTGTTGTTTTCTCTTTTAATTGTTGCCAAAATTTAAAAGATATAAAAATTATTATGTATACAACATAAATTAATAGATTAAATGAATCACGTGAAAAACATGTATTTGTTTTTATTTTTGTAATTAATTCCAGAATTGTTTTAACTTCATTCTCGATCTTGTTGGTCTTTTTTTCGAGTTTTGGATCATTCGAGACAACAGCTCAGCTGCTACAATTCTAAAAAAAGACCCCCTCCAAATCATATCCAAAATTGTATTTTTTGCCACAAAAAACCACGTAAAACAGATTTTTTTTTTTTTTTTTTTTTTTTTTTTCTTTTTTTTTACTAGGATTTGATAATTGCAATTTTTTTTTATTATTCATTATACAGATTTGGTACTTCCGCATGCGGGTGTTATTTCATGTGCAGAATCATAAAATCTAGAAAAAAAAAAAAAAAAAAAAAAAAAAAAAGCGAGACCACAACTTTCCAATTTATGCAAAAAATAACTTTCTTAAACTTATAGAAAATATACTTTTATAGAGAATTAGCGGGAATTTATTAAAATTATGAAAACTAAATGATCGCTTTTACACTTTGACATAGTTTATAACACATAATACACATTTTATAAATTTAAGATAAATTGAATATTTGTTGGGAGAAGGGCAATGTTGTCTTTTCTCTTTAGATAAGCGTGTTTATTGGAATTTGAATGCGTTTTTTTTTTACTAAGCACTAAAGTAAATATTATTTCTTAATATTAAATATTTGTAAAAGTTAAAAATTCAGGGGAGGAGAGGGTCGTCCGAAGAGGGGTTATTTTCTAAATTTTGTTAAATTAGGGATAATTAAAGAATCAATCGATTAATCTTTGACTTATAGTTTATAACACATAATAAGAATAAAGGTTTTTGAAAGAGATATTAAACGAAACCCTCAGTGCAATCTGTGATCTCATTTACCCACTTGTTTAAACACTATTTATATACCCGAAAAAATATTAAAGATGTTTATCCTAGGATACATCAGGTCTGAAGAGGTTAAATCTTATCTGGAATTTTTGCATAGCAAAATATCGAAATCAGTTTACTATAAAAAAGAAAATCTAAAAGTAGCTGACAAAAAATGTTAAGAATGTGAACAATGAGCAAATCTGTAGGAAGCGTATCTATGTTACAGAGAAGGATATCACGATTTCCAGTGGCAGATGGCTGCATGTTTGTGACCAGTTTCGTAAGCAATTCGACAAAATGTCTAGCTCAGATGTCTTTACGATCGTTTCACGTGAAATTCTTCTTAGCTGTAAAGATAGCAGCGATTTTGTTATCTACGTGATCTGTACTGAATTATTTCCACACGCTCTCAAACTAGCATACCAGTTAAATATATATATATATATATGTGTGTGTGTGTGTGTGTGTGTACTTGTATAGGCTTTGCTATAAAATTTTGAGATAGAGCAGTCGACATAGAAGGGGGGGGGGGAGGGCCAGAAAAAATTTAATATATCATAGCGGAGAATTTTATCAAATTCATAGATTAAAACTGAGGAAATTTGGAAAACATTTTGGAAAAAAGTCAGAGATAATCGGAAAATCTATGAAATTTGAATAATGATTATTTACATATTTTAACATAAGTAAGAATTTCAAAAATTAAATTCCAATATTAAAATGAACACAAACTATTTTTTCAATGGCAATACCCAATTTTAACAAAATATTTCAAGTATTCGGTTTAAACTATGCTTAGACATTAAATTTAAAGGTATTTGAATGATAAGGTTTTTATTTATGAACATTCAGAATTTAGTGTTTCAAATATTAAAATACATTTTCATATTTTTATTAATATCTCCTGGAGTTATACTCCTAATGTGCTGTTTTTTTTATGTAGCAACAATACTAAAATACCAAACATAAATGCATTGAACTTGCAATGTTGATAATTTTATTATACGAATTATGAAATATTAAATTAATATTTGAAAACAAAATTATGAATTTACACCTGCAATTTTTTTATGGATTTAGATTTAGAATTAGGGTACCAACCCTAGTAATTGACACATTAAGGATTTGTCTTTAAACTTACTTCTATTTTCATTACCAAGAAATAAAATATTTACTTGCAAATATTTTTAAATCAAAGAGTGCATATCTGTGCATCTATTTTGCCCACTAAAAGCAAAAATATTTAAAAAAGTATTTTTATAAAAATATATTTATAAAAAGTTGCTGTAATCACCAGTAATTGGCACTTAGGCTTTTGCACAATTAAAGTAACCCTTTTCAACTAAACAAAACTGTTGGCAATTAAAATTTAAAATATACTATAAATGAGATAATAATAAATTAAAATGCATGCCTTTCTTAAGCCAGAGAAGAAGCATTTGCAACAAAAATGGCTAATTTGATACAAGCCATAATTGTTCCTCTTTCCTAGGCACTATTGTCATTTAGTAGCATAAATCAAAGTTATAATCTGTAAAGTAAATGAGCATATAACTGGTATATGGTCTTGCATTTTTATAAGACTGGATATAAATCTTATTTTATGGGCATTTGTAGGATGTGCCAATCACTGGTGCCTGCCAATTACTGGGGATGTTACCCTACCTGCTTTATAAAAATCCAAAAAAAAAAAAAAATTCTTCCTAGTAGCTTTCAAATTATGCTTAAAAAACGGCAAAATGATGATTTAAGGAGCCCTCTATAATAAAAGTGACTAGGCATTTTGAAACTTTTTAAGCTATCCTGAAATGTAACAGTCTTTAATGATTGCTTGAGTGGCGCCTAAGATGCTTTGATCAAGAGCTCTCGGTCTACAATTGCGTACCGAACTTCAATTTGGATACAGTCCCTAAAATAGCCTCGCTTTGAAATAACAAATTTATCAAAAATTTGTCGTACGAATTGCATAAAAACATATTTTTAGATTAATTAAAAAGTGTAGAGCTTATTTATGCTGTCAGAATTAAACATTGCTATTGAAAAAAAAAAAAAAAAAAAAGTTTGTTTTAACATATATATGACCACCTAAACAAATTTTGTATACATCATTTAGAAATAGATTTTATTTCCAATCGTTTGTTACCAGTAATTTTCTTCTACAATATGGTCTTGCGGAGTTAGTAGGGAGTGTTTACTTTGTTTTTTATCACGACTGTACAATGTCCATTGCATGAATCACAACATTGTATTTCAGTTTAGTAAATCATGAAACGACAATTGAACTTATTGTGCAATATTCATTTTTTATTGAATAAAATAAATTACAAATGTATTAATAATTTTTCTATATTTTTTTTCATAAATGCAGTATTAAAAACTTCCAGCGCCTTTGTTCACGAGGCCGTAACATAAAGAAGAAAATGGCATTACAGTACTGACCATATTATTACGGTAACAGGAAAATTTACACATAAATAAACCTAGAAATTAGTTTATTACATTTAATTTTGGTTAAATTGCTTATAATGAACAAATTTATAGCTGTTCACTTGTGGGTTTTTAGCATTTCTTATATCCATCTTTTGAAACTCTGTCTGCTTCATACATCTTCACAGCCTTTATATATACTTCTAAATTTCTAAATTCTAAAATTCTAAAATAAAAAAAAAATAATAAAAAAAAAACACTTAAAACATTTTATTATGGGCGTGCGAAGAGAAAACTGCGCCCGTTCAATTTGGCACCCCCCCTACCCCAACTTTTATTTGTAACAAGCCAAAAATGATGCTGGTAGTATAAATTTGTCACCCCTTAAATATCCGCGCCAGGGTGACCGCGCCCTTCGCTCCCTCCCTTCTCGCACGGCGTTGCATTTCATTTCACCACTGTGATACTGTGAACTAATTAATCTCTCAATTAATTGAATTGTGTTTATTTGCTGCTATTTTATTGATTCTGGTCCTCGATTAAAAAAATGAAGCAAACAAACAATTTTCAACTAATTTGAGCGATCAATTCGTGCATGGCATCATAGTAATGAAATGGAACGATTTGCTCAGAAAATTGAATACCATGGCATATAAAGGCAGTCAGTCATATGCTGCTAAAGTTGGACACGGGAAACTCTAAAAGCCATGAGTAGACATTTAAAACTATGTTTAAAACTATGTTTCGAAAACTATGTTTAAAACTATGTTTCGAAAACTATGTTTAAAACTATGTTATTTAAAACTCATTGTAAGCAATGCATATGTAATTTCACTCAATATTAAATATAATGCAAGAAATTAATTTTTAGGCCAATTGATGTATAAAATTTCCTGTTACTATAATAATTTGACCAGTACTGCCATGCAAACATACAGCACAGATATATTCCTCCAATAACTAAAACAAAATCGAATGTAACGCATCTCATTAAAACTTGTCGATAAAATTTATGAACATCATTATGGAAAATAATCAGAACTTTATTGAGACCACCATCGAATCTTATTAGGAAAGTTTTTAATTACAAAAAGTAGCCTCTATTCTTTTATAACTTTATATTTCACTCCCTCTCCCCCGCGTAATTTCCTTTCCTTTGAAAAACTTGGAATCGAGAATTTTTTCTTTTTATAATTTTTTAAAACTTCTTTGTAAATGCAACGCGAGAGTCGTGCTTATCAAGTTGAAAAAGACTATAATGTGTGATAAAAAAGTTACATAATTAACTCCAATACCAATATTGATATCTTTTTTCAACAATAAGTAAAAAAAAGCCATAAAAATACATTTTGTTTTAAGAGAGTCAATATTTACCCAGCAAGCACATGACTTCCGGCATACGATCGGACCGGAGCCGGCAATGTCGGTTAAGTGTCGGTAGCAGATTGGCAGCTAAAACTTAAGAAACTGCTATTTTGACAGCCGGTTACGGTAATCGGTCCACACTTGGTTATATATCGGCAAGCGACTTATACCGGCAAGTGACACAGGACCGATATCTGAGTTCTGATAGTGGACCGATCAGATTTGCCAACATCGGTCCGAATTCAGAATATTTAGTCTTAACCAATTTTTTTTCTTTTTCTGAATTTTATTCGAGTTTGAGTTTTTGATAAGATATGTATATTTCACGTATTTCATTAAAAATTCTGTCAGTGAGAAACAGAAAATATGTCAAAAAAACTTATATTTATTTTTTAAAAATATTGTTTTTGAATTAAATTTTAAAATGACTTACAATTATTTTAATCACAAAATAATTTTTAAATTCTCTCCTTTAAATTGTTAATCACTATTAGGAACTTAATCATAGAAAAACAGAAAAATACTTTGTAAGGTAATTGAATTTATTTTATATTTATCTATTCATTTTAAAAGCAATAACTCACTTTCTTATTTTATTTTTAAAAAATAATTACTAAAAATTGCTTAACATTATTTTTCAATGTAAAACATAAAAGAAATCTACCCATTTTTTTTACATAAAAAAAAAAAAAAAAAAAAAAAAAAAAAATTCCCAAAATATTATCTCACAAACGAAAAAAAAATAGTATTTCTATTTTATTTTAAGATTTAAAAATTATTATTGCAACAATTATTCGGAATTAATGTTACTAAAAAAATATTCTGCATTAAATTATGAAATCACTTAACGTGAATTCTCATTCTAATTAAAAATGATTAATTACCAACTTATTTTTTATTAAATTAGTTATTTTATGTTACAAATATATATTTCCTATTTTTTTTTTACTTTATTATTTACTTTATTATTACATTTAATTACTTTATAATTACCAAAAAGGAAATTGCATCAGAAAAACCTCTAAAATTCATTTATTATATCCAGTACTTAAGCATTTTTTAATTTATAAAAAGGAATATGAAATATCTCCTATTTTTTAAAAAAATGTGTATAAAAAATAATATATATATATATATAATATATGTTACTTTTATTTTATTTTTTACTTAATAAATATTCATTATCAACTAAATAACATTGGAACATAGGTTTAAAACATAAATACTACTTTGAATCGTCAAAGGGCATAACATAATTTTTTATTCTATTTAAAAGTTAATTATTACCAATTTATTATTATTTAAAATAAGATTTTTCTAAGTTAAAAATATACACTTTAGAAATTAACGCAAAGCATGTAATTATGTTATAGTTTCTAATAAAAATTTTTATTTATTTAACAATACTTCTGAACAAAAAATATTATTTTTGATTTTTTAAATATACTATTTAATGTTTCTAAAATCTATAAGAAAAGCAATTCGTTTGCTTTAATTATTTGCTAATTCATTAATTTAAATATCAAATTGATTTTTAAAATCAGGCGCATAAGACAATTACAAGTAAATGATTACAAAAAATAAAATAAAAACACTTTAATATTACAATTTTCCAATCTGTCATTTACGTCAACAACATTTGCCATTCACGTAGCACTTACTGAAAATCCACACCCTTATTACCACTCATAATCCTCCCCTAACCAGCTCTGACTTGTCTAGTGGTTAAAGCCTTCACCTTCTGTGCTAGGGGTTGCGCGATCAAATCCCTCCTGTTCCCGCTGAAGTATGCCCATTGGCTCTCAAAATACTTGCTAGAGTGTTTAACAGATGGCGCCACCAGAGTTTTTTTTATTTGCTTGTGCCGGGCTTCAGCCGGTATTCGTGTGGTTAGCTATCGGCATAGTTTTTTGCCGATACAGGACCGGCTGCGTGCCTCATGGATCGGGCGGCATTCGCGCGGCGTATCAAAAAAGATACGGAACCGATACCAGCAACTGTCATCGGTCCGATACCGATGGCAGTGGCAAGCGGCTATCGTCCGATTGCTTTCCGATAGCTATGTGTTTGCTGGGTAGTTATAAAAAATGAATGTGAGTAAAATAAAAAATCTATTTAAATGTTTTTTATAAAAACTTCAGCAAGAAAATTAATAGATAATGAAAAAAGTTATCTGAAAGTTATTTTTAACAATTAAGAAGTTTTAAGTCTCCTTTTGGTGTACAAATTTGCATGTTTTTTTCTTTTTATAAAATAAAATACAAAACAGAGTATCTAAATATGACCCTTTTTTGAAAAATAATCAACTGATAAAAGTTCAAAAGAGTAACTAAAATAGAATAGGGGGGGATACATTTTTTTGTATTTTTTATGGGAAAAATATTATTTAAAAACATTTCATTCTTTTAAATAGCAGAAAAACTAAATTAAAAGAAATAAATAAACCATGAAACAAATTATTACCAAGGCAACGTTATTGTGCATATATCTATATGCTGTCGTTGGCAATGATCAAGCAAATTAATTTCATTTTTATTGCAATTTTTTTAACTTCTAAATATCGCACAATTACAACTTTAATAATGCGGAGTAGAAAAAAAATTGTTTTCGAATGTAATCTGTTTTAAAAATGTGTCTCAAATGCTGATTTTTTATGGTTTTAAAAATAATTTTTAACAATGATTTAAAAAAAAAAAAAAATCAGTTAGCAAGTCAATAATGGAAGTTTGTCTCATATGCGCTTAAAACAATAAAATTAATTTACCCCCTTTTTTGTAATATGCCATAAAGAAATTTCCAAACGAAATTTAAATTCGACAAAAATATAAATAATAATTCAAATGCGAAGTTAATAGCGGTGCAATAGAACTTAAACACCGAAATAATCAGAATTATAAAGTTTTCTATGTTTATCGATTGACTGCTCGCATACGGCTGACCTAAAATTACCAAAAGTGGATTTTTGCTGCAATAGGTGGGTATTCTACATTGTTGAAAATTTGCGACAACTTTCAACCATTCGTTTGTTTTTTATAAAAGCAATACATAACAGTACTTAAATTCTAACCTGACCTTAATGCTCAAAGAGTAAATCTAAATTATGGTTATGCAGCCATTTCCTGTAAAAATAAATGACAGAACATTTTACTGCAAATTTTTATTCTTCAAAGAAACTAAACTAAATGTAAAAAATCTAATAGAGGTTTGAATTAAAAGCGATTTTCATCTAGAGTCGTTTAGTCACTGAAAATCATATGAACCACATTATTGTATTTATGCAATGAATTGTATTCACAGTGAAGCGATATTTGAGCTAGAGTCATCTAATCACTGAACATTGCACGAATCACTTTATTGTATTTATGCAGTGGTTTGTATTCACTATGACACGATATTTGAGCTTACATAGCAATAATAGTTGAAAATTATTTCAACTATTATAAATTATTTATCAATTGAATAATTGTGTTATAAATCAATCTTACATAGCAATGTTTAACACAACTCTTGAAATTTTATAGAATAAAATACATTACAAATATATCAATAATATTCCAACAAAAGTTTCTTCATAAATGTTAAAAAATTTTGGGCATATTTTCACGAGGCGTGGCATTGCAAGACTGGTCAAGTTATATGGGTAACAGGAGAATTTACACATAAATCTGTCTAAGCAGTTAATTTATTTATGTTACACTTAATTTGGTTAAATGCATTAGCATTAATTACAATGAAAGCATTTAATGATGTCCGGTCATAGGCTTTTATTGCTTCGTATGTCCATCTTTAGCAGCTATGACTGTCTTTATACGTCTTGACAGCACTTGGATGTACTTCTGAAACATACGTCTCGTTTCATAACTATAATACGATGCTCGAATTACTATCTCTATTAGCTGAACCTTGTTTGCTGTTGCAATTTTGTTGACACTGATTTTCGAATCGACAAAATTGCAGCAACAAACAAGGTTCAACGAAATTGACCCGATTAATTCGTATATGATGGCATAAAATAGAACAATTTGTTCAGAAAGTTGGATGCCAAGATACATAAAGATTGTCAGTCTGTGCTGTTAGAAGTAGACATAGGAAATACTAAAAGCCATTATTGGACATCTAATACTATGAATATTGTAAGCAATGCATATACTTTCATCAAATATTAAAAGTAATACAAGAAATTAACTTATAGGTTGATTTGTGTGTAAAATTTCCTATTATCATAACAATTTGACCAGTACTGTATATCAAAACGACAGTACAGATGCATTTCTCTAATAATTATAATTAAAATTTATTTCAAATGCAACACGTCTCATTAAAATTTGCCAATATCATTTATAAAATATCATTTATGAAAGTATTTAGAACTTGATTAATAATTATCTTCGAATCTTTCCAGGAATTTTTTTAATACAAAAAATTATATTTGTTCTTTCAAAACTTTATCTTTCACCTCTTATTTTACATCCATTTCCTTTCCTTTGATAAACTTTGAATCGAAAAATTTTTCTTCTTTTTATATATATATATTTAACTTCTGGGTAAATGATACTCGAGGATCTGGTAAATCAATAGAAAAAGATTATATTGTGATAAAAAAGCTACATAATTAACTGCAAATATAAATAATGATATGTTTTTTAACAGTAAATACAAAAAAGCCACAAAAACATATTTTGTTTAAAGAGAGTCAATATTTCCTGATAAAAAATGAATATGAGTGAAATTAAAAATCTATTTGACTTTTTCAAATAAAGACTTTAAAAAAATCAAATGAAAAAAGGACTATCTAAAAGTTATTTTTTACGATTAAGTAGTTTTTAAGTTTTCTTTTAATGTACAAATTTGCATAGATATTTTTTCAATAAAGTACAAAACAAAATATCTATATATAATTCTTTTTTTTTTCTAAAAATAACCTATTGATAAAAATTCAAAAGACTAAATAAAATAGCTTGATAAAAAGTGTACTAATGTTTTTTATTTAATTTTAGGGAAAAATAATTATTTAATAACATTTATTTCTTTAAAATCATAAAAAATAAATAAAACATGAGGTAAAAATCAATATTACCAAGGCAATGAACTTGTGCATATTTACTTATATTATAAAGCAAGAACATGTCAATGAGCTGTAAAAATAATATAAAAATCAATTCTATAAATTGATTTAACTTAAGAAGTTTTCAAAAATTTAACAATCTCTGTTTGAAATTCAACAGATGTTATTCAGTTCTGCATATTGATTAATTTATTTCCTCTTTTTGAAAGTACACTCATTTTAAAATAAACTATAAAAAGAAAAACGAAACTGTTTTGCTAAAAACGTATGCATATACGAATACACCTTTAACAATAAAAGTTGTTTTGTAAGCGGCATTTAAAGATTTTTATTATACTCTTAATATTTTTAACAGTAATGTCTGCATTATACCATATTCTTTTCTTCAACATGGAAAAAGGTACTCATTTTAATGCTACATACACATTAGAAAACCTTTTTTTTAGATGTAAATATATATTTGATTTTTTGAATTGTTTTCTAAATATTATTTAAAATATTATTTCCATTTTTTTGTCCACCAAAATAAAATGATTAGTTTATATTGTTGCCGATATTGCCGATGTTTATATTGTTTATATAAGTTCTATTTGAGGCTGTGCATATATAATGTTATCAACATTTTTATAATTTTGTATTTCCTCCCCCCCCCCCCCCCCTCTTCTGACGAAGATTTGTTGTTGAAGAAATTTTTTCTCATCTTTCGAGTATCACAGGAGTGTCAGTGGCTAAAATATATCATGTGAGTAAGGAAGTAGGCCGTTTAAAATGCAGCACACCAAGTAGAGAACAAATATGAAGTCTTGTATTAACACCATGTTCTTGACCACACTTACGAGATTTTTGGCAGAAACTCCGAAGCTAAAAAGGAGAACATAAATTTTTACATATTATGTTATCAAAGTCACAATCGAGAGAAGACTGAATTAAAAATATATTTTCTCGAAGCATCGAGTGTGGGCGAACCACATTTACATATTATAGCCAATAACAAACTCTCATGCGACAATTACGATGATAAAATGCATGCATTTGATTTCTGTTAATAATAACTCAATGAGAGGAGTCAAAGGGCACAATATGAAATAATGAACACCAAATGATAAAAGAATGAACACGAGTTCTCTAAACCACAAGGAATGAATTCTCTACAGGGTGTTGCCAAAAATCACATGGGATAAGAAAGACCAGAAGAAGAGCGTTAATAAAATAAAATAAAAGTTAATAGGGAAAGTATTAATAACGAAAATAGTTTCGATCGTTACAGAATACCAGCATCTGGCTCTAAAAATATAGCGGTACACAGATGATTTTCAATTCTGCATAGTAACAGCCCAAAACTATAAGAATAAAATCTAAAAACTGTTACAAGGGAGAAAGAATAATTATTACGTCGACATTAAAGCACAGAGTTGTGGTTTAAAGAATTACATTTGGGGGAAAACTGCAATCCTAATTTAAAGAGAAACCCACCGTTAGAAAACATGAATGGGATCAAAATTCAGTTTAATAATTGAAGTTAAGAATTTAGAAACTGGTATAATTTTTTTAAAAGGGGGAAGGGTAAAACAATTACTAATTAATATGTAAAAGTATGCCTTTACACCCCCTTCCCCACTTTCGACATCTTTCAATGCATAAAAATTTTTTAGATTTATTAGAATTCTTTTTCTCTTGTTTGGAATGATATATATAAATATGGTTACATTTCGCATAAATTTTCATACACGTATCATAGACAAAAAAGAATGTCAAACGTTGATGTGTTCCCTATTTTGTAACTGGAAAATTTTATAATCATTTAATGATTTTAATAATAATTTTGTACTTTCATAAAAATAGATAACATTTTAAAAATAGATAACATACTATTTCGATGTAAAGACCAATTTACAAATATAATTTAATCAAAAATTATATCGAATATCAAAAGAAAACCCCCATTCTTCTCCCTCGGAATACCTTTCAATATCATATGCCAGACCATAACTACCGCCTAGAATGATAAAGTTATAGATGCATAGCACTTTTCTTTCACTACGACTTTTCCACCGTCTGGAAAAATGCATA
Organism: Maratus speculifer; assembly: GCA_964019185.1. NCBI lineage: Eukaryota > Metazoa > Arthropoda > Arachnida > Araneae > Salticidae > Maratus > Maratus speculifer. Next base: position 77,516,812 of record OZ025297.1, on the reverse strand, counting down.
GCTCACTTTTGAATTGCTGCAAAACCCAGTTGCTAGTTTTAAAAATGTATAATGATGATGACAACTACTCGCGTTTGCGCTTTTATCGCTCGCACACGAATTCTAAATATCGAATAATTTTAAGTTTTGCATAATTGAATAAAAAAAAATTCTTTTTTTTTTTTTTTTTTTTTTTTTTTTTTTTTTTTTTTTTTTTTTAAGAATAAAATGTGGTTCCGTTTAGTTACTTTTTAATTTTTTTCTATAATTTTCAAGGATATATTTATTTTAAATCTCCCTCATAGCGCAAATTTGTGTCAAAGTTGCGACAATCGTGAGTGGATTATTCCTGGAAAATTGAACAGAAAAAAGAACTCGGCAAACTAATCATTATATCATATTAAACATGACTCATCGCACTTTGACGCTAAACTAATACTGTCAACGGAAAGACAATTTTACATTTATGTTGAACCTGAAATTAATATCAAATCAAGCTCAGCTGGTAAAGAAGAATCTTATATCAGAATATTTTGTGACTAAAATATATTTTTTATTCACGCATTATGTATGCCACTTCATAAAACCAAAAGGATCCTCCATTGTGTAAAGGTGACAGCCATTGCGATTATCGAAAAACAACGAAGCAAACATATATATGGTATTACCACAGTTTGGGATTAGGCTATTGCGATTTTTTAAATGACATTTTTATTGCTTAGATTGCTTCTTTAATTTTTCTGAATTTACACTGTATGAAATAAATATATAAATAAAGCGCCCTAGATTCAATTACGGATAGAGAATATGTCTTATCCAAAATTAAAGGAAGTTTTGTATCTTTGTTAAAATAAATAAATAAATAAATAAGTAGAAAGCACTTTGTATACATGATTATTTATTTTTAAACATATAACCATTATTTTATCCGGATTAAGAACAGTGATGATTGATAAGCAGTTTTTGTTCTGTTTATGTATGTTGAATAAAAATGAATGTCATACAACTGAGTAACATCCACAAAAAGGTTCCACTAGCGGTCTTAAAAGCAATAAATTATGGGCTTCCAGATCACGGTCAAAATATTTTGAGGCCTACAATTTAGCGACTTTTCAAAATATAAAAAGATTTTAAAATCGGTATAATAAAATAACGAATGGGGTTTAAACGAGATTAAGGTTAGTTTATTACATCACGAGGGTATCTCAGTATAGTGAAAAATATTTCCCTCCTACGTGATTTTCCTGTATCTCACTCCGAAATTTTGAGTTATTGACACCCATCCTAAATGAAATGTGACAGATATCGATTTTGAAACAGGTGGCTGTCACAGTTATAACTCGTACAGTGGATAGACATTTGAAGGAAGATTTTCTAGAAATTGCTCCCAAAGAAACTGACTGATTCGAAGTTTTCATTTTAATCCAATTACTTTTGAAGTTTCTTGTTAACATTCATTAAGACATTTGTAGAAAAATAAATCACATAATAAACAATTCGTATGACACATCAGTAAATGGAATGTTCTGTTTTATAGATGTAATGTACCAAAATCACATATATTTACAAAAAGTCTTCGAATTCCTTTAAAATGGAAGTATATGTTAAACTGGCTAAAAATTTATTAAATAATACATTTCAAAGTACAATGCTTCGGGGAAAACAAATTTTAATTTTTGGACAACAAAATTTTACGTGTCAAAAATTAGGAAGATTCTCTTCTCTATCTCTCTCACCTTTAAAAAAATCCTTTTTAGATTTCCATACTTAAAAAGTGAAAACGATAGCATTATAAGAATACTCCTGTGTCTGTCTGTTCGTTTCTCACTGTCATTTTATTCGTAAACTATGGGACGTGTAAATTTAAAATTGGGAGAAGTAAGGAAGACCATTGTCCCACATATTTACAGAGTTTTAAACATTCACAAATATATTTTTAAAAAAATGTTGGGGGACTAATTAAATTAGTTAAAAAAAATTAATTGTACATCGTATCAAAGATTTCGTAACGCTGATGTTAAAAATACATTTATTTTAATTTTAGGTATTATTATTTCAAAGATACTGTCAAAAATGTAATGCAAAAATATAACCCCCTCCAGCTCTTTCCAAATCTACTGAAACTAAAATTATATATATAAAAAAAATAGAGATTGTAGATGTTAATTTAAACTTTGCAGGAAAACTATAGCTGTTAATCTAGTCGCATAGTTTTTGAGAAAAGCGTATCCGTTATACACAAATTTCGATTTGCAGGAATTCAGCAAAAGTATTAAAGAGTGCTGGGGGTACCTACCGTAGAAGAAGTATAAAAGCATTGTTGATAAGGATTTTCGAAAAAAGTCGTCGGTTATTAGACGAGATATTAACTCTTAAAGACACAGACTTTTTGAACGTACATAATGACAGAGGCGAAACTCGTACTCTTTGTACCATCGGCTTTTAAAGCCAGATAAAAAAATTAATGATATATTTATATGATGAAACGCGTAGCAGCAGTTTAAAAGCTATAAAGTCGAATTGTTAAAAACACGCTAATTTAATTCCAATTAATTACATAAATGCTATGGGATTCGCGACTAATTTGCATTGAGTGAATTTCTCAATACGCCTTCCATAAGTTTCAAAGTTTATTAACAAACCTGTCTAAAAAAACCACGGCGTCAACAATAGAAATTCTTACTTTGAAATAGCGACTTTGAGGAGATTTCACAAATGCCTAGCATCCTACAAGATGCTAAGATGCATCAAGACATGCAACAAGATGCATGCATTCCCTGTAGAATAATTGTTTTTTGAAGCAGATATCTTCACTTCATTTAATGGTAGTTAAAATAATGCTAGAATAAAGCCGAATTCATAATTAAAAAAAATGGTGGCAATCAAACAATCTGAATGAAAAAAAGTAGTCTATACTGTCCAAGAAAGTGACGGATGCAAGAATTAAAAGGTTGAGACTAGACTTCACACAAGAGAAGATCATACATATATATTTTACATTTTAGGAAGTGCTTAAAATTCTTATTTAAGTTGAGAAAATAGATCATTTAAAGTTTTGAAAATGTTCATGTTTTTATTAAGCTTGAATTTTTAAATGTACTGATAGAAAAAAAATATGACATATATACGCAATGTAGACATATCTCCAATTTATATTTCGAAAAAGGCTATTTTCATAAGAAATTAAAAAAAATTGTCTCTTAAACTCTAAACAAAATTTTAACAATACTTACTCAAAAGTAAAATGATTTTTTTTTAGAAGTTAAAAGATAAACATTAACATTTTTAAAAATCTCAATGTAAGCATTATTATTTTTAATTAAACAATATATATATATATATATATATATATATATATATATATATATATATATATATATATATATATATATATATATACATATTAGAGGTACAGTATTACAAAGGATAAAATCATGTATAACAATTCTATATGGAAAACAGAATGAAAATATGTGTTACGAAGTATTCGAAGAAATTTTTTGCCATTTTAAAACTCTTTTGAAATCTTAAAATTTAACAAGTGAAAGTCAAACAGAGGTTATTTTTACGAAAAATGCAGTTCCTTGAAAGTTAAAATTTTACATAAAACATATCAAATATTTATCTTTTTTGCATTTCTGAGTCCTTGTTAAATTTAAAAAAATATTATTATGCTTGAAGCATTTTACGATAAGAATTTGTAAATGTTTTTTTTATATTGATACATAAATCTCTAATAAAACTATTCTGCGTAAAAATAAAACTATTCAGCTGTTAAATATATATTTAACATCTGAATTTAAAAAGCTAATAAAAGATTGAATAAAATAAAGTAAGACAGATTTGAATACATTAAAAAAATTAAAATTTATATATAAAAATAAAAATACTAAATAATATTTAAAAATACAAAAGGTAAATGTTTCGCCAAATCACTCCCAAGACCTGTTCCACTGTTTGATATGCAACGGATATTTGTACCTTTTGTATTTTTTAATGTTTTTTTTAGTATTTTTATTTTTTTTCTAAATAGGTAATAATTTTTTAATGTAGTCAAATCTGTCTTAGTTTATTTTCTTCTATCTCTAACAAAACTATTCTGTTTTGTACTCAACTGGCAATCCTTTAGCGCATACAACTTTAAAATTGTGCCTTTTATAGATTTTAAGAAATACTTAATTTGTTTTTAGATAAACAACAATTAAGTCAATTTTCACATAAATATAAAAGATGTAAAGATGTATGACGGAATGAAATTTTCGCCTTGCTTTTAACATAAAATATGTAATATGAACTTTAAAATGTCCAGGTATACTTAAAAGGCGATTAAAATAACCAAATAGAAATGTTAATAGTTAATTTTATTTAAAAACATCTTAAGGTAAATGCACCAGTAGTGGGCCATTTAAGGACATTTATCTAATTATTATTAAAGTATAAGTGAATTTCAAAAAAATATTTTTTTAGCCTAGTCCTTACCTTTATGTATCAGAATGAACATTCAATTTTTTGAAATATATTCTCTAGAAAAAAGGAAAAATAAAAATTTTTACCTTCCTCTGTGCTCCAGTAGTGGGCCAAGTAAATTTCTAATGCTCCAGTAGGGGCCCCCTAAAAGTGGGCCTCTTTATTCTTGAGTATAATGCATACCGTACACAAGTTATAATTTGTTTTACATTTCTACACTTAAATATACACAATAATGAAATCATATTTAGAAGTTTTGATGATTACGTAAAATAATTTTAGCTTCTATTTAGTTTTTTCGTATAGTCTGTAGAAACACCCTTCCAACTCAAAGACTATGAGAATAATGAAGTTGTCCCTTTGCCTGATAACAGGTAAGGGTTCCAGCCAATCAGCAATTAGTTTTTTATCTGACAGGGGTGACTAGAAAATTTTTTTTTCAACTTTGAAAACTGGTGGCCAACTATTGGTACGTCGCCCACAACTGGTACACTTACCCTAGTACTTTCAAGCCTTTAATCAGGCTCTTCCTCAGGGAATCTTCCACAGATTCTCTGAGGACAAAGATTGACTTATGGACATAAGTTATAACTAATGTACCAATTCAAACAAAGGTACAGTAAGTTAGTAAAGAAATTTAATAAAATAAGGCGTTTTTGAAAATTTAACTAAGTACTACTGACCAGAATTTTGAGTCATTAGATTACGTAACTATACGAAAGTTTAAAGGATATTTCATTCTTTAACATTTCGTTTAGTTACAAAATACAGTCACTCAAAATGTCCACTTTCCTATAATTGAGACGATACTGACACAAAACTTATCCTCAAATTGCTTATTTTTTTAAATCGATTTATTACAAATCATCGTAATTTTCAAATATTTCGTATAATAATAAATGTGACAGCCAAACAACTGTGCTCTTCTTCTACTCTAAAATAATGATTTATTGACACACGTTAAACTTTTTGTGTGAGTGATTAAATTTTTTGATTTGATAATAACTGGCTCTCTCTTTTCATTTTTAAGTTGCAATAGTTAGTAAATAATTTTATTGTTAAAAAAAGGGTGTACATTTGAAAATTTAAGTAAAGAGCATCGAGAAAAAGTTGGACCGTAATTACGAAGTTTTAAAGAAAACTTTTTCTATAGATTCAAACAGCTTAAAAAATAAAAACATATGTATGAACTATTTCAAGAAAAATTTCTATTTTCTATAACTGAAACGCATAAAATCACACATATAATCTCAAAAAAAAAAAAAAAAAAAAAAAAAAAAACCCTCAAGTATTTATTTTTGAATTGCACTATTTTTTGCAGCATTTATTGATATTCTTTACCAACTGATATATAATTTATGAACCGGATTTCTAGAGATTGTTAAAAGTAATAAAGTCTGTTGCAAAAACATTTATATTTTCCACTTAAGTGAAAACTAAGGATTTATTGACTTTCGTTGCATTACAAATGTGATTAGAAAGTTTTTTTTTTCATTCAGTTAAAAGAGAAATAAAATAAAATAAAAGTCTCTTTCCGTTTTTGTTTCCGGAGATATATCTGGACTTTTCTAAACATGTTATATTTCTGTAAATTAGTAGTTATCAGTGGAGAATTATTCTGTTGAGTAAATGAAACATTCTGGAAATTAGAACAATTTGTACAAAAAAAGAAAAAAAATATTCTGTCATATATAAGTACGAAGAGATACGTTTATAAAAGAATATATGTATAGCATTCTATACAAATGGAATGATTTTAAAAAAACATTATTGACAATTTTTTTTATTGAAATGGCCAGGTTGGATTAAGTACAAAATTTTCGAGAAAATGATTCAAACATTTAATTTCGAATCGCTTTTTTTTTTGATTTACTGGTATTCTTAAAATTATTTTATCATCCGCATTGCTAACGATTTATGATAAGACAGCTGCAAAACATCTGTGTCCTTCACTCGATTTCAGACTAAGGATTTGTTGATTTTCACTGCATTACAAATGGATTGAAACAGACTTTTAATCTGGTTTAAGAGAAAAACATCCATTTATTTTTGTTTTATTTTTCACATATTTCTGAAAAATTGGAGTTGTCTATGGAGATTTATTCAGTTGAATAAATCTTAGTATCTCGTCTTAGAATAAATGAAAATTTTCAGGAAATTCAAACATTGTACACAAGGAAAAAAAATCTTGTCGTGCATAAATACGAAGATATATATGTATGCAGAGTTCTCGCTGTTGCTCGCCATTGCGCCAAATTGTGTCAAAATTCTCCATTTGGCGAGTAAAAGAACAATCGCATTCGCCAAATTAGGAGTATAAAATTTCTGTTGTTTGTGTGCGTGTGTGCGCTAGTATTGTCAAGATTCTTATCCGCGTTGCTAAACCATTAATGATACTTTACATATTCAATAATACCGTGTCATTTACATTGATTTATTTATAGAGATAATAGCTCAACACCAGTTAATTTTAGACACAGAAAGAATTATGCGATAAGTATTTCTCTATTACAAGTTAATCACTATCTATGTGTGGACATCGTACCAATAAAAACAGAAATAAAATTACTCTCAGGTGAAAAATAGACAATAGTTTTGGAATGCAATGTCGAAATTAGCTATTTACCATATATTAGCTACATGTAAAGTATCACTAATCGATTATTTTTTTCTATCGGTTAAGAATCGAAATTTCCTAGCAATTTTTAGTGTACTTTTCTACAGTGGTAAATCAAGGATAGCTGTTTTCAGTGTTTATTTAGACTGCTAAAATAATGTCTGAAGCAATTACATATTTAGAAATCATTTAGAATGTATTTATTTTTGAGATTCTCTGTAGCGGATAGTCGAATTCTTTTTTTTATAAGCAATTACAAAAAATGTGAATATCTTAGAACACTTTGGTAAAAAGAAGATACAATAAGGGGTTAAATATAGATTTTTCTTTGCTAACACATCTTTTCATTTGGCGACTGTTTTTTATCTTTCATTCGACAAATTGTTATTGTTGGTCAAAAGTCAGCGAGAACCCTGTATATATGTAAACATATACGTAAATAATACGATGGAAAGTCAGTAAGTAAGACATAATTCGATGTGAGACGTCAGAAATTAGTAGTAAACTATTTGCAAACATGCTTATCGGTGGCAGCATTATCCAACTACAAGATGTTAATTTCATATTTTTGAGACAAAAATTGTACAAGAAGAGCAGGGACACTCAAAAGTTATTGACGAAGAACGAAGTGGTCGCGAACAAGGAATGACAAGGGATGATCACCCAGAGAACTCAGCCTTCGTTTTAGAGTATAAGTGCAATCCTGGGGGGGAGGGGGAGTGGTCACGATCAACAATAACTGAATACACGGTTTAAGCCAACGGATGACCGATATAAACATTGATGGATGAAGAAGCAGCTGAACTATTGTTGTTCGCCATTCACTTCTAACCATTTCATCAAAATTCTACACTGTTTCTTCTGTCTCAATTTCAACAAGGTGACCACTTCGTTCTTCTTCAACAGTTACTGAACGTTTCTGCTGTTGTTCTACAACTGTTGTCCCATAAATTTGAATTAAAAATCTTATAGTTGGATAATGCTGCCACCTATTAGCATATTTGGAAACAGTTTATTACTAATTTCTGACCTCTCATATCGGTTTGTGACCTACTTACTGACTTCCCATCATATATATATATATATATATATATATATATATATATATATATATATATATATATATATATATATATATATATATATATATATATATATATATAACAAAACCAAAAGAAATTCCATATCCCCAAAATACATGGAAGTCTTCATCAGGGAGGCCCCTCCATGTAGGGGTAAATAAAGAGAAGTTTCTGAAAGGATGTAGGCTCATAAGCTAAATTACATCCTTAGCCCCCAACTTCTCAGATTTCAGAAATCAAACTCAAACCTTCAAAAATATTATAAATATATACAAAAATTTTTTAAAAATACCAAAGGACAAGACCAAAAATTACACAAACAAAAAAGGAAAATTACCTACAAAACTTTTTTGTTTGTGTAATTTTTGGTCTTGTCCTTTGGTATTTTTAAAAAATTTTTGTATATATTTATAATATTTTTGAAGGTTTGAGTTTGATTTCTGAAATCTGAGAAGTTGGGGGCTAAGGATGTAATTTAGCTTATGAGCCTACATCCTTTCAGAAACTTCTCTTTATTTACCCCTACATGGAGGGGCCTCCCTGATGAAGACTTCCATGTATTTTGGGGATATGGAATTTCTTTTGGTTTTGTTATATACATTTTTTACATTTCTTTTTGTAGCATTTTGCGCATTAGTCTGTAAAAAACTGTTTATTTGTTTCTTAATTTTTTAAAAATTAATTGAATGGTTTTTATAAAATTGTGTATATATATATATATATATATATATATATATATATATATTCATATTATGAAATGAAAGTTCAAAATCTCAAGGATAGAGTGGGACTCGGAAGGAGCATTCTAGTTAATTTGTTGTTTTTACAGGCAGGAGTTTGAAACAGGTATGACTGTTCATAATTTTAATGTTTTGTTTTAGGTAAGGGAGGAGGCTTATCAAATACTGCATTAATTATTAAAATGGTTTATAAGTTATTGCAGAGATTTTTTTTACGTTGTAAAGGTTATTTTACTTCTTATATTATTGGTTATGTTTAAGTAATTTTTTTCATGTTTATTAAATGTTTTCGTTAGCTTTGTTCATTAAAAAAATTGGCATTTTTTTTTTGTTGTTGTGTATTATTTCTGAATGCAGGTTTGGTGGGCGTTCAGAAACCTGAAACAATTCTATTTTTAAAGAGGGGGGTGGGGTTAAGTCTCGTCTGTCCTCCCTCTGAAGAGAACAAACTGCTTTTTTCTTGCCTGTATCTTGTTTATAGTTTTTTAATTGTTTAGCGTTAATTGTTTACCTTTTTGACATACACCCTATCCTTGAGATTTTGAACTTTCATTTCATAATATGAAATATTATTTACAGCATTATATATGAGCTGCTTAAGCGCCAATGGTGCTGCAATTTTTCATGTTGAATTGATACTATATATATATATATATATATGTCTGTGTGCGTGCATGTGTTTGTGACGTAGACTATTTGAAAATTTGACACTATTTTTTATTGAAACTGTCAGTTTTATAAAATTGAAATTTTTTCAAGAAAATGATTCAAACAGTTTCTTTCAAACCTATTTTTTTCTTCATGTTTCAATACTTTAAAAAATAAATTCTTCGTTCGAATTTCTAACAATTTACGTTAATGATAAAAATCGTTGCAAAACTTCGATGTCCCATGCACCTTATAACTATGTAAGGCTGTTGTGTGAAGGTGTGCTTTTGAATGACGACCCAAAATCATGCACAGTAAGGCTCACGCGAGATTAGATTCAACGCTTCGGATGACAGATATTGGAACTTCAGCCTACAGCCCTGGTCTTGCCCCATCAGACATTTCTGTATTGAAAGGTCCAGTCTCAGGACTTCATTTCCAAAACAATTCTAAAGTGGAACGAACAAGCTGTGTGACAACTTTTTGCATGACAGGGCACAGAGCTTTACCAGAGCGGTTTCTTCAGAGTGGAAATGATTGCATGCTATGACATATGATTCAATGCCGGTGGCCACTATGCCAGAAAATAATGCCAGAAGTACATTTCATGATGCCGTGTTGTTGTTGTTGTTTTTCAGTAAGGTTTTTAAGTGAAAAAAATGACTTAACTTAGTTTCGCAACGTCCTCATAGAAAATAACAGTTGACTGTATATTTCAGCAACATATTTGCACATTTTGCGAGAATGTGGCACAAATATCGAATGTTTAATCTCGTCTTTTTAGTTCCTGTTTTTGATATGATTACTAAATTTCTAACGTTATCTAATCTAATCTCATTAATAATTTCTGATAATTATAATGAATTTTTTAAAACATCTATATATATTTTTATTTGTTTCATTTGTTGAAATACTTCATAATACTAATGTGATTGAAACAGATACTTGATAAGTCTAGCAAGCAACTCATTCTGCTCTTTCATATTTTTTCCATAAAATTGTAGTTGTTAGCAGCATATTTTACGATTGAATAAATAAAATACTTTAAAAAACTAAAGAATGCCTCGAAAACTTCAAATTAGTAAATAGCATAACAACGAAGTTTAATAAAAAGACTGTGTTTGACAGAATGAAACAACTTTAAATATATTGAAAGTCTTTATTTTTCAGCAAAACGTTTACTTTTCTATTAATAAAACTCGACTATAACACTGGCGCAAAAGAAAAAAAAAATCTAATAACCTTTATATTTTTCTTATTACTATTTATCGACTTTTTTCTTTAACAAATATCTTACCAACCAAATTTCTGAGAATAAAAATTACCGTTACAAGTTTATTTGTGTCTTTTATTCGACTTCAATCCATAGGCACCGGCTTGATATGTAAAAGAAGACAAATTAGATAAAGTTTCACCAATAATTTTTAAATTTTAGTCTTTATTTACCACAATCATTAAAAAAACAATTAAAAAAGTTAGTATTTTATGTAAGTAATTATAGTAAGTATATTAAGTATATTAAGTATCTTATTTAGCTGCTTGAAAACGATGCATATGTTTTAACCTAGGAATTTATTGATTTCCATCATATTGCAAATGTGACAAATAGACTTTTGATTTGATTAGCTGTTGGTTATTTTTAGTTGTTGTTGTTGTTTCGTGTTTTTTGACCAGCACATTAATCCAACCTAACGATTTATTGACATCTATTTTATTAGAAATAATGCTTTAACATATTTTGGATTTAGGTATCTATAGGCTGTTTTATTTGTTTCATATTTGTGGCATTCACTGTAGTCCAAACTAACAATTTATTGACTTCCATTATGTAGAAAAATTGTAATAGAAATCGAATTTAGATCGAGTTAGCTATAATAGATTGCTATTTTGTTCCATATTTGTGTCCTTATTCTTAATAAAATTTAACAATTTATTGACTTCGAAGCAATTGCAATAGAAATGGAATTTTGATCTAATTAGCTATAATAGTTTGCTCCATTTGCTTCATTTTGTATCTTTCACTACTGCAAACTAACCATTCTGTTACAATTCCATTGTATAGCAATTGTAACAAAATTAAAAGTTCGATCTAGCTGTCCTGCAGTGTACTCCAAACTAACAATTTATTGATTTCCATTATTTAGCAATTCTAACAGAAACATATCAAATTAGCTATAATAGACTGCTTCATTTATATCATATTTGTGTCCAACATTTTACTCCAAACTAGCAATTTATCGACTTTCATTATATTGCAAATTTAATTAAAATAAACTTTTAATCTAATTATTACTTTCTTCTATCTTTACAAGAAGAAAGTATTGGATTCATGAAAATTTTCGACTTCCCGTTTTCGACGGATTTATGCGTTTTAGAAGGTCCTGAACACGTTTTGACTATTTTTAGAAAATGTCTGTCTGTGAGTCTGTCCGTCTGTCTGTGAGTCTGTGTGTCTGTCTGTGAGTCTGTCTGTCTGTATGTGACAAAAAAATTGTGGGCGCTCTATCTCAGGAACTAATGCTCGAAATTTAATAAAATTTTATATTCTGTTAGACCTTGATATGAATTAGTGTCTATTGGTTTTTGGTGAAAATTGGCCTGCAGGTGGCGCTGCTATACTACGTTTTTCATGATTTTCATGTTTGCTATATCTCAAGAACTTATGCACAGAATTTCACCAAACTTCAGATTCTGTGATCCCTTGATGTACATAGATGCTGATTAAGTTTTGGTGCAAATTGGCCAGCAGGTGGCGCTGCTATGCCACGTTTTTCATGATTTTCATGATAGCTATATCTCAAGAACTAATGCACAGAATTTCACCAAACTTTAGATTCTGCTATACATTGAGATACATAGCCGCTTATATGGTTTTGGTGTGAACTGCCCTATAGGTGGCGCTGCTATGCTATATTTTGCACGATTTTTGCGATAGCTATATCTCAAGAACTAATGCAGAGAACTTCATCAAATTTTAGATTCTGTTACACTAGAATATATAACATAATTAGACACTGATTACATTTTGGTATTAACCTTGCAACAGGTGGTGCAGCTATGCTGCATTTTGCACGATTTTTCCGATAGCTATATCTCAACAACCAACGCACAGAATTTCATCAAACTTCAGATTTTGTTACAAAATGACATATAACATAACGACACGGTGATTACGTTTTGTTATAAATCCTTCAACTGATGGTGCTGCTGTGCTATATTTTACTCGTTTTTTTTTAATCTAGCTATATCTCAAGAACTAATGCACAGAATTTCATCAAACTCCAGATTCTTTTACAACATGACATAATTGGACGCTTTTTTACGTTTTGGCATAAATTGTCCAAGATATGGTGTTGCTGTGCTACGTTTTGCAATTTTTTTGTTCTAACTATATCTCAAGAACTAATGGACGAAATTCCATCAAATTTCAGATTCTGTTAGGTCTTGACATCAATAGATGCTTATTAGGTTTAAGTATAAATTACCCAACATGAGGCAGTACTAAGCTCATTTTCTCAGAATATTGATTAAATTTTGCGTTTTAGGCTTTTCGGATAATAGAATCTCATTAGGCTAGGTCAAATATTCGAGGAAATTCGATAGTGGGTAACTTTGGCTTCACCACGTTTTTTTTTTTTTTTTTTTTTTTTTTTTTTTTTTTAATATTAAAATGTATTTATTAGATAGAAGAAAGTTTCGGGATTGACACATCCAACTAGTTTTTTCCTTTTCTTTCATATTTCCCTCTAAAATTATTCTAGTAATACATAATATAAAATAATTTAAAAAAAAAAAAATGAAAATGCAAATTCACAGCATTTGTAAGAATTTTTTCACATTTTGGCAAATGAAAATCTCTGTCTAAATGATGCAATATTTATTTTTTAATCAGATTTGTTTTTACTCTATTTTTTGACATACATATCAAATAATTTCTTATCCAAAATTATAACGATTTCTGATTATAATAAAAACATTTGTGCTCTTTACTTTGCTTTAAACTAACGATTTATTGACATTGGATACAATACAGATGTGACTGTAACAGATTTTTGATCTGGATAAAGCCGATTCTTTATATCTTCGGTATCTTCCTTTAAAGTTTCAATTATCAGAACAGAATGTTGCTCATAAATATACGAATCATTTTTTGAAATTCAGACAAAGAATACAAATAAGCAGTATTTTAAATCCCTGATGCAATTTCTAAAAAATATCTATATGTACGAATATATTATCTTCGTCAAAAATGACGGAATGTTAATCTGTGTTTTATTTTCATAAGACTTCATGCCAACAAACAAAATGAAGAATTTGTGAATCAATATTTATTTTATACATAAAAAATTTCTTTCTAACTATATAAATGATGAAGATATTTTTTTTACTTAATATTTAATTCAATGCAAAATTAATAATAATTAGAAAGTGAAACATAATTTCTGAAGATTTCGCAAAACAATAGAATTAAATATTTAATGCTTAGTTTTTGTATGTTAAAATATATTATTTCTACAAAATAGAATGAATCTCAAAAATGCATGGCCGAAAAAATAGTTTCAATTAGGAGTAGAGGCAAGTATTTTTTTAAATTTTGTAGTTACAACAACTTGAGTTTTTTTTTCTTAAGAAACCTTTCGTTTGAACTTTCAAAGAATTTCATTAATTTCTAAAAGTTGTAAAATTTAAAATGTAACGATACAGCATCATTTAACTTGCATAAATTTTGAGTTGCGTTACTCAATGGCTACGAGTATTGAAACAAACGGAAGTCAAAGTACAGGATGGTTATAATATAAGTATCCATATTTGGAGCTGTTTGTAAGATTAACTTGAATTTTGCAGGATTAATACGAATGAAATGAAAATCTGTGCACATGCTGCTCGAAAAAGGGGAAGAACAATGGAATAATAATAATAATAATAATAATAATAATCGCAAACTGATGGTGCTACGGGAATTGTCGGAGCAAACGTCATTGTAATCATCAGCAAAATCAAGAAATGGTCATTTTTATAGACTCTTTTTCTCATTACTTACATTGCAAATAAAGCGCGACTTGGCAAACTGAGATGCATCTCGTACAGGGACTTAGCGCGGGAGGGGGTTTAATTGCTCTGAATACCAGTAATAATTTAAAGTTTTCTTTGCCTTGATTAATAGCAGAATATTTTCCGATTGGATAAGGCGAATAGAACTTTACAAAATTAGTGGTATCCAGAGCGTCTGGATTCCCACGCGGCAACGCCACAGATCTTGTACAACGCTACTGACAGAAATGACTGCTGCTGCTGATGATGATGATTTGCGCCGATAACACCTGTTGAGCCGTTTTTGTAGTTATTGCTTTTATTTTTTTTTTATTGTTCCATTGATCTTCCCTCTTCTCAAATAATAAGAATACTTAGTTTCATTCGGGTTATCCCTTCAAGCTCCAAATAGAGATAACCACCTAATATGTATAAAATAATGTGGGTAATCTAAAAGCAAACGTGAAAAATGTCAATAATGCCATTTTAAATGATTGCACAATAGATCTTGCAACTGTAGAAAGTTCTCATTTGTCTTGAGAAGGACTTCGGTAAAGCTGAAACTTGTGGACAGTTTATATATAAAAAAAAATTGATGTTTTTATGATTCTATTTAATATTTGAAAGAGTTTATTGCACATTTTCACTAACGTTTGTAATTTTTTTTTCTTTTTTTTTACAATATGTATATATATTTAACAAGACGGTCAGATCTCTACAATTGCAACACTTTCTTTCTTATCCAATTTTCTTAAGATTTCTGATAATAATAAAGAATGTTAAAATACTTCTTCACTGTACTCTAAATTAACGATTTATAGCCGTTTATTCCATGGTACAAATTTGGTTCTTACAAATTTTAGACCTAAATAACAAACGAATTTTTTTTGTTGTTGTTCTTTTTTCCCCTCAGTTAAATTGCAAATTTTGATAAAATGGAGCATTAAATTTTTTTACAGATAATTATTAGAAAAACAAATACAAATCTCTGATGTATGTAACAACAAATATGAAAAATGTTTAAATCTAGATTAATCATGCTTAAATCTAGATTTTAATTCTTGAAAAAATATAACAATTAATATTAATAAAATTTATTTTCCCCATTAGGAAAAAATATCAAACGTTAAGTATTAAAATAAAAGTTACCCGTAAAGCATGGTGACGTCGTTGTGAAGTCACATTGTGACTTTGTGACAATGGATTGTCGATGTGACGTCACGTGACGTAGATGTGAAGTCACAGTGACTAAAATGTGAAGTCGTTATGGCCGTTTTAGAGCTCTTTTGTGGCTCACAAAGTGGTCACAATGTGACAAATTTGTGAAAAATGTCATTTGTGACTAATTTGACATTAACATTGCGACGAAACTTTGACAAAAGCGAATATATTTAAATTGCCAGAAACATGTTTTTTAAAGTAAATAACATGTCTTGGAGGATATTTATAAATTTCTAAAGATTTTTAAGAAAGTCACATCTCAGTCACAATGTGACGTCACTGAGTGGTGGCACTTTGGTCACAGATGTGATGTGACCAAAGTGACTCGCAGTGACGTTACTGTGACCATGCATGCTATTAGGATAATTGCATCACTTAATTACTGCAGAGTTTATAAAATGAATTTATTGACATTTGCTTTGATTTTGCGTTTTTATCTTTTATTTCCAAGTATTTCCGCAGTTCAGTAACTAAATGCCTTTATTTTATTTATTTATTTATTTTTTATTTCTTGACGTAAATAATTACGATTTTTTTACTTTATATATTTCTTTGAAAGTTTCCTGACAGAATAGGCAGGAGTGTTTATTGACTGTTATTCATAATTCGACATCAGCGTTAAATTCATTGCCTACAAATGCAAAAAGGAGATTAAACAATTAAAAGATATCGGAACATTTTTTTTAAAAAACTTAGTTTAGAAATTTGATGAATAATGCACTCTCCGGAACCTTTTTTCTAATAAAATCTTCTTCAAGCGATCAGAAAAAACCGGAAATTGTTTCACTTTCTTAAAAAGAAAAAAAAAAAATGGTCGCTCATGGAGGGAGTTCAACTGTGATGGTCACTGAATAGACGTAAAATTAGTATTATATCCAAGGGAATAAATTCCGTTTTATTTAAAAATGGTCGTTCAGAGAGGTGGTCGCTTCTTAGATATGATCGCACAGGCAGGTTTCACTGTATTTGTTTTCTAATCATGTTTTCAAAGTATTTATTGATATATTTAGAAAATATTTTAACTTCCTAATTTTTAGCGATTTTTGATAATAAGAAATACTACTGCAAAACATCTGTACCATTTATTTTACATATTTACTATTTATTCATATCCATTATTATATTATATACTATTATTATCCTGTTACTGCATACTAAAAATTATTATTAATAAACAACATAATATGTAATAATGAACTAAAATTAGATATTTAACTTAATAAATACTGTATTTTAGAGAGTCATATTGCTTTACCAGTACAATGAGTGTACTGTATTATAAAAAGTGATTGATTTCATTCAAACAGTTAATAAAGTTTTCCGAATAGCCATAAGCAATTAATTATACTAGTAGAGTATTTCATATCTACTTAGCTATATAATTAATTGCGTTGCGTATTATCTCAAAGAAAGCTTGTTAATGCTGTTAATAAAATTTGCATGCTTTTAAGCGTAATTGTTAGTGTATATATGCATACATATACATTTTTTAAAATTTAGTAATCTTTAACTGGGAAGTTTCTGCTAAATGATACAAATATTGAACCTCCAATCATACTATTTTACTCCATTTACCGACATTTTTAAACAAAAAATATCATTCGAATTTTTAACGATTTCTGATGATAATAAGTATCGTTGCAAAACATCTGGGTCCTTCACTTGGTTCCGAAGTAACGATTTATTGACATCCGTTATAACACAAATGTGACAGAAGCAGATTTTTTACCTTTTTAGCAACCAACTTTTCCCTTTCTTTCATATTTTTCCATAAAGTTCCAATTGGTTGTACATAAACTTTTGTGGTTGAGAAGGTAAAGAACTTGAGAGAAAGAACATTGACAAAATGTACTCAAAAAAGAAATATTAATCTTAGGAATATTTTACTACAAAGATATCTGAAGTTCGTAGAATAAAATTGTCGGAAGATTTATTTGAAGAATCATTCGGAAAAGAAGAATTTTAAGAAGAATTCTTATTACTGTAGAGTGTCGATTATCTGTACCGGTTTGAATAAAGGCCGATCCGATTAATAAAATAAAACATTCGGACAATTGAGCAAGTTGAAAAACAGGGTAGGGCAGTTTTTGGGAGACAACTTCCCTTAACACTTTTTCTAGGCTTAAGAATGGTAATTGCACATTTTAACATATTACAAATGGCGTATTTAGAAGTTTTTTTTTTCTTTATTTTTTTAAAGTACACTGTTATATATATAAGGACACAGAGAAATTATTAAATGAATATATGCATACACACTACAGTACCTATATTTAAAAAAATCATTAGGATAGGGAAAAGAAATTCTTGAGAGTCTTCTACTTCATATAGGGCATTCTTGTATAGAGGTCATTGTTGTAGTTCCAAAGCCAATTGGCCTAAGAGAGTTTTGCGTATGATGGATTCCACTGATGTAGTAACTTTTTTAAAGCTGTAAAAATAAAGAAGATTTGCTGATTTATTACTTTCGTCATAGCTTAATAAATCAATGCGTTTTCTATTATCTTTAATAAGGCTTGTTAATATTCCTAAGAAAAAAATTATCTTTTTATGGCTTAATTTTTTTTAATTTAATTTTTTTTCGGTTCGTTTTATCCGAAATTTCACATTGACGGCGTTTAGACTAGTAAGCCTGTGTACGTTTACATACACAATATATAAAAAATTAGTATTTTTTAACTGCAATTACTTTAACAAAATATACAAATGTTTAACCTCCAATTATACTAGGTTACTCAATTTATTGATATTTTAAATGATAAATTATCATTCGAATTTTTAACGATTTCTGATAACATTAAATATCATTGCAAAACATCTGTGTCCTTTACTTTGCTCCAAAGTAACGATTTATTGACGTTCGTTATAACACACATGTGACTGAAACAGATTTTTGACTTGAATAGCAATCGACTTTTTCCCTTCTTTCATATTTTTCCATAAAGTTCCAATTGTTAATACAAAAACTTTCGCGGTTGAGTAGGTAAAAGGCTTTAGAAAAAACAGCTCCGACAAAACGTAGCCAGAAAAAGAATTTATTAATCTTTCAAATATTTTGTTATGAAGATATCTGCATTCTTAGAATACAAGAATCATTCGGATTATTTTAATAAGGGTTTTTATTAAGATTATTTTAGTTTTTTTCTGAAACTAAATGAATATATAAAATACGATAAGTATTTGAAAAAAAAAAAAAAAAAAAAAAAAAAAAAAAAAAAAAGAAAAGAAAAATACTTTATTATTATTTTTTATTAACACGCTAAGCGTTGATTGGTTAACAAAATTCATACTAAATTTTTATTACAATTTTTGCAGTTCATTTGAATATTTGACGAATTTTGATTATAATAAAGATTGTTGTAAAACACATGTGTCTTTCACTTTGCTCCAAACTTACAATTTATTGACATCCGTTATTAAACAAAGGTGGCTGAAAGATATTTTTGACATGGTTAGCAACCGATTCTTTCATTTTTTTTCGTATTTTCCCATAAAGTTCCTATTGTTAGTACAAAAAATTTTTTGGTTTAGTAGATAAAGAGCTTTTGAGAAAAAACTCTAATAAAAACGCACCCAGAAAAAGAAATATTAATCCTTCAAATATTTTACTATGTGAAGATATCTGGACCTCCAAGAATAACATTTTCGGCAGTATTTCTTTCAAGAATCATTTAGATTATGAGAGTTCTTAGAAGAATCATTCGGATTATGAAGAGTTCTTGTTATTAAGATTATTTTAGTTTTTTTCTCAAAGTAAACAAGCATAAAATACGATTAGATGAGTATTTAAAAAAGCAAAAGAAGAAAAAAAATTATATTGTTATTATTATTGTTATTATTATTATTATTATTATTATTGTTGTTATTACTATTATTATTATTATTATATCACGCTAAGCATTCTAAGCGTAACAAAATCACGTTCGATTTCCTGATTACAATTTTTGCAGCTGAAAAAAAAAAAAAAAATCATTATATGCAATTTCGGGTGGCATTGAGGAAAATTCACCGCGTTAATTTACGCTTCGCAGAAAGCGCAAACTCTTGAATCTATTCAACACGCATATTTCATTATTATTATTATTATTATTATTATTATTATTATTATTATTATTATTATTATTACTATTATTATTATTATTACAATACCAAGAAAGAAAATAAGCATTATTCAAATTATCTGTTAATTCTTTTCTAATTGTTTTCTCAACGTATAATCATAAATTAATTAAGATTTAACTATTATTTTGATTTAAAAAATGAAATAAAACATATATTACGCTCTTTATTTTTTATTTGCTTTTTAGCGTTTTAAATTATTTCATTGTTGCAGTTTCAAAAAAAGAAGGAATATTTTAGATAGCATTCTTTGGTGCATATTTGATTTCAGTGTTCTTGTAACAGCTTTAAAGCTGTAAAGATAGCTTTAAAGACATAAAGAATATTTCTCGATTTATTACCTTTGCCATAACTGCATAATTATAGCAATTTTATTTTATCTTTAGTGAAGTTTGTTAATATTCATTGCAAAATTAGTATTTTTTTAAGGCTTAAGAACAGTATTTTTATGCTAATATTTTCGATTCGTTTATGTGAAATTTTGAACGATCGGGTAATTGGAAAGGCTTTAGTGTGTATTATATATTTATATTAAAAATTTTGTATTCTTTATCTTGAATTAATTTTGCCATATTATGTATATAATTAATCTCCAATCATACTATTTTAGTATACTTTTTGATATTCTTAAACAATAAGTTATCATTGGAATTTTTAACGATTACTAAAAATACTAGAGATCGTTGCAAAACATTTGTGTCCTTCACTTTGCCCCAAACTAACGATTTATTGACATCCGTTATAACACAAATGTGACTGAAAAGATTTTTTTGACCAGGCGATCAACCGACTTTTCCATTTCTTTCATATTTTCCATAAAATTCGCATGGTTAGTTAAACCTTTTGTGGTTTAGTAGGCAAAGAGCTTTATATATATAAAAAAAGAACTCTTACAAAATGTATACCCAGAAAGAGATAAATCAATAATCTTTGAGATATTTTACCACGAAGATATAACTATACATCATAGAATAACATCGTAGGCAGATTTCTTTAAGGAATCATTCGGATTATTTTAAGAAATTTTTCTATAATTAAGACTATTTGCATTTGCTTTTGGTAAAAAGTAAATACAAAATACGATAAGTTTAATATTAATTCGTCACCAATATTTACTCTTCGTGGAAAGCGCGAATTTATGAATTTATTGAACATACATATTTTTACTTACCCATCATACGTAGTATATGGTAAGTCTTGCAATCGTTTTGAAATTCGAAAAAAAATTTTTGACGGATTTACACGTTTCGGACACTGGAGATTCCGAAAAACATATTTTTACAAAAAAAAATTTGCCGTCCGTCGGTCTGTGTGTCTGTCTGTCTGTCTGTCTGTAACCGCTCTATCTCCCGAACAAATTGAGATAGAGATTTGAAATTTTGTATGTGCTTAGTATGTAAGAATGGGACGAAGCCTATTTAATATCAGTAACCTCGATTATCCGGAACTATTTTTTTCGGACTCTCGAAAAATTCGTTCTGATGAAAGGTATATAAAAATTTTTGAATTCTTTTATTTTAAAGAGTGGAAGTAAAAGGCAATAAAATAACACAAATTTTGCATAAAAAACGAAGTCAATGGAATTATTAGTTGTTGAGATATTTCTAATCCTATTTTCCACATTCTTTGATTTTTCATGACCCTGTATTTCATTCAAATTTCAATTCAAAGATATCTTTTAATTGGAAATGAGATACTTAATTCGATGCAAGAAACCGTTAGTGAATATAATTATTATTTTTGGAGTTATAAGGATGTTTCTTTTACGCAATTCAGTGCTACTTGAATAGTTTGGCGTTTCATATAATTTATCGAAATTGGTTCATCAGAAATTCATTAATAGAGCATGATTATGTGTTAAAAAGACTTAAATATACGTTTATATTTTGTTTTGGAATTGTAATGCATTTTATAAATTGTTTACATACGTTATGTTTTCATATATTGTACTATGCATATCCATGATGGGTAAGTATTACGGTGGCCTCCAACGACTAGTTTTATTCGTTTCTTTAGGAAAACGGAAAAGAAAATAATTATTATTCAAACAATATGTTTAGTATTTTCTGATTGTTTTCTCATCGTATAAAGAAAAGTTAATTAATAATAAATCGTTAATTGATGAAAGTGTATACTAATTTTAACTGCTAAAAGGTGTAAATTAAAAGTTTAAGCACTGTTAAAATAGATTTATTAAACCCTTTACACGTTTAGACACTTTCCGTGTTATTTTCAAAAGCAAAAAAACAAAAATATTCTAAGATTGCACACTCTATGAAACGATATCATTCAATTTTTCATGGGCTGTTTCATATTATGTACGTTTATTTATTTTTATTTTCTTAGATGTTTATTTTTATTTTCGCAATCATTCCGAAACACAAAAATCTTTAAATTTTCTTTAAAAAAAAATATTGCATTAAAATTTTCTCTGTTATTTTTTTATGTTTTTCTGTTTTTTATGCTTATATGAATGATAGGGTTAACATAGATGAACAATTAACTTTCTTTATTGATTTTAAAGAATACGTTGTAATTTTTAATAAGTTGCCCAGCTTTTTCTCATCTACATTAAAAAATGTTTTTTTTTCCCTCAGTATTTTATACAACACCAACTAATTATTAAGAATATAAAAGCTAAATGCATATTGTATTTCATGGTATTTTTAATTGTATCTATAATTTATCATGATTTTACTGATTTAATTTATTTAAATAAATTATTATAAAGAATAATAATCTCCAATATACAAATTCTTTCATTAATTGTAAAGAATAAACGACAATCTTGGTATACCCCTTACTTCTCCTTATTAATTATTCATAGTAAATTTTCTCCAATGGAAGATACACAATAACTAACACTATCGTTTTAATAAAAATATTTTTGCAGTAATTTACACTTTTGAACGATCTTCTTAAATAGAGATAAAATACTATATCATTAAACGAAAGAAAATCTGTTTATAACGTAGTTGTAAATTACGTTACGTTCTTTGAAATTTATAATAATTAAGGAGTAAATTCTTTAAAATGCGCAATTTTGCTCCAAAAATCAATTAGCTTTAATTTTTATTGGCTTGTTGTAAAAAAATCATTTTTACAATATTGCAAATTAAACAAAATAAATGAATAATAATAATAAAGGTAAATAATTAGAGCAATAAATCTAAATTAGTTTTCAGTTTAGTTTAGCAGACATATATTCTCAATATCAATTAAACTGTATATAATAGTAAATATTTAAAGTTAAAATTTTTAATTAAGATATTATTATAGTGATTTAATTTACAAAGATGAATTAATAGAAATTATAAATTCACTTAGGCAGCGAAAAGAGTTTATCATCTGCATTTACTTAATCGTTGTGTCTTGAATAAAAGAATAAGGCAATAATTTTATTTGCAATTCTTTTTTTCTGGAATGTTTTTACTGTGCGGATAATTGCATTAAATTAAATTAAAAGCTAGATATATGTTTTAAGTATAAAATATGAATAATGCATAGCTAATTTTAATTAAAATCTTCTAAATTAATAACGAAATACTTAAATTGTAATATAAAAATTCTTAATAATGTATTTTGTGCTTTTAAAGATTTTATGAATCGATTTCGTTAATTAAAATAAAATGAAATCACGTAGGGTATAGAAACTAAACGTGATTCAATTTTGCCTTCTAATTAAGAAAATAATATACTTGGGAAAATACCTTCTAGAGTAAAATGAATGTATAGATAATTGATTAAAGAAAAACAATAACAAGAACTTACGAATTAGTACAAAAATTTTAAGTTTATATACACAGTTTAAGCATAAGGAATACTTTTTACATCTGTTTTTAATAGCAAGTCTAAAAGGGTAATACAATAACATGTATAACAATATCAGCGATATCTAGTCTTGTCAGGTGTGTTGATTCTCAGGGATTCCGAGATCAGCCCACCCTACCAGTTGCCGAGATATTCCCCTTTTGAAACTGCTGACGTGAAGTGCTGGGTTAGAACCAATCGCGCTCCTCGGCCTAATCGTTCGGAGTTTTCCATGGTTTTCTTTAAACCTTTGATTGTTTTTTTTTCATACGGGTTATGTTCCCTTAGGAAAACCTCTACGGAGGGCACTCCTTCTTTTTAGGTCTTATATCCCTCGTGTTGATAGCTGGTAGTCATAAACACAACCAACGAAGGTCTGTCCTGAGGAATCACACTGTAAAAAATGATAAATGATTTGTACCGATTTCATCTCGCTTAATCTGTATAAAGTGAATTACTAGTTCCTAGTATTGGTTTGACATTTTTCTCGACACTAAACACTCTCAACTACTGATCATGAGTACATTGGTTCAAATCTCAGCACCCCCAATTTTGCCTCAGTTCTTTAGTGACTCCGACGAAAACAACCATCATCAACAATCATTTCACCGCATCCAACAGATGGATAGCACCAAATAAATCATCCCCAACAAGTAAAACCTGTGAAATTGTCACAGCAGAATGCCTGTCATCCTGCACATCACATATGCGTACGACAACATCACTTACATGTTCATATCTCTAGTCTGATGTCAATAAAGAGTGAAGATGTCTTCCCTACTAGGGATGGAGTGTCTAGTGATCAATTAATCTGTATGAAGCGAGTTACTAACTTAAAACAATAGACTGGGAGGCAGCAGCACAGACAATCATCTCATCGAGTTCACGGATGATTTTCTAGGATTGATTAAATCTTAATTCGCTTATTAAAACGCAACCTGCCAAGGCTGCAATTAAATCTGCCAAGTCATATCTTAGTGGAAAACATATGAAAACCTGATTTTAGCGGTTTATTCATATGTTTACCACTGTATTTTCCTCCATGTTCTCATACCTTTGAGTGCAGGAAAATAAAGTGGTAAACTTACGAGCCAACCGCTGAAATCGGGTCTTCAGTATAAGTGGAGATTCACGGTCGCCAGTCGCCACGTGACTAATAAATATTTTGATTTAGCGACTAATTTTCGGCATTTAAATCACCATTCTTTGGCAAATTTTGTGTTTTTTCTCACGAGATTGGGCGAAAATCGTGTTTTTCTGTAATCTTCTGACGAGAATTCCACGCTTTTTCGCGATCCTCTGAAGAAAATCTCGTGTTCTTTAGCGATCCTCTCACCCAAGTCGCCTTTTCTACGATCATTTGGCGAAAATCACATTTTCCAGAGAAATTAAGTCCTGGTGGCGACTGGAATATTTGATTTTATGAGCCAACGACTCCTTAAGATTTTTAAGATTATGCACCTACGGTGCATGTTAAGATTTTTTCACCAAGATTTAAAGTGTCAGACCGACTGCGTCTTAATATTCGAATCGTGTTTTAAATAATTCTGGAATTTCAGCAGTGAACTCTTTGAGATAATTGTGTCTATAACTGTTCTGATCTTTTGCTCAATGCTAAATTCTCACTTACTGTTCATAAGATCCCTAATTTCCAACGGCGGCATAAAATCTCTCTTCAGATTCTTATTATATTAAAATGTACTACGACAATGAATAAAAATATACAAAAAATTCTTCCAATACACTAAAATTTCCAAAAAACATTCCTTTATATTTAAAAAACGTTTTCCTTAGTTTCTTTACCTCTTAAATAAACTTATTTTCGAAATTTAAAGAAGAATTAAATTTTTATTAGAAGTCCGTTACTTTTGGAAACATTTTCGAGAAGCATTTACAATGCATTAATTGTTTCTATCTATCCGTAAAATCAGCTTTTCTTGTATTGTCGATTCTGAAAAACATATTTTCAACTCCTTGATTAAATTTGCAATTGTAACAAAATAACGTTAATGTTAATGGTATTAATTTCATATGCTTGCTTCCCTCTTAAATATAATTGCAGAAGATGAAAATTTTTTTTTGAAAAATCCCTGGTGTTCCAAAATATACTGATTACTCAAACTGTAAAAAAAAAGATAAGAGCTAATTAAAGAAACAGTTTTCATTTTTCAAAAACGTAAAATATATGAACATAATTAATTAAAAATTAATTAGTAAATGTACAAATAAAAAAATAAATTAAATTAAATTTTTGGCAGTAGAACAATTTTAAGACTAGCTTTCTGACATGATACCGAATATTCTGAAATATAAAAAGTTTTGTATTAATTCCATGTGTTACTTATTCTATCGACTAAAAAAAGAGCAAATTGAAAATTGCACATCAAACGTATCAAATGGGGTGCGTTCCTATTATAACGAAGCTTTAAAAATATTCAAATCTTGGTGTAATAGTATACAATATTCCGGATACAGTATAGTAGTTGAAATCTTTTGCGTGTCCCTGTAAATATTATCTGCTTTCTATTATACACGAAGTAACTTTCAGTAAACCTCAGCAATATATATCAATTTCATAAAATGTGAAATAGTTTATTGTATTTAAAACGCGTCCAAAACAACATTTCCTCCTATATTATTAAGTAATGGAATACCCTTGTGTGACCCTGTAAATTAAAAAAAATATTTTTTTTTCACTATAAAATACACAGAGTATTTTAGGATCTACTTCATAGATGCATATCAATTTTATTGTGTTTAGAAGAGTGTAATACCATTAAAATGCACTTGAAACTATTTTTTGCCTTTGATCGTAATGTAACGGAATACATTTGATTATCCCTGTAATCAAACTGTACATCCGATTTTCTCAAAATTTGAAATGACTCGAAAAAATTATGCAAAAATGATATATTTTAAATTTCAAACGATTCCGTTAGGTAGTTTTTGCGTTGTTACATGCGCATGGAAAGACAGACGGATGGACTGAACAACGATTACAGTAGGTGCTACGTACTTACATAATCACGAACGCACCTAAAAAGTATGCTGTAAAAAGTTAAAAATAGTTTGCTTGATACAACCAAAGAATAGAGGAATAGAACCAAGGAAATCTTTAAATAACCAACAAGCAAATAGTACTTCTCGTATCTCTTATATTAAGGGATTAAAAAAAAAAAAAAAAAAAAAAAAAAAAAAAGAAGGTTTTAGTAAATTACTTAAATACTGTTAAAATCCATAGAAACGTTGTAAAAAAATTGATGTTCAACATTTTTAGCATTCTCGAACAAGTTTTAAAAAAAATTCCATCATGAAATTCTAAAGTCAATTAACCCTGTTCAAAATTCCTTTTACTTTTTTTTGGGGGGGGGGGGGAGGAAGAGGGACGAAATTGAAATATCACTAAAAATTAAAATGCAAAATTTGAAATTAAAAGATCTTGCTTTGAAATCTCGGTTGTTAATCTTTTTTTAAATTTTCTTATTACATGAAATATGCTAAATACAACTTTTAGTTAGTTTCTTGAGCTGAAATTTAATATAAAATGGAAAAAGTTGTATAATTTTCAACAATATTCTCCACAGCTCTTAATGGAATTCTATGGATTCTAAAAATGGAATTCTATTTTCAAAATTTTCTTGCACATGTCATCAAAAACTTCATGTTTTAAGGATTTTTGCCATTGCATGACATATTTAAGTAGTTTTCTAAAGGAAAAATTGTTAAATGAAGATGCTAACTTCATAAAGTTTGAATTAGAAATGGTGCTTAAAATTTTTTTAAGTCCCAAATTTTAATTTACAAACCTTTCTGTCTGGCAAACTTTTACATCAGTCAGTTAGTGAAATCTTCTTACCATTGTCTCTTTAAGAAGGCGTTCAAAATCATTTGAATGCTTAATTTTTTTTTTTTTTTTTTTTTTTTTTTATACTTAAATAAATGTAAAATATTTATATTTTTCAAAATATTGTGGTATATTCGTAGTATGGTAATGTAGCTTAAGAACGCAATCTTTCTACATAATAATTAAAACAATGTACCAGATAAATAGTAAATCAATTTAATTACGTGAAAATTTATTGATATTGCGAACGAGGCGTAAAGCCAACTGAATGAAAAATCATCTGTTTAAGTTATGTAAATGTAATATATATATATATTTTAAATATTGTACCAAATTGTTAGTATAGTAATGTAGCTTTAGAACACAAGCTTTTAACATAATAATTAAAACAGTGCGCTCGAGAAATAGTAAATCAATTTAATTACGTGAATTTTTTTATTGATATTGCTAACAAGGCGTAAAAGTAACTGAATAAAAAATTTATCTAGGCCAGGGTTTGAACCTGGGTCTTTAGCTCAGCACACCAACGCTATATCGACTAAGCCATTTAAAACGACACTCCTAGCCAATATCTCTTCAATCATATGTTCTTGAATGTTGGTAAGTCTGCAACCGCAACTCAAGATGGGACGGCTTCATGAATAAAAACCCTTCAAAAAATATTTTCGAAGACAGAGATTGGACGAAAGTGATGCAGCATCGATGCTGCGGTTTATCAATGATTACATTACTCTGTAAAACTGTTATCGGGTATCAATTAAACCGTTTCGTGGGACATTAATGACTTTAGTTTTGGTGGTACTTGCTAGACTTTGTACAAAATTTAGATCCATAAAGTTGAGACAGTACTTGATTCGATTAATCAATATCGGGATGTTACCATCTCTTAGCATTGAGCTTGGACTTAAGATAAGATCAGAAAAGCTTAATTGTATGAATTTTGGGAACTTTACCTGGGTCGTCGGACTAGAGAGTGATTTTTTCCGGCGGAAATGGCTGAGAACGATTTTGTTGTGAGATCTGTCGGTTAAGTATGGCTAAAAAGAGGTAATCACCGTCGTTGTAATTACAATAGATGTAGAGGATGAGACAATGTCGAATGCACTTATTCAAATGTCGTTGTTCCTTGGCAGCGAATTCATATTTTTAATAAACAAACGAATCAAGGCTTTAGGACCCACCGCAATCCAAAACAGGAGCTTGTCTCCGAATTTCGCTTTAGAAGTAAATTTGATGATAGGTTGTATTGTGGAGACAAAAGGTATGTAGTACCTGCCTTTATCGTTAAAAGCGTAGTAAATGAGCTTGAAATATGACAAGTCATCCAAGATGATCCTCAAACAGAGAATTTTTTGAGCACAGATCATTTTTGGTTTTCGTTACAATCTTGTTTTGCGATGAACCTTTGTTTTGTGATATTTGATGTTAAGCTTCTTGCTTCTTGCGATTGTTAAACAGCCATTTTACCTGCTGTAACTTTGGCTTGGTGAGTTTTGGGGCCCACCTACATCATACTTCAGGCCTGTCCAACCTTTTACTAAGCAAGGGCGCATGTCAACTTTTGGCAAACAGTGAAGGGTGCTATTTTTAACATGGCTCAAAAAATGCCACAAAAGATCAAAGAGTATTAGTACCGATAAACATATGCAAATTCATTTTGCTATAGAATACATAAGACTTCTATGGACCTGAAGTACTACCATTTAAAAAAACTCTTTAAAATTAACTGTAAATCGTTGTAAATTTCGTATTATACATTGCTCTACAAAGTGAGTTTATATATAAAAAAAAATTGGTAGGATCCAGAAAATTAAATTTCGCATTTTATATTAAAATAAAATGGTAACCAGTGATATTGTTACGTTTTTTGGAGACGCAAAAACATTCAATTTCCGATATAAAAAGTACAGAAACACAGAAAGGCATGATAGAGTGACCAATCCATGGTTGGTTCTAAAGAGAGCCTGGGAGAGAATGGAAATAATTTTACACAATTTTATAGATTAAAAAAAAATACCTAAAATTTTAAAGTTTTGAGAAAGGAAATGACAAGCTCTTTCTTGTCATTAAAACAGATAACGGGCCAGCGAAACAACATTAATTTTTGATGTGTCAAATACATTTGAAGAGGTTTTAAAAATATCTCAAACAAATCTCAAGGATTTTTAATAAAGTATGTTTTAAAAAATAATTTTATTCTTTAAAAAATGCTAGGAACTTGCAACCTTCAAAAAGGCGCCAAGAAAACCTTCGCGCGTGTCGCGTCCAACGTTGTCCAACGTCGAGAGTCCCGTTGGACAGCTCTGCCATACGTGTTATCTTTTGGCCGTGAATCACATCTATAGTAACGTAGTAGAACATCATATAGTGAAATTTTGTTTATAATTTTGGTAAAAAAGGGATCCCGATAAAATGGTACCCTTGATGAATATTGCCTTGTACACATACGTATGCAGACACTCCTCTTTCGACTCCGTCCTCAGAAAATATTTTCTTCAAAACATGTCATTTATTTTAAAAATCATGTTTCTGGCAATTTAAATACCGTTGCTTTTGTCACAGTTTCGTCACAATATTAATGTCAAAATAGTCACAAATGACACATTTTTTACAAATCTGTCACATTGTGACCACTTTGTGAAACGTCACAAACGAGCTCTAAAACGGCCATGACGACTTCACATTTTAGTCACTGTGACTTCACATCGACAATCGATGGTCACAAAGTGACAATCTGACTTCACAACGATTTCGCCGTGACGTCACCTTGCCTTACGGGTTATTTAATGAACTCTCGACTGGGGGATGGGAGAACCCTTGGACATGATTTCGCTTCATTTGTATTCCTTTGCTATTTAGCATACAGTGAAACATCGAAGCATCGACGATCGTTCATTCGACGTTTTAAAGTGTGGTCTAATTTGTTCCTATTCGTTTTATTGTAAAATTATATCCTTTATACGACGCACAAAATCATTTATACGTCCGTATTTCGATTTTATACACGTTTATTTTTGCTTACGTTTCTTGTGCGTTTTACACTGGTGTCCAAAAGTTAAGCATAATTGGTAATTAAGTAATTATTTTTAAGTAATGAAAGAAATATGAATCGGAATGTGCTGAAACTCCAGGTGTGTAAACAAAATAGTACGCGTCACATATTTTCGCAAAGAGTTTTCCCCGAAATCGAACAGGGGACCGTCAACAAATTGAAAAAGAACGAGGATCTTTTGGATAACCCTGTCAAAACTAATGTAGCAAAAGCGTTCAAACTGCACATTATGATTAATTGGCTTATTGTAATGTACTGTGTTAATTTTTACAAGGATAGCATATATACTCGTAGAGAAATTAAGGTTTTTATAAAAACAGTCCTAAATTTTTCCGAGTTTTTTGCTTATAATATGCAGAGTTCTTATTATAAAATAATGTTCTTTTCTGAAAATATGACAAACATCATTGTACACAATACCATGTTATCAGAATTTAAAAATAATAAAAATTGTATGAAAAATGTGTATGTTTAGTAAATAATTTTTCATTGCGCATGCGTCAACGATATCAAAATGTCATTTGCATATTGTGTTAGCTAAATGTATAGAGCAACTTCTGTAAAAGTTTCATAAACATAGCTTGAAAATTCTGTAAATGGGAGCCTATAGAATCAACTCAAAATCCGTTATTCCTAAAGGAAGCAAAAAAATCAGGGGTTTTACCTAAATATAGTTGTACGTGCAATATTGTGTAGGCACCAAACAATGGAATATGGATACAACCCCTCATCTTTTTGCTTCATTTAGGGAATAAAGGATTTTGAGTTGATTCTATAGGCTCCCATTTTCAGAATTTTCAAGCTATGTTTTTGAAATTTTTACATAAGTTGCTCTATAGATTTAGCTAATACAATATGCAAATGACATTTTGATATCGTTGACGCATGCGCAATGAAAAATTATTTACTAAACATACTCATTTTTCATACACTTTTTATTATTTTTAAATTCTGATGACATGGTATTGTGTACAATGATGTTTGTCATATTTTCAGAAAAGAACATTATTTTATAATAAGAACTCTGCAAATTATAAGCAAAAAACTTGGAAAATTTAGAACTGTTTTTATAAAAACCTTAATTTCTCTACGAGTATATATGCTATCCTTGTAAAAATTAACACAATACATTACAATAAGCCAATTAATCATAATGTGCAGTTTGAACGCTTTTGCTACATCAGTTTTGACAGGGTTATCCAAAAGATCTTCGTTCTTTTTCAATTTGTTGACGGTCCCCTGTTCGATTTCGGGGAAAACTCTTCGCGAAAATATGCGACGCGTACTATTTTGTTTACACACCTGGAGTTTCAGCACATTCCGATTCATATTTCTTTCATTACTTAAAAATAATTACTTAATTACCAATTATGCTTAACTTTTGGACACCAGTGTAAAAACGTGCGGAATTTGCCAACTATGACTGAAAACCAATGCAGTTAGCAGTGCATTAACAGTACGCATTTTTTTTTCGTTCTTCACTTTTTATATAGTTTGGGCCACAGCCCATTTCGGACGTGTCTAAAAAACGCGAGTACATCATGGCAAAAGAAAAAAATTGAAATTTTGAATGAATACGCTAGTAAAAGTTGCGATAGTAAAAAAATACCGTGAATTGCATTGAAACATTAAGAACTTATTTTGTTTGCCAAAATATCAACCAAAAAACTTTTCAAGCTCTTGACTCATTGCACAAATCATTAATTACAACTCAACAATGATCACGTCAAACAACCACAGACAATTTTTTACTGTAATACTAAGTAAAATTACCGAAAGAAAAAAAAAGTACGTACATTTAAATTGCTTACAGTATTTTTTCCCTTTTTTTAGTTATTTGTTTGTTTTGGTTTGTTTAATTTAAAAATGTATGTAAATCTACACGTTAAACATTAAAATTAAGGGAAAACAAAATTAATTCTAATTTTAGAAATGAAAATAGGTAATACGACGTTATCGTTTATACGAGGTTTTCCGTAGTCCCTTCGGCGTCGTATAAATGATGTTCCACATTGCAAAGTGTGTCCGAATTTTTAGGAAACACTGCTTATGATCATACAATCTTGTGCTGTAGTTCAAGCCTTACCGACATATACGAGTGCTGAGTTCGTACATGTACCGTTATTTTCCAGGTCAAATACCAGTATTCCTTTTATAAAAATATAAATCAAGTTCAAACGTGTGAAATGTCACTATATTTAAGGAGAGCTTTTAAATAAGAAAATACTGCTGCCGAAGTATTTCCTGGTCTGGAAATTTGTGTATCCGTACGAACCCTGGAGTTAAGGGTTCTAAGCTAGGTGTAAGGGCCAGATGACTTAGTTGGCGGTGCAATATTGCGATGAATCAAAAATCAAATTTCGAACTGTAACGTGGATGCTTTTTCCCTCTTTCGCGTACAATAATAAAATATCATACAAACTAAAAAAAAAGGTAAGTAAAATACTTACCATTCCAGGGTTATTCGCCTTCAAAAAATACCAGAACACTAATACGAAATCCCAGTCAAGCAACGAAAACGAAACTTTGTGAAATAATCGGCAGCTTCATTCTTTTTATAATTATTTATATGACACTTAAACTAACAAAATACTTATATTTACAATTATTTACAAAAATTGCTTTTCGTTTAAATTCTAAGAATCATATTTGTTCTTTCTAGAAGGGGAAAAAAAACCCGCTTCTTCTTAACATCGTAAAAAACATTCTAAATCTGAAAACATTAAAAAAGTGGCTGTTGCCAAAATTAAAAGAGAAAAGTTAATGTTCTAAAATAAATGTTCATGGAGGCTTGCGTTTTGCAATATCCTCCCACCTTTGAGGTTCAGGTCTAGTGAAGCTCAAAACTCCTCTACAAGTTCAATCGTTGCGGCTGCTTCAGCTTTCTTCCAGATCGTGATCTTCGGTTCTCATCATCAGGCAAGGAAGACTGGTGAATAGGAGCAGGATCGGTGGCATGGTCCACAGGCTCAATCGGAGTTGTAGAATCTGAAGTCTCAGGCACAGGATCATAACTAGGAGTGCTGTTCACAGGCTCAACTACAGATGCAGAATCAGAAGCATGGTCTACAGGCTCAGCTGGAGTTGCAGAATCAGAAGTAGGAGTGCTGTTCGCAGGCTCAACTACAGATGCAGGATCAGAGGCACGGTCTACAGGCTCAGGAACGGGCGTGTCATCTAGAGGGACAGGAATTCTACGAACTAAAAAAGGATGCATTAGTTTATCATCAATTTCGAGACAGTATAATTTTTTAATAGGTCTTAAGAAAGAACCAGTTTTTGTTTTAACTTTCGCTACACGGAACTTTCCGTCTCTGCCAGGATACAATTCTTCAATTTTGCCCAAAGGCCAATTGATTCTTTTGGAATTGTCTTCTCCAATTAAAACAACATCGTCTTTCTTTAATTCAGTTTCCTTTTTTCTTATCGTATTTTCTCGACGTTGCCCCAAGTATTCTATTCTAAAGCGTTTTCTCAGATCTTCACGAATTTTCTGTTGGTAAGCAAATCTTGTTCTCAATTTCCTTGAATCCATTATGTCAAATTCTGGAATTCTCGAATCTTTTATTTCTTGCAAGAACCATAGCAGGGGTAAGAGGATCAAGATCATCATTTTCTGAAATGTATGTGAGAGGCCTAGAATTTATTACACTTTCGGCATCACATAATACGGTATTCAGTTCTTCGTAGTTTAGGCAGGCCTTTCCTAGAACTCTTCGTAAAATTCCTTTTACCATTCCTATCATGCGCTCAAAAAACCCACCCCACCAGGGAGCTGAAGGAGGGTTGAATTTCCAACTAATTTTTCGTTCGAGAGCGAATTTTTGTAAACTTTCAAAATTTACTGTTTTCAAATCTGAAGATGTTTTTACTAAGTTTCTTCCATTGTCAGAAATAATAGTAGAGGGTCTCCCTCTTCTTGCTATAAATCTTCTGAGAGCCAAGACTAGATTTTCTGTTGAAAGTGAAGAAACTAATTCCAGGTGTATGGCGCGAAATATTGCGCATGTAAAAAGAGCCACCCACACCTTTGAACCATTTCTTAAAAATAAAGGTCCTGCAAGATCGAGACCAACAATTTCAAAAATCGAAGCATCTCTGACTCGATCTTCTGGGAGAGGAGCACTAGGTGTTTCGGCAGGTGTGGCGGTGAATCGTCTGCATACCACGCGATTTTTTATTACTTTTCGAACGGTACGTCGGCATCTTAGTATCTAAAACTGCTCTCGCAATACTGACATTATAATTTGTATTCCAGCATGACTCAGTTCAATATGTTTTTTTCTTATGAGTGAATGGGTTATATTATGATCGAAAGGCAAAACGATTGGATATCGGAAAGAATGGAGGTCTTTTCTTAAAGAAATTCGGGTTTTTACTCTAATTATTCCTTGCTGATCGGTGAAAGTCTGTAAAGCTGTGTAACATGGTTTTGTTTCATTTAATAAACATCGCTGGGCATATTTCAATACTACATGTTCTGCATAATTTATTTCTTCAACTGTTAAATTTTTCTCAAAATTTCGCTCATTCGGCAACTTTTTGATAT
The DNA here is from genome assembly GCA_964019185.1 of Maratus speculifer. Taxonomy (NCBI): domain Eukaryota; kingdom Metazoa; phylum Arthropoda; class Arachnida; order Araneae; family Salticidae; genus Maratus; species Maratus speculifer. The sequence continues at coordinate 77,481,653 of OZ025297.1, read as the reverse complement.
TTCCAAAAAACCTAAAAATCCAGGCAGTTCTTTTATCATTTTCAAATATGAAGATGTATTTTCATATAATTCAATTGGGCTTTGAGATATATTTACCGTATTGATCACTGTCTTTCTTTTTTCTGCGTTAATGATTTCTATGTCGGGATTTAAATTATCTTTAGGCCAAAATTCTTGAGGTTTTTTCAACCAATCAGGACCCTCCCACCAGAGGGATTGTTTAAGAGATTCTGCAGAACATCCACGGGAAGGTAGATCGGCCGGATTAAGAGTTCCGGGCACATAGTGCCAATTTTCTGGATTACTAAGTGATTTGATTTCTTTTACCCGATTGTACACGAAGGGAGCCCAATTTTCACTTTTCTTTATGCAATATAATGCATTACTAGAATCTGACCAGAAAAAAGTTGGAAGATTTCCTAATTTTAAGTCGGACTTAACCCCTTTAGACAATCGAGCACCAATCGTACATGCGAGGAGCTCCAATCTGGGGATTGTAATACATTTCAGGGGGGCTACTCTGGATCGTGCTTGGATTAATTGACATGATGTTGAATTTTCATTTTCATTACGTAAATATATGCATGTAGCATAGGCTACTTTGCTCGCGTCACAGAATACATGCAAACTTAAATCGCCGATGTTATCTGGATCATCTAACAAACATCTTGGTATAACAATGTCTTTAAGAGAGCTCAATTTATATTTCCATTTCTGAAATTTTTGGGCTATTGATGTGGGTAGTTCAGAGTCCCAAGTTATCTTCTGTTTCCACAACTCTTGTAATAATATTTTGGGGAAAAGAGTTACTGGACAAGTATAACCGATGGGGTCAAAAATCTTATGAACATCTGATAATATTTTCCTTTTTGTGACGGGTTCATCATATTTACTAACTTCTCTTATATCTATAGAAAGAACATCAGATGGTAATAGCCAGCGTAGGCCTAAAACTGGGACAATTTTGTTTTCTAATGGGAAAGTTGAGGAATTAGAATAACTATGTTCCCATCCTCTCAGGTCAAATTTAGCTTGGCTAAGAATATATTTAGACTCTGTTATAAAATTATTGAGTTGTTCCTCATTGTCAACACTAGTGACACAATTGTCAATATAAAAGGATTCCGAAAGTCTAGAAGCAGTTTCATGCATAGAAGGAGGTGACTTTTTTAAGTGGTATTGCAAAGTTGCTCCTAACAAATAGGGACTGCAAGTAAGCCCGAAAACTACTCTTCGGTGTTGGAAAGTTTTTTGATTTTCAGAATTTCCCTCTTTCCACCATAAAAATTTTAAAAAAGCTCTATCATTTTCTTTTAAACTGATCTGTAAAAAGGCTTTTCTTATGTCTGATATTACACCAATTTTCTTCAATCGGAACCGATTTATCAATGAGGGAATAAGTTCAACTAAATTGGGACCTTTCAATAAACAATCGTTAATTGAGGGCGAGCCCTTTTCCCTAGCAGATCCATCAAAAACTGGGCGTATTCGGGTTGTTGAATTTTCTTTTATGACCGCTCTGTGAGGCAAATAAAATTCGGCTTCCGTTCCTGGAGTTGATTTGACCTCTTCAATAATACCTTCTTGTAGCCAGTCATTAAAGACCGCTTCATAGGCATCTAAATTGTCGGATTTCTTTAAGGAATCTACGCAATTTTTCAATCTACGTTCTGCAATTTTCCGACCACTGGGGAGAGGGGGATGACCAACAATCAGGGAAGACTAACCTCATAACGTCCTTCATTGTTTATTCGAATATTTCTGTTGAAATGATCTTTTACAATATCTTCAAGTTCTAAACTGGATTCTTTATCACCTGGATCAAGAATTCCTAAAGTATCTAATCTCCACAAATCCGCTAATTTGGCTTCACTTACGTGCAGCGATAAAACAACTTTCGTAGAATCATTTGTATCTTCTATATTAGTTTTTCCCATTAATGTCCACCCTAGTTTTGTCTGTATAGCAGTTAAATTACGGTTTAAGGATTTAATTTTCCCCGTCAATAACTTCCCATAAATATCAGCTCCAATAAGTAAACTTATTTCCTGTTGATTTGTAATTTTTTGATTCCCTGTATATGCATCATAATCTGAGAATATTATACCATTTCTTTTAGCTTCCTATATCCAAGGCCCATTTCTTATCTTAGGAACTTCAGTACATATTTTATCTTGATCATAAACATCAAAATTGCATTTAAAGGTGTTTTCTAAATTACTTAAATGTATTTTAAATCTCTTATGAAGGTGTGTTTCTTGAATCCCACCAAAAAGGCCGTGAACCATTTTTTCTTCTCCCACAGCTTTATATCCCATAAGATTAATAACATCTTTGGTTAAATAAGACCTTTGAGATCCAGAATCTATTAAACAACGTACTAACATGTGTTTATTTTGATCTTTAAGCTCTAAGCGTACAATTAAGGTCTGCATTAACACAGCACGATTACAAGTTTTATTTGACAAAGACGTGCTTTCATTATTTTCTTGTGATTTACCCTTTTCTTTTTCAGGACATAAAATTCTATAATGCCGTTTTGAACAATTAGTGCATTTAACGAATTTTCTGCAATTTTTGGCTATGTGCCCTGCATTTTTGAGACAAATAAAACAATAACCATACTGCTTTAAACTTTCCTTCTTACCCTGTAATGATTTATTTTTAAATAATTCACACTCAGTCAAGAAATGTTTTCCTTTACATTCGGGGCATGTAATTTGTTTAGAAAATGATACAGTTTCATTAATCAAACCAGAGGCGGTAGGAATCGTTTTTGGCGACTGCTTGTCGCGAACTAACTTTCCAGATGTAATATCTACATTCGAAGATTCTTGATTAGAAATTAAAAAAATAGTTCTTTCTCGCGAAATGACTTCCATTTTCAAGCATTCTACGATATCTGTAACTTTTAATTCTTCATCATTACCGCATTTTTTTGTTATTTGTAACACTATGTCAGAAGGTAATAATTTAATCAGAATGGGGGCAAGTAACGCTGAATAATTTTCAATCTCTATTCCTAAAGAATTAAGACTACGGATTTCGGTTTGGAAAGTGTCCAATAATCTGCGAAGTGCATAAACATCATTGGATTTCTTAACTGAATTAAGTGATAACAATTTATTAAGATGTGAGTTTATTACCAAATGTTTCTTCCCGAATCTTTCTTTTAGAGTTTCTATTGCGGATAAATAGTTACTGTTAGTTAAGCTATATCCCTTTATTGAATTAGCAGCATTAGAAGTCAGATATGACTTTAAATAGTTAAATTTTTCTACGTCAGACAATTCAGAATTTTTATGAATTGTTGTTTCAAATTGATCCCAAAATCGTTGCCAATACGAGGGATCGCCGTCAAATTTTTCAATTACCAACTTCGGTAAATTTATACGAATGGATTCCAATCCTTGAATTACAACTCTTTCTTGAGAGCTATTCACTGTCGTAGTAGAAACATTCATATTAGATTTAGTTTCTAATTTTAATTTGGCCCGTTTTACTTTTGTTTTCCAAATTACTAAATTCGAATTATACTCATCACATTTTAAAACTTCAGCTTCTAAATCCTCTAATTTAATAGTGTTTTGAATTTCAGTATCAAGATAATGAAGCTCTTTTTCTTTTAAATCTAATTCAGCAAGAAATTGCTCTAATAATTCTTCATCGGCACTATTTTCAGAAATTGCCGCTTCTATTCTCTTAATTAATTTCGTTGTTTGACTTCTCACGGTAGTGCGTTTTGTTTTGTTAATTACATCCATTATTTAAATCAATATTCTATCAATTTATCAAAATAAAACAATTGCAATTATCTATTATAAACAAAGCACTAAAATAATTCTATTTCATATTATTCAGTTCTGATTCAAGTATTAGGCAATCAGTCCGTGTTCTCGGGCACCATAAATTTCGCGTACAATAATAAAATATCATACAAACTAAAAAAAAAGGTAAGTAAAATACTTACCATTCCAGGGTTATTCGCCTTCAAAAAATACCAGAACACTAATACGAAATCCCAGTCAAGCAACGAAAACGAAACTTTGTGAAATAATCGGCAGCTTCATTCTTTTTATAATTATTTATATGACACTTAAACTAACAAAACACTTATATTTACAATTATTTACAAAAATTGCTTTTCGTTTAAATTCTAAGAATCATATTTGTTCTTTCTAGAAGGGGAAAAAAACCCGCTTCTTCTTAACATCGTAAAAAACATTCTAAATCTGAAAACATTAAAAAAGTGGCTGTTGCCAAAATTAAAAGAGAAAAGTTAATGTTCTAAAATAAATGTTCATGGAGGCTTGCGTTTTGCAATACCCTCTATTGGTTTTACGCTTTGTTAGTTATGAAAAAAGAATCAAGCTATTAAATTCAGATTTACAACATTTTTAGCATTACTTAAACACATAAAATTCGCTAAATTCAGAAATTACTTATTTCATCCAATTTTAAAATGACACGTTACAAACAAACTATCTGAAAAGTACCTTTTAATCCTTGCCGGCACTGGCAAATTCTGTTAGTAAAATCAGAAATTATGGAATGACACAGAAATTTACAACTGACTTTTTTAGAAATTAAGAATTCCTTAATTTAAACTTTCATTGTAAATGCAACATTTTATTAAAATATTACTGGTACCATTTACAAGTTTGGAATTAAAATAAGGTGTGCCCAGACTGGGCACAATGTGCCGGAAGGAGTTAATGAACGCCTTTTTTTAGATGATATTTTTAACAAAGGCAAAGTACTTTCCAAGAAGATAAATTGTTTAAGATATTTTTTAAGCACTAAAATCGAGATAAGAATGGAAAAGAATTTTTAATTGCAAGAATTCATACATCTTAATGTATCTATCTCATGATTAATTATAAAAAAAATAGAATAAATGAATAAAGAGCAAATGCAAGAAACAGGTTTAAAAAAAAGGATACTGGACAGTTAAAAATTTTAATCAGAAGGAAATTTTAGAAATTGAAACAAAAAAAAACTTTACTACTACAAATTTTCAAAGGATTAATTTATGAAAAATATCACCTTAAAATTAGTTTTCTTGTCTCATTTAATATACATGAAACAACAAAATTAATACTAATGTTGAATATAAAAATATATAAATACTAAAAATTATTTCATCATTATCATCGTCATTTAGTATAACAATGCATAAATACATCATCCAAAAAGTTTTTATTAATGAACACGTTACTTTAACTGAAAAAAAATATATACTTTTTCCAATACCTATAAAAAAGATTAGATCACTTGAAGTAATCTGCTAATTCCATTAAATGATGCCACATATATTTTAGGTTACAGATTTTTACTCATAAGTCTCAATATTTGCAATGAATACAAGCTGTAAAAATACGAAACAAGTTAATTAACACTTTACGACTGGATAGCCTTTTAGCAGGGCTCGAAGCCAAAAGAAGAAATTATATTGTTCCCATAAGAATTTTCCAGCAATAATCTTCAGGGCAAGTGTCTTTTAAAATATGCAATAGAAATATATCACGTAAGATAATTGTTTCGGAAATGGTAACAGAAACAATAGAATTTTTCATACACGAGAAAATCCTATTTATAGGCTTCTTTGGAAAACGTTTCAATAAAAAAATCATGATGTAGCTAAGGAAATAAGTACATTTTTGATATAGTAATATATACTTCAAATCAAGCATTTTTCTCTTATTAAATAACATGTTATTACATAAGTTATTAAAATTAATTTGTTAACATGACATAAAATATACTAAACAGTACACACTCATGCTCATAAATTAAGAATAATGACCGGACACTTTTAATTTCACATACTTTGTAAAAGTAAATTGCAGAAATGATTAATGAATAATCCTTTAACTTCTTGGATGTAAAGAATATATTTGACTCATATTGTTTAGGAAGATGAGGACACGAGAGCAGTTAGAGGAGGCAACAATAAATTGAATGAAAAAATCAATTTGGCTATCATTCTGTAGCAGAAATTGTTCAAAATAATTTGCCTCTGTCACGAATGGCTCAGTATAATGTTTGTACAATGTAAAAGAAAAAAAAAACCGAACGATTTTACGGAGATTGTATTAGCAATCGGAATAGAAATACAATTCACTGCTTTTTAACGGGAAATTTTCCGTAAATTCCAGACATTTTTCCTTTTTTTTCGGGGAAAAATGGAAACTTTTACGCTAAAAACAGTGAATTGTACTGATGTTGCAATTGTCATTACAAAATGTATTGCAAATGTATGGGTAAAAAATCCAAATCTTGTTTATATCATGGAGAATTATCAATCGTATTTAATGGCACATTTTGAAAACTTGGCAAAATGCACTAAGCTGCATTTAAAAAATGAATTATTGAAAGCAGTAAACTCTCGTTCATGCGTTCAAGTTTTTATTAATACTCTCAAAGTTTAAATTCTTCTTCGTAATAAAAAAATTTATCATTTTGAAAAGAACATGATTTTTTAGCTATTAAAAAAGTACTGAAAAAACAACATTACAATTTTATCCTTTTGATCAGAGGTCAGGAGGGTCAAGTCATGAGTATTTCCAAAATCTGAGATTTTTTTTAAAGGTTTTACAGTCATATTGCAGTTGATAATAACTGGAAATGACTATGTTAAAGTTTTAACGAACCACGTGCATACAATAGCTTGCTGTAGAGTAAGGCGAACTCTAGGAAAATAACCGTCTAATCTATGTGGGTAGATGTTTCAGGTACACTAAACTTAGCTCTGCATATCACATGGCCTTCACAATCCTCTGTAGAAGGAGAAATGTAAAAATAAACTGTGAATGGCCGTAGAGTGCCTTTGTATAGATAAACTATTATCTGTTTTGAAAAATAGTGTTAAGAGCCGATGTCTTAGACCAACATTTCGACAGAACTTATCAGTATCTCACTATGTAATGTACTCAACGTTAATGAGAATTCTTAAAATCAGTGTATCGTACAAGGCTTTTACAATTAACTTTTTAAACGAATTCAGGCCAAATTAGTTTTTAAATGTTTTCTTACCTGAATCAAGATGTTTGTTTTATTCCTGACTGATTTTTTATCACAATTTGTACATCCAATACAAGTTTTAATAGAAGCAATAACTATAGTAGACTTTTCTTCAGCAAATGAAGCTATTGAATCAACAAGAAAATTTCCATAACTAATCTAAAACATATTGTAAATGTATTATGTTTGTTCTACCATTTAGAACATTTAGTTTTTATTTGAGGTATGAGAACCAAATAGAAGTGAGCCAGTAATAGATTCTGATTAACTATACAAACTTCTGATATGCATTGCATTTTTCTCAAAATTAAACGAATGGATAGAGTGTTCTTTTTCTTAGATCTTTCAACTCAACATATGAAATTTGATAAAATAATTCTTTTTCTGCCTTTATTTCAATAAATTCAACAGCCTTATCATCCAAAAGCGTAAAAATGCTTCTACTAATCTCAAATTGTCACAACTAAATTGTGACGTCCAGAAAATTTCTTTTATGAGCGTTTTGCATTACAAAACTCACTTAGAAACATTAGGCAAATCATTAATTGAATTATTTTCAAATAAGAATCAGAATTTGATGCAATACAATGAATTTATTCTTATTAGTCCACTGGAAAATGAAATGTGCATATTTTCCGATTTTAATCACATTTGCATTGTTCTCCTCTATAACATTAAAATAAAAAATAATTGGATAATATAAGAACATCTTGGACTTAGCAGAAAAGGCCTGATTAAAGAACACTTTCAGATTTGGTGATGAAATATTTCATTCTTTACTTAATGAATATAATCCCGAATGAGATTTTCATAATATTTGAATGTCATTAAAAGTTTACTACGTAATTTAGTATGCATAGACAGAGTTCGTACTTACCAATTTAATCAGAGGATTTTAGGTGTTTTGGTACAGAAATATTTCGTACTAGTTGCTACATCTGAAGATAGATTTTTTTATATTCTCATAAAAGATGCTTGAAAGTCCTACGCACGAACTCTGATAGAAATTGTTTAATGAGTAGATGTCTTCAAGTAATCGCCAAGGAAAATAAGATTTAGAATAATAATAATAATTTAACAAATTATAACAACCATTTAAAAAAATGTTTCTTTTTTTTAAATTAAAATTTAAGACTTAAAAAATAAAACAAAACAAAAAAAAGTTGTTTTACAATCAATTGGTTGAAAATCAGATTGTCTCTTTTTCGTGATCATCACACATTTCGTAATCGGTGGAATCGATAATCAAACCTCGTTTTATTGCTTTAAAAGATGATCTTTCATGTGCCATCTTTCTTTGGATTCGTTTTTTATTTCATATCTGATTATTTGGGTCTACAAATTTTGTAACTTTATTTCATTATTCTTTATTAACAACGACATTTAAATTTCCTATTCAGATAAAAATCCTTCTAAAGTTAAAGAATTCCTTAAATAAATAAATAAAATAGGAATAACCATTGCCCAAAGCAAAATGTTTGAATGTTTCCCATTGAGTTAATAAAATCAATAAAAACATCATTTTTATGATGATCAGAACGTGGCTTACGTAATAACAGAGTCGTGTATTACATACGCCATACATTAAACCTTAAAACTCTTGGATCAATTATAAAAAAATAAAATGGACATCACAAGGTTCATTCTCAACCTAATACAATAAAAGCTGTTTTAACAATATTATTACATCTTCAAATTAAAACAACCATGTTAATAAGAAATTATAGAGTTTTTTGTTATTTTTAATATATAGTTTATTTTTTAACAATTTATAAACCAATAGATATGGGTATATATAAATATAAACATTTAGTCAGTTTTTTATGGAATGGGCCTAAAACGGGCAGATTATTCAGGTCTGGGATTTAAAATGTGGATATTTGTATTATCTCTTATGTTTATTATTTATTTATTATTAAAAACGGACAACTTACCAGAGTTTAAAATGCGGAGATTTTAAAGGCTCTTGAAAGGTCATTCCATATTACGTGCTGAACAACTTTTTCACATATTACTACTGTTTTGACAATGTATTCTCAGATTAAAACAACTATGATAATATGCAAATATTTGTTATTTTGTTAATTCTGTATAGTTTGTATCTTAACGATTTATAAGTTAATAGATAGAGGTACATATATAAGCGTCACGTGCAAGACATTTTATTTGTTTCTCAGGAAATAGCCTTATAATCATTAAACTAATCTAATACGTGCTAAAAGTGATAAAATACATTTAAAGACATTTATTATCGCAGTTTGCTTGGTGCAACATGTAGACCAGAATACAGCCTTTTAAATGCACTTTTATCACTTTTAGCATACATTAGCTTAATTTAATTAAAAAAAATTTGGCGAAGCAGTTTCCTCATTTATTAAAACGATTATTCCGGTGATGTGTCGTGGGAGAACTTGCTACCAATCAAGAACTTGGAAAAAGAAGTTTCCGTAAATGTTTATACATTTCCATACATTGAAATTGTATTTTTGAATCCATTGAAAAAAAAATCTTACAGTCTTAAGTAACCATTATGAGCAATTCATGAAAGCAATTTTCTTACTATTATTATTAGCATTATTATTACCTTATAGAAACACGATGACATTATATATTTATAATAGCATGTACAATGGACACTCTCTATCTGAACACTCTCTAATATGATTGTGAACACCCCGGTATTATGAACGCAATCTGACAACTCCCGGCGAACCTCCATAAACTTAACAAAAGATGAACCCTCTCTATTCTGAACACCCTCAAATGTTGAACACCCCAGCATTATGGACACTACTTTTGATGCCCACTTCTACTCCACCTCTCTATAAACTGAATATAGGTTTGCAATCTGAATTCGAATTCTCATCAGGAAAAAAAAAAAATGTTACAGAAGAAGAAAAAGGTTCGACGAACTCGATGAAAAAATAAACTGACAAGACCACTGCTAGATTTTAAGCATGTGCTATAAGCTGCAATTTGAATATTTTAAATAAAATCTTTAGCTAAATACTGAACACCTGTTATCACATTGTTGTCCGGTGCCTACTGTAAAAGAAGCCATTTTATGATTTTTTAAAATTAGAAAATGTAAACATTTTGTTTTTGATTAGTTGGAGACAACTACAGTAAGTTAAAATAACCCCTTTCAATTTTTCTTATTTTAAATAATAATTTTATAAGAATTATTGTTAATCACAGGTCAAGCTTGATGTTTTACAGGTTAATACTGGAATTTTTGACTGATTTCTTCAATTGATTAACTACTGGGAAAATGGCAAATAAAGAAAAGCTTATAAATTTGTTGCTATTTAATTTTAGCAGATTTCATTTTTTTCATATGGTAGGATATTCATTAAGGCTTGTAACAGTGATGTTAGGGTACTTTTTGATTAGATGGACACCAGTGTTATATATACATCCATATCTATGAATATATATGCATATATACCACATATATGTATATATTACACTGGCACTTGGGTAATCGGAAAGTACCCATGTTAGTTTACTTCTAAAACTTAAAAGGAAGAAAATACAATAAAAATCCACGTAGAACCGACCTTATTTCATCAACTACTGACTCGATCACCGTATATAGTAGTAGTAACGCATTTCCCATCTCCCTATATAGTGAACAGCTCCATAATCTGAAAATTTTTGATCGGTCCCGTGAGTGTTCAGAATAGAGAAAGTTTACTGTATTTTGATATATTTTGTATTAATACATTTTCTTGAATTTAGAGAAAAGCCTTAAGCTAAATTTAGTAAAATAACTATGAGAATGTGAAATTTATTTATTTTTGACTATGTTTCAATAAAAAATTAAATAATTTACTTCTTTAAAGTAAATGTTGATCATCTGTATTATTTAGCAAAACGAACAAAACGTAAATACAGTCCAAATTATCATTGGATTGAATAACATAAAAGTATATACAATTTTTATTTCTTTTAAGCCTTACATATGTTTAAACAAAAGAAATGCATTTTACACATACAAATAATTTTGCCGCCATGATATATTTAGAGAGCGATAATGTAAATAAGAATAATTATCATCTCGTTCAACCTGTAATGTACCTTAGCTACTTAAGTTTCTTTATCTTGCTAATGATCGGCCATGGAAAAATACACAAAATTATTCATTATGTTTCTTAACTTAAAGAGAATTGACGCTATTAATGCATGCAGAATAAATAATTCAAAAGATTTCTAAGAAGAATATGTAAATTAGGGAAACTCTGTTGCGCTATTCATTCTTTGTAGAGTAAAGCATTTAAAGAATATTGTTAGATAATATACAACACATTATTTTTCCAATTTTTCGAGTAAGTGAAATGCAAATTTTTGAATGATGAATTGATAAGAATGATTCTCTTGCAAATTAATGTTATTTACAAATAAATAAATAAAGAAATGTAAAAAATAATTATTTCAAGAATTAATACTATGGCAATTCCACGGTAACGGACGTATTAGTTGGTACATAAACCACCCTAAAAAGATACTAAATATGTCATATCCTTGTGTTATGGCATGAACTTTACGAAGAACAAGGACTCTGAAAAATTGCATCTCACTTATGAAGGAGCATAAAAATCGAAAATCTGCGATATTTATCAACACAACAGTTAGTTCCATAAGCGTTACATGAAGTGCAAAGCTGTATGAAGTAAAGTCTGTCTAAGGTGAAATTCATCCGGACCGAAAAAATTTATAAGTAGTAGACAATATTCCAAGTTAGACAAATTTTACTCTACGTCTTTAAATTCCTGGAACTTGAAATTTTTTTTGAGTTAGATAGATTTTTGTCTTACACAGAATCCGCATTAAAGGGAGTTTATTTTATTTTATAAAATTCTAATTTCGTATTCTCTAAAAAGATAAATAGCAAAAAGTGCAAATAAATTTAAAGTAGACTTAATTCCTTTTCAAAACAAACTCTGAATCAACAAGTTAGACCAGAAAAATCATTTAAATACTTGAACAAAAAAAAAAAAAAAAAAAAAAAAATGTAATTTAGAATTCAAGAAAACATATGAAAAAACTTTTAAAAAGGTCCATCTGAAAATCGTTTGTCTGTTGTAGGATATTAAATTCCTTTAAAGAAAAGAATGTCAGTAAAAGAAACATCTTCAAACTTCAAGAACTCACATTTCTGGTGTTTCAAGAAGTTTTGTTTGGTATCCTACAAAGGTTTCTAGTGTTTTAAGTTTTCAGTAAAGCTAAAAAAGTAGTCATAAGGTCATAAAAACATGTAATAAAATGTAACACTGTAACAAAAAAAAAAAAAAAAAAAAAGCTAAAAACAGATTTCAAACTGCTCTATGTTGGAAAAATATAAATAAATAAATAAATAACAGGATTTAGAAGAAATCTGAAGAGTTGTGCTTTCTGAACAAAATATATAATATTTGAAGAAAAATTTACAGCATTAAATGTGAGTACAGTAGTTTTTGTTACTACATATAATTTTATAAGATATCCAAATCTTATTTATATATTATTAAAAGTATCAGCCTATAAGTGAGAATAACAAAAATACTCGTTACCTATGTAATCTATGTAATTTTTATGTTAATACATACATATTTATTTGTATGTATCAGAAAAGTAAAAAAAAAAATAAATCTGGAGTATCAATTAAACTTTCCGAACATTTTACAGAATATTGTGCATAAATAGTAAAGAAGCTTAATTTTACAGAGTTGAAATATTTCCACTGGTGAAAATAAATTCGTGCTCCAAAGAAAATATACACCTCCTTTCAAAAAGCTTATGACATAAGTTTCAATACATTCTCATTACGCAAGTGCTGTTATTAATATTTGCGGATTAAAATAAGTCGATGCGGAAAATTAGGTGCGTTTGCACTATTTTTGTGAATATTCAGATTTTGAAGCAAGAGTTCAAGAGTTAGAAAAATTTCACAAGTCTTACACAAATTCCACCTTAGTGAGAGTTTACTGTATTTTTAAAAATTCTAATTTCTCATTCTCCAAAAAGTTAAACTGAAAACATTGCAAATAAGTTTAAATTACAGTTTTTTTTCAAAACATACTCTAAATCAACAAGTTAAACAAGAATAATAATTTAAATAATTAAACAGCAAAACAAAAAAAAAAAAAAAATGCAATTTAAAATTAAAAAAAAACATACGAAAAAACGTATAAAAAGTCCATCTGAAAATCGTTTGTTTGTTGTAGGATATTAAATTCCTTTAAAGAAAAGAATGTCAGTAAAAGAAACATCTTCAAACTTCAAGAACTCACATTTCTGGTGTTTCAAGAAGTTTTGTTTAGTACCCTACAAAAGTTTCTAGTGTTTTAAGTTTTCAGAAAAGATAAAAAAGTAGTCATAAGGTCATAAAAACATGTCATAAAATGTGACACTATAACAGAAAAAAAGCTAAAAACAGATTTTAAGATGCTCAATGTTGGAAAATAAAAAACACAAATAAATAAATAAATAACAGGATTCAGAAGAAATCTGAAGAGAACTAAACATATTTGCTGAACAAAATATATAATATTTTAAAGAAAAATATACAGCACTAAACACGAATACACTAGTTTTTGTTACTACATATGAATTTAGAAGATATCCAGATCTTATTTATATTCGATTAAAAGTTACAGGCTGAAAGTCAGAATAATAAAATACTCATGTTAATGTGCATATATTTATGTAATTTTTATGTTAATATATATTTATGTTTATTTGTATGCGTCCAAAAAGTTTGAAAAAAAGTTCCAATTAAATTTTCCGAACAATTTATAGACTATTCTGCATATAAATAGTAAATATAACAATAAATAAAAGCTTATGTCCGAATTTTACAAAGGTCAAAAATTTTACTGGTGAAAATGACCTCGTGCTCCAAAGAAAATATGAATTTTGATTCATAAAACTTATGAAATAATTTTCAAAATATTTTCATTACGCAAGTGCTGAAATTAAGTCCTGCGAAGTAAAACAAATTGGAAATTGTACATAAACATGGCAAATGAGGTGCGTTCCCATTATAGACAGTTTTATAAATATTCAGATCTTGGTGCAACAGATGTTGCAGTCTTATGCAAAAATGCATCAATGCAAATTTTGCAAGATTTCTATATGTTAAATTCAGTAATACAGAAGTAATAGAACTCCATCTTAAATACAATTTAATAACCATGGCAATATAGAATCGTTACATAACATGGGACATCACTAAATTAGTTACTTGTGATAAGATCTAATATAATGAAGAAATCTTTTTAAATTTCGATTCAATATTCATAAAATTTGAAATGACTCCACGAAATTCTGCAACGATTATATATATATATATATATATATATATATATATATATATATATAGTTTAGTTATAGTTATAGTTTAGTTATAGTTAGTTAGCTGAATGGTTTAAAACTATATATATATATATATAGTTTTAAACCATTCAGCTGGGTATTTTTTGCGCTGATATATCCGAACAGAGTGACAGGCAGCCAGATAGAAAGACTAAACAATGACTGTAGGTGTTACGAAGTTATAAAATTACTGACGCATCTAAAAATCAGAAAAAAGATATTACTAAATTTAGTCAGGTCCAAGTGAAATATAATTGTTATATCAATATGAAATGATTTTGAGAAATTACAATAATTTAATTAAGATAGCAGCGATAATGTTTATCAGTTAACGTCGCAGGATAGTTGTAAAATCGTTAAAAAACGGTTTAGATACTGAATCCGTCGGCTAGTTTTTTCAAAAATAAATGCAATTTTTATGATAGTAGCCTGTAACTTTTTCATCAAATGGGAACATAAATGGAAGTATTATTTGCGCGCTATTGTTTTCAGTCACAAAGAAAACGATCCCCGAATCTTATTTTTTAACTTATCGCAAACTTTCCTCCCAAAACTGTAAATCATGAAGAGTGACGTCACAAAAAGCCCTTCGTATGATATTAAGGCTCCAGATCTTAGATTGAGTGAAGAAAATTGTACGCTTAGAATTGATGTGCTTTGGAATGTTTTTTTGCAAGCATAATTTTCTGTTGATTTAATTTGACATAAATAGTCATAAGTTATTGCTGGTTATATTTCTGTATATATCACCCAACAGGTGACGCTGCTATCCTGCATATTTCAGGATTTACATGATTTTAGCGATAGCAATAGTGCAAGAATTAATGCACGGAATTTCATCAAACTTCATATTTTGTTCGACCATCACTGTAAATTGTTGTTGATTACGCGTTTGTGTAAATCACATAACAGGTTGTACTGCTATGCTGCATTTTACATGAATTTTGCGATAGCTATATCTCAAAGACTAACACAAGAAATTTAATCAAACTTCATATTCTGTTACACTTTCAAATAAATAAATCTTAATTAGATTTAGGTGTATACACCGCAACGGGTGTCGATTTTATGCTCTTTCGGTTAAAAACTTTGATTACAAACATCAAAGAGGATGGATGCCAAAATTCAACGATTTTTTAACCCTTTCCGGCTTAGGTCCCAATTGGGCCACATCTAATTTTAATGCCAATTTTGCAAACGGCACGAAGAATATTTTATTGAAACTGTGTTTTTAGAACAAAAGCTTAAATTACGGAGTTCTTCATTTCTAAAAAAAAAAAATCATTTGTAAATTCTGATATCAGTCAATAATTTCTCATTTTACGAACAGAATTTGTGTGTGCCGGAAAGGGTTAAAAGATGCTATGCTTTTTATCACCCTTTTAAATTAACACAATTCAATAAACCAATAGTTTTAGAAACCGTATGATGGATATTGATTACCATTTAATTCTAGTAATGTGATAGCGAATTTTGAAATATTCATATTTATGAAAGTGTTGGGATGAGTTTCAATATCATAAAAAATTCTCGTGAATAAATTTCTCTGTATTTATTAATTAAAGTTACTTAAATAATGAATCTGGGCGAATTTCTTAATATTGAAATACACATAGTCCAAGGTAAAAATTGTAAATAACCTGAGAAATAGATCATAAGCAGATTATAAACTATAAAAATTAATGCACCTTTAATATAAGTTAATTAAACAAATAAATAAATAAAATCTAAAAACTGGATAAGTTGTTAAGAATTAAAATTTTATTTTCATTAATTGTATATCTTTAATAATAGAAATTGTGAAAAAATTCCAATTAACATAATTTGTAACTAATTAGTAACATCTTCTTAAGAAGCCATAAAAGTTTTTTTTTTTTTAAATTGATATAGAAGAAACGATTTTTGAAACACATATAAAAAGTAAACACCTCTTTTTTTTCATTTTATTGTTTTATTCAATTACATTGTCTCTCTTTTTTCAGGAACTTCTAAATTAATTATTTGTCGAAAATTTGTTTAAAATAGTTATTATTAACTACAAATAGATGATTTTAAATTTTTTTTTCCTAATCATAAAAAAATAATCTGAAAAGTTTAAATTTTCAATGTAAGTTTTGTATTTTAAAATGAAATGAGGGAAAGAATTACATTTTTAATAATTAAAAAAAAGTGATGATAACAAAAAAAAAAAAAAAAAAAAAAAAAAAAAAAAGATTGTTTAAAAAATTCTGGATTTCTCTTTCAGAAGCTTCGGATTTGATGAAAGGTTGAGCAAATAAATTGAATTATGAATAACAGTAACGTGATGCATGGCTTAGCACATATCTATTGAAGACCAAACTGGTCTCTAAAACCGGCTAGTTTCTTAACATTAAAATACACAACGTCCAAGGTACAAATTATAAATAAACTGGGAAGTATAGATAGCAGATCATATAACATAAAATAAATGCACTTTTAATATAGCTTACTTAAATAAACAAAAAAATAAAGTCTCAAAACTGAATAAGTGTTAAAAATTGAAAGCTTATTTCATTAATAGAATATCTTTTATAATAGAAATTGTGAAAAAAAAAAAAACATCCAATTAACGTATTTTTCAACTAATTAGTAACATTTTCTTAAGTAGCCGTAAAAAAAATTGAAGAAGAGTTTCTTTTCTTTTTTTTAATTGATACAGAACAAACAGTTTTTGCATCTCATAAAAAAAAGTAAGCATCTGAAACTTTTTTTGCATCCTACTACTTTATTTAATTACTTTGTCTCTTTTCCTCGAGTTTTAAAATAATTACTTGCCGAGAATTTGTTTTAAAATGTTATAATAAACTAAAAATAGATTGTCTTAATTTTTTTCCAATTATCGAAAAAAAGGGGGGGGGGGGAGAAAAAATATCTGAAAAGCTTGAATTTTAAATGTATCAGTTTTAAATATAAGTTATATATTTTTTAAATGAAATAAAGGAAATAATTGTATTTTTAATGAAATACAAAAAAAGTGATAGAAACAAAATAATGTGATGGTTTGGCTATTTATTACCTGTGCTCCACTAATATAAAAAATAAAAAGCTCATGATTTCTCTCCCAGAATCTTCCGATTTGGCGAAAGATTGCGCAAGTAAATTGAATTATGGGTAACAGTAACGTGATACATTGCTTAGCATGCAGGGAGACCAAACTGATCTCCAAGGGCGGCTAGTTACTTAATAATTAAAGGCACAATGTCCAAGGTACAAACTGTAAACAATATGGGAAATAATGATAGTAGATCATAAATCATAAAATTAACTCACTTTTAATTTAGATTACTAAAACAAATAAAAAATAAATAAAATCTTAAATCTGGATAAGTTAACAATTGAAATGCTATTTCATTAATTGTATAAGTTTTTTATAACAGAAATTGTGAAAAAAACTCCAATTAACGTTTTGAGTTTTTTGTTTTTTAGTTGATATAGAAGAAACGGTTTTTAAAACACATAAAAAAAGTAATCACCTTCAACTTCTTTTGCATCCTATTGCTTTATTCAATTACTTTTTTTTTTTTTATCTCGAATTTTTAAAATAATTATTTGTCGAGAATTTGTTTTAAAAAGTTATTATTAACTAAAAATAGATTGCTCTAACTTACTTTTTTTCCAATCTTCAAAAAAAAAAAAAAAAAAAAAAAAAAAAAAAAAAAAAAAAAAAACTTTTTTTTTCTTTAATACACAAACGATAAAGTTTTTTATTATTATTTTTTTAATAGCAAGTGAATTAAATAATTTTACCTAGTATTATGTATTGAAATTCTACATATAAAAAAATAGCGTATAAAATTTACATCGTTTAATAGACACAAAAAACGTATCTAACTTTTAAAATTGTAACTAAATTAGTTCAACTGCCTAATTAGTTTATACAGAAAAAGATAAGACTAACAAAAAGTTCATTTTAGAAATCAAATTAAGTTTAATAATAGAATTTGTGAAAAAACTCCAATTAACATAATTTTTAACTAATTAGCAACATTTTCTTTAATAACCGTGAAAGAAATTGAAGAAGAGGTTTTTTTTCTTTAATTGATGTAAAAGAAAAAGTTTTTGCAACATATGAAAAAAGTAAACAACTGAAACTTAACTTCACTTTCTTGCTTTATTCAATTATTTTTTCTTTCTTTCCGCGAGTGTTTAAAATAATTATTTGTCGAGAATTTGTTTAAAAAAATTATTATTAACTAGAAATAGATTGCTTTAACTTCTTTTCTTTTTAATGGCAAATGAATTAAATAATTTTACTTATCCATCATACGTAGTATAGGGTAAATCTTGCAATCATTTTGAAAACCGAAAAAAAAAGAATTGGCGGGTTTACACGTTTCAGACACTGGAGATTCCGAAAAATATATTTTTAGAAAAAAAAAAAAAATGTCGTGTGTCTGTCTGTAAACGCTCTATCGCCAAAACAAATTGAGACAGAGGCTTAAAATTTGGTATGTATTTAGTATGTAATAACGGGAAGAAGTCTATTGAATATCAGAAACCTCGATCATTCGGAACTTTTTTTTTGAACTTTTGAAATAGTCTTTCTAATGAAAGGTACATAAAATTTTTCGAATTTTTTTATTTTAAGTAGTGGCTGTAAAAGACAATAAAAAAATATAAATTTTGCATAAAAAATGAAATCGGCCGGATAATGAGCTGTCGAGATATTTATAATCCTATTTTCCGCACTCTTCGATTTTTCGTGACCCTTTTTTTCAGTCAAATTTCAATTCAAAATATATATTTTAATTGGAAATGAGATACTTCATCCGAGTCAGTAAACTGTTAGTTAATAGGTTTATCATTTTTCGAGTTATAAGGATGCTTCTTTTACTACTTGATTATTATGTCGACCAAAATACTTTCGCCAAACTATAAGATTAAATGCCAATAATGGCTTATTGTAGATGTTACATACACTTGTCCTTAAATGCGTTACATGTATTTGTATATCATAAAGGGTTTTTAATTTGACGTTTTAACAATATTTTACTAATTTATTTGTTCTTTCGTTATTTAAAATAAAAATTATGTAAATTTAAGTAATTTATGTGTAGTTTGGCAGTTTATATAATTTGTCGAAATAAGTCGAAAGAGGTACCCGCAATTCCGCAATAGAGCATTACTGTGTATTAAAAATACTCAAATATACGTTTAATTTTTATTTTAGAATTCCTATTTCAATTTAGTCAATTGTTATTGATGTTCCAATTTAACATCAATTATCTTTAAACTCAATTTACTCCAAATCGACATTTTGTCACTTGTACCCCTTGGCTTCTGAGGTCGTCATATATAACTATGAGACTTTGACCATTATAGTCACAGAAAGTCATCTAGACTCCTTGAACTAATATGTTGAATACAAGAAATTAGAATTAATTCTATTCTATTCTATATCTCTATTCTATTTAGAATAAATAATTAACCAATAGCAAAAAAAAAAAAAAAACAATAGTAATAGTAATTTAACACTTAAAAAAAGGGGGTGGGCATATTTACGGAAATAGTACTGTTAATGGAACGACAGTAAAATGTACTATTTTTTACCGGAAAGTTTTCCGTAAATTCTAGAAAAACCTCTAAAAATCGAAATTTTTTTGATTTTACGGATTTTTCTCCTTTTACATAAAAAAAAGGTTAAAAATTATAGTGTAAAATCGTCGTTTTTTTTACAGTGAATTAATTTTAAGGGGAAAACAGAGAAAATTACATTTAATATTTTAAATTTGTAACAATAATAATGAAAAAAAATGATTCAATTTATTAATTACAAACTAATCAAACGAACAATAGAAAATTTTACAATTGTAATTGTTAAATTTTCACAAGTGCGTATAGTAGGTACCAAATTCTTATTATTGCAGTCATTTTACAATAGTTATAAAAGTTTCAAACTTATTTCAAACTGAAAGATCTTTGACTTAACGGTGAAATTAACTTTCTTAGATTTCGCAAACTCACTTTTCTACTTTAATCTAAAACAGAAATAGTTGTCATAACAACGCAAAGAAACTTTCCCGGTGGAATTTATTAATGGGGATTCTAACTCATAAGGGTATATATAACAGCTTTTGTTAATAGAAGTCATTTCAAAAGTTTTGCAACGCTTATAATTAACTTCATTTAAACTGTATTGAAATTTTACGTAATTTATAGTTACAATTTACAACTAGCGCACTGTAAAACAATGTATTATAGTTTACTAAGAATTTTCTACGAAACTGGCATCCCAAGAACATTTTATGTAACTGAAAAAAAACATGTAACAGATTTATGTTTTCTTAATTAAAAAAAACTGTAATGTTATTACAAATTTTCGAGGAAACTCAGATGCCATGAAGTTCTTATGTTACTGCAACAACAACAACCATGAAAATCACGTAATTATTCAGAATAAAAAAAACTGGTAAGTATACAGATTTCGGTAGCTTTACGAAAATTAGTTATCTTTTTCCTTTACAGTGTACAAAAAAAATTTAATAAGATTACACAGTTTAGTAACAGATTTCTGTAAATTTAATATATTTAAATTTAATTTTTTTTCTTTTAATTGTGCAGTGTCAACACACCAAAATACGAATTAACTTAATCAAGACATATATATATATATATTGCAATAATGTAGCAATATAAAGAATGTAAGAAACAGTGAACATAAAATTTATTCTTAACATTAAAAAATATTGTTAAAAAAGCAAACTTATTTAAACATATCAACGAATTTTAGAAGTTTATTAGGTTTTTTTTTTCTGTTCAAACTAGAGGCTATTAAAAAACATTTATCTTTGGATTCAAGTGAAACATCTAACAAAAATATTTTACATCTTGGAGAAAAAAATACGACGTTGTTTTTTAAAAAAACTAATGGCAATATTTAAAAAAAAATCTGATACAATTTAAAAATATTAAAATGTAATTAATACTTATATATTAAAATTAAACCACATTTTCAGGCATTATTATCGAAATAGAGAACCATTGCAGCATAGACTTTTTAAAAATTATATATTATTCAAATTATTAAAAGTATATGTGTCATGTTTTTAATAACTTGAATAATATACAGTGAAAGAAAATATTTATGCTGTGATGGTTCTTTGTTCAATAATTAATTTCGATAATAATGACTGAAAATATGGTATAATTTTAAAATAAATAAGTATAATACGGGCATTGATAAAACATAGGCATTTCAATTAACGAAAGAAAGTACATTAGACACGGCCATACTCGTTTCACAATAGTTTTAAAAGTTTCAAACTTTCATCAAACTGCTAAATCTTTGAATTAAAGTTGGAAACTAACTTTCGTAGATTTCATACACTTCCTTTTCAGCTAAAACTCAGATGAAAATATTTGTTAAAACAATGCTTAGAAGTTGTGCTGTGGAATTTATTTACGGAGATTCTAGGTCATAAGGGGATATTTTTAGCAACATTCGTTGCTTAAAAATGTTTCAAAAGTTTTACAACATTTAAAATTAACCTCATTTATATACTCTTTTAACTTTCTGCATTGATAAATTAACTATCTGTAACACAGTACATATAAAAACAAGAATATCATAAATGCATGTAAATGTACATTAAATCGGGGGGATTGGGGCGATATAAGCGTAACACTTTAGTGTTAATAAGTTTAATTTATTTTAACACATTGAATCAAAATTAGTTTCTAGTGCATTAATTTCTGATTTGAGGATAAAATAAAAGTATTTTGAATTAGAAATTTTTCTTAAAAAAAGATGTAAAATAAGTACGATGCAGGAATACTTTATGTTTTTTAAAGTTAATTTTCTGGCACTAAACGTAATTAATTGATCCATGGCTATACTCTGGACATACAATTATTATTTTAGATAAAAAAGTCCAGCTTTATATCATTAAAACATTATTGCCATGAGACTAACTGATATATATATGTATACTAGCGGCCCGCCCTCGCTTTGCTTCGGGTAGTCCCGTGTCAATACTGACACCGCAAATTGTTACTACCACTTCATCCCATTAAATTCAACTACTAAAACCATTACTCTCCTTTTAAGTAGTCGGGTAAAAAGTAGCCTGTATGTTAATCTAAGGTGCCAGATAACTCCATACAAAGTTTCATAAAAATCGATCCATCCGTTCTTACGTTATAGATGGTGTAACTAACACGACTTTGTTTTATGAATATATAGATTATAGCAGCCCTCCCAGGCTTTGTACGGGTATTAAAAAAAATTCAAGTTATAAATTTTTACACACATGCTCATACTTTCTTCTTTGTGGGTGGAGTTATTAAAAAAGTGTAAACTTATAAAAGAAAATTCGGATATTAGTATTATTTTTTATTTATTTGTAATTCATACACTACATTTTTACTTATTTACTTTTTATATTTACACCTATTTATTTTATTTGTACAACAATTACAGGATGTCTTTATACACAATAAATCTTGTAGGGTTCAGCCTGCTTTTGCAATGTATAAGCGGAAAAAAATGAAATTATTTACGACATCACATTAAAAACCTCAAAAATAACAGTATTTCTTCTCCACTATTTAATGGATGTTATTATACATATAACCCTTCCTCTTGAATCACTCTATCAATTAAAAAAACCGCATCAAAATCCGTTGCGTACTTTTAAAGATTTAAGCGTACATAGGGATATAAGGACAGAAAAAGCGACTTTGTTTTATACTATGTAGTGATTTCTCCACTATTTAATGGATGTTATTATACATATAAACCTTCCTCTTGAATCACTCTATCTATTAAAAAAAACGCATCAAAATCCGCTGGGTAGTTTTAAAGATTTAAGCGTACATAGGGATATAAGGACAGAAAAAGCGACTTTTTTTTATACTATGTACACTGTAAAAAATTTTCAGAAACATTTCTGAAAATAACGAAGACCTGTGCTGCACGATACTAACGGAAAGGTTTCTGATTCGAACAGGAAAGTGTTTCGGTTAAAACACGGAACCTTTCTGATCCGTAATGAAAAGTTTCTGAATGTATCCGAAACCTTCCTGAATATATCTGAAAGCTTTTTGTATACATCCGAAACCTTTCTGAATAATCTTAAACCTTTCATTATGGATCGGAAAAGTTTCTGAATATATCGGAAATATTTCATTACAGGTCGGAAAAGTTTCTGAATATATCGAAAATACTTCATTACTGATCGGAAAAGTTTCTGAATATATCAGAAGCCTTTCTGAATATATCTGAAAACATAGTAAAGCTTCCATTAAGGATAGGAAAGTTTTCAGATTGTGTAGCCAATCTTTCATTGCGGAACGGAAAGGTTTCGGAATATATATGGAACATTTCATTTGGGATCGAGAATGTTCCTGAATATGTATAAAAGTTTTTATTATATATCAAAAAGGTTTCCTGTTTTAGCTAAATGTTTTTCGGTTGAAATCGACTGTCACTGTAGTGCAGATGTGCTCAAATATTTTTCGGCGATGTTTCCGTATATATTCGAAAACATCGCGGAAAAATATTTATACGCATTTTTTAATATTCTGTTTTGCTTTGATAGTGGCACAACTGAAAATTTCACGTTCATCCTTAATTTGAAGTCAGCAATAAAAATATGCATTATTGGACTTATGAAAGACTGAAACAATTGAAAATAGCATACTAACTTTATAATAAAAAATACTGTAACTGCACTGTTAACATCAGATTTAGGGAATCAGAAGAAAAAGAAATTTATATCTGAAAGAAATTTAGCTGTGGCCTGTATTTTCAAAAAGAAAAAAGGTAGTAATATTATTAATAAAAAAAAAATAACTTCGAGAATTGATCCCCCCCCCTTTTTTCGCAAAAACACACATGAACATTATTTTTTAGAGGTTTTTCTTTATATTTTTGTGTGTGCAACATGAATGTATTTTATTACCGACATTGCTGCTAAGTCTTATGCACTGGAGGAAACAAACTACCCCCCAAAAATTCCTCTAGCAAAACTTTAAGAAATTCTTATAATTAGGAATTTTTTTTTTTTTTTTTTTTACAACTTAAACTTACAACTTTTTATTACTTTTTTTACAACTTAAGCATGAGATACACATGATAAATCTAAACGGCATCTGTAACTTCTTCCCACAAACACTGTCTTCTGGGTTTGCAATGCAAATTCATTATTTAGAAAATTCCATTCAGCAAAGCTTAAAAGTAGAAGTAGATTGTGTAAAAAATTATAAGCTAACTGTACATAAAAATTAAATGAACGAGAATCATAATCCAGTTAATTTCAATCCAATTTTTCAGGTGAGATAACACAAATTATGAGTCATTTAAATAACTTTTTTTTTTTTTTGTGTGTGTGTGTGGGGGGGGGGGGTGTCAGATTGAAAAATGATAAATGTAAATATTAAAAACATTCAGAAAAAATCTACTAGGTTATGATATCTGTAATGATTGGAGATCTTTTTTCACTGCAAATTATTAGCAATATGAAATGCTTTTCAAACGCATGTTGTTAGCCACCAATCTTTGATGCGTTAATAGTACAATATGGAACTCACAATTTTTCATAGTAAGGAAATGCTGATGATTTTTCTGTTTCTCAAAAAATGTCCCTTAGCCCTAACTTTTACCTTCATGGTTTGATCAAGTCCATTAACGAATTTAAGTCTCTTTTTCCTGCAAACCAAGACACTTGCGAGCTAGTGTTTTCTCTATGAGGTTATTTCTTAATAACTCGTTTCTATTTTTCTTTCTTTTTCTGTATTGGATAGCTGAGGTTCTTTACATTGGTACTTTTTTTTTTATTTTGGTTGCAGATATCTTTTAGAATGACACTTTTATTTTCAGAACCGGTTTTGAAAGCAAAAGCAACTTTGAGGGACCTCAGCTATCCAATGCCAAAATAATAATAAATAAATAAAATACTTAAAAATCTCTAAATGCAAAACTGTTATTAGAAAATAATCTCTTTCTAAGAGGAGCATTAGTTGAGAGCGTCTCTGCTTGCAGGAACAGAAACCTTAAGGCTTCTTAATTTTTTGTGTTAATTTCAAAATGATCCATACAAAATTATCGCAGTTATCGTGCGGACAAGAAAATGAAGTATATATATTTATATAAACGAAAGCATTGCAATATACAGGATTTCTTACATAACTCACCTAAAAACCGTTCCTTCAAAAGCTTGTCAGATTACATAACTCTGTAATACACTTCTTTATGAATATTATGACATACATTTTTGTTATGAATGCACAATAAATATTTTTGTTCTTTAGTATATATTGAAAAAAAGGAACATTTTATTACTATTGTTCTATTTGTGCATTATCTATGCAAATATTGAAATTTAATAAACATATATGCTTACTTTCAATTTTTCTTTGAGTTGCATGCATTATTTCTTTTCTTTTTCCCTTTTAAGACTTTAAACATTAAAAAAATTGTACAATAGTTTTTGAGTCAACATTGTTACCTAACCTAGATGACTACATATTGTCTTTTATGACCAGAGTTTCCACTTCAAGTCTCCCCAAAATATTCAGGACCATTTTGCTGTATTTAGTCACTATTTTACATCATAGATCCCCCCCCCCCTCCCAATATTTTGATTCAATTTCTTTCTTGAACAAAATGATGGAAAAAATACAGTACTGGAAAATAAAAACAAAAATCCAGGGCTTATCAAGATATTCCAGAATCCTTGCAAACCCTATTTAGTCTTTCCTTATTTGTGTTTGGTATATGTGTTGCATGTCAATTCAGACATGTATAAAATTGATGTCCTTCATAAGATGGCTCCTTGATTACTTTTTGATTTTGATCACAATTATTTTTTATAAAGTTATTTTCACTTTCAGATCCCATCAGAAAGTGAAAGTAACTTTATAAAAAAATACTTGAGACCAAAAATTGTAAAAGTAAGCAAGGAGTGTTCTTGTGAAGGACATCAACTATACAATGCAAAGAAAATTATTTAAAAATGTCAAAATGAGAAAGATTTATTAGAAAAATGCCACCCTACAGGAATAGCATTAGCTCACAAGTGTCTATGCAGGCAGGGACAGGACCCTTAAGACTGATTATTTTAGATTATTTTGCATATCAGTGCATGAAGACTTTCACAAAATATAGCTAATGGGATTCAGAGGTCATATAAAACATTAATATATTTAACTATTTTAGAAAGGCATTTTTTTTTTTATATAAACAGTACCTAAAATAATTATTTTACTTATTTTATTTATTTATTTTAACAAGGTATTTATGACAAATTGTTAAGAATTATACTTATTGAACATTGAATAAAAAATAAATTTTTAACTCAATAATTTGTCCAATTTTGAACTCAGTTATCCCATTATGATGTTTATGAATATAAATTATAAAAGTGATAACACTAAACATATTTAACATTCTACTTCTCTTATTGAAATAACTATTGTCAGCATTACCGATATAATTTTTAAGAGCAAAAATACTTTGACACACTAAGCAAATATTTCAAAATATACACATAATTTTTTTAATTAAAATACTTATTATATTAATAAAAAGATGATATCTTATATAACCAGCACATAAAAAACGCAAATTTGTAGAGAAGTGCAGAAAATGAAACGACCATGCTATATTATGTCAGTAATTGTTCTTAGTAAAATATGTAATTAAAAATGCTTTAGTTTTCATGGTTTAAATGGCAATATTTGTAACATCAGTAATTCATGTAAGTTTATTTATATGACTAAGTATTAATGTTAATATTATTAAATACATACCAGTTTTATGCATGTAAAAAACCTCTGCTTTCTTTTAAATAGACGGTACACAAAGAAACACATTGTTTCTAGCTCAAAGATAACATATTATTAAAAAAAAACAGCTATGAGCTATTGATCTCAAATTAGACTCAAATTTAAAAGTATATAAAAACTAGATACTTATGAATCATCAACAAAAACAAAAAAAAATATTCAAAATGATTTATTGAACTAATATTTTATTCAAAAATTAAAAATATCAGTCAGAAAGATTTTAATAAGACTTAAAACTTCGACAAAATATTACAAAAAGTAATTAATTTAGTTGGAAATGTTTCGGGGATTAATTTCAGAATGCAACTTTCATAAAACAAATATGTGGTTGTTGCTCGTTTAGGGTATTCAATATTACACACAAAATACATTCCTACTGCTACAGATACTGCCTCCAAAAATCCATTACATTCGATAATAATACTTTTTTCTGAAACCATATTTACTCCAATATAGTTAAAAATGTTCCCGATAACAAGAAAAGACTGAAATGTTTCACTGTTGATGTTGACTTGTGATGGAATGCACTCCAAAGACAAATTTCTTTGCCTCTTTGGTGCCAGCAATAACTTGTCGGTGTAAACCTTTCTTCTTGGAGTAGGCACTAAATCTTTATTTTTCCTGACATCCTCTCTCACTATATCATATACCTTGATCTTCCAACTTTCATGACCTTTCCCAATGTAAGATTTTAGGGAAGGATATTCATATATTAGTAAATGAACTATGATGTCCGGCTGTTTCATATTGGGGAATAATGTATATTCCTTAATTTCGTTTGAAAGATGTCTGAACAATTGACTTTTTGTCAACCACAGCAACTCATCAATCATTGTGATCAATCTGTTGAAAAATTCTCTTTTGGAATTAGAAATGTGGCAGGCCAAGGAAGTAGTTTTATGCCTGGAAAGAAAATGTATTTAGTATAATCATTTCTGAAACAGAGATACATTTTATTTTCTGCTGAGACTGATAAACTAAATTATTAAAATAAATGTACATGTATCAATATAAAAATAAAAACCCTAAATGAGTTAAAAGTGGGATACAGCCAGGGTTGGAAAAAAACCAAAAAAACCGGTTTTTTTGGTTTAAACCAGGTTTTTTAAAGAACATCCTTTTTTAGTACATATACATGCATATTTATTAATAAAAATAGACATTGTTGGATTATATGTAGTATAAATTCATTTTAAAATAATTTAAATTAAATAATTAGAGTGAATTATGTAGAAAATTGAAAAAAAAATCATATTTTAATTTAAACAGTTATTAGTAAACAGTCTTATGTCCAAACAATAAACTACTCTACACAGTGAAACTTTGAAAAACTTTATAAACAACCTTTTGATTACTTATAATAAACATCTGATGTAGTTTGATGAATGTAAATATTATTTTCCATAATAGAAAAAAAAAGAGATACTTCTTGGGGGTTTTGTTTTTTGAGAGACAATTTGAAATCAACCTTTATAGTCATTAGATTTAGCAGATAACAACAGGGTTGTTATAATTTTGCCCAGCCCAAAAAACCCAGGTGGGTTTTTTGTGAAAAAACCCAGGAAAAAACCCGAGTGGGTTTTTTCAAAATTTCAACTTTAAATTACATATATAATGTATTTATATTACATATATAATATATTGTAATATATTTCTTAATATCAGTACACCACTCAAAGTTTATAACCATCACCCCCCACCCCAAAGAAAAGAAATGTCCTATTTATACCATCACAATTTTTAAAAGAAATAATTGTTAGTTAATCTCTGTAGCACGTGTAAGTAACAAACAAATTTTTTCCCATTAAAAAAAATACTTTGATGTGTAATCCGTTCTATGTCATACAATAGAAACTCATAACAAAATACCATATATGCTTAGAATCCTAATTTAATTATGTAGACATGTAGAATTACTTGGCTTATTCTATTATTTAGTAATAATAAAAAATACTTTATAAATTATTACTAATAATCAATTTATCACAATTTTGATTACTGTCATTGATATATGTCATATAATTGTAATAATCAATTAGCTACTTTAAATTTAGTAATAAGAATTTTTTTTTTTCAAGCATTCTCAACCACCTCCAATAAACCCCCAAAACCTGAAAAACCCCGAAAAACCCTGATAAAACCCCAAAAACCCTGATAAAACCCCTGAAAAAACACAGTGGATTGGTTTTTTCCTGAAAAAACACAGGTATTTAACAACCCTGGATAACAAAGGGGGAAAAATTAGTTTGTTATTGTTAAAATACTATAACTAGCACCCAATTTTTGAATACTTTCTTATACAACTTCATATTTTGATTTTTAAAGATTATCTCCCCAAGAAAAAAAAAATTTCTTTTATAATTTTATCAAAATGTTAAAGATCATCAAGTTTTGTAGCTCCATATTCAAAAGCTTGTGCATGTTATGATAGATTGCTTTAAATAATCTGTATTTTTTTAATGAAAATATTTCATACTAAATATTGAATATTTTTAATCTATTTTATCTTTGATCAATTCACATGTTCTAAGATTTTTCTTTACAGCAATGGAATATGTTCACCAATGCATATTGATTTTCATCCTATACATAAAAAAAAACCTAGGCCCACTATATCTAATACTTATTGCTGAAAAAAAGTGTTAAAAGAGAAAATATTTATATCCAATAATTTGTAAGTCTTAAATTATAAAGAAAAATGAGAAAATATCATTAGATTTTTTCGAAAAAAACCAATTGGTTTAAACCATGCCAACCCTGGATACAGCATTACCTTATGGGAGCTTTAAGATATTACATTTAGGTTTTAAATTGTTAAATATATCAAATTCTGTGTGATACTCTGCTATTAATATAAATGAAAAAGAAATTTCATATTCTATTTGCATAATTGTATAAACAGTACAAACATTATTTTGGATGTAAAAAGAGATAAAATTTACCCACTGGTGTTTTTTATTAACTTCTTTCATAAATTCAAAAGATGGATTTTTTTTTATATTAAAATTTAAGTGATCCTGTGGTGGGACTTTAAAAAGGATTTGCTTTAAAATTACATTACAACTTTTTTCTTTTGTCTTCTGAAAAATATTTAAACATTCAAATTTTTTTTTTACTTTCCATATACACATTCAAATATATCACACTTTCACTGAGCTTATAGCGTGTATTAAATGCATTTATTTTATTAAACTAATTTTATTTTAATAAATATCTTTTGCTTCATTCTATCCAAAAACACAAGCAATTTTTGCATAAATATTTTTTTCTTTTGTACTACTTGATTATTTTTTCAACCAAAATCTATCGCCTATGATAAAATACCAAAAATGGATAATTGTAAATGTCACTTGACACTTAACAAGAACGTTACATCATCAGTGATTTTTAATTTATACTTTTATCAATATTATACTAATTTACTCGCTTTTTCATTATTAAAAATAAAAATTATGCCAATTTGTATAATTTAGTGATTAGTTTGGATATTTGCATAATTTGGTGAAATTAGTCAATGGCATAATCAAGTAGTATTTTTTTTTTTTTTTTTTTTTTTTTTTTTTTTTTTTTTTTTGCATTACATTTCACATAATTTGGATACAATGAAGCAAAGTAGCCTTTTACAAATTTTAATGGATTAATTTATAAACTAAATTATATAAAATACAAGTTTTCCTGAAAAAAAAACTATATTCAATAGAAGAAAATAAATACGAGAAGACGGCGCATAAAATTAAGACTAACTTAGAAACATATTAGGGCATTCCATGGAAAAAGGACAAAATGTCCTGCATGCGAAAACTTAACTTAAAAACCTTTATCTATTGACTTATAAGTTGTTAAAACATAAACTATACCTCAAAGTAAAATATTTTGCAACAAACCTTCAGCTGATCAAAAATGTTTTGTGGGAATTAAAAAAAAAAAAAAATTTTGTATGTGTAGGAGTGCAATTTCATCTTTTATAAAAATTTACGATATTTTCCCTGTACTGATAGGTAAATTTTGAGACCTTTCTTGAGACTGGTTGGAGAAAATCATGGGTAAACTTAAATCTTCTACAATAATTTTAATCCTCAACCGTTTGGTGGATTTTGCAGCTTTTCTGCAAGCAACTGCCAAAAGAGCAGAGCTTTTTCTGCGATTGACCAACTACCCATTGATAAATCCCCCCCCCCCCCCCCAAGGACCAGTTGACAAAACCTTAGT
This sequence comes from Maratus speculifer, assembly GCA_964019185.1. Taxonomy (NCBI): domain Eukaryota; kingdom Metazoa; phylum Arthropoda; class Arachnida; order Araneae; family Salticidae; genus Maratus; species Maratus speculifer. Next base: position 77,450,258 of record OZ025297.1, on the reverse strand, counting down.
AGTGAGACAAACTTTGTGGCTTTTTCCTGCGATTGGCAAAATTTATTGATATTTTTTCTGCTTTTGAGCAATGAATTTCACAGTTTTTATAGTCAATCCAATGGCAAATTTGGCTATATTTACCTGCAGCTGATTGCAAATTGTGATATTTTCTTTCTATGTATCAACTATCAAAAACTGCGCAGCATTTTTTGCCTGCGATCAACCAATGTATTATTTCATGGAGTTTTATTTACTTTTTTTTAGTTTTTCTTTGACATAGCAAAAATTTTGATAACTTGGTTAAATAGAATTTGAATTATTAGGACTGTCGGCCATTAAATGGACCGAGCAGAGTGTTGCAGCATATTTGTGGAAGACTTAAAATATTACAACAGTTCTCATAACAAATACTTTTATTAATGACTAGGATGATGACCAGCATTGCCATGGGGGCCCAGCCTGAAAAAACCCGCCCGGGCCCACTTGAAAAAACCCATTATGGGTTTTTCAAAAATTTTCATGATTTTACAATTGTATCAATATTTAATCTAAGTTATCAATGCAAAAATAAATGCGAATTTAAATATATTTCAAAAGAACCAGATTTAAAAGGAATTTCTAAGCATTAATAAAATGCCCCTCCACCCCCCCCTCAAAAAAAAAAAAAAAAAAAAAATTAGCTGTAAAGAAAGAAAAGAAAAAGTTTTTAATTGATCTCTTATTTGCAATTAATGAAAGAAACGATATAAATTTAGCATATTTAACTTAAAGCAGGGTTGTTATGATTTTGCCCAACTCAAAAATTCAACTGTTTTTTTTTTCAAAATTTCAACTTTAAATTATGTAAGGTTTAGGTTAATTTTTTTAAATATCGTTATTAATATTTTAATATTGATATGAGGATATATTTCTTAATAACAATACACCACTCATATAGTTTCTTTCTTCATCACAAGGGGGGGGGGGATGCTTAATTCTCCCACTGATTAAAAAGAAATATGTCACTCTTACTTAAATAAGGAAAATATGTATTCCTTGCAAGTATAATGCGTTTAAACATATTGTTCACTCGCAAGAATAGTGACACATCTCAACAAAAGTAAATTTTAAATGAGAGGCAAAAGACAATTTGCATAATTATACTGTATAGCAGTTAGTTCTACATGCAGAAATGGAAACATGCATAAAAACACAAAATCTTCAAGAATGAGGATGCAGAATGAGGTATCGAGAGTTGAATACCTCCTTACACAATCCACCTCACTTCTGTGGTCAGAAGTCACAAATGGATATATCATTAAAAAAGTAAATTTCCATATAACTTCACTTATGAAACTGTTTGTGTAGCAAGACACACATATGATGGAATAAAATGATTAGCGGAATAAAACACAGCATGAACTTTTGCGAGATTTATCACTTTTCTTGTAGTTGATCGATATGATGTTTTAACATATTTTAAATTGATTACATATTACAGGGAAGGTGGCAGTTTGTTAACATGTATCAAACTATAGTAAAAATCGTAAATAAGCCTTAAATGAATTATTATTAAATGGATTATTATTAATAATCCAAAACATGCAAAAACAGTAAATCTTAAAAATCCATCATAGTTTTTTAAGAATCTGATTGTAGTTTATCTCGTAAAATACTACAGTACACTCCCTCTAATCCGCACAGGTTGGGACCAAGGGTTTTGCGGATTATAGAATTTCGCAGATTATAGGTCATTTCTTTGTTTACATTCTAATATTTGGAATTTATCAATAAATGTTAAATATGCAGCAAATAAATAACACAGAAATGAAAGAAAATACTTTTTCATGCATAAAAAGCTATAGTCAATAGGAACACATTTAAATGATATAATAATATAAAATTAATTGAAAACATTTTTTTTATTTTTAAATCTATCAAACATCACAGTGATGGTTGTTTGCTTTATCATTTTTTATTTATGCTATGCAGTTTAATCTTGATGCCCTTAAGAGTCAGAATTTCTTGATTAGTAACATAAGTTTGTTTATTCTAAAAAAATAAGATATTTATCCTCAAGAGCTATCTATCTTTTACATAGTCAGCAAATGTGCTCAGAAGATAGCAGTCTTAATAGTTATTTATAAGATACATAAAACATTTTCTTTTAATAAATGCAGAAATGCATTAAAAATTTCTAAATTCATCAGTACAGTCAAACCTTTATTATAGTCAAAGTGTGCATCTTGGTTAAAAAAAAAGGAGAATTTAACTGTTTGTTTACATCTGAAATATAGAGCGGATTATAGGGTTGCAGATTAGAGGGAGTGGACTGTATTATGATCAATCACAGTAAAGAATTACACCTATAGTAGTACTGGAATTTTGCATTTCTGAATCACAATACAATTGATGGTAAAATACAGTAGACTCCGTCAAAGCCACACAGCTTGGGACTAGAGGTTGTGCGGATTTTAGAATTTTGCAAATTTCTGGTCATTGCCTTGTTTATATTTTTTAAAACAGCAATTTAAATGTAATTAATAATGCAGTCAAAACTATAATGAATGCTTACAATATAATAAAAAATAAAATAACTAATATACTAAAATAATAAAAAATTACATAATTTTCAAAATGATTAAAGTATTAAAACCAGTTCAAGTTAATAATTATTAAGGTATGATTACATGTCCATTATGCAGATGAAATGTACTTTTCCGAAATTAATCATTGTGCCTTCATAAAGGCACATTACTAATTCATATCAAAATAATAAAATATGGAAATTTTACGGTCAGACTTAATAACCAAAAAAAAACTTGACTAGTACATAAATATATTTGGTAAGATTGTGATTACCAGTGATATCAGCAATATCTTAAATTTTTCAGAAATAAATTAAATTTATTTTTCCTTGATGAAAAAACAGGAATTCAGTAATAACAAAAATTACAAATTGAAATATGTTTGGAATCGATATAAGACTAAAACAGTCAAATTTTGTAATTATATCTGAACTAAATATTTCATAGTTTACATTCGTAAATTATGTGGGGATTTTAGGGAGTCTACTGTAATAGAATATTTAAAAATATGCATAAAATCAGGAGAAATATGTCAAAAATCAGGAATATAGAAAAACATGTGAAAATTAGAGTTTTCTGTTGAAATCTGGAGACTTGACTCGTCTGAAATATTTATTTTAATTAAAATATAACAAAAATAAAGCTTTAAGGATTACCTTTTTTAAATGCTCAGGTACTTCATGCCTCATTTTATGGCCAAAAAACTGGGACTTCAACTTTATTTTCTGCTACACTCAACCATGATTTCTAGAAAAAAAAAAATATTTTTTTTATTTATTTATTGTAAGCATGATTTGGCCTTCTTTAACATGGTGTGCCAAGTGCATGAACTGAATGTGAAAATGGCGATTTTCTGATAGGACAGAAACATTTTATGTTCTGGCAGCCTTTGAAAATGAAAAATCATTGCACACACACTTAAAATTAATCTGGAGGACTTTTTTTTGCATATGTGTGTGTGAATGTTTGTTTCGCGACTATTTTTGACATTTGTAAAAGGGAAAGGTTTCAGTCTTTCAATTCAATAAATTTTTTCCTCTGAAAATAATTATACAACTTAAGAGATTGTTCTAGTTTTGTAGCATTTTCTTACTGATTTTTCCTTGAAATTTGCATTTTATTTTTGTGATCTTCTGGCGAAATTCACATAATCTTTTCGCTATACTCTGATAAAATTCACATATTCTTTCTGAGATATTTTAAATAAATTCACATTCAAGACTTGAATTTCAGGGCGGGGTGGCGGGATTCGAGCCTGAAATTTTGAAATCCCACCCAAAAGAATATCAATATCGTATGCGGGAGGCTCCCGCTACAAAAAAATCACAAATTTTCTGATATTTTCGTGTGAATGAATGACATATTTTGCGAGTTTTTTACAGCGACAAATTGATCGAATTCACGATATTTTTCGCAATGGATCGTCAAATTTCGCATTTTTTTCTGCAATCGATTGACAAGTTTCGTGCAATTTTCTGTCGCGAGAACGGAGTAATTCCGTTTCAAATTTTCCAAAAAGTTAACACATTCGATTTCAAAAGTTATGAATAATCATTTATCAGCTCAGAAATTCGGATAGTTATCTCCGAATTTCCATACTAATAACCGATTTTTCATAGCTTTTGAACGGAGGACTAAATGTATATTTTCACAATCAATTTCATCAATCATTTGCAGAAAATTTTGTTAGATTATCTCGATAGAAACGTCAATTTTCTCAAAGAATCGCGAAATAAAAACTCGCTTTTTCTTAAATGATCGCTATAAAACATAAATTTCTTTAAAAAATCGAGAAATAAACACTAATTTTGTGAAATGGTTGCGGAATAAACGCGAATTTCGTAAAATCATTGTGGAGTAAACGCGAATTTCATAAAATGATTGCGGAATAAACACGAATTTTGTAAAATGACTGGGGAATAATTGCGAATTTCATGAAAGGATCGCCATATAAACAGCGACCTGGGAAGGGGAGGGAGAGTCGCCCTGGGTGCAGAAAAGTACGGGTGCCGATTTTCTACTACCAACATCATTTTTGGCCTGTAAGAAGAAAAAGAATACTAAATTGAAATTTTGCATTGAGTACAGTTTTCTCTTTGCACGACCCTGCATATAAACCCAAATTTATCAAAATGCCACTTAAAAAACACGAATTTTATGAAAGAATCTCGAAGTTTTCATTAAAAGATCATAAAAAAACGGCAATTTTGTTGATAATCGAGGAAAAAAATGCTAAATTCTTTAAAGGATTGCGGGAAAATGCCAAATTTGTCAACGGGATCTTCAAACTTAATTCTAAGCAAAAACTTCCTTGAAATTCGCAACTAATTTTCTGAAAAGTTACAGCAGATTGTGCGAGAAATGGAAGGGGGGGGGGGGAGGGAAATTACTTTTGGTTCTGTGTTTTTTCTGCGACCTTTTGACGAAATTTGTGGATTTTTCGCGATCTTTGAACGAAACTATCGGACTTAGTTTTTTTTTTATGAAATTTGCAAATTTTTCACGGTTTTTTGAGGGAATTTGCGGATTTTTCACGGTTTTTTGACGAAATTTGTGGAATTTTCGTGATTCTTTGACAAAAATTGCAGAATTTTTGAGATCGTTTGGCGAAAGTTGTGGTTTTTTTGCGATTTGTGTTTTTTTGCAGGTATTTTGATGATATTTTCGTTTCAACTGTGATCTCCATCCGAAATTTGCATTTTTTCCCCGAATCTTTGATGAAATTTCTGTTCTTTCACTATTGTTTGACGAAATTCACATTTTTTTCACGATCTTCAGACGAAATTTTAGTTTTTTCACGATTATCTACAGAAATTCGTGTTTTTTGCGCAAAACTCTAACGATATTTACGATTTTTCTGCGAATGATTTACGACATTGATTTTTTTGGGAGGCGATTTAACGAAATTTGCAATATGTTTTTGTCTAAATTTCCGGATTGAGGACGATTTTTTTTCCCGGAACCGAAAACCTTTGATTTTTGAAAAATACATAGCAGAATCGCCTTTGGATCGTTTAGTTAGTATGCTAAACCCAGGGCAAACATATTTTGGTGCCCCCCCCCCTTTCCTCAGTAAAGCATATTTACAAATATAATTTTACTAATTTTCTAATATCTTACTTCATTTAAAATTAATAATAATAAAATATGTAATACTGAACTATGTATTCTCTTTTGTAAAATATTGATTCATTAATCTTGTAAGTGGAATCGGAAATAATCTAAAAAGATTCCGGTTTATACAGGATCTTTATGCCATATCCTTAAATTCTTCTATATTTTGGCATAACCCAGACAGGACGTGTTTAACAATACCGTGTTAAACATAAACGTGAGAAATATCAAAATACAACAGGTTCACATGGTCTCCCTTCGCCTGGCGCCTAGGGCATGTGCCCCCTCTGCCCCCCCCCCATTAGTTTTGGTCTGTTAACTTGTTATCCAACACTGGTTCAAACAGCACCCCCTCCCCCTGATTCAACAATAGCTCTAAATATATATATATATTAGGGATGCACCGAATAGTGATTTTGGCCGAATACCGAATATTCGGCCAACAGCTGAACCGAATACCGAATATTCGGCTAGCCGAATAGTAATTGTTGGGCCGAATACCGAATATTCGGCCAGCCAAATAGTAACTATTTGGTCGAGTACCGAATATTCGGCTTTCCAAATACTTTTTATATTTCAAAGTTTAAAGGTATTAAAATGTTACTTTTTAAAACAGTTTTACATGATATTTAATAAAAGAGACTTATATTTTAATAAACGAACTTTTTATAAGAACATTCAGTATTGAAAAAAATCTGCCCTTTTTTTTTTAAGAAGCATAATTATGAGTCTTTTTCAATTAATAAAATCATCTTAAATATCATGATTTCTTCAACGAATTAAAACAAATATTTTGAAATCAAAGAGAAATAATGAAAAAAAATAGTTGAAGAAAAACTATACAGTCTCACATTTGTTCTTTTTAAATAACTCAAGGCAGATTTTTTTCAATATCAAGTATAAATACTTTCAACTTAATTCTGAATAAAGGAATGCCTAAGTCATAGTTCTTTACTTATGAATGGTGGCATTTTCCATCCTTCTCATCATATCATATTTTACAGAAATCAAAGCATGTGAGTTGAAAATATAGTTATAGTACCTTCTTTATTGTTAATGCAACAAACGAAAACACAAGTTTTCTTGAGTTAAATTTTACATATAGCAAATAAATAATGTAAAAACATTCTATTTTATTTAAATATGATTTTATTTCTAACTATTTTAAATATATTTATAAATTGATAGTTAAAAGCAGAAATCGTGAAAAGTTTTTTAAAATGTGTTTTAAAAGGCTTTATTAAGCATTCGATTCGGCCAAATACTTTGATATTCGGCCAAACCAAATATTCGGCAGGCCGAATACTTTCATATTCGGCCAAGCCGAATATTTGGCTTAACCGAGTAGTTTGATATTCGGCCTAACCGAATATTCGGTAAAATGGCCGAATACCGAATAGATACCGAATATTCGGTACATCCCTAATACATATATATATATATATGGCATTATTGATAATACTTGCTAATCTTAATTGGCAAACGGCAGAGCTCCCAGCTTTCTTGTTAAATTTTTCTTTTTGTTTTTTAATTTAAATAGATAAAAATATAAAATAAGGATCATTTATGTATTATATCATTAAAATACATACAAATGTGTATATTTACATTTATATTAAAACTGCATTATTATTATAAAGATATTTGTATCTAAATTTTGTTACGTTTAATATGAAAAGCATTTATGTCCTGTCTGCAACTCATAAACTTGAATGACTAATTCTACATTTAAAAAAACTATAAAAAAATAAAATATTGCTAATATTAATTTATATATACATTCAATTCTTATCAAAAATATTTTTTTAAATAAAATTGACATTTTCTAAAAAGTATAAAAACTTTCAACTATTTCAAATTTTCAAAAACTTTGAAACTTTCAACTTTCAAATGGAAACTGCGTACATCATGTCTGCAACGTCTATAATTTGTGATTTGTTTCGAATTTAAATTCTTTTCTCAGTAACATATAAATGTATTTTGAAGAACTTATCTTTTATAGTAACAATTCAAATTATTCATTCAGCTCAGTATCTTATAAACAAATAATTCAATGAACTTTGTAAATGTCATGTACGCAATACTGTGGAATCATCCATAAATAAACTAGAAATGTATATATTTTAATGTATTTACAAGTAAGAAATTTATCCTTTTTCTTAGTAAATGTTAAAGTATTATCATCATTTTTTTAAAAATAGGTATTACTTCTATTACCTTTCAAACTGAATTTCGTGGACATCAGTGAAATATGCAATACTAAATTAATCACCTGAATTAAACTGGTAAACAAGTTAAAAATAAATATTAATAGAATTGAATTATAACTTTAAACTCAAAAGTAAATAATAATATAACACAAACTTACTTTATTTATGTAAGTAAAATGCTTTAGAACATCGAAGTGTTGATTAGGCGGGAACATATCACTTCCGATTCTCGCGGTTGCAGAAACACTCGAATTGAGAAATAGTTGGACTGCGCATGCGTTAGCTAGGATTTCGTTCACTTCGGAAAGTAAACCGAAAATTTCCTGATTCTATCGGAAAGTGAAAACAGCTCTGACATATCAGATAATATCGGGAAGGTTCCTGCTAATTTGAATAACGTTCCAAAAATTTTTTACAGTGTAGTGATAAATCTTGCAGGGTTCAGTCTGCGTTTGCAATGTATAAGCGGAAAAAATGAAATTATTTACGACATCACATTAAAAACATCAAAAATAACAGTATTTCTCCACTATTTAATGGATGTTATTATACATATAAACCTTCCTCTTGAATCACTCTATCTATTAAAAAAAACCGCATCAAAATCCGTTGCGTGCTTTTAAAGATTTAGCGTACATAGGGATATAGGGACAGAAAAAGCGACTTTGTTTTATACTATGTAGTGATTTCTCCACTATTTAATGGATGTTATTATACATATAAACCTTCCTCTTGAATCACTCTATCTATTAAAAAAAACCGCATCAAAATCCGTTGGGTAGTTTTAAAGATTTACGCGTACATAGGGATATAGGGACAGAAAAAGCGACTTTGTTTTATACTATGCAGTGATTTCTCCACTATTTAATGGATGTTATTATACATATAAACCTTCCTCTTGATTTACTCTATCTATTAAAAAAACCGCATCAAAATCCGTTTGGTAGTTTTAAAGATTTAAGCGTACATAGGGATATAGGGACAGAAAAAGCGACTTTGTTTTATACTATGTAGTGATTTCTCCACTATTTAATGGATGTTATTATACATATAAACCTTCCTCTTGAATCACTCTATCTATTAAAAAAACCGCATCAAAAACCGTTGCGTAGTTTTAAAGATTTAAGCGTATATAGGGATATAGGGACAGAAAAAGCGACTTTGTTTTATACTATGAAGTGATAAATCTTGTAGGGTTCAGCCTGCGTTTGCAATGTATAAGCGGAAAAAATGAAATTATTTACGACATCACATTAAAAACATAAAAAATAACAGTATTTCTCCACTATTTAATGGATGTTATTATACATATAAACCTTCCTCTTGAATCACTCTATCTATTAAAAAAAACCGCATCAAAATCCGTTGCGTGCTTTTAAAGATTTAGCGTACATAGGGATATAGGGACAGAAAAAGCGACTTTGTTTTATACTATGTAGTGATTTCTCCACTATTTAATGGATGTTATTATACATATAAACCTTCCTCTTGAATCACTCTATCTATTAAAAAAAAAACGCATCAAAATCCGTTGGGTAGTTTTAAAGATTTACGCGTACATAGGGATATAGGGACAGAAAAAGCGACTTTGTTTTATACTATGCAGTGATTTCTCCACTATTTAATGGATGTTATTATACATATAAACCTTCCTCTTGATTTACTCTATCTATTAAAAAAACCGCATCAAAATCCGTTTGGTAGTTTTAAAGATTTAAGCGTACATAGGGATATAGGGACAGAAAAAGCGACTTTGTTTTATACTATGTAGTGATTTCTCCACTATTTAATGGATGTTATTATACATATAAACCTTCCTCTTGAATCACTCTATCTATTAAAAAAAAACCGCATCAAAAACCGTTGGGTAGTTTTAAAGATTTAAGCGCACATAGGGATATAGGAACAGAAAAAGCGACTTTGTTTTATACTATGTAGTGATATTACAAATTTTAAATTTTTTTCGCCAAAACTAACCTTTATACTATCTTAATTTTCTTATAATAATATTCCGTAATTACTTCAATTTATTAAATTAAAATCTTGTTTCTAGATCTAATCTGTTAATCTTTATGCAGACGATATAAATTCTTAATTCGCCTTAAAAACATTATTCCAGTATGCGTAAATTTAAAAAGATGGCTCTAAATTAAAAATATTCTTAATTAAACTTTATTTCTTAATATTCCAAATAAAACTCATTTCTTCTATGTTTTTATCAACCCTTTTTAAGAAAGTCTTATTAAATTTATTCCAAAACCATACCTTTCAAAAGATATCATTATTTTATTTTATCTATTTATTTATTTTCCCTCCGTCAACCTTTGATAGTGTGCATATCAATAAATTCATTTCTTTTCTTTTTCTCTTAAAATTAATCATCTATAAAAATGTCTGCCTAAGAAATTCTGAGTCGATTATAAATTGGTTAAATAATATTTTTTTTTAAATAAAATTATCGTCTGTAGAAAATAGTCTCGTAGCTGGACAAGAATTCAGTTTACATAAAAGAATGATGGTTTGAGGTTAGAGAATGTTCTAGAATTTTCTTTTTAGATTTAAAAGAGGAAGCTCGAGAGGTGGTAAGGAGGAAGAGAAGGAGGATTCTTGGGTGCGCTCTTGCATGAGTACGACTTGATGTAGTAAAGCATGGAATATTTTTTGGATGTTTCGGTAAAATATCGTCTGCAAGAGGAGCTTTTCCCTCTATTATAGCTACAGTTTAACAAAATGAACTTGCAGAAGCCAAGGAGTGATTATTTTGACCTTCTACATTTATTTATTTTGTTTTTTTTTCTCGCTGGCCATGACTTCTGTGCGGAGCAAGGGAAACCTGGCGATGATGTTTCTGCCCCCCTAACTTCAAAATGTCACACACACACACACACACACACACACACACACATATATATATATATATATATATATACATAATAACATTTATTGTAAAACAATATATAACCATTAAAATTAATAAAAAATTACCACATAGAAAACATAGAAAAAAAATTAAAATGAATATAATCGAAATTTGTAGAACCAAAGTAGAATCTTCAGGTCCACAAATACTTTGGAACTACAAATAAAGTGTGTGGTTTCATCTTCTTATTACCCATGAAAAGCAAAATAATACGAATTTGGAGTTACCAACACACACACACACACACACACACGCACACGCACACACACATATATATATATATATATATATATTCTCCTAGAAGTTTCAACGTTTTTGAATTACGAAAAAAGACCTGTGTAACAAAAACCACATTACGTGTATCTCTCTCTGTGTATTTCTGTGTATTTCAAACATATATACTCACGGAAGAAGAAAACGAATTTTCAGAGCAAATGGCCATCAACTATTCAGAAGAAATTGGGGATCTCACAACAACTCTCGACATTTAGGAATTTAAATTATTAGTTTACGCTTACCAAATTATTAGTTTACTTTTTAAATTTTAATAAAATTTGTGTGATAAATTCAGATCGTGATAATCTGATTATTGATTGTTGCAATTTGTAGGATGGGGGGAGGGAGAGTAGTAGGAAAACGTAGATAATGAGTTTGTAATACATTTTAATTATTACCAGAGAAAGTGAAAAATATATTTAATTAAATAGATATTAAAGCTGATCAAAAAGGCCTTTGAAAGTTGGAAACAGAACGATAGCATTTATTTGACTTAATTTTCTCATGTCAAAAGCTATCGCTGAGAACAAGCCATTAGTTTTAAATGAATGCATACATTTTAATTCATGAAATCGAAATATTTTTCTATATTAATGTTAAAATAAGGTAATTTCCAGATTCTTTTCAATCCACGAGGCCACAACATCAAAAGATGAGAGTAAATACTTTCAAAGCATAGATTCCTTGGCATTTTTTCAAAGGATTTGGCACAATTTTGCTTTCAAAAATGAGATTTTTTTTGCAAAATGAGTAAAACGGCTTCGAAAACAAATTAGATTAACTTTTCTACTTGTTCATATAGTATACATTTCATTGACGGCTAAACACATACCAAAAACTTTTTATATTAAAAAAATAAATTATGTATTTAAATAAAGTTTAGAAGTTTATTAAAAGCGGTATTTTCGTGTTAATCGCATGCAAGAGTTCGCTAACAATTTCTCTACGTACAGCGGCCTTTTTTGATTTTGATAATTTAAATAGTTTAATTGCATAATTCGGCTACATGTCTGTCAAATTTGTGTTTTATAAACATTATTTTGCTGATTTTATTTATCTATCGATGAAGTTTAAATGTTACTATAGAATATTACCTAGGCACAATTGCAGAACAGTTTACATTCTTTTAAATTTAAAGAGAGTAATCTTCCGTAATCGGGTTTTTCGTGATAGAGATAGAATTAAAAAATGTTAGAAAATTATCCTAAAAACCATAAAAAATATGTAAATTGTAAAAGAATTCGAAACAAATTACATTGGAAAGACATCTGCTTTCATTTTCAATAGCATAATAATTACAATTGTGCAAAGAAATAAAAAAAAGTTTGGAAATTTAAAATAATTACAGTAAAATCAAAATTTACTGACCAAATTGTGTCACGTTTTTATTTTGCAATATAGATTAACTAAATATAGATTTCAAAAACGTATAAAAACTCAACATATTTTCGAAATTTATGTTAAATTTCAATTCGTAAATAGTGAAACAGATGTATCGAAATAAAGACGCAAACAAAATAAATATTAATTTAAATCATTATTTTTCGCTGAAATGATTTTAACTATCAAAACTATTGAACGATGCCTAAGTGTAACAAAATATTTTGGATTAAATTTTATGATTTCATTTTGATAAAGTGGAAATGAAATTATACATTTTCGATTAAGAACGAATGGAATAACATGGCAGTTTCAATGTAGATATACTTCAATGATTATTTCTTCAACAGTTTTCCACTCGTGATTGCAATGAAATAATATCACAATTTGGCATCGAGGATTACCTGAAACAGGTGCTGATATCATTCATTCTCATGTTGAAGTTAAGTAAAAAAATATATGTAATAAATTTATTATTAAATTTAACACGAGAAGGTTTAAAATGAACTATGAATTGGTTTATTCTAACAACTCAGGCATTTAACTGTCCCACACTTTTAATCAAACAACACAAAATGTGGCTGTTCATTTTCATGTTCTGAAAAATCCGTTTCAGTTATTTATTTATGTGGAAATGTTTAGGTTTTCTGATGACTGAAATATGCAGTCTTATAAAAATTATTTACTCAATAATTGAATTATCACATTGCTAACTAAGCGTAAAACCAACAGAGTGATAAATGCCCAAACTGGAGATCGAACCCGGAACCCTTGGAATAGCGTACCAAGTGCTCTACCATTTAAGCTACGAAAACGATGACCAGCATGATATTTCCCATTCACCATATGTTGGTAAGGCTGCAACAGCAGCACAAGATGGAAATGTCTACCTCTACATGAGCACACAAACCTGCGGCGTAATATAAGACACAAGTGAACCCAGCATCGCTGAACACAAATATACTTTTAATTATTTTTTCAATTAATTTTCATTAGCAAAATTACGCATATTCTCTGCTGAAAACTAATTTTAAAAATCAATTAAAATTATAAAAATTATTTTGCCAGGCTCTGTCACATCGACGTCGATGAAAATGAAGTGAAATATATTCTTTATAATCATAAAGTTCCAGAAAAATCCGACAACTATGCTTTAAAATACTCGACAAAATGACTAAAATTCAAAGTGTCTGGTGATTAATGGTGGTATAGTGTAAATGCACAAAATTTGTCATGAAAACGTAACATGATAAAGTTTAAACTGCACTGTGGAGGAAGCAAATTGTTTATTCTCACGACTCTGGCATTTATCTGTTGACCAAAAATTGGATATTTGTACGGATATTTGTAGTGCACGCTTTCATGTACTGGAAAATCCAACTCAGTCAATTATTAATATGATAATGTTTTATATTTCTTCAGCTTGGAATATGCAATACATTAAATACTTTATAACGTTGGTACTATGTACGTAAAAATTCTTTTGCATTATATTTATTACTCAAAATATCTTTCTCAAACGATGCTCTCAATAATTAGGAATAAAGAAATATATGAACTGAAAGGATAAATGATTTTCTACTTATTTGCAGAGCTAAAAAAGGCAATAAAAGTATTACAAATACACATTTACATAAATCAACAATTATATTACGTGATTTAAAATGTCATAAACAATCAACATAATCGTAACAGCTGATTTTAACCCTTTATCTGCTGAATTATGAATTCATCAAAATTTTATCTTCTAAGGCATTTTTTGTGAATTGTTTAAACTACATGAAAAGATTTAGATAATCGTTTAATAATTTTTAGAAGGATTGAATGATTTAGAAGAATTAATTAAATATGTATTTATAGTGATTTTGTGTAATATTTATTACCCCACTCAAATCTTATATTTTATTCTTTTTTTTTAGTATTTTATAGAATTAGTAAATGTAGAAACATGATGTTACAATAGAAATAGTCAAAACTTTTCGAATTGTAAAATCCCCTCCTTTTCTCCCAACACCAAGAAAGCCGAAAAGATAAAAAGACAAAAGAAGTCACACTTTTAAAATGTTTTTGTTTTGTGTAACCAATATTGCTTTTGAAACAAGATAAATTAATGTATCTATAACTCACTCTAAACTATATTACAGGTAATCGATGTAGTAAATGAATTTTATAATAATTTATTTTAATGGTATTTATAAGTATCGTCAGTACATTATTTTTGATAATTTAATTGTTTTGAAATAGACTCTTCTAACTCTGAATAGTTCTTTCTGCCTATAACGAAGCACTGTAAAAATGAAATAAAAATACGATAATAATATGATATAAAAATCGTTTACAAGCGCTTAATTACTTCTTTTTTCCCCATAACTTTAATGTTTAAATTTACAAGCACATTTCTTAAAAAATATTTAAATAAAATTTTCAGGTTTTTTTTTAATTTTCAAACACAAAACAATTATTTAAAACAAACAAATGCCCACTACCTGTGTTCGGTAAACTATATCAAATAATACTAAGATGCAGAATACATTATAAGCCAAAAATCCTTTTGTTAAAGCTAATTGATTATCATCATTTATTTCCGACTATGTATCAAAAAATAATAAGAATGTTTTGCTATAAATTAGTTCGCAAAAAATTGATCTAGAAAATAAATAAATAAATAAACAATAAAATAAATAAATAAATAAAATAATTAAAAAAACTTAAATACTTTCTCAAATAATAAAAATAAATAAATAAAATAAAATAAAACTTAAATACTTTCTCAAATAATAAAAATAAATAAATAAAATAAAATAAAACTTAAATACTTTCTCAAATAATGTTCATGCAACTAAAACTTTGCTTTAAAGTAAGACATAAGCAAAATTTTAGGGGATTTTAGAAAGTGAAGAAAAGATTTCTATTATTCAATAATAAAATTTAGAAATGCAGTATTGTTTTTGAAAATGTCATTTAAGAGGTGAATAGGTATCATAAGTAAAAATTAATGGAAATAAAAGGAGCTTACCTTTCTAGGCCAGTTACGGCTTTCTTTCATGGCAGTGGGAGAAAAAGGACGAGGTCCTACGAAAAAAAAAGAAATAAATATTTTAAATTAACATGAAATATCCGATATAGAATAAAATAATAATACAAAAAATTCCTAAAGATTAAAATGATAACATTTTTTGTGAAATTCCAGGTTTTAGTACCATCTGAAAACTTAAACCCTCTTCACAACAACTTTCTGACTCATTTTTAAAGGTGACGACATAAAATGGCTAGTTATGACTACTAAAGCACTTTCGATTTTGACTTCAAACTAGTTTTCCATTTTTTGATAAATAAATTACTTAACGAGTTGTAATGATTCTGGCAACGTGATGGCAATTTTATTTTGCCTTTGTCGATCCGCCATGTCGAGATTACGTACAAAATGCCAACTTTACTGAAAGATCTTTTGCATTTACCAAAAATAGAAAGCATTTTCTATTAAATAGCTGCTCAATAAGAGTGCCTGCCAATTTCATGCGTTTTTATATAACAAAAAAATAATATTAATTTTACAAGTAAATATAACATGTTAAAATAAATAGCCATCTATTTCATACATTTTTAATTAAAAATAAGAAATGAAATAAATTTTTATTTAATGCTTAAAAATCATCAACATTTGTGAAAAAATTATTAATAAAGAGATTATTGTTATAAAAAATTCTTCTATTAAAACGTTTTATTAATTTCATAAATAACTATTTTAAAAATTCTGCATGTTACTTAGTTTCTTGTTTAAAAAAATAATTTTATTGTTAAGATGTAAGCTCTCGAAATGAACGCAATTCAATATGCACTTAAAATAGTTTATGCTATCAAAATTTAATTGCATTAATAATCAAATGAAATCGCAAGAGAGATAATTTAATTCTTTTCAGTATAATACACAATGTATTTAGAAAGGAAAAAAAACCTAATCATTTTATATAGTAATTGTTGAGAGTAATCTATGTGAACACAGTTTTAATTATATTAATTAAAAAAGAATAGAAATAGATTTTAAAAAATAACAATATAATAAAACCCCCAATAATTTTTGCAGAGGTATTTTGATACTTTGTTGTAAAATATTTTTGATGTTCAAAAATTCAAACACGAATGTTAACAATGATAAAAGTAAAAAATTTCCAAGCTATGTTTATGGTTTGTTTTAATAGACTGCAAAAACTTGTTTATAGATTTAGTTAACAGTGCAAAAGTGGTTTACACATAAAATTAAAATTTTAAAAATACGCAAAATAAGAAATAAAAATTGATTTTATTTTAAAGGGTTTGATTTTTTTTTCTTTTCTTTCCTTTGTTTGAAAAAAAAAATCTATTTTATATTTTTCACTAGTTTCTATTCCCTATAATATGCAAACTATCCCAGTAAAACAGTATGGTCAAACTCGAAGCCATTTTATAGTTATTTAAAGCTTGATGGCAATGCGTCCACCACCGACTTAAACCAACGCCCCCTAGATTAAGAGAAAGCCATGATGCGCTTTGTCTAGGTGTCATGAAGCATCACACGAAGCAAGCTAATTTTCGGAAAAATGTTGAAGAACTTACGTGTATTGATTTCGTTGACTCTTGGAACTATCAATTATTAACCCTTTCAGGGTCAAAGCACTTTAGTTCTTAAAATGCTGAAATGATTGAACGACACCAGAATTTAAAAACAAATTTATTACAAAATAAATAAAAAAAATTTCTTCGCATACTTGATGAAATTAAAATTTTCCTTTCAATATTCTGGTGTCAATGTAGAATTTCTCAATTAAAATTAAGTGGGATATATTTTATCCCATTACCCTTCATTCGGTTAATAGTGGTCCTAAGAAGGAAACACATAAAATCCAAAAGAAAGTTCGAGTGCTCAAATACTTGCATTAAGGCATCAAAACCGTCATAATTTAAGCTTATACAGCGTGAGTATCTTTAACGACGGATATATTTCAATTTAAAAAAAGATAACCTAAATGTCATTAACTATTTGATCGTATGCACATTCATTTCCCCCCCCCCCCCCTAAAAAAAAAAGAAAAATTACTTATATTCATGATTGAACGAAATATAACCTCATCCGCGGCACAGGCAGCCTATTTTGAAACAATAATCAACAAAAAACAGATCCATCAAAATTTACTGCTTGAGAAAGAGGAGGCTGTTCTCTTTGGCTCTAAAACATCGAACTGAATGTGAAATGCTTTAGACATATTTCACTCCGTTTAAAAATTTTTAAAATTTAATTGCATTTTAAGTAAAATAAAATGATAAAATTACATTTTTTTTTTCTAACTGAGCAGCATAAGAACGCAAAAACTATTCAATCAATCTTGCTGATTTTTTTTCTACTTATTATTAGTAAAGGGAGCATACTTTATTGGAGTGTGGACCACTATGCACCACTTTTAGTAAAAGTAATTTTAGAAACACGCAAGAGTACAAAAACAAAATTAAAAAAAAATCTTTTTTTTTTTTTTTTTTTTTTTTATATATATATATATATAAATGACCACCGTTTTGTTGATTTTTTACTTTTTGCCTAAAAGTGCATAAACTTCAGATAATCTTATTCACTTTCATAATAAAGAAAATTGACTGCAAACTACTCTGGAAATTTATAGGATTTTGCCCTATTGCAAGTGCAGGGTGCCGGCGCTACGGCGTTTATTCACGCAATTCAAACCCCATCATCATTTTTTGGTTTAAAACTTTTTGAAATATTCTTCAAATTCTTAAAATTAACATGAAAAATATCCGGAGCAAAAATCTTCATTCCTATTCCAGAAAAAAAAAATATATTTAAAAATCCTTTTTTCCCCCTCAAGCAAATGTCAAATCAATTTGATATTTCTGATTAAAAGTCTTTCGTGAAAAATTGTTCAAAAAAATCACTTACAGCAAAATATTTTTTATTAGGTCCAGTTGTCAATTAACAGAGAGATTTTTTTTATAAAAAAGATAAAGAAGACGACCTGAAAATTATTTCGTTATTTTATAGTTTTATAGAAGATAAATATATGAAGTGAGAATAAAAAATTATTAATGTCTGTGAAAGAGAATTTCAAAATTTTATCAAAATATATTCTTATTTAAAAGCTCATCGTATAACGCAAAACAATTTTTCTCTTTTAGGGAAATTTGTTTTTGATAACACAAGAAACATTTATAAGTTCTAATGCAAAGAAAATTAATTAAATTAACTAAATTAGATAATTTAAAAAGTTCCGTTCAAAATAAAAAAGAATATTACAAAATAATTATAAAAATTTAAATTTGTTAATAACTTGATGTTAATAAATATTTTAATATGAATACCTATTCTTAAATTAGATAACTGCTTTATTTCTGAATAACAATAAAAAAGTATTAAAATGTATTAAAATAATTCAAAATGAAAGAATAAAATGTGTAACAAACATTTTATAACTGATGGATTAATGTCAAATAAAATTTATTATTTAGTAAAAACTCTATTTAATAAATTAGTTTTAATACATTTAGAACAAATTTATCTACCTTTAAAATTTCCGCAAAATGTTATAAAGTAAAAATAACATGAAATTACTTTTACCAAAGACTATCTTTTCTTTTTTGTTATCGAATACTATTAAGAAAATCTCTCCTAATGCATTAATCAATTGGGAAAAAGTTTAAATTCTAAGTTATTAAACTCGTTTTTTTTTTTCTTCCTTTTTTCTTTTTTAAAATCTCAACGGTGCTGTTGAAGGCAAAATTATTTCACAGTGATAAATGTTTTTCATTTATTACTAACGAGAAAACTTTTATCATGTTATTACTTTCTTCTTTACTTTGATAGCACACATGCGTTATTTTTAAGGATTAATAGAAAATAATGCTTTAATAATGATAGCTTTTTAAACGCCAAAAAAATATTCATGTTATACGTAAAACAGTATTGTGAACTATGATTTAATTGATAGTGCAGCTAAATGAAATTTAAATGAAAATTTTTGCATCCAGAAGATTCATCAATTAAGATGCAATGGAAGAATACATTCAATATTAATGAATGTCGAAGGATAAATTTCATTTAAGAGTAGTTCGAGACACAGAAATCTTCAAATTTTCTTTAAAAAAATGCACATTAATTTTTATTTTGCTTAAAATGACCATTAAACCAATAAGTTAATAAAATTAAGTTAATAAACTTAATTGGAACAGGAAATATTAATTCTTCCGTTTTAGTTTGTTTTCCAAATCTAGCATTCAAGCAATAATTTTTATAAAAATGACTTTGCGGAAATGCATTTTTTTTTCGCGATGAATTTTTTTTACCATTCCTCATATTTAAATTTCTTTAAGTTAAAAATTGTTTAAAATAAATGGTTAAAACTTGGAACATGTCTTTTTCAATTTTTTTAGTACTGATTAAGCAAATTTAAAAAAAATATATTTACTTTTAAAAATAGGATTTTTTTATAGTTGCATTTTTTTTTTCAAATTTTTATTTTAAATATCATTAATCTCTATTTAAATTGACATTTTAATAAAGGCTGAATCAAACTTAAAGCTGATATATTTCTGTTTATTTAAATGAAAACAAATTGAAATTCTACAAATGATATTTTGAGTCATAAAGATTTTAAATTACCACACATTTTTTATTAAATTAATTTTCTTTTATTTTTTAAAATATAAAAAGTTTTATGATGTGATTTTGTTTACAAATAATATGGCAACCATAGCAAAAATTTCAAAATTTTAACTCAATATAAAATAATTTAAAATGTGTCCCACTCAAGACAGGCTTGTCCAACCTTTCAGTGAGTAGGGATGCCCTTCACCTGGTTATAAGCAATTAAGAGGCTACTTCAGTCAAATGAAAAGACCCATTCACAAATGCTAATCCTATGGAAGAAATTTATACAGATATCTCGGTTGCATTTCAATATTTTTAAATGATTTTTTGGTTTTGGATATCTGAGATCGATCTGTATGCATGACGTTAGTTACTTTTTACATTTTGTTTACAGTTATTTTTTACAGGGACGCTTTCATTTTTGGAACCGGTTTGGAAAACGAAAGCAACCCCATAAAAATATCTGCAACCAAAATCGAAAACTAAAAAACGACCTCCATTCAGATCAATCTGAGTTATCCAATGCAAAAAGAATCATCTAAAAATATTGAAATGCAACCGAGATATTTTAATAAATTTCTCCCATAGGATTAGCATTAGCGAACGGGTCTTTTCATTTGAGTGAAGTAGCCTCTTAAGGATGCTATAACTTGACTAATGATGCCTTGAGTAAATCATGCAACAATATTATCTCACTCTTGTTGTCAGTAGAGTCTGATCATAAAGCCTAACTTCCAATAGTATTTTTGTAAAATAATTGTCGCTTTTTTAAATGCTGTTTTATATGATAAGTACACAGCGAACATTTACTATTCGGAAATAATGATTGGTGTTTGCCCCTGTGGTTATCACACACTGAGTAAGGTTAATCTTGGATGCATCATTTTGAACATGTATTTTATTGTGACATACAAAGGTATCTACGATTTGTAAAATCTATGTTAGTTGAAAAGACAACATAAAATAGTAAATTTAGAATGACATTTTATTTTACACAAAATTGCAAAACCTTAGTGACATACGAAAGCGCACCAAATAACCTACAAAGAATAAAATGGTTTTCGCAGGTGGCGCGTTGGACAGCTCTCGTTAAAGGTATCTGTCAATATTTAAAGAGATATTTTTTTAAAATAAATGTACAGTATTCAATAAATACAAATAATTTTGGTAAAATGTAATACAGAACGATGAAAGGCATAAAATACTCTTCAATTTATTTAAATTAATTAAGGACTTTTGCCATTTTATTTTTTAATAAAATTTCATTTTTACGGAAGATAGCGTACTCTGAATTCAAATTAATATACTTCAATTTCTTTTGTACCACATACTACTTTAATATTCACCAAGACACTGTACTATGAGTTTTACGCTATCTTCAAAATTATATAAAATATTTAAATATGCCAAACAATGATTATTTTTTCATTATAAATTACCATTTTTTAATATTCGAGTTCCTGTAAAATATTTGAATTTCCACATAAGCACTTAAATTCTAGTTGAGAACATGGTGAGTAATATGGAAAGCATTCAGACAAAATTTCACTAAAATACGTTTAAAACATTTTATGTAATAAAATTTTTCATAAATAGAAATAACGAAAACAAGTAGGTTAGTGTGATCGCAGCTCGCAAAAAGCGTTTCGTTTAATATTACTTTCAAAACAACTTGTCATTTAACTAATAAACCTAAAATGTTTATTTATAATTATTAAATTCTCACATAGATGATAGCACCAATAAATTTAATTATAAAATATTTGTAAAAGGAAGTTAATTATTTTAATGAAATTATAAATGTTCAAATCAAATTACTTACATAAAATACAAAATTCCTTTTTTTTTTCTTTTTTTCTTTTTTGAAAATTAAAAAAAAAAATAACAGACATATAAATAAAATTTTAAATTTCTAAAATAAAAATAAAAATATTTAAACTAAATTTAAAATGGTGAATCATTTATAAAGTGCAACAGTTTTTAAAATAGAGAAACTAGTCGTTGGGGGCCACCGTAATACTTACCCATCATGGATATGTATATGAAAATAAAACATGTGAAAACTATTTATACAATGCATTGCAATTCATAAACAAAATTTAAATATTGTTAATATACATAGTAATGCTTTATTAAAGAACTGCTGATGTACCAATTTCGACAAATTATATAAAACGCCAAACTACTCAAGTAGTACCGAACTGCGTAAAAAAAACATCCTTATAACTCCAAAAAATAATAATTCTATTAACTAACAATTAACTGTGTCGGATTAAGCGTCTCATTTCCAATTAAAATATACCTCTGAATCGAAATTTGAATGAAATACAGGGTCATGAAAAATCGAAGAATGTGGAAAACAGGATTACAAATATCTCGGCAACTAATAATCCAATCGACTTCGTTCTACATGCAAAATATGTGTTATTTTATTGCCTTTTACGTCCATTCTTTAAAATAAAAAAATTCGAAAACTTTTATATACCTTTCATCAAAACGAATTTTTCGAGGGTCCAAAAAAAATAGTTCCGGTTAATCGAGGTTGCTGATATTAAATAGGCTTCGTTCCATTCTTACATACTAACTACATACAAAATTTCAAGTCTCTATCTCAATTTTTTCGGGAGATAGAGCGTTTACAGACAGACAGACAGACGGCAAATTTTTTTTTCTAAATATATGTTTTTCGGAATTTCCACTATCTAAAACGTGTAAATCCGTCAAAATTTTTTTTTTCTATTTTCAAAACGATTGCAGCACATACCCTATACTACGTATGATGGGTAAGTAAAAATTGAATTCCAAAAAATATTATGAATGTTAGTAATGATAAAAATAATATAAACCCTTA
The DNA here is from genome assembly GCA_964019185.1 of Maratus speculifer. Taxonomy (NCBI): domain Eukaryota; kingdom Metazoa; phylum Arthropoda; class Arachnida; order Araneae; family Salticidae; genus Maratus; species Maratus speculifer. The sequence continues at coordinate 77,427,328 of OZ025297.1, read as the reverse complement.
AATTGGCAAAAATACGGAATTTCCTTTAATTAAATAAATCCACCTTAGCATAAAAATTTCAAGTTCCAACACCAGTGTCAGAATTAAGAACGTCCTGTTTACTAGCGAGACGCTTTATCTCCAAGATATGATGTCTACACAACTAACGTCGAAATTATGGTTCTGTTTTAAAATTTAAATCGCAAAAATGAACGAATGAGATTGATACAATTGAGTTAATTATAATAATAGACTTCTTTGAAGTTTTAGGATGCCCCATGTGACACGAGGTATTTAGCTGTAAGTACACAAAATTTGAGGCCTCTGACTTATGCAGTTTTTGTGTACAGGCTCTATGACGGACAGACGGAGAAAGGACAGAGACGAATAGGGTTTCTTCAAACCCTAAAAATCAAATAGATTTTGCTTTAATTATTTCATATATAACCATCGTTTTATCAAATATGAACGTTTGTAGTCTACACATATTCAAACATAATCTATGTATATATGTTTAGTGAAAATTATGTTGCCATTTAAATCGGAAAAAATTAGCCCCAATTACATTAATATTTAAATATGAAAACCATTAATGAATGTAAGTCAACAGTTATAGAATTCATCTTTCTTCAAAAGATTATTTATTGGCCATTATGTTCGTCTAGGATAAGAAAAAAAAGGTTAATATAATATTGACAATTTTTTTTCCATTCAAGTGTTAATATAATTTTGATTACCACTGTATATACTGAAATGTGATATTCATTGACATAATCCTTGAACACTATATTCATTGTAAATGATTTATAACATTTAACTTTAAACTCATAAAAATAAAGATAACGCGGCAGAAAAAAATAGAAAAATCTTTCAAAATCAATATTTTTTTTTCCTTCCATATCCTCGTTAGACATTTTTGGGAGAATGAGAAATCGAAAGATATTCCAATTTAAAAAATAATAGTAATAAATTGTGTAATTATTGCAATATAAAATTTAATGTACTAAAACTACTGCTATAAAACAAATGTTGCATCTCAATACACAATCTGATATTTCAAATATCCAAATAAAAGAATTTCAAAAAGAATACCCGTTGTTACAAAATGTTTTATGTTTCACTCACTTTTAAAATACCATTTTCGACTGAAATATCGACTTTCTTATCTCGATTTCTTTTTTCTAGCTATACTGCTTGAATTTCATTTCCGTATTATTTAGTAGTCGAACTAGCGTAATTTGAGACATTTTGACAGGATGTTTTGAAATAGCAATTGCTATTTATAAAATAATAAGTATAACAATAATAATAATAATATGAACAAATGTAACTAAAATAATAATCATAGACAATTTAAATCACACTTTCATTTTTAAAATAATTATATAATATAAATTCTTACAATTTCATCTTTTGTAATACCGTTGTACAGAATTATTCTAATTTCTTTTAAAAAAGTATTATTATGTGAATTAATCATTCGGAGATTTTAATTTTCTACAGGTGTGCTGCAGATGAGACAGATTCAGATCGAAATTGTACCCGAGTGCGGTCATGATCCCGAAATGGACTCGGAATCGATTTGTATGCCAAGCTTCGGGCTTCAATTTTAGAGTATAGTTCAGATTATGCCAAAATCGGTCTATATTGTTACAGCAGTTATTAAACTCATGCGAATTAGCCTTCGGGCTTGAATTCTAGAACAGTTTTCAGACTGGGGCGAACTCGGGTTCAATTTTTAAACCGGTTTTCAAGTCCGCGCGAGTCTAGTCCAAGACCTGAAATGGGCTAAAAAGGTCTCGAGACCGAGATCTAGTCAAAAAAAACTATTTACTCGCAAATTGAAAACAGAAAAATAATTATGCTGTTTGAGAAACAAGAATAATCGAATTATCGGCCACGAATTTCGGGAAAACTCTTCACCTTTATGTATGATCTGTACTATTACGTTTACACACATAGAGTTTCAGGATAATTCCTCGTGTATTTTTCTAGATATATAACAAAATGTCTAAAAATGCAAGTGTCCGGGCATCTTTAACCATACAGTGTAGTACAGGTCATATATTACCGTGAAGATTTTCTCGAGAAACTCCATAGGGGACCATCAACACATTTAAAAAGAAAGAATATCTCTTGGATAATCCTGTAAAACTAAAGTAGCAAAAGCATTCAAACTACACATTATGATTAATTGGCTTTTTATAATGAACTATTGTGTTCATTTTTGTGTGGATAGCATATATACTGTAGAGAAATTAAGGTTTTTACAAAAACAGTCCCAAATTATTCTAAGTTTTAGCTTAAAATTTCTAGAGTTCTTAATATGAAATAATATTCTTTTTCGAAAATACGACAAAAAACATATTTCGCAATACCTTGTAATCAAAATTTAAAATAAAATTTTTTTAATGAAAAATGAGCAGATTTACTAAATAATTTTTTACTGCGCATGCGTGAATGCTACCGAAATTTATTTGCATAATGTGTTAGTTAAATGTATAGAACAAATTTTGAAAAAGTTTCAAAAACATAGTTTGAAAATTCTAAAAGTAATTGTCCATGGAATAAGCTTAAAACCCATTGTCCTCCCCCCCCCCAAAAAATGGGGGGTTGTATCCAAATATATTAGTACGTGCCATATTGTGTATTATACATTGACAATAATTAATGGATATAGGGATACAGACACTTATCTTTTTCCTCCATTTTAGGAATAACGGGTTTTGAGCTTATTCACGACGATATTATATCGACGATCACTTTCAGAATTTTCAAACTATGTTTTTGAGACTTTCACAAAAGTTTTTCTAATGCACAGAAAAAAAATAATAAATAAATAAACCTACGCAATTTTTATACAATTTTATAAATTTTTAATTCTAATTACAGGATATTGTGCACAATATTGTTTGTCATATTTTCAAAAAAGAACATTATTTTATATTAAGAACTCTGCAAATAATAAGCAAAAAAGTGACAAAATTTTGGACTGTTTTCCTGCTATCCACATGAAAACGAACACAGTTTATTACAATTAACCTCTCAATTATAATCTACATTTTGAATGCTTTTGCTACATTAGTTTTGACAGGGTTATTCAAAAATTATTCGTTCTTCTTCGATTTGTTGACGGTCTCCTATGGAGTTTCGGGAAAAAATCTTCATGGAAATGTACGACCTGTACTATGTATTATATTTACATACTTTGAGTTTTAAGGATAATTCCTCATGTATTTTTCTAGATGTTTAACAAAACGTCTAAAATCAGAAGCGGCCAGTTACCATTGGCTATATAGTGTCTATATTATTCCGAAGATGAGCGTGACTCGGAATTGTCACCTTAACGTATTACATAAATAGGTGCAAAGTCTTATTATAGGTGCAATATTGGCAATATCTTTCTTGCTTTAAAGCAAGATTTCTGTCTAGTTAAAAACGCTGGTATATAAACATTTAATTTAACTTATTCTTGTAAAATCTCGAAAAGAAACAAAAAAAAAAAAAAAAAAAAAATCACGATACACATGTGGTAATTTTGTATATTAAATTTAATGGCTCATTTATTGTTTTACAATTAAGGGTATTATATATACATATATACTTAAAGAATTTTTTATTCCTGCGCAATTTTTAATTGTCTGAATTTTCAAAAATTATTTTCAGTGCCATTTATACTAATTTTAATATCTATAGAAGATACAATAAATCTTGTCATGTAGTACGCGAATGCAGTTTTGAAGATTTTCTGGTAACAACATTTTCTCATATCGGCATATTTCGACAACAGACATGTTTTCTTTTCTATTTTCTTTTCCTTTTCTTTCTTTTTTAATAAAACCGTATCTCTCGAGCCCTGGCTGATATCTTTTTAAAAAATAAATTCATTTGATTGTTTTTCGATTTTTCTTTCTTTTTTTCTTTCCTTCTGTTTTTTTTTTTTTTAATAAACAAAACATGAACAGATATGTTGTTGGAAACTAACACATTAAATATGCCTACTTTACAATAAAAAAAAATTTCTAAGAAGAAACAATTACACGTATACATACATATATACACACACACACACACATATATATATATATATATATACAGGGTGTTTCAAAAATGACCGATATATTTGAAAAATCAATAAAAATTAAACGGGCAGCAATAGAAATACAATGTTTGTTGCAATATGCTTGAGACAACAGTAAATTTTCAGACAAACAAACTTACGAAATTAGTTAAAATTTTCAACAACTGATGGCGCTGCAGTTTGAAAAAAAATCTAAAATACGATATTTTCTATATATCCACCATACGCAGCAGTAATATGACAGCAATAAAATCGCCTGCAGCGCCATCTGTTGTTGAAAATTATAACTAATTTAGAAAGTTTATCTGCCTCAAAATTTACTGTTGTCCCAAGCATATTCCAACAAACATTCTATTTTTATCGCTGCCCGTTTAATTTTTATTGATTTTTCAAATATACCGGTCATTTTTTAAACAACCTGGATATATATATATGGTAAATATCAATGTTGCAATGGATTTATTTATAAAAAGTTTATACATGTATATATTGCGATTTTATGCGATTTCATTTTCGTTATACATATGAGGAATCCAGAAGCCAAGGAGTATAAGTGACAAAATTGAAAAACTAAGTGCCCGCGTAAATATATTATTAAGTTAATATAATTTTTTTTTCAAGTAATGAACTATGAGTGATTTTCAAATTATGAGATTCGTTCTAGATATCAACCACTTTTTCCGAATAATAAACATTTTTTTACTAATTATAAATGTTAACAAAATTAATTCTATTCTATATTTTTTATGGTTTTTGAAATAAGAGGCAAAGATTACAATGAAACAAGCGGCTATTTCCTATTTCAATCCAACCTATTATTATTGGTGTACAAATTTAACGTCAATTATCTTTGAATCCAGTTTACTCGAAATCGAATTTTTGTCACTTGTATCCCTTGGCTTCTGAGGTAGTCATATATGTTAATGTACTTTTTGTTTCGATGATTTCAGAAAAACCGATTCAGGTATATTTTTGGTACTGCAAAATGCAACATCGATTAATATCAAATCAAAAAACTGCATTTTCATTAAAAACGAATAAATATGTTTTCGAAATTTCAAAATATGGAATTTTCCGTGCAAAAAACTACGAAGATGTATCTGGTTTCTAAACGTAAAACAAAATTTTAAAAGATATCTTATTTTTTAGAAAAAAAAAACTCACATGCCCTTTACTTTGTGCAATTCGTCAAACAATTTCAAAAATAGAAAGCAAAATTTAAAAGTAATATTTATGAAAATGACATGTATTTTTTATATTTTTAATATTATTTCTTTATTTCTTTATTCTTTACTTTACTCTTTTTTTCGAACAATTTCACAGGTTCTTTTAGAGTCTGAGTTTTGTTTTTCTTTCTTTTTTAACAAAATGAAATAAAATAAAATAAAAATAGAGCAAGCATATCATCATTTAGGAAACATTTAAAGAACACATATTTTCTTTAGAAAAATACATAAAAATGAATTTGAAAACTTTAGCTACAAACAAACAAAACATCAATAAACATCATTGAATAAAATCTTTAACAGTAGTCTGGACACGCACACATTGTTTTATATGTTTCTTAACATTTCAAGATGTTTATGCTTATTATTTTGCTTTTAAAACAGAATGATACATTTCAACAAAACTGCTCCTAAGTCTTTCGCTTAAACAATATAAAAAAAAAAACATTAATAATTTGTCTTATTTGTTATTATCTGTTTTAGAGCGAGTAACGTGTTTTATAAAAACGGGTGAAATACGAACCATGAAATGAACAGTTATACATTTGCATTATTGATTGCAAATAATGAATTAGCCAAGAAGAGATAATCGTTTTTTTGAAAGGTAATAAAAGTGGTAATAAATTAAAAATTATCGAAGTTTCAAGCTGATACGATATTAAAATCCATTCATCGATTAAAGACTTACAACGCAAGAAAAAAAGAGAGGAATAAATATAACATTTCACTTTGTTTTACTAATGAAAATAAACACCAGTTGCGTTAATGTTTTTCCCCTTATTTAATCCCCTATAATGCTATTTTTTTATTGTTATCATTGAAAAATAACGTTACGTTACAGTAAGCCGTAAAAAAGGAACAGTTATATCATTGTAAGCTTGAATACTGACAATATCTACTATATTAAAAAAAAATACACTGGCCTCCAAAAGTTAAAAAACAACGGGTTTTTTGCGTCTAGTTTGCAAATGAAATAATATAAAAACAACAAATTTGGAAGAAATGTGCACTAAAGAGTTATTTATTAAATGTGACATAGAAAGTTACTTAAGTTAAACGTATAAAGGGAATTACAACAAAAAGTACTCATGGTGGTATAAATGAAATTACAACAAAAAAGACCTCATAGTGGAAAATTCCATTCTTGGAGAAATCAGTACATCGTAGCATTATGCAGTAAAATGTGACAGAAACATTAAAAAATTGATTCTAATACGGAATATGTCCATCCCGGACTTGAATGCATTGGCGACATCGCCTTTCCATCTTCTCAATCAAATTGTTGGACACCGAAATAGGTAGTACTGACCAGACATCGAGTAAGCCTTGTTTGAGCTCATTTAATGACCTTGGAGGAGGACGTAAAGCCGCAACCTGCTTTTCAAGATAGTCCCAAAGATGTTCTATCGGATTCAAGTCTCGAGAGTGAGCTGTCCATTCCATTCTCTTCAAACCGTGATCCCCTAGATAATCCTCAGCAATGACAGTTCGGTGTGGTCTCGCATTATTACCCATTAGAATAAAATCATTGCCAATAGTACCGGCATATGTGCGCACATATGAATCAAGGATCACATCCCGATATCTCGCACCAGTAAGAGTTTCTTCATGGAACACATGTAGGTCAGTGTGGCCTCCGAGTGAGATCCCTGCCCAAACCATGATTCCACCGTTTCTGTACCTGTGTGTTTCGACAGTTTTTGATTTATGGTATCGAGCGCATTGTTCTATCCAGATTAAAAGACGTCCTGAATCACTCTCCAGTGTGAATCTGAACTTGTCTGTGAAGAGTAACAGAATCCTACTGGTCTCTGGTCCAGGAAGCATGTTCTCTTGCCCAACAGAAGCGGGCCCTTCTCTGTCGTCTGTTGAGGTAGACATACACAAAACTGGTCGCTTTGCACAGAGACCTGCGTTGTGAAAACGTCTTCGCACCGTAGTAATGGAGATTCTTCTGTTTAATGCTGCAATGTGGTCTGCAATGAATTGCGGCACAGTAGTGCGCCTTTTTCCTTCGGGCCGAAAGAGCTAGAAACCGGTATTTTGCAGGTGTTGTAACACGTGGGTGGCCTGCAACATGTCTTCTGGACATAGAATCTTCAGATTCATGCTGATCCCCTAATCGTTGGACTACACTGCGATATACAATGAGCCGTCTAGCAGTATCGGCCTGTGACAACTCCATTTCTATTCATCCTACCCCCTATTAATGAATCGGGCAAACGACTTCTTCTAGACATTTCTAGACTCTACTGGTTGTTGTAAAGAAAACTGACAACAATAGTTCAAATACAACAAAATTTACACACAAAATTACGAGAACTACGCAGTCGTTGGACTACACTGCGATATACAATGAGCTGTCTAGCAGTATCCACCTATGACAATTCCATTTCCACCCATCCTAACCCCCTATAAATGAATCGGGCAAACGACTTCTTCTAGTCATTTCTATACTCTACTGGTTCTTGTAAAGAAAACTGACAACAATACTTCAAATACAACTAAATTTACACACAAAATTACGAGAACTTCGTAATTGTATATTTTTCTCTTATTCACAAATACCTATTCTTTTATATAAAATAAAAGTTGTAGCTGTAATTTCTGCGTAAGTTTTTTTAAAGCTTATTATTGTCCTTCATATAAACTTTGAAGTTTAATCTGACTGCCGTTTTTTTTTTCTGGTGAGTTTCGAAATACATGTTGGACCTTAACTTTTGGAGGCCAGTGTATAAGTATCGTATGTTTTTAAATTTCGCACCTTAGCATAGAAAAACAAATGCTATTAACTGCAATTTGTTTGAAAACTGCATCTCAATTTATTTTTATGTTTTTATTATTATTATTGTTATTATTATTATATAGTTTCTAATGACATTTATGAAATTGTGGGAACTGTAGTATTCCATTTATGTAGAAAATAAGGAGAAAATAGTTGGAAAATAGAAAATTAGTATATCTTTTTTTTATCATCTTCTCACATAACAAAGATAATAACTTCATAGAAAAAAATAATTGTAATTAAAATATGTGCCATTTTGAAAATATATCAATGAATTACTTAAGATAAAACATGAAGCTATAGTTAAATTTAAGTTTCCGTTTTAATGTTACAAAGAAATGAAATGCATAAGAATCATTAGATAGCCCTTTTTTTGCAGAGTTTGTGATACTTATTCGCAGGTTTGTACATTATTTCGCGATTGTTACGTCATATGTATACTTTTCTATAGATCTTGCTTAAGACTGGATCGTAACCGTGGAATTCTTTAGAGGATGTAGGTGACGTCATTTTATGTAAAATAAAAACGTGTTTTTTTATTCTTAAAACCGAAATCGATTTTGTAGAAGTGCATAATTTTCACTACAACAGCTTTGAAATTAAATTCTCAAAGCTGGAAATGCTTCACTTTTGGAAATAAATCAATTAAATCGGACTCGGTTAAATTGCTAGATTATACAACAACTTAGAGTATCTTTACAGAAAAATAGTGACATTTAGGTTAAAATTATATTTGTTTGAGGATTAGACTAACCAATATTAGATGCATTTTTTATTGTGACTAATTCTGTAGGTTTATTATGAATTAATGAAACAGACTTTCTTATTAAATATTTTCTTTCATCGAAATTCGATTATCTCCACCTCGTAATAATAATTTTCTTTCTTTCTTTTTTTTTTCTTTTATCTGGAACGACACTAAATTCATAAAAAGCAGAATTCCTGCTTCCATTTTGTTTTTGATATGTTAAAATATGAAATTTGTAAAATCGTGAAAAGCATAAAATGAAAAGAAAATAATATCTTGATAACAGCTTGATGTTTTCTGTTACCTAAAATATGTATCTTTTTAGTATTTTTATTAAAATTAGGATAGTTTCGAGTCCCTATTCTAAATAAGTGTTTTCTTTTACATCACACACACACACATACACTTTTTTACCATGTATAAACTACACTGGAAGAAAAAGAGAAAACACTTTACTCACGCGGAAAGACACTTTTTCGGTAATATTAATTCTATGAGGCAAAAATTTAAAAATCTCATTTCCTTTTCAAACTTTTACATTATTTTTTTTTTTCGTTTGCACTATAGATGAAAGAAATCAATCTTTATAATAACACATTTTTACTTTAAAAATAACAAAAAAAAAAAAAAAAAGACTTTTATTTTTGAAACCAATTTTGAAGGTGAAAGAATCCCCCTTAAAAAAACTAGAAAAATAAAATAGAAAAAGTAAAAAAAAAAAAAAAAAAAAAATGTCTTTTATAGTAATCAACCTTAGCTATCCAATGCAATAATAATAATAATAAACTTTTTAAAATGTTTAAAATGCAAACACGATTACTTAATAAAATTACTTTCATAGGATTAACACTAACTCATTATCCGCTAGAACAAACAACGTTGAGATTTTCAAATATTTATCTGACTAGGGAACTGCAAGAAGTGTAAGTCACCGATTTCGACACAAGTGGTATCGTTGGAAAGATCTCATTGAGAGCTGTAAAAAACTCAAAGAAACTACCCGTCGCAAATGAGCCGTTTTCGAGATATCCTCAATTTATGTCATGTAATTAGTGCATACTTAATGGGGGACCGCAAAAAATTTTTGTCTCGATTTTAACGAAAGCGGTATCGTTAAAAAGATATCATCATGAGGGAGAAAAAACTCAATAGAACTACCCGTCGGAAATGAGCCGTTTTCGGGATATCCGATAATTGTCACGTAGCTAGTGATACTGTTCTAGTGCACACTTAATCGGGGACCGCAAAAAATTGTCTTCTCGATTTTGATGAAAATGGTGTTGTTGCAAAGATATCATTGTGAGAAGTAAAAAACTCAGAGGAAGTAACCATCTGAAATGAGCCGTTTTTGAAATATCCAACAATTTATGTCACTTAATGCAGTTTCCCAGCAGTGTGTATTAGCAATGTGACACAAATTGTTGGATATTTCGAAAACTTCTTATTTCCGACAGGTGATTCCATTGATTTTTTTAATCCTCACGATGATATCTTTTCAACGATACCACTTTCGTTAAAATCGAGAATAAATTTTTTTGCGGTCCCCCATTATATGTGCACTAGCTACGTGACATAAATTGTCGGATATCTCGAAAACGGCTCATTTGCGACGGGTAGTTCCATTGAGTTTTTTACTGCACTCGATGAGATCTTTCCAACGATACCACTTTCGTCAAAATCGGTGACTTACACTTTTTGCAGTTTCCTAGTGAGTGTCGTTTTTCCCCAAAAACACTCAAAGATGATTTTTGCTTTTTATGATGTCAAAATTTTATGCCTTTAAGTAAGGGCAATTTTTTGATTGAAAAATAGTGGTGGGTATGTAAATAATTTAAAGAGGCGCATTAATTTTTACCGTTGCGTGAACGGAACTCTAGCAGATAGTGGGTTAACGAGCAGTTGATTTCATGTAAGTGAAGTAATCCATTAACATAAAACGATGTAATATACCGTATTTACTGGTGTATAAGGCCCACTTTTTTAAAAAAAATCAGGGCAAAACTCCAAGGTGCGCCTTATACACGGAATATTTTTTTACTATTGGATGCAGTCGAACTATATACATATGAAACAAGAAATTATTCAAAAAAGATATTAAAACTCGGAAAATGTTACTTAATTGAAGTATTACTGCATATTTATTTGACTCCTTGCAGTTTTTAATACAACAGAGCTAGTGACATTATCTAAACGCTAATTAACAATTCTCTTTACCGTCACTCATTCCTATTTCCCGTCCTTCTCTTACAACCCGAAGTCTAAAAATGCATTTTCGTCTTGTTTTATGGTGTGGTGTAATGTTTGTTTCGACTTTTTTTTTTTTTTTTTTTTTTTTTTTTTTTTTATCAAATTTCTTTTGGTCATTCTTCATTAGCGTATCAAATTTATGGTGCGCGTTATACACGAGATTTTAAGAAATCACCATTTTTACTTGTAAATTTGGGGTGCGCCCTATACACGAGTAAATACGGTAACACAGTACGAAAATAGAAACTTCATAATGAAAATATTTTTGAGATTTGAACAATCTTTTACAGAAATAACATTTCGCTTCCTGTCAATATTTTTTGGAAATATTTTCGAGTAATTTTTATAGTTATTACCCAGTTTTCTCAAAGCAGATATATTTAAAATTATACTAATTCTCAATTAAAAATTTTCTACTGCGTGGTAAAATTTATATCTATAAGAGTAAGATAATATTATTAATCTTTATGCTGGTGAATTTATCATGTTTCTCCTTAAAACATGTTTGTTGATAATGATTACTTAAGAATTCATAGAATGTAAAAAAATAATGTTCTGGTTTGAGATTGTTTTTATAATGATTTATACATTATAAAAACAACTCAGAAGCATTTCCGAAAATAAGGGGCAGCAAAAGAAACTATTTTTATAAATGCTTCCTTAAATTTCGCAGTTTCCGAGGTTCTGAAAATAAATAATACTTTTCGAAATCGTGAGTAATTTGAAAAAAGTTATTATGCATTTCGCTTGTGATTACATTACATTTTAATAGATTGACATCTATATGTTTTATTTTATCTTATAAGTTAAAAACATCATGAATTATAATAAAATCATTAAATTAAAAATATGATCAAATGTTAAAATTAAATCATTATATTCAAAATATCATAAATTATTACAATTAAATCATATTTAAAATATCATGAATTATTATTATATTATATTTAAAATATGCTCAATTGTTAAAATTAAATAATTATATTCAACATATCATAAATTTTTACAATTAAATCGTATTTAAAATATCATTGATTATTATTATTAAAGCACTATCTTTAAAATATGATGAAATATTACAATTAAAATTATTATAATTAAATCATCGTATTTAAAATATTATAAAAATATTTATTTAATATATTTTTTAAATTTATTTTATGCTCATTAAGTTTTATTTTCTTAATATGGCAACCATCATCCTCTTATATAATCTATCTTTGATAAATGAAATAACTCCAATGACACAATTTGTTTTGTAAGCATAATAATCGAGAAGAAACAAAAAAACTTTCGCTTTAATGTACATTTTATATCTCATAAGATATTGTTCATTTGTTCAAATTTTGAGTATGAAAACAAATGCTTTTGAAAATAAAATTTACAAACAATGGTTGCTTTATTTTTGCAGTCAAAAAATACCTACAAAACCGAACAGTACATGCAGCGCCATCTTTTGAAGTATCCAAGTATTTTTTAGCTGTAGAAATGTTGTCTTTTTTTTATTTTGATATCCTGAATAGTAGATAAAAAAACTTAGTTTAAAATTTTTAAATTAAAAATTATTATAAACTTAGTTTATAATGGTATACCTTCACTATAAATCATTATTTTAAGTTTATAGTTTCAGAATGTTTCAAATGCAAAGAGTAGAGAAAGAGATAAGACAATAATGAATGTAACTAATTCAGAAACTAATTCATAAGGTTTTTAATGCAAATGATAGATAAGACAATTGTGTAACATAACTAATTCAGAATAATGCAAAAAAGATTATAAGACAACTATGCAGTATATCATTATAAATTATAAATTATACCATAACCTTGAACAAATAAATATCAAACCTTGGTGTAATTGATACAGGGCTGCCAGAGACGTCTATTTCTTCATTCTGTTCGAGTACTATTTTTAAGAAATACATTTTGTACTTATATTTCGCTTGCAAATGTTATCAAATCGTACGTTAAAGATTTTTGTTTTCAAAACGTGGTGCGAAAAAGAATTAAAAAATAGTCGCCTGCAGCAATCTTGCTGATGTGCATTTAATTAAAAATTTGAAGTAAAGTTATAACGTTTGAGGTTTAAGAATATGTCTTCATCAAAGACAATTATGAAATGTAAGATTAAAAATTAGAATTCAGAGCACACACACACAGATACAAAACAAAGATTAAATAATGATCAGAGTTTAAGTTAAGTAATATAATTACATTAAAGGTTTAATATAAAGCATTTAAAGTTCAAACATTCAGATTATTTCAACAGAAAAAAAACAAAGAAAACTGCGTAATGCGCTATTGCTAATCAGAAATAAAGCATAATCTTGAATAAATAATTGTCAAACTTTGAGGTACTTAATATGATAAAATTATGGATTGAATACTAGCAGTCCACTTAATTATATTAGTCTTAAAAATTTCTATAATTAATATAAATGTCTTTTCTTTATCTTTTAAAGTTATGTAGATAACTGCGCGGGTTTCCAGTTGCAAAATCGTAAATCGGATGTATCATAAGAATTTTTTTTTTTTTTTACAATCGAACAATTTTCTCTTAAATAAAACACATCTAACCTTAAACAATGATAAGTTTTACGACAGAGTATACGCATAACAAAGGCCATTTTAGATTTTATTTAGAAAGCTCAAAAGAAGGATGCACAAAGTTATTGAACGCGACTATGGACTTAAAAAAATATTTACGTAACTCAGAATACTTTATGGTTTCATAAACATTTTTCCATTCCACACAGAGTAATATTTATTGCTTCAAAATCTCTCCTTAACAGTAAAATATATATTACACAAGCATATATTCACTGCGTATTTCTAAAACTACCTCACAAGAAAACATCATTAATCTCGCAGGAAAAGTCATATTTTGAACTCACTTTATTTTTTTTTTTTTTTTTTATTCTAGAAGAGGTTTTGATTTATAATTTTATTTTCGTATTGTATTTCCTACTTGCCTTGTTCATTCTTCTTTTATATAATCTTCTTCGTATGCAATACATTTTCACTATGGGTCGTATGGATATAACCACTCCGGTTCCTGTGTCCCCATTCGGTATCCTCTTTTTTTTAGTTATAAAATTCAAATGTCGTTTTTTTTATACATCATTTCTTAATAGCTGAATGTTTTTTCGTTAAAAGCAAACGAATAAATGCCTGCATCTAAACTGAATCCCTCATAAAATAAAAGTTATTTTCCCCGAAATTTGCAAAACGCCAAAAAAAGGTCCAAAAGACAGTGTGACCAAGCAAGTGATAAGTTTTCTTATTATCTAAATTAAAACTTTTTCGATGTTTTTTTTTTTTTTTTTCAGGATTTCTAGATTATTTGCTTGTTTAAAACTCTTAAATTTGTGATTGCGTTAATTTAGGTTAAAAGGTTATTAAATTGATGTTGTATGTATGTTTGTAGTTTTAGATCCATATTTTTGAACCTAAATTACTAAGCGTTTAAAGGATCAATTTCAGAAATAATGCTTTTTCTGTCATTTTAATGTTATTTTGTTTATGAAAAATCAAGGAATAAGTATTTGTATTATTATTTTAGTTTCAGAACTGAAGAGGTTGAAGTAAAATATGTCTGGTTTTAAAATAAGAATTAGAAATAAAATTAGACAGCTATAAATGTATATTAAAGAATTAAAAAAAACATAATAATATATATATATATGCATGACAAAGGGTAGTTTATATTTTATTTAGAAAACTCAAAAGAAGAATGCATAAAATTACTGAAAGCGACTATGGATTAAAAAAATATATTTATGTAACTCAGAATACTTTATGACTATGTAAATATTTTTCCTTTCCATATAGACTACATTTATTACTTCCAAAATTTCCTTTTACAGTAAAATGTATGTTACACAATCATATATTCACTGCGTATTTATAAAACTACCCGACAAGAAAACACCATTAATCTCGCAGGAAAAATCATATTTTGAACTTACTTTTAAAAAATATATGTATTCTAGAAGACATTCTGATTTATAAATTTGCTCTAGAGTTTTTTTCGTATTGCATTTATTTCTGTCTTGTTCATACTTCTTTTATATTATTTCTTTTGTATGCAATAAATGTTCACTATGGGACTGTGCATACATAACGATAACATTTTAGGGTGAAAGGGGAGGGGTCTAGCAAATGATATCCAAATATATCGCTAGAACGCATGGGGAGTTAAAATATTTTTTGGATGGACTACTCCGATATAGAAATTTTAGTTTGTAGAAAATTTGCAACAGACTTACTTTGCGACCTGTAAAGTTGCAGTAAGTTTAGCAGCATAACAAGCCCGAAAGGTCTAAAACAAGACTGTAGCAAGATAACTCCAACGTCGAAGTCATCACACTTTGAACTCGCAGCTTACTTGTCATTCAAGTTAATCTCTTGCTGCATCAAATTTATTGCAAATGAACTACTAACATACAGAAAATTTAATTCTGCAGTGAATAAAGCATTGCAAATTCTCTCTAAGCCAATAGAAAATTTAGCTTTGTCTTGTCAAAAATGCTGCAAATTTATTGCAAAGTAATAGTCTTGTCGTACCACACAACCTGTTTACAACTATTATACTATAAGTTTAACCACTTCCGGTCTATTGATGCATACGTCCTGATGTATGCACCGTCAATAACTGCAATTACCGTGTTTATCACCATTACCACATAAATACGTTATTTGTACTTATAAACTAGAGTATTTTTGCCATTTGATAAATAAATCATTTTTTTAAAAGGTGCAAACCGAATAAAATTTGTGTAAGAAAAATAGTCTGAAAAGTTAGCAGTCTGTGAAGTCTGAAAAGTTAGCTATTCTCTCAACAGACGTTTTTTTTTCTGCTTTTGCCAATTTCGAATATTCAAGACAGTCATGCATCAATTTCAAATCAAACTACTTATGCAAATGGGTGATGGTCTACCTTGCGGGAAATTCGATGACAGTATGTCAAATCAAATTTGTCAAGATAATATCAGAAAAAAAAAATCAAACTTGAGGCAAATTTGCATATTATCTGGGCTAGAGTAACTCATTTGATACCCTTCCTCCTCCCAACCTTAAAAGTAAACTTTTACATCAAAATCAGATCGTGTTTATATTATTTGACGTCTAAAGTGCAGATCTCATGCACTGCAATCTACGTATATTGTAAATTTTACTTTATAAATTTTATTACAGAAAAACAAAATTATCGGATAAAAGATTTTAATATCATATCCCTGAATCTCATCTACATAACTGTGTAGATTATCCAAAAGAAAAGGGAAAACAAAACAATTTCTCCCTTTTTTTTATTTAAAGCCGATGCCACTGCACACAATTGTGTGGATACTCCTACCACGTAACTTGACATTGGGAATTTTTGTAAACTATTTTATTTTCAATCAGATATGATTTGATTAATTAAAGTTAAAAACTAGGACTTTTAAATTCGATCAAAATTCTTTAGGTTTTAGGACATTAGATAAAATACGATTAAAATGTCGACCTAAATTGCAAGAAACATGAAATCATGTACTCTATACATTATGAATACATGACATATGTGGTTTTTAATTTAACAACAGATGTAAAGTATAAATCTAAGGTGCGCAGGAGATTCATAGATCATATATTGACTATGCATTTAAAAAGTATTGTTATATAATTCAGCATATTTTACAATTTCGTAAATATTTTTCGATTGCATAAAGACGATGTATTACTTGAAAATTGCACGTTTGTAACAGAATTATGCAGAGCACATAGTATATTACAAAACAATACATTCATTGCATATTTCTAAAACCATGCGAGAAGAAAATACTATATATCTCACATGAAAATTCATATCTTAAACTCACTTTAAAAATGTATGTTCACAACAAGTTCTGTTTTGTAAATTTACTCTAGATTTTTTTTATATCGCATTTATTTCTGCTTGGTTTATACTTTTTTCTTTTCTTTTCTTTTCTTTGTTTGAAATAGATTTTCGCTATCAGCTCCCCTCCCCCTCCCCACCTCATAGTCAAGTATTCGAAGCAAATTTCTGGCCAAAATTATTTGTCACGTGTTTTATAGTTAAGGTAATTGCTGTGTTTTTACTATTATACACCTAATTAATGTAACATGCACAAAAAATATGCATTTACTTAAAATATATTTATGAATCAAAATTTACTTAACTTTTTACTGTTTACAAGAGGAAAATAATACTTGATAGAGTTTTTTAAATTACAAATAATATTTAATTAAATGTCGTTTAATTTACTGTATGTAAACTTTTAATTATTTACATAAACCAATGCGTTAAAATATATATTATTTGCATTTAGTATTTAGTAAAGTTGAGCTGTAGCTTTAGAAATTCTTGTTTTTGAATGTGATTAAGAGATTACCAAACATACAATTGTGTATTTAAAAAGGGCAACATTATTCGGAAGATTTTTTTTTTTTTTTTTTTTATTTGACCAATATGACATTCAATTTTTAAACCAATATGGCACTATCTGGCAACTCTCGACATATATTTAAAAATTTATAAGATCTAAATCAATATTAAAACAAATCTATATTAAAACAAAAGAGGCTAAAAAAAAGAACATTTTTTGTTTAACTTAAAATATATTAAAAATAAAATTAAGGAGATTTAAAAATTCATTAAGCCATACAAAATACAGTTTAAAATAATCAAAAATAACAACAAAGTTAAAAGTATAAATAAATCAACACTTCTCGGAAAGAAACATTCTTTTTAATTGATTTAAGGATCCATGCTTCTGAAATAAATAAATGCACAAGTTACTCATCCATTAATATATATATATATATATATATATACATAAATTACAATTGGTCTTGGACATTACATTGGGCATGAACAGACAAACCGAGCTAAGAAATGTTTTTCAATTTTGTAGGAAAATGTTAAGTAAAAGCCCGACTCTTTATGGAGATCTCTTTTAATCTCCGAAATCAAGATGAATATGATAGTTCAAAAAAGGGCTATCATAATGAACACCTTAAAAAAAATATGATCTTAGTTTATATATTTTTTCCAAAGTCATTACAAAAATGTGTGGACACACTATGTAATTTTAGTAATTTATAAAACATTATCAAATTCCTAAGGTAAATGTATTTGTTAAATGTTAGATCAACATGCCTCAAAAATTTATGTAGGTTTTAGAAGTTTATAATACACAAAAATAAAATAAAATAAAATAAAATAAAAAAGGGAAAAAGCGCTTCACAACATCCATTACATGAAGAAATGGTACCTTTCACAAACATAAAAAACAACAATAAACGATTCTAAAAAGATTTTTACTTTTCCATTTGGTGAAACAAAAAAGGAAATTTGTTTTATCTGCATGCAAAAGAACTGATCATCAAATAAACAAAAGGAAATAACAGTAAACGAAAACAAATTAAGTAACATACATTCAACATGTTTTAGTTGTAATAATGCGATCATTCGAATTCTAATTAAGCGGAAAAGTGGAAATTTACAGGTAAGCAGTCCGAAATAAATACAAGGAAATCGGAAGTAAAACTTTACAGAAGCCAGTTTTAAGCGATTATCGATTTCCCATGAGACAAGTGACAAAACAGTTATCATTAAAACATTATTTTTTGAATTAAAAAGAATGTCTTTAGTCAGTAATTATTTTATCTAGAGTGGGGTTCTGTTGTATATATTCAATGATTGTATTCGTAAATAAAGGATTTTTCTAAAATTAAATGATTTTTTTCTTCAAACTATTTAAAAAAGAAAGATAATGTCGATCACTACGAATGCTCAAGTACAAATTAACGAATATTAAATCAAGAAAAAAGATCAAAAATTTTATTTGTTGCTCTTAAGTAATTTTTAAAGACAATTTGGGAATAAAAATCTATTTATGAGACAAACAACTGCAAATTTCTCAACTATGAATTGACAAATGCAATTAATCATCCATTCCTTCAAACATTCTGTATTTTTCAAAACTTAATTTGTTACATCCGAAAACTTAAAAAAAGATAATGTGAGGATATACTTTGAAATTTCAGTTATATATAGTATCTTATTTAATTTTTAAGGTAAATACAGTGAAACCTCCAAAGAAGGGAATCTCTGAATAAGGGACACCTCTGTTTAAAGTACAAAACCTCCTGTCCCAGTCCCATGATATAGGACGTATAACGTATTTACCTCTGAATAAGGGACACTCTATGTAAGGAACACTTTTGAAAATGAGATTAAAAGGACTGGTTTTTGAATTTCAGATAATGAAGTAGTCTTTGATGAATGTGAAAATACAGATTTTTGTGAACCTATCAAACAGATAGACAGTCATATTGATACAGAGGCATATGACACAATTAACGACCATTTATTTACCCTGAATTCTGATTTGACATCAATGCATTTATCCGCATTTAAAGTGATACTGAAAATTGTGAGGATGCCTCTGAAAGTGGAGAATGAATGAAAATTATGAAATAAAGAATTTTTATGATGCTTTTAGGCTGTTCTCAAATCCAAAAATGGCAACTTTTAAGACATAAATTTTAATTTTATTTGGAAATGCCTGAAACGAGCAGGTGTTGTTGTTCAGAAAATATGTAATCGGCCACATTTTTTTTTTCAAATGCAATAGATTTTGCAGAAAATATTGACAAAGTGGACATTTTGAACCAAATTTCCATGCGAAAGAAGAATAACTACACAAGAAAGAATAAAAAATGTCTTTGTCACATGATCAAAATCATATATAACTCAACAAGTAATTTATTTATTTAAAAGAAAAATTGCACACAATTCAGTACTAAATTGCTTCCATATTCAAACCACAGTCAAGCGTTCCAATTTTATGCGTTTCTTTTAAAAATGAATTTTTAACTTAAAAAAAAAATAAATAACTAAAAAATAAATGAATTCTGTGTCAAAACTTTTTCCCCTTGCTGAGTAGAGCAGTGAGAGATTTGTTGTCTTAAAATACACAAAGCATTAGAATACTTTTTTGGGGGGAGGGGGGATATTGCTGATAATGAAGAATTGTAAATATGGTAAATGAACACTTCAAAGATTTCTATTGAAAAATTAAAATTTCCAAAACAATCCCTTTTAACTGATTACTTCAAGTACAATTTTTTCAAATGTTTTTATACCTTTTGCATGTACATAATATGCATAAAAAATACAAATAGATAATTCTACAAATTATTTAATAATTTAGTAATTAATTGAAAATTTTTATTAATTATTTCTCTTTTCTTTCTTTTGTCTGATTAATATAATTTATACACTTCAGATACATTTAAATTTCTCTTTTAATGCTTTGTTATTTTTATAGCCTTTTGGATTAAAAATAATACAAAAAACTCCGAATAAGGGACACCTCTATTTAAGGGACAAAAGTTCCGGTCCCATAGGTGTCCCTTATTTGGAGGTTTCACTGTATATTTCGGAAATATTAGATCAGAATACCTCAAAAAGCTATACAGGTTATAAAAGTTTATAACATATAAAAAAATTAAAAAGGAAAAAAAGAGCTTTATAGCATCCAGTACATGAACAAATGATACCTTTCACAAACATAAAACAACAACAATAAACAATTCTAAAAAGATTTTTACTTTTCCATTTGGAGAAACAAAAATGAGATTTTTTTTATCTGCAATGAAAAAAAAACAGATTATCAAATAAACAAAAGGAAATAACAGCAAACGAAAACAAAGCAAGTAACATACATTCAGCATGTTTTAGTTGTGGTAATGTAATCATTCGAGTTCTAATTAAGCGGAAAACTGGAAATTTCCAGGCAAGCAGTCCGAAATAAATGGCAGGAAATCGGCAGTAAAACTTTACAGCAGCCAGTTTTAAGCGATTATCGATTTCCCATGCGACAAGTGACAAAACAGTTTATAGTCTCAATCATTAAAATATTATTTTTTGAATAGAAAAATAAAATGTTTTTAGTCAGTAATTATTTTATCTAGAGTGGTATGTCCAATGATTGTATCTGTAGATAAAGGATTTTTATAAAGTTAATTTTTTTAATTATTTAAAAAAGAAAGAGGATATCGATTATTACGAATGCTCAAGTACAAATCAGCGCATATTAAATCAAGAAAAAAGATTTAAAAAAAATTAAGTAATTTTTATAGACAATTTTGCCAATAAAAATCTGTTCATGAGATAAATAACTGCTAATTTATAAATGATGATTTATAGATGCAATTAATAATACATTCTTTCAAACATTCTGTATTTTTCAAAAACTAATTTGTTGCATCCAAAAACTAAAAAAGAAAGAAAGAATGTGTGGATATACTCTGCAATTTTAATTATAAATAAAATCTTATTTAATTTTTAAGGTAAATATATTTGTGAAATATTAGATCACAATGCCTCAAAAAGTTATAAACGTTATAAAAGTTTATAAAAAAGTAAAAAAAAAAAAAAAAAAAAAGTGCTTTATAACATCCATTACAGGAACAAATGGTACCTTTCACAAACACAAAACAACAAAAATGAACTATTCTAAAAAGATTTTTACTTTTCCATTTGGTGAAACAAAAAAGAATATTTTTTTTATCTACATGGAAAGGAACTGATCATTAGATAAACATGGAAATGAATTGATAATTAAATAAACAAAACAAAATAACAGCAAACGAAAACAAAACAAGCAACATACATTCAACATGTTTTAGGGTGGTAAAGTAATCATTCGAGCTTTAATTAAGCGGAAAACGGGAAATTTCCAGGCTAGCAGTCAGAAATAAATGGAAGGAAATCGGCAGTAAAATTTTACAGAAGCCAGTTTTAACCGATTATCGATTTTCCATGCGACAAGATACAAAACAGTTTATACTGTTTATCATTAAAACATTATTTTTTGAATAAGAAAAAAAAAATGTTTTCAGTCACTAATTATTTTATCTAAAGTGGAGTTCTTTTGTGTATATTCAATGATTATATTCGTAGATAAATAATTTTTCTAAAATAAAATGTTTTTTTTTTTTTTTTTTTTTTTTTTTTTTTTCAAATAATAAAAAAAAAGTAATATCGGTCATTGCGAAATGCACGATTTACGAAGTACAAATCAGGGCAAACTGAATCAAGAAACAAGATGAAAAGTTTAATTTGCTATTCTTAAGTTATTCTTTTAAGGCAATTTTTCCAATGTAATTCAATTTTTAAGACAATCAATTTCTAATTTCTAAATGATGAATTATAAATGCTATTGATAAGCCACTCCTTCAAACATTCTGTACTTTTCAAAAATTAATTTGTTACATTTGAAAAACTGAAAAACCGATTTGCGGTATTCTTCCTGTTTTCGGCCGATAATGAAAACGTTCAATTTTTAAAATAACCAATATATATACAAATATGCATTAATAAATTAAACTGTTTTCTTATATATATACATAATTATGAATTAATTATATGTGTGGCCTGGGCCTCTGCCCAAAACTTTTTCAATTCTTATGAAATAAAATGAAATTAATTCATCAACAAAATATAGTGATTTCCCTCCTAAAATTAGCAAAACAAAATTATAAGGGAAATAATTTTTTCTCATAACTTTATACTGTTATAGAGATTAACTATTCTATACAATTGTAGACATTTACCCTTATATTGGTAAAAAAAATTATCAGAATTAAAATATCTTTCATTTAATTTAAAAAGTGAATTATTTTTATTTTATTATTATTATTTGCTAATATGAGTTGTCTCCTGAAACATTATTAGTCAAATAAGTTGAAGGGTTATGTAAACATTCCCCTTAAAACTTTACAAGCGATTAAGTTTTATTTTATTATATTATTACATTTATTAAAAATTTTCGCAATTAATATGCCCTTAATATAATATAAAACTGAAAAAGTAATTTTAATCTTGCTAAATGTGAAATGACCATTTAAACGTTACAAGCTAAATAAAGTAATGAAGAATATATATATATATATATATCTATATCTATCTATCTATCTATATATATATATATATATAAGGTACCCTGGGGTAATAACGCCAGACGGGGTAATAACGCCAAGTGCTAATATTTTTCATAATTATGAAATAATTTGGTAAATGAAACCCATGTGTTCTGCGCAGAAGGGTTTTGAGTCATATAAATCGCAAAAAACAGCTTCAAGTTAATTTGTTTCATTTTTAGGTCTTATTGTTTTTACAAGCAGCTAAAATTAACGCTTGATCTAAAATTTGCGAGACATGTTTTGTGATGTGGAGACTATTTTTTTTATCCGGAAATACTTTGTTAAGAGCCTGCATCAGTCAAACCGAAACTGAAAATCCTATCACAAACCTATGCGTGTTGCCACCAGGAAGGCGTATCCCGAACCCAAAGATTGACACTTTAAAAGACCAATGATATTTTCTAAGCTTGTAATTAATAAGAAAATGGTCATCTCACGCCACCCTTTACCTCCAGGCGATAAAAAGGGGATAAGATACCCCAGGAAGAAAAAAGTCCTTAGCAAATGCTAAAAACTCTCGCACCTTTTCAATACTGATAGCCCGAGGGATATGTGCATTTGGATAGTTTCTTCGAGATAATTTCTTACCAAAACACTCGGATCCGTTTTAAAACAAGTCGACATTGACCTTTTTTGTTAGATAGTTTCAAGTGAAATTGAATCATTTATATGTAATTTTAAAAGACAACATACAGATCGTGATTATTATGTCAGAGATTGCACATTAAACATTTTCCAAAGAATCTCCTCTACATTTTAATATTTTTAAATGATTTTTTAGCATTGAATAGCTGAGATCATTGAACTGTACAAAGACCGTTTTATATTTTTTCGATTTTGTTACGAGTATTTTATAGTGGCTTACATCAATAAAGCGAAATCCCAAGATAGAAATTTTTAAGATATCTCGTTTGTATTTTATTATTTTAAAATGATTTTTTTAGCATTGAACAGCTGAGATTTTTCGGTATAAAGACCGTTTTGTACTTTTTTGATTTTGTTTACAGGTGTTTTAAAGAGGCTACTTCAGTCAAGTGAAATCCAATGGAAGAAATTTATAAAAATATCTCTTCTACATTTTTATATTTTTAAATTATTTTTTGGCATTCGATATCTCAGATATTTCGGTACAAAGACCATTTTGTACTTTTTCGACCTTCTTTAGGGGAATTTTAAAAAGCTACTTCAGTCAAATGAAATCCAATGGAAGAAATTTATAAAAATATCTCTTCTACATTTTAATATTTTTAAATGAATTTTTGTCATTGGATAGCTGAGATCTTTCGGTACAAAGATCGTTTTGTACTTTTTCGACTTTGTTTAGGGAAATTTTAAAAAATCTACTTCAGTCAAGTGAAATCCAGTGGTAGAATTTTATAAAAATATCTCTTCTGCATTTTAATATTTTTAAATTATTTTTTAGCATTCGATATCTCAGATCTATCGGTACAAAGACCGTTTACAGAACTTTTTCGACTTTGTTTAGGGGAATTTTAAAAAATCTACTTCAGTCAAGTGAAATCCAGTGGTAGGAATTTATAAAAATATCTCTTCTACATTTTAATATTTTTAAATTATTTTTTGGCATTCGATATCTCAGATCTTTCGGTACAAAGACCGTTTTGTACTTTTTCGACTTTGTTTAGGGGAACTTTAAAAAAGCTATTTCAGTCAAGTGAAATCCAATGGTAGAAATTTATAAAAATATCTCTTCTACATTTTAATATTTTTAAATGATTTTTTGTCATTGGATAGCTTAGATCTTTCTCTACAAAGACCGTTTTGTACTTTTTCGACTTTGTTTAGGGGAATTTTAAAAAAGCTACTTCAGTCAAGTGAAATCCAATGGTAGGAATTTATAAAAATATGTCTTCTACATTTTAATATTTTTAAATGATTTTTATGTCATGGGATGGCTGAGATCTTTCTGTACAAAGACCGTTTTTTATATTTTCGACTTTCTCTAGGGGAATTTTAAAAAAGCTACTTCAGTCAAGTGAAATCCAATGCTAGAAATTTCTAAAAATATCTCTTCTATATTTTAATAATTTTAAATGATTTTTTTGTCATGTTATAGCTCAGATCTTTCGGTACAAAGACCGTTTTGTACTTTTTCGACTCTGTTTAGGGGAATTTTAAAAAAGCTACTTCAGTGAAGTGAAATCCAATGGTAGAAATTTATAAAAATATCTCTTCTACATTTTAATATTTGTAAATCATTATTTGGCATTCGATATCTCAGATCTTTTGGTACAAAGACCGTTTTGTACTTTTTGGATTTTGTTTACAGTTGTTTTAAAGAGGTTACTTCAGTCAAATGAAATCCAATGGTAGAATTTATAAAAATATCTCTTCTACATTTTAATATTTTTAAATGTTTTTTTGTCATTGAATAGCTGAGATCTTTCGGTAAAAAGACCTTTTTGTTTACAGCTGTTTTAAAGAAGCTACTTCAGTCAACCGAAATCCTATAGTAAAATTTTATAAGTATGTCTTTTCGACATTTAAAGATTTTTAAATGATTTTTTGTCATGGGATAGCTGAGATCTTTAGGTAAAATACCGTTTTGTATTTTTTTATATTTTGTTTACAGGTATTTTAAAGAGGCTACATCAGTCAAGTGAAATACAATGGTAGAAATTTATAAAAATATATCTTCTACATTTTAATATTTTAAAATGACTTTTTTTTTTTTTTTTTTTTTTTTTTCGTCATTGGATAGCTTAGATCTTTCGGTACAAATACCGTTTTGTACTTTTTTAATTTTGTTTACAGATGTTTTAAAAAAGATACTTCAGGCAAGTGAAATCGAATGGTAGGAATTTATAAAAATATCTCTTCTACATTTTAATATTTTTAAATGAATTTTTGTCATTGGATAGCTGAGATCTTTCGGTACAAAGATCGTTTTGTACTTTTTCGACTTTGTTTAGGGAAATTTTAAAAAATCTACTTCAGTCAAGTGAAATCCAGTGGTAGAATTTTATAAAAATATCTCTTCTGCATTTTAATATTTTAAAATTATTTTTTAGCATTCGATATCTCAGATCTATCGGTACAAAGACCGTTTACAGAACTTTTTCGACTTTGTTTAGGGGAATTTTAAAAAATCTACTTCAGTCAAGTGAAATCCAGTGGTAGGAATTTATAAAAATATCTCTTCTACATTTTAATATTTTTAAATTATTTTTTGGCATTCGATATCTCAGATCTTTCGGTACAAAGACCGTTTTGTACTTTTTCGACTTTGTTTAGGGGAATTTTAAAAAATCTACTTCAGTCAAGTGAAATCCAGTGGTAGGAATTTATAAAAATATCTCTTCTGCATTTTAATATTTTTAAATTATTTTTTAGCATTCGATATCTCAGATCTATCGGTACAAAGATCGTTTACAGAACTTTTTCGACTTTGTTTAGGGGAATTTTAAAAAAGCTATTTCAGTCAAGTGAAATCCAATGGTAGAAATTTATAAAAATATCTCTTCTACATTTTAATATTTTTAAATGATTTTTTTGTCATTGGATAGCTTAGATCTTTCTCTACAAAAACCGTTTTGTACTTTTTCGACTTTGTTTAGGGGAATTTTAAAAAAGCTACTTCAGTCAAGTGAAATCCAATGGTAGGAATTTATAAAAATATGTCTTCTACATTTTAATATTTTAAAATGATTTTTATGTCATGGGATGGCTGAGATCTTTCTGTACAAAGACCGTTTTTTATATTTTCGACTTTCTCTAGGGGAATTTTAAAAAAGCTACTTCAGTCAAGTGAAATCCAATGCTAGAAATTTCTAAAAATATCTCTTCTATATTTTAATATTTTTAAATGATTTTTTTGTCATGTTATAGCTCAGATCTTTCGGTACAAAGACCGTTTTGTACTTTTTCGACTCTGTTTAGGGGAATTTTAAAAAAGCTACTTCAGTGAAGTGAAATCCAATGGTAGAAATTTATAAAAATATCTCTTCTACATTTTAATATTTGTAAATCATTATTTGGCATTCGATATCTCAGATCTTTTGGTACATAGACCGTTTTGTACTTTTTTGATTTTGTTTACAGTTGTTTTAAAGAGGTTACTTCAGTCAAATGAAATCCAATGATAGAATTTATAAAAATATCTCTTCTACATTTTAATATTTTTAAATGTTTTTTTTGTCATTGAATAGCTGAGATCTTTCGGTAAAAAGACCTTTTTGTTTACAGCTGTTTTAAAGAGGCTACTTCAGTCAACCGAAATCCTATAGTAAAATTTTATAAGTATGTCTTTTCGACATTTAAAGATTTTTAAATGATTTTTTGTCATGGGATAGCTGAGATCTTTAGGTACAAATACCGTTTTGTATTTTTTTATATTTTGTTTACAGGTATTTTAAAGAGGCTACATCAGTCAAGTGAAATCCAATGGTAGAAATTTATAAAAATATATCTTCTATACCGTTTTGTACTTTTTTAATTTTGTTTACAGATGTTTTAAAAAAGATACTTCAGGCAAGTGAAATCGAATGGTAGGAATTTATAAAAATATCTCTTCTACATTTTAATATTTTTAAATTATTTTTTGGCATTCAGTATCTCAGATCTTTCGGTACAAAGACCGTTTTGTACTTTTTCGACTTTGTTTAAGGGAATTTTAAAAAAGCTACTTCAGTCAAGTGAAATCCAATGGTAGGAATTTATAAAAATATCTCTTCTACATTTTAATATTTTTAAATGATTTTTTTGGCATTGGATAGCTGTGATCTTTCGGAACAAAGACTGTTTTGTACTTGTTTGATTTTGTTTACAGGTGTTTTAAAGAAGCTACTTCATTCAAGCAAAATCCTATAGTAGAATTTTATAAATAGGTCTTTTTACTTTTAAAGATTTTTAAATGATTTTTTGGCATTCGATGTCTCAGATCTTTCGGTACAAAGACCGTTTTGTACTTTTTTGACTTTGTTTAGGATAATTTTAAAAAAGCTACTTCAGTCAAGTGAAATCAAATGGTAGTAATAACAAAAAAAAAGAATATCTTCTACATTTTAATGTTTTTAAATGTTTTTTTTGGCATTGGATATCTCAGATCTTTCGGCACAAAGACCGTTTTGTACTTTTTTGACTTTGTTTAAGGGAATTTTAAAAAAGCTACTTCAGTCAAGTGAAATCCAATGAAAGAAATTTATAAAAGTATTTCTTCTATATTTTAATATTTTTAAAGAAACAGGAAACTTGTCAAAGAAACAGGATCACAGAACTATTATTGGCGCATTTATGAACTATTCGTATTTGCCTCAACTAGTCTGTTCACAAGTGCCCCACATAGCCATTAGAGTTAAATTGACAAATCATTGACATTTCTCAATTTTAGAAGAAATTTTTTATCGGAAGTATTTTAGTTTTCATAGCATACGTTAAAACAGTAAAATTTAAATAAATGAATGAATAAATAAAGTTATTCGCTTAGCAATTTGTTACTGAGATTTTATTTTTGAGATCGATAAACAGACTGTAATTGACTACTAAAGAAAAATAAAATGTTAAAGAGCTTCAAGAAAGTTTTACCATATGTCTGCCGGGGCTGTCATTGCTAGTAATTAAAAAATAAATAAATAAATAAATAAAAATAATATTAATAGTAATAATTGTAAAAAAAATTGCTTCATTTTATCACCTTAATTCCAAATTAGTACCTAATAAGAAAGAGAGAGAAAAAACTTTTAATCGCGGTTTCTATGCCTGTTTATTGAATTTAATGAAATATGATAATGACTTTATTTATATATGATTTTGCTCTAATAACTAACAGAATAAAATGTAAATATATTTATAAATAACCATTTAAATACGTAATCACAATTTGAACTTTCAATATTTTTATTAATTACATCAGTAGTTACATGGTACAAAGAAAAATAAATATCTTGTTTATGAACACTTTCAATGATATATACAATATGTTAAGCTAAACAAAGATAATACAAATTTTATTTACACAATTTGCGTCCACAAAGGCATATTTTCTACATTTTGGAAATCAGATTAGCGTATTTAATAATAATTCTGGTAATATCTATGAATTTACACTTTCTAAACATAAAAAATTTCTAAAAATTTACATTTTCTAAATATTAACAAATCTAAAGCATTATTAGACTTACGAACAGCACTTGAAATATCATTATCAAAATGTAAATATTTTAAAACATTTTAGTTTTCTTTAAAATTCTGAGAGTTTCAGTTTTCAATAGCTCTACTAAGTGTCCCCCCCTCCTTCAAATATTACTTCACATTTATTTTCTATTATGTAAACAAACACGAAATTACAAATTTTGCTATGTGCAAAGCATTTTTCGTATTTTGTCTCCATCTGAAATCTCCTTCGAAAACAGAGTAATAAATAAAAAGAATAAATTAAAAATCATTTTTATGTAGAATGCATTACTTATAGTACAAAATAAAATTATATATATATATATAGGGTAGATGTGCCATTTCAGTAACTTTATTTATTTATTTATTTTAGGTTATACAAGTTGTTAAAGATATATTATTTTCTGTCTTAAATATTTCATGATTCATTTCTGACAAAACTGCTCTGTACACAACAAAATACTTATAATATTAAATTTATAGAAGTAAATAGAAAGAGAAATGAAACTAGAGTAGTCTTTTAAAGAGGCTACTTCAGCCAAGTGAATTCCAATGGTAGAAATTTATAAAAATATCTCGTCTACATTTTAATATTTTTAAATGATTCTTTTGTCATGTGATAGCTAAGATCTTTCGGTACAAAGACCGTTTTGTACTTTTTAGATTTTTATTAGGGGAATTTTAAAAAAGCTACTTCTGTCAAGTGAAATCCAATGGTAGAAATTTATAAAAATATCTCTTCTACATTTTAATATTTTTAAATGATTGTTTTGTCATTGGACAACTAAGATCTTCCGGTACAAAGACCGTTTTGTACTTGTACGACTTTGTTTAGGGGAATTTTAAAAAAGCTACTTCAGTCAAGAGAATTCCAATAGTAGAAATTTATAAAAATATCTCGTCTACATTTTAATATTTTTAAATGATTCTGTTGTCATGGGATAGCTAAGATATTTCGGTACAAAGGCCGTTTTGTACTTTTTCGACTTTGTTTACAGGTGTTTAAAAGAGGCTACTTCAGTCAAGTGAAATCCATTGGTAGAAATTTATAAAAATATCTCGTATACATTTTAATATTTTTAAATGATTTTTTCTCATTTGATAGTTGAGATCTTTCTGTACGAAGAATGTTTTTACTTTTTTGATTTTGTTTACAGGTGTTTTAAAGAGGCTACTTCAGTCAAGTGAATTCCAATGGTAGAAATTTATAAAAATATCAGTTGTACATTTTAATATTTTTAAATGATTTTTTGTCATGGGATAGCTGAGTTCATTCGGTACAAACACCGTTTTGTACTTTTTTGACTTTTATTAGGGGAATTTTAAAAAATTTACTTCCTACAAGTGAAATCCAATGGTAGAAATTTATAAAAATATCTCTTCTATATTTTAATATTTTTAAATGATTTTTTGTCATTGGATAGCTAAGATCTTTCGGTACAAAGACCGTTTTGTACTTTTACGATTTTATTTAGGGGAATTTTAAAAAAGCTACTTTAGTCAAGTGAATTCCAATAGTACAAATTTATAAAAATATCTCGTCTACATTTTAATAGTTTTAAATGATTCTGTTGTCATAGGATAGCTAAGATCTTTCGGTACAAAGAACGTTTTGTACTTTTTCGACTTTGTTTACAGATGTTTTAAAGAGGCTACTTCAGTCAAGTAAAATCCATTGGTAGAAATTTATAAAAATATCTCTTCTACATTTTAATATTTTTAAATGATTTTTTTGTCATTGGATAGCTGAGAACTTTCGGTACAAGGACCGTTTTGTACTTTTTTTAAATTTTGTTTACAGGTGTTTTAAAGAGGCTACTTCAGCCAAATGAATTCCAATGGTAGAAATTTATAAAAATATCTCGTCTACACTTTAATATTTTTAAATGATTCTTTTGTCATGGGATAGCTAAGATCTTTCGGTACAAAGACCGTTTTGTACTTTTTAGACTTTCATTAGGGGAATTTTAAAAAAGCTACTTCTGTCAAGTGAAATCCAATGGTAGAAATTTATAAAAGTATCTCTTCTACATTTTAATATTTTTAAATGTTTTCATCTCATTTGATATTTGAGATCTTTCGGTACAAAGACCGTTTCGTACTTTTTCGACTTTGTTTATGAGAATTTTTAAAAAGCTACTTCAGTAATATGAAATCAAATGGTAGAAATTTATAAAATTCTTTCTTCTACATTTTAATATTTTTAAGGGATTTTTTGTGATTGGATAGCTGAGATGTTTCGGTACAAAGACCGTTTTTGCTTTTTTGATTTTGTTTACAGGTGTTTTAAAGAGGCTACTTCAGTCAAGTGAATTCCATTGGTAGAAATTTATAAAAATATCTCTTCTACATTTTAATATTTTTAAAATATTTTTTGTCATGGGATAGCTGAGTTCTTTCGGTACAAAGACCGTTTTGTACTTTTTAGACTTTTATTAGGGGAATTTTAAAAAAGCTACTTCTGTCAAGTGAAATCCAATGGTAGAAATTTATAAAAATATCTCTTCTACATTTTAATATTTTTAATTGATTGTTTTGTCATTGGACAACTAAGATCTTCCGGTACAAAGACCGTTTTGTACTTGTACGACTTTGTTTAGGGGAATTTTAAAAAAGCTACTTCAGTGAAGAGAATTCCAATAGTAGAAATTTATAAAAATATCTCGTCTACATTTTAATATTTTTAAATGATTCTGTTGTCATTGGATAGCTGAGATCTTTCGGTACAAAGACCGTTTTGTACTTTTTTTTTATTTTGTTTACAGGTGTTTTAAAGAGGCTAATTCAGTCAAGTTAAATCCATTGGTAGAAATTTATTAAAATATCTCTTCTACACTTTAATATTTTTAAATGATTCTTTTGTCATGGGATAGCTAAGATCTTTCGGTACAAAGACCGTTTTGTACTTTTTAGACTTTCATTAGGGGAATTTTAAAAAAGCTACTTCTGTCAAGTGAAATCCAATGGTAGAAATTTATAAAAGTATCTCTTCTACATTTTAATATTTTTAAATGTTTTCATCTCATTTGATATTTGAGATCTTTCGGTACAAAGACCGTTTTGTACTTTTTCGACTTTGTTTATGAGAATTTTTAAAAAGCTACTACAGTAATATGAAATCAAATGGTAGAAATTTATAAAATTCTTTCTTCTACATTTTAATATTTTTAAGGGATTTTTTGTGATTGAATAGCTGAGATGTTTCGGTACAAAGACCGTTTTTGCTTTTTTGATTTTGCTTACAGGTGTTTTAAAGAGGCTACTTCAGTCAAGTGAATTCCATTGGTAGAAATTTATAAAAATATCTCTTCTACATTTTAATATTTTTAAAATATTTTTTGTCATGGGTAGCTGAGTTCTTTCGGTACAAAGACCGTTTTGTACTTTTTAGACTTTTATTAGGGGAATTTTAAAAAAGCTACTTCTGTCAAGTGAAATCCAATGGTAGAAATTTATAAAAATATCTCTTCTACATTTTAATATTTTTAATTGATTGTTTTGTCATTGGACAACTAAGATCTTCCGGTACAAAGACCGTTTTGTACTTGTACGACTTTGTTTAGGGGAATTTTAAAAAAGCTACTTCAGTGAAGAGAATTCCAATAGTAGAAATTTATAAAAATATCTCGTCTACATTTTAATATTTTTAAATGATTCTGTTGTCATTGGATAGCTGAGATCTTTCGGTACAAAGACCGTTTTGTACTTTTTTTTTAAATTTTGTTTACAGGTGTTTTAAAGAGGCTACTTCAGCCAAGTGAATTCCAAT
This sequence comes from Maratus speculifer, assembly GCA_964019185.1. Lineage (NCBI taxonomy): Eukaryota > Metazoa > Arthropoda > Arachnida > Araneae > Salticidae > Maratus > Maratus speculifer. The sequence continues at coordinate 77,394,365 of OZ025297.1, read as the reverse complement.
GGTAGGAATTTATAAAAATATCTCGTCTACATTTTAATATTTTTAAATGATTCTTCTGTCATGGGATAGCTAAGATCTTTCGGTACAAAGACCATTCTGTACTTTTTAGACTTTTATTAGGGGAATTTTAAAAAAGCTACTTCAGTCAAGTGAAATCCAATGGTAGAAATTTATAAAAATATCTCTTCTACATTTTAATATTTTTAAATGATTTTTTCTCATTTGATAGTTGAGATCTTTCGGTACAAAGACCGTTTTCTACTTTTTTCGATTTTGTTTACAGGTGTTTTAAAGAGGCTACTTCAGTCAAGTTAAATCCATTGGTAGAAATTTATTAAAATATCTCTTCTACATTTTAATATTTTTAAATGATTTTTTTGTCATTGGATAGCTAAGATCTTTCGTTACAAAGACCGTTTTGTACTTTTACGACATTATTTAGGGGAATTTTAAAAAAGCTACTTCAGTCAAGTGAATTACAATGGTAGAAATTTATAAAAATATCTCGTCTACATTTTAATATTTTTAAATGATTCTGTTGTCATGGGATAGCTAAGATCTGTCGGTGCAAAGACCGTTTTGTTATTTTTCGACTTTGTTTACAGGTGTTTTAAAGAGGCTACTTCAGTCAAGTGAACTCCAATGGTAGAAATTTATAAAAATATCTCTTCTACATTTTAATATTTTTATATGATTCTTTTGTCATGGGATAGCAAAGATCTTTCAGTACAAAGACCGTTTTGTACTTTTTAGACTTTTATTAGTGGCATTTTAAAAGAACTACTTCTGTCAAGTGAAATCCAATGGTAGAAATATATAAAAATATCTCTTCTACATTTTAATATTTTTAAATTATTTTTTGGCATTCGATATCTCAGATCTTTCGGTACAAAGTCCATTTATACTTTTTCGTCTTTGTTTAGGGGAATTTTAAAAAAGCTATTTCAGTCAAGTGAAATTCAATTGCATAAAATTATAAAAATATCTCTTCTACATTTTAATATTTTTAAATAATTTTTCTGTCATTGGATAGCTGAGATCTTTCTGTGTGAAGACCGTTTAGTACTTTTTTGGTGTTGTTTACAGGTGTTTAAAGAGGCTACTTCAGTCAAGCGAAATCCTGTAGTAGAAATTTATAAATGTATCTTTTCTACATTTAAATCTTTTTAAATGATTTTTTGGCATTGGATATCTGAGAGCTTACGGTACAAAGACCGTTTTATATTTTTTCGAGTTTGCTATGGGGGTTTTAAAGGGGCTTACTTCAATCAAGCGAAATCCTATGAAGTTTTGAAGTTCATATAAATATATATTTTTCTCTTCTACATTTTAATATTTTTAAATGATTTTTTTAGCATTGAATGTTAGAAATTTATAAAGATATCTCGTCTACAAGTAAATATAAACTGATGATTACCTCAATCAAGTAAAATCCCATGGTAGAAATTTATAAAGATATCTTTAAGATCATTTAAAAGTCATTTCTATAGATCATTTTAATACTTGTAATTTTTGTTTCATTATATAACTGATATCTTTCTTTACAAAGAACGTTTTATATCTTTTCGACTTTGTCACGGGTATTTTATAATTACTTACTTCAATAGAGCTAAATCACATTTTAGAAATTTTTAAAGATATCTCGTTTGTATTTTAATTGTCTTTAAACTTTTTTTCGGGGGGGGGGGGGGGCATTAGATATCGGAGATTTCTCTGTACAAAGATCTTTTTACATTTTTTAGATTTTTTACGGGTATTTTAAAGTGTCTTACTTGAATAGAGAGAAATCCCATTATAGAAATTTATAAAGATATCTCGTCAACATTTTAATTTTTAAAATGATTTTTTTAGCATTGAATTTCTGAGATATTTCTGTACAAATACCACTTTATATTTTTTTCGATTTTTTTACGGGTATTTTAAAGGTGTTTACTTCAATGAAGTGAAATCCTATGACAGAAATTTATAGAAATATCTCGTCTATATTTTAATAATTTTTTTTATATTGAACAGCTGAGATCTTTCTGTATAAAGACCGTATTACAATTTTTGATTTCGATACAGGTATTTTAAAGTGACTTACTTCAGTCAAGCGAAATCCCATTGTAGAAATTTATAAAAATATCTCGCCTACATTTAAAAAAATTATTTTTTTTTTCTTACATTGAATAGCCTTTACGATTTCATTTATTTTAAAGAGGCTACTGCAGTTAAACGAAACAATGTCTTCGCTTTAAAGCTAATGCTATGAAAGAAATTTATAAAAGTTTATCGTCTGTGTTTTAATAGTTTTAAGTATTTTTTTCTTACTTTGCCTAGTTGATATCGATTTGCACAAAGGCCATTTTCTATTTTTCGATTTATTTTACGGGTATTAAAAAAAAAAAAAAAAAAACTTTAATCAAGCTAAACAATTTACTAGCTTATAATAATTCTTTCGACGATAATCCAACGGTCGAAATTTATAAATAAATCTCGTCTGCATTTTAATATTTTTTTCCCCCTTTAATAGTTCAGAGCGATCTCTTCAAAGGCCTTTTTCTACTTTTTTAATTTTCTTTACAGGACAGTTTCATTTTCGGAACCGTTTTCAAAAGTGATATTATCCTCATATTTAAAATCTACAATCAGTATCGAAAAAAGTAAAAATCGGCCTCTATACTAACCATCGTCACCTATACTATGCAGAAAAAAAAATAATTAAAAATTGGAATGAAAATATGGCATCTTTATAAAAATCTTCCGTAGGTTTAGTATAATTGAGTTTGTCTTTTCGCGTGACTGAAAAAACCGTTATTCTAAAATTTAGATCAGTTAGACTATGACAGGCTTTGGAATATATACGTATTATTTAGTTAAAATAGTATAAGAACTTTAAAAATCATTCGTTTATCTTTCTGAAAGGGAAAAAGACAGGAAAGACAATTTATATACAATAAAGCATAAATGTATCATTTACGGATGTGAATTTTACCGCAACAGAATATATTTGCTAAAGTATTGTAAATTAGTCATAATTTTCGATAGAAGTGTCAAAATAAATATATTTCTATCTTTTAAATTAGTGTTTTCCAATTTAATCATAAATTGCATAATAATTACTTTATATTTTAGAGTGGGTATACTGCAAACTTTTATTGATTAAAATAGAAATATTTATGAAATATTTATGAAAAGGAACATTTAAACTAATTCATTAAGAATTGTCTAAAAGAATGATAAAAAAAAAAAGACATAGAAAAATTTAATACAAATGTATTTATTCGCGAATATATATTTTCATTTTTAATGTCAGAACCATTGTTATTTTCTTTCTGCCCTTTCTTCTTTTCCCTTTGTCGACTGCAGATGACAAAAAGTTAATTCTGTTATGTTTTATGAATTAACGAATATATCACTTTGATGTTGTACGCAATTAAAGAATCTTTTTTAGAAATTAAACTTCAAATATATGGAAGAAAAATAATAAAAATGGTAAATCTGTTTTTATTCGAAATCAATAATGCTTTTAAAGTACATTTGAGATTAGATGCCTAATTAAACAAACTTTTTGAAATCAACATGTATTTACATCATTTCTGAAATTCATTTCTGATCGAACTTCTTGCGTGAGATATCATGCATTCAGAAAAGGATGTTTTTATTTTTTCATCCTAAAGCAGCAAACAACATTTTACTAATAGCCACAGGCAAGATTTTACACCTTCGTCCCTGTAAGACTCCCTACAGGGTAAACCCATATCGTCTTTCACCCTAATTACTCTTAAGGCGCCACCCTTTTAAAGGCGGAGTTAAACACCATTTTCGACTCTTTTAAATCAAAGTGCTTCAACTTTTTATACAAATAGCATAGATTAAATTTTTTTAAAAATCAAAATAAAAAAACATTTTCTGAAATCTAAATAATTAAACTCTGCATGCTGTTTAAACTCTGCACCAAATTTTAAAATGTCAAACAGATTTTTCGTAATAAGACATTAAAGGTGAATTTTAAAGACTATAAAATAACGCACTTGTATCGCCTTAAAATTCAAAAAAGAAATAAAATTTCAGAATGACGTGCATACTTTAAACCTACAGGTTTGCAAAACAACAAAAATTATTAAATTTGAGCAAAATGCAAAGGAATGAAAGCGATAAATTTCTTCCATTGAAATAACATTAGCCGTTCGATCTCGGAGCGTTACTGATGTAGGGCCTTAATTACATAAATTTGTAGTACATTTCATGGCCTTTCAAAATGTTGTTGAAGATTTTGGATATCATCTCGAGATAATTAGGTAGCTTTCATTACAAAAAGTAAAAAGCTACCTATTGCAGCCGTCCGGAGGAAAGCACTTCCGAAAACTTTTGGTATATTTTCACCGATCATGACCCCCAGACCCCAAAACCACCCTCCGTTCAAATGTTGACATATATATATATATATATGTAACCATATATATATATATATATATATATATCTGATTTTTGTCATGCGATAACTAACGTATTTATGAACCGATTTCAATGAAACTTGGTATGTACATAGTACATACAAATGTCTCAACCGAGTTCGTTGGCCAGCATCATCCGTCATTTTTTTTCAAAATGGTGGCCATTTTAAACTTTTAAAAAAATTTAAAATTTAAAATAAAATGCGAAAAAATCAAAATTTGAAAAATATTTTTCTTTTAAGTGTTAGATCTTAAAACAACAATTCCAGAACACTTTTTATTTTGTCCATATCTTCCAAAATGATTGAGTTATAGCACTTTGAATTTTTCTTATGGCTGACATTTTGAAACGATCTGCTTTTTGTCACGTGATAACACGCGTATTTATGAACCGATTTCGATGAAACTTGGTATGTACATAGTACATACAAATGTCTCGACCGAGTTCGTTGGTCAGCATCATCCGCCATTTTGTTTCAAAATGGCGGCCATTTTTTTTTTAATTTTAAATTTAAATTTAAATGCGAAAAAATCAAAATTTGAAAAATATTTTTCTTTTAAGTGTTAGATCTTAAAACTACAATTCCAGAACACTTTTTATTTTGTCCATATCTTCCAAAATGATTGAGTTATAGCACTTTGAATTTTTCTTATGGCTGACATTTTGAAACGATCTGATTTTTGTCACGTGATAACACGCGTATTTATGAACCGATTTCAATTAAACTTGGTATGTACATAGTACATACAAATGTCTCGACCGAGTTCGTTGGCCAGCATCATCCACCATTTTGTTTCAAAATGATGGCCATTTTAAATTTTTTAAAAATTTTAAAATTTAAAATTAAATGCAAAAAAATTAAAAGTTGAAAAATATTTTTCTTTTACTTGTTCAAACTTAAAACAACGATTCCAGAACACTTTTTATTTTGTCTATATCTTGAAAAATGATTGAGTTATAGCACTTTGAATTTTGCTTATGGCTGACATTTTGAAACGGTCTGATCTGAACGATCCATCATGTTGCTTTAAAATGGCATACACTTTATGATGTCGTGGAATTTGGTGACTCTCTAAATCGCTTCAAATAAAAGCAGGTTGAATAAAAGATGACGAATTTCTAAAAATTCCTATTAATATTCAGTCTTGACAAAAACTAGTATTCAATCTTATAAAATCACTAATTTTATAAGATTATTTCCCTAATTTGAGCTTAGTATTTTTGAACAATGTAACTTACTTTAAAATAAATAAATAAATATATAAATATATGAAAGCTACCTCTTCCTCCCGGCATTGCCGGAAGGACTTTTTGTAATTTAAAATGTACAGCGCAATAACTATAACGGGGTAATAACGCCAATCCTTGCAACTTTTACCCCTGTTGATTCCCTACAGTGGCCGAGCTACATCCTAAATACTGATTCAAATAAACACAGTTAAAACTGTGAAATGTTTCTAATAATTCTATTTAAGCGGTTTTTTAAGCAAAAAGAAGCTCACGGTCTGATATTCTTTTGCCTCATTCCCCCCTCCCCACACCACACCTTTATTTTTCTTACACTTTCACAAAAAAATGAACATTTTCAATAGCTTAGGATGCAATTTGTCAATTTCTAGAGCTGAGAGTTTGTACTTTTAGAATTGGGCAACCTACATGCAATTATTCCAACTTATTTCATAGTTTTGTTTGCATGGCGTTATTACCCATATAGGTGGGTAATAACGCCAAATAGCATTGGTCAAGAAATCACGCCATTACATTTTATGTATTCATGTCTGTTAAATTATTTTTTTTATATAGATAGTCAATGAGTTGCTGTATCAAATCATATATATGTTTGAAAAATACAAACTAAAACTGAGCCGTGAAAATTGCTAGAACCTTAACGTGGCGTTATTACCCCAGGGTACCTTATACAGGGTGTATCTAAACTACTGGGCAAATTTTAAGGGATGATAGCACACATCAAGACAAATAATATTAAATGGGAAACTAAAGGACCCAAACGTCTTCCGAAGGAGATAGGCGCCATCAATGTTTAGGGTCCAAAATTTGAAATGATTATAAAAAACGGAAAAATTGGCCGATTCTTTTACGGTTTTCACGAAAACTATTCTTTATGTCAGTATTGTCTTGAAAATAAATTATAAAGATAAATTTCAAAAAATGTTGATAGAGTGCGCTTTAGACTTTGGAGTATCGAACAACTATTTTTTACCATTATTTTTTGCATCTCAGTGAACTTTTTTAGAAGTTTAGGTATAAACTTAAATTTTGAGCTCAAAATCTGTGGTTAAGTAGCGAAAACGTAACTGTGTTCAATGGGAGTGGGTAGGTTCAAGTTTCGAATGATTATAAAAAACAGAAAAGTTGGTCAATTGATTTGCGGTTTTCGCTAAAATAACTCTTTATGTCAGTATTGTCTTGAAAATAAATTATACAGATAAATTTCAAAAAATGTCGATAGAAGGCGCTTTAGACTTTGGAGTAACGTACAACTATTTTTTACCGTTATTTTTTGCATCTCATTAAATGATTTCGGAAGCTTAGACTTAAACTTAAATTTTGGGATGAAAATCTGAATCGTTGAGAGTGGTTAAGTGAACTATTTTCGCAAACTGAACTGCGTTCAATAGAGGTGGGGAGGTTCAAATTTAAATGATTATGAAAAAAAAGAAAAATTCGTCGATTCGTTTGCGGTTTTCTCTAAAACCATTATTTATGTCAGTATTTCTTTGAAAATAAATTTTAAAGATAAATTTCAAAAAATTCCGTTAGAGGGCGCTTTAAACTTTAGAGTAACCAACAACTATTTTTAACCGTTATTATTTTAATCTAAATAAATGTTTTAAAAGCTTAAACTTAAATTTTGAGCTCAAAATCTGAATCTTTGTGAGTAATTAAGTAGCGAAAAATTGAACTGAGTTTGTAGGGTGGGCAGGGTAACATTTAAACTCCTGAACACAGTTCAGTTTGTGCTCCTTCATCCCTTCCAACGATTCAGAATTTGAGCTCAAAATTTAAGCCTAAGCTTTTGCAAGCATTTAATTAAACACAAAAAATAACAGTTAAAAATTGTTGTTGGTTACTCTAAAGTTTAAGGAGCCCTCTAACGGAATTTTTTGAAATTTATCTTTAAAATTTACTTTCAAGGAAATACTGACATAAATAATGGTTTTAGAGAAAACCGCAAACGAATCGACCAATTTTTCTTTTTTTCATAATCATTTCAAATTTGAACCTCCCCACCCTCATTGAACACAATTCAGTTTGCGCTACTTAACCCCTCTCAACGATTCAGATTTTCATCTCAAAATTTAAGTTTAAGTCTAAGCTTCCGAAATCATTTAATGAGATGCAAAAAATAACGGTAAAAAATAGTTGTACGTTACTCAAGTCTAAAGCGCCCTCTATCGACATTTTTTGAAGTCTTTGTTTATAATTTATTTTCAAGACATTACTGATATAAAGAATAGTTTTAGTGAAAACCGCAAATCAATTGACCAATTATTATGTTTTTATAATCATTTAAAATTTGAACCTACCTACTCCCATTGAACACAGTTCAGTTTTCGCTACTTAACCACAGATTTTGAGCTCAAAATTTAAGCTTATATCTAAACTTCTAAAAAATTTAATGAGATGCAAAAAATAACAGTAAAAAATAGTTGTTCGTTACTCCAAAGTCTAAAGCGCCCTCTATCGGCATTTTTTGAAATTTATCTTTGTAATTTTTTTCAAGACAATACTGACATAAAGAATAGCTTTCGTGAAAACCGCAAATGAATCGACCAATTTTTCCGTTTTTTATAATCATTTCAAATTTTGGACCCTAAACTTTGATGGCGCTTATCTCCTTCGGAAGACGTTGGGACCCTCAGTTTCCCATTTAATATTATTTGTCTTTATGTGTACTATCACCCCTTACAGTTTTGCCCAGTATTTTAGATACACCCTGTATATATTTCTCTTACAATTTTATTATAGTGCAGGGATTGAATTTAAGTTATTAGATGCTGTTATATAGAAATATCTGTAAATATGGTATAAAAATTTTCGGAACTCAAATGGTTTCCTTAAATATGGAAAGCGAAAATATTATTTTCAATTTTGCTAATTGAAAATTATCCCTATGATTGTTATTAGTTAAATAAAATAGGGAAAAATATATAGATGTTTCCTTTATAACTTTTTCTATTATAAGTATTAATTTTATAGCAATATATTCACTATTGAGAAGTACCTATTGTATAATTATTCGTGCAGTAAAAATTGCGTTCATTTAATATAAAAAAAGCTAAAAAAAAACTATTTTTATTCTTGCTAAACGTGAATTATCCCCTTTAGTGTTATAAACGAAATAAACTTATATGACTAAAAAAAAAAAAAAAAAAAAAAAAACTTAAAGCTATTGAAATGTATATTATAGAGGTTTTTACCTTAACTTTTACCTCTGTTAATGTAAAATAACTATTCTTTTAATATATAAAATACATGTAAAATGATAGCTTCAAAAACGCTTCTTATTTGACTGCTAAAACTGCTTTTAAATGAATACCATTTCTCAATATCTATTTCAAAGTAGAAAGTAACCATTTCTCTTTTTAGTAGAAAAAAAAATCGAGAATTATGGGCAATTTACTTATTTTTCTCCTGAGAGTTAAAGTACAAATGAGGAGATAATAAATCAAATAACAAGATTAATGGTTCGATTCCCTTTTGTTGAAAGAAAATTTTTTTTTAAAGAATTTTACCTTTCTAGTTCTGATTTTGATGTGAATAATGGCTAATTTCCAAATGATTAATAGCAAGAAAAATTAACATTTTAACAATTCAACTCTTCCGAAGATTTGCAATTTCAAGAAGTACATTTCTGACGATTCTAAAAAGTTTAAGAATTTCGACACTTTTTACAAAATTTAAAGTTTCTTAGAAAAATCAAGTTGTTAAGAGAAATGAAATTCAATAATATATATATATATGTATATGTACAGGGGTTGGACAAAAATATGGAAACACCTTTTGAAATGCATGTTTGAAAAGAAATATTGATTATAATGAACTATGTTGATGGCACTGGAGTTTTCGCCTACTGTCGCCACCTATACAACTTCGTAAAATCGCTGCACCGTTCAGTCGTTGTTGGAGCACTGTTATGTGAGATTATCAATGCATTATGTCAGAGTTAACAGACTTCGAACGTGGACAAATTGTTGGCGCGCGTATGGTGGGTGCTTCCGTAAGCAAGGTAGCAGAGGTTTTTAGTGTTTTAAGAGGTACGGTGTCGAAGATTTATTCCGGATATTTGAAATGCGGAAAAAACATCATCCGCTAAATCACAGCGCGGACGAAAGTGTGTGCTGAGTGATCGTGACAGACGATCATTAAGGAGGATTATCGCGAAAAATAAGCAGTCCACAGGTGCAAAAGTTACTGCTGAAATGAATGTCGTGTTACCAAATCTTCTGAGTACCAAAGCAATCAGAAGGAAGCTTCATAAATAGGGAATTGCTGGCCGTGTTGCAATTGAAAAGCCATCCATCAGTAATGCTAATGCCTGTAACAGGCTAAAGTGGTGTTTAAGTCATAAAAACTGGACTATAGAGCAGTGGAAGAGAGTAATATGGTCTGATGAGTCTTCTTTCACATTGTTCCCCACTTCTGTCCGAGTTTACGTCTGGAGAACGCCATCTCAAGCCTATAATACAGACTGCTTGTTGCCAAGAGTGAAAGATGGCGGAGGTTCGGTGATGGTTTGGGCAGCCATATCGTGGTTCTCTTATGCCCCTATGATAACTCTGTAAGGGCGTATTACAGCTCAGACTTATGTGAACATTTTGGCCGATCAAGTCCATCTAATGGTATAAGCTTTGTTCCCCAATGATGATGTTATCTTCCAAGACGACAACGTCCCATTTCACACAGCTCACATTGTCCAGGACTGGTTTTCTGAGCGCGAGGATGAATTTTCGCATCTCCCCAGGCCACCAAAGTCATCAGACTTGAATATTATTGAACTTTTGTGGTCTACATTGGAGCGGAAAGTGCGTTCTCGCTATCCACCGCCAACATCGTTATCTGAACTTGCCACCGTTTTGCAGGAATAATGGTATGATATTCCCTTGGCAAACATACAGAAACTGTATTTATCCATTCCGAGAAGAATGCAAGTTGTTTTGAATAACAACGGGTACCGTACACAATACTACGCAAGGAAACGTGATTTTTTAAAGGTGTTTCCATATTTTTGTCCAACCCCTGTATATATACAAGGTAGTTATAATGTAAGTATTGTTATTTGGAGTTATCTGTAGCTTGAAGGAATAACTCGACTGAAACCAAAATCAGTGCACTTATTCTAGAAGGGTGAAGAACACTGGAAAAAAAAGAAATAAAAGCAACAACTACAAACAGATGTCGCTTCGGAAGTCTAGGTACAATAGATGCCGTTGTAATCATCAGCAAAATCAAAAAACGGCCATTTTAACCGGTTATTTTTCTCATTACGTAGAATAGTGTTATAATTAAAACGTAATCTGCCAAACTGAGAGGCATCTCGTTGAACATTACTGGCAAAAATGACCCTTTTGTTCATTATTGTGCTGATGAATAACGACGGTGCTTCCACCGACAAGATCTGTAGCACCATCTCTTTTAAGGTTATTGCTTTAACTTTTTTTAATTGCTCCATTGTTTTTATCCTTTATCGAATATTATGTGCGCCAATTTTGGTTTAATTCGGGTTATTTCTTCAAGGTACAGACAGCTTCAGATAGATATACTTATTTCATAACCACCCGGTATATATAAGACAGGCAGATACATTAAAACAAAGACAATACCACCTCAATAAGATCGAATACGAGAACTGAAATTTAATCATGTAACTAAAATTTAGATTTCACGTCTTTGATCGCAGATTTTGACGATTTTGCAGTTGTAAATGTAGAAAGGCAATGTATTTAGAAACCCGGCAGTTTCTACAGAAAAAACAGAGCCAATTGTCGTTTTAAGTCGTTTATTTATTTAGACATGAAAACGTGAAACAAGTCATACATGATAAGAAATTTAATAAAGCCTTTAGACTGGAGCGTCAACAAAACTTGCTAGGTCTTAGAAAACAAATTTAGAACTTTACACGACTGTTAGACATCATTGTTTGAACCACTGGAACAAGACAGAAATCTGAACTCCGAAGTCACTGCTTCTGAGTTTTGGCTATCAATCGCAGATTTAGAACTTAATACAGAAACGAACCAATCGATGAAAGACTTACTTCGAACAGCGGACAGCTAAACTGATGCCACGAGAGAAGGAGTGGTTTAAGAAAATGAATCCCATACGTGGAAACGCTATAAGTTCCAGGTAAAAATTCTAGCGTCTAACAAGCGAGCTAGTGGGAAACTAGTGTATTGGAATTAAAAGTAAAATAGCAAAATAACTTTTAAAAACATTCGAAAATAAATACTAGGCTCTCTCAGGATATACATCTTGGGCATTACAATCTAAGTTTAATTAAGGTAGAACAAACAACTTGTATTAGGTGGCTTTCGACACCATGTTCCTCTATCGGCATTTTTTGAAATTTATCTTTATAATTTAATTTCAAGAAAATGCCGACATAAAGTATAATTTTAGTGAAAACCGCAAATCAAGCGACCGATTTTTCCGTTTCTTATGTTTATTTGAAATTTTGGTCCCTAAACTTTAATGGCGGCTATCTCCATAGGAAAACGTTTTGGACCCTTGGTCTCCTATTTAATATTGTTTGTCTTGATGTGTACTATCACCCCTCTTTTATTGTAAAAAAAATTTGGAATCACCCTGTATATATATATATATATACATATATATTTCCTTTATGAAGAATAAATATGTAAGAAAAATAAAACTTTTATTTCAAATACTTCCCTCTTGTATGATTAAATGTGCAAATAAACGATTCATTGTTCTGAATTTCCATTACAAACGAACAACGTTTCATTACTCTTCTAAAAATTTATAACTAGAATTTCAGACGATTTGCATGTTTTCTACATAACTGTTGAATTACAAATGAATAAGTTTAATAAATCAAATAACGGTATTGTTCGTTTGATTCTCTTTTGTTGAAGAAAAGCTTTCTCTAAAGATTTTTTTTTCTAATTTTTGGATGAATAACAGCTAATTTCGAAATAATGATTGGTAAATGGGTTTAGTATTTTAATGATTCCATCATAGATTTGAAATATTTTAAAAAGAATTTTACATTCTTTTGCAATATTTAAAATATTTATATATTTTAATACGATTTTAAGCAAGAAAATGAATTTTATTTGTAAATAATTTTTTTTATACGTTAATACCTTTTCCTTTACTTTTTTTGGATGAACAATAGCTAATTTTCCGAAGATTAACAACGAACTCAATTAATAACAATTTAAATGTTCATTATGTATGTATAATTTGACATATTAATGAGCATATAAAGTTACCATCAGAGTAACAAAAAAAGTAAAAAAGAAATTTTCATTGAAATATGAGAGTATTAATGACTCATTTTCAGAAAATTAATGGAAAATGGAATTGACATCTCAAACATCCTTTCGAAAAGTTCGAATGGCTTAAATACATTTTATATATTTTTTTAATTATTTGAAAAACGGACAAATCTCAACGTATTTTCACTATTTTTAGTAAAATGTAGGTACTAGAAATCTTAAAGATAAACATACTGATGAAATGAAATCTTGGACTTACGCTGTAAACATTATAAGATAAAAACAAAAATTATTACTTATCAGCGTAAAAAACAATTTATTATAGATTAAAAATTCCTAACGTTTCGAACTCAATCTAATGAGTCATCTTCAGAGGTATATTTTTAAAGGAGAAATAATTTACATTAAAAACAGATTGGCATACTATAAATTGACAAAAATTATACTAAATAAACATTAAAGGCCAAGATTCAAAAATAAAAATATGTACCAGTTGCCATCACTCAGTAGACAATACAACAATGACAAAACCATGGAGGAACTTACAAAAGTATTTCTTTTAAAATATTAAACCAGATATTAGGTATTTGAAAGGACATATTGTCATTGCAGACTTCATTCTTCCTGAAACCAATTTCTATAGATTCCCTAATGAGTGCTTTTTGCGGATTTGAACAATGAGAAATAATCTTTACTTTATCAAACCAAACATTTCTTAAAGTCCCCTTCATCGATAATCTGGACAGAGCTGTTGATGGTCTATTAAATTTGAACTCAATTTGAAGATGACTCATTAGATTGAGTTCGAAACGTTAGGAATTTTTAATCTATAATAAATTGTTTTTTACGCTGATAAGTAATAATTTTTGTTTTTATCTTATAAACATACTGATGTTCCCGAAACTATTTAATTTTCTTATGCATATCTATGTCGTATTAATTATCGATATTATAAAGGCCAAACGTATCTGTGTGTAACGCATACGCCATTTTGCGAATGTCAACACTTTGAAATTTGAAAAGAAATTTCGGTTTTTCAATAATTACTATTGCAAATTTTTAAACTTTGAAACATCCTATATTTTTAAGTTTTACACCATCATGTAGGGGGAAATATAATTTTAAATGCAATTTATTTGAAAACTATATCTTAATTTATTTTTGAGATTATTTTTCTGTAGTTTTAATACAGCTTTTGTGATTGTGGCAACAAAAACACTACATTTTTATTAAAAAATGTTAAAAAAAATAGAAAAAAAACGTAAATAGCAGATTCCTGTATTTTTTCGTTGCCATTTTCTTATAAAAGTGAAAAACATTGAAATTAAAATGCATTTTATGTTAAAAAAAATCGTCTGTTATAAAACCTGATGAATTTTGACTTTATTTCGTTTTTAGTTATAAATTAGAAAAAAATTAAAAGAAAAAATTTAAATATGTATATGAGAGGTGCATATGTAAATTTGAGGTAATGAAAATGATATATGGTTTAGATTTAATGGTGGAAAATTGAGTGAAAGTGAGTTGTATTTAATTTCTTACATTACGATTAAAGTTTAATTTTAATAATGTCTAAAACTTATGGGTTTTAGACATTATTAAAATTAAAAATTTAGGTTTTAAGGAAATAGTATTTTGGTAATTTCGTTTACATATCCTTTGTTTAAGAGTTAGACTTACCAATATAAGGTACATTTTTCATTGTAACTAATTTTAGAGGCTTATAATAAATTACTGAAACAGTTTCTTCTTAAATATTTTCTTTCGTCGAAATTCGACGAATTCTACTTTGTATTATTAATTACATTTACAGTGATAACTTATTTAAAATTTAACAATGACACTCATCACAATTGTTAGAGTAATAAAAATAAAACACGATTCGTTAATAACACAATTAATAATATAATTAATACGCATATCTGTGTCGTATTAATTAAATTAATTATATTTATATTAATAACTTATCACTTAACTTTCAACAATGATATTTATCACAATTGTTAGAGTAATAAAAATAAAACACGATTCGTTAATAACACAATTAATAATATAATTAATACGCATGTCTGTGTCGTATTAATTAAATTATTAATTATATTTATATTAATAACTTACCACTTAACTTTCAACAATGATATTTATCACAATTGTTAGAGTAATGAAAATAAAACACATTTCACCTTAACCAGATTAAAAATAAAAATTAATTTTTTTATATTGAATGAAAGTCATTTCAATTCTAAACATTAGATTATACAATAATAGTGATGTTTCTGCCTTTTTAAAAATATATATATCGAACAGAAGATGAACGTATTTTCTTAAGTTTTCCTTTTTAATTAAAATTGTTTAATTAAATTGTTTGTTTAAGGAGAGAATTATCGAAATTAGAGGATTTGTTCAAAATTAATAACTGGATATAGAAAAAAAGAAAGAAAAAAACCGTATGAACTAACTGCAAAACCTCCTTTGTTGCAAGTTGATTAAAATGTGATGTAGTATAGATAATTATAGTTGTGACACTATAATTATCTTTAATTATAATAAAATTAATTCACAACTTATACATTGTAACTACATAACTGTTAGAATGTAGGTCATTTTTCTATACTCCAGTTTACATTTTTAGTTTACTAAGTGTGATTTTTATAGTTAATGTGTTTCTTTCTGAAATATAACATTTCATAATTCATCTTCTAATGTTTTTTTTTAAGCATTAGAACACATTTTTTACTAAAGAATGAAGCAAGGAAATTCTTTATAGTGATACCAAATGTAAGATGTCAATAAAAAATAATTATTATTTTTTAAAACCTCATATTGCTAATCCAATATCTTTTTTATATACAATAAAATCAAATTTATAAAAAGTAATATACTTTTTTCATCCATTATATTTCATAATACTTTTTTTTTAGTTTCAGTTGTTACAGAATTTTCTTTGAAATGTTTTTAATGCAAAATGAAAAAATATACTTTAAGAATTGTCAATTCTTAAATGTCAATTAATAATTTTAAAAAATGTAAGAAATTTAATTAAAAGAAAAAAGAAAAATATTAACTCCAGATTAAAGAATAGCAACTCTCATTAAATTTCTTTTTTTAAAAAAAAGAAAGAAAGAAAATAAAAGAAAACATACGACTGTAGCGAAATGTCTTTTTAATTATCTAGGAATAGTTTTTAATTAGTTTAATTTACTTTATTACCTTACAGAAATGATTTTATATTCACTTTTTCATCGGTTAAGCTTTTTGTTTATTATTCTATAGCTTTACATTTGATAAATTTTTCCTGAAAAAAATATTATGTACAAAATAATAAAGATATATAGTATTTAATTGATGAACCTTGTTTTAATAAACCTGCATAACTGACAGACGATAACTGATATGCAATCTAAATAATTATAAAAATATGCAGAAAAAAATTAATAGCGATATTTTCATAAACAGATATCTTATTACTTATGCATAATCAGTGTTTTGGAAGTATTTTCTATAAAAATTCTTAAGTAATTACGAGTTAGTCAACGCGCTTTAAAGTAATATAGATAATTATTAATTCATTTATATCTTCTTTGTATGTTGTTCGAGAAATGAACACGGATAGTTTTTTTATGGATAGTAAATCGTAGGCTGTAATTGCTTCATAGGATTCCAGTATGTAGTTAAAACAAAAATGTTTCTGACATTTTTTTGTCTGACTTCCCGTCTCTCTGCAATGTAAAATTGCATGTCAAGCGTTAAAAATGAGATGCGTTCGTACTATTGCAAAGTTCTAAAAGTATTCGGATTTTGGCGTAATAGTATACGGTATTTCGGATACACTATCCTAAATATTTTGTGTGTCCCTGTAAATACTATCTATTTTCTGTTATACAGGAAGTAACATGTAGTAAATCTCAGCAACGTATATCAATTTCATAAAGTGTGAAGAAGTTTCATATTATTAAAACGCACCCCAAACAATGTTTTCGACTATACCATTATGTAATGGTATACATTTTTGTGGCTCTGTAGATTATTAACACACATTTTTTGCACCACAGATTGTACAGAATGTATATTTTAGTATATACTACATAGATTGCACAGAATGCATATTTTAGTACATATTACATAGATGCATATGAATTTTTTTTATGTTCGAAAAGGGTTAACTCCATTAAAATGCACTTGAAACTATCTTTTCCATTGACTGTAATATAACGGTATACTTTTGATTATCCTTGTAATTGAACTATTCATCCGATTTTCATTAAACTTGAAATGACCGAGTAACTTCCGGTACATTATGGCCTTACGGGGTAAAATCGTTAGCAGTGTAGTTTATTGATGTTGCTCTATTTCAACCTTAATTAGACATATATACATCATTGTGGTAGATCACAGAATGTTTTCTCTGGAGTACAGAAAAAAATAGCATATATAGTTCATTTATAGGGACAAGCAAAAGAATTTCGCTACATATTTATATATGGAGGGAAAATCATTTGTTCTGATTTTCATTCATTTTACGACAATTCATGCATTAATCAGATTCATTGAGATGGAATACAAATACATCTGCAAAAGTACAGAACAAGTAAGATTAATAGTTCGTTTGCAGGGACGCAGACAAGAATTCCACTACGTTATGATCTCGGGAGGGAGGGAAATCGTTTGCTGTTCCTTTTGTTGATGCTCCGATGTTTCAAGCTTAATCATATTGATGTACATCATCGACGTAGACTACAACATGTATTCTCAGAAGTATTGAACAAATAAGATTGATAGTTCTTTTATAGGGAAAGACAAAAATCATTCGTTACACTATGGTATTATGGTAGATAGTTAACAAAGTGTATTAATGTTATGATATTGCTACGATAATTAGATTGATATGCATCATTGATCTGGACTACAACATGCTTTCTCGGGAATACAGAATAAATAACATTTATAGTTCGTTTACAAAGTCACTTAAAATAATTCCGTTAGATTATGACCTATCGCATGGGGTGAAAATAATTTGCTGTGCCTTTTATTCATGTTAAGCTAGTTCATGCATTAATAAGATTGATGAGCATTAATGAGATGGACTAAAAAATACATTTTAAATAGTATAGAACAAGTAACATTTATAGTTCGTTTGCAGGGACGCAGAAAAGAATTTCAGTACATTATAATCTATGGAAAAAATTGTTGATTTTGCATTTTAAAGGTTTTACGATACTTCAAACATGAGCAGATTTATGTAGATCACTGTGATGAACCACTAAACTTTTTATCAGGAGTTTATGAAACTAGCATTTACAGTACGTTTATAGGGACACAGAAAATAATTCCTCAACATTATGATCTATAAGGAAAAAAGTTTGCTGTTTATTTTAATGACATTACGATACAGACATAATGAAAATGAAAAGAATCCTCGCAGATTTTCTATGGATTAAAAATTAATATGTATCATTCATTTTTCCAGCGTGACACAAAAGTATTCGGTTAAAGGACTGACTGTGTTCGATAATTGTTGGAAATGGGTTTTCTGCCGGGATAAGCATCTAATTTTTAGTGTATTACGTGGATTGTTTAAATTTCGTAGACCGTACACAGGGTTGAAAAAAAGAATAATAAAAAAATATGCAAATTACGGGATATTTACAATAATTACTGAAAATGTGCTTTTACTGAGTAATGTGTTTTTAAAATTTAATTTGGTTTTCTCATGTAATTGTACGAAAAAATTAAATTTCTTAATTAATCTGTTACTGATGAACCGTCCCTCGTAATTTATGTCCTATGCATGATTTTTTAACCGCTTTATATACATCAAATTATTATTTCGGCACTCAAACTAAATAAATTGTAGGAAATAACATCTTTTAAAAAATATTAAAAAACAACTACAAATTATTATTAATTGTAAGAGAAGATGGGTTTTAAAACTTTTATATTTCTAGTCTTATAGAATGAATTAAAAAATTGTACCAAAGTAATTTTTTTATTTTCAAAATAATTTTTCTTAGAAATAAAAAAATATTCTAGACTGTTATTTTAAAAACTTTACTTGCATTTTTTTTTAAGTTTAAAGAGTGACCTAACGAGTCAATTTTATAAATCATGTTTCTTATAATAAATAAAAACTAACAAAGATCCTTTTTTATCTATTCGTAAAAAACATCTAAAAATAATCTTAAAAAAAAAACAATTTAGAAGTCAAGTAATTTTTAAAATATCGGTTTCTCAAATAAAACACATTTACATTCTATTATAAATTAGAAAAAGCTAATTAAGATTTTTTTAAGCTGCTGTCAAAAATGCACAAAATCTCATGAATTTTATTTTATAATTAGCAAGAAGTCATTTTTTGTTAATAATAATAATAATAATAAAAAGAACTAAACATTTTAAAAGTATTATCGAATATTTGATTATTTGCGTTTCTTTTTCGCAAATAAAGAAATAAATAAAGTATAAAAAGTTTAACAGAAATTTAAAGTTTGTAAAAAAATTAAAGTAGAAAACAGAATAATATTTTTAATACTCCACTTTTAATATTTTCGATTTTTTATAAATTATCTGATAACTTTTCGACACAAATTGAGTATTCCAATTTCAAAGTTATTTTGTTTCTATTTGAATAAGGTTGAAACCTTCTACATAAAATCAGCACAACTATGCACTTAATGAACATTCACTAATACCTTATTAATAAGCATTTTATATGTAGTAAACAGCCAAATAAATCACATTTTATAAAATTAAGTAAAGCACTAACATTTCGAATACTATAGTGTATCCGAAGTACAGCATGCTATTGCACTAAGATCTGAATATTTTTAAAACTTCGTCATAATCTGAACGCACCGAATTTGCTACGTTTGACGTGCCATGCCCAACTTGTTTTCTAAAAGATTAAAATGATATAACACATCACGTATGTCGAATCCTTTAATTCACCTTATTTATACATAAAACCAAAATAAAATACTCAAATTACTTAAAGGTGTTTTTTATTTACAAAACCTAGTACTTTCGAGCATGTCATACTCATCATCAGGGTTAAAACAACAAAAGAGTAGACTTCGTATAAAAGAACTCAGCCTTCGACTTCTACTCTTTTGTTGTTTTAACCCTGATGATGAGCACGACATGCTCGAAAGTACTAGGTTTTGTTAATAAAAAACACCTTTAAGTAATCTGAGTATTTTATTTTTGTTTTCTAAAGTTAGCGTAAAATTTATGATATTGGCACACGAATCTATAAATAATTTAATTACATAACTGATAATTAATTTAACATTTAGAGACTTCCAACACAAGCACGCCAATGTTTGCTAACAAGTAATGAGTAATAAATGAAAAAGTCTAATAAATAAAAATATCTAATAAGTGAAAATTTTCAAAAAAAAAAAAAAAAAAATAACAATAGCAAATTTGTATCTGGTGATAATTATCAATTCAAATACAATTCAACTTAGGTAAAGATGCATGATACCAAATAAGATGTAAGAAGCCTGGGAATCGAATCAGTACGATACTTCAAATAACATTTAGTGCAAGATTCATTTACGAGGTACATTTACATATTTACAAACAAAAATAGAATATTTTCATTTATAGGTACAAATATAGCAGATTCTAAACAATATTAAATTACAATTTAAATAATCTGCGTAGTAGAAAATCTCATTACAGCTGCACTTTTCTCGTTTATATTGACCATACTCAGTAGCCTTATCCAAAGAGATCAACAGACAGGTCTGTCTGGAACTCTTGTGCATATGTACATTTCCACAGAGTACGGACATAGCCTCAACTCGGCTTGAAAAGAACGCCCTCAGTGAATCACTTAAAAACTAAACCATCGCGTTGGCGATTTTTATCCTCGTGATTTCTGTTTAACTGTAACCATATGCTGGCTTGGCATTTCTTGCTGAATGCTGATTTGATTATCTTTGCACACGTGCTTATGCTATTTGATCTTAGATTTCCGCGCTTATATTGATTCGTAATTATTACTGTTATTGTTCTTGAATTTTCAAGTTTAAATTATTAGGTCGTTATGTTAAGAAGAGAAACATGTATTGTTTGCAAGACGAATACGTTAAAGTTATTTCATATTAAAATAATTCTTTCATAAATTTCAAAACAAGAAGCAGCAAGCCGTCACTGTATTTTTTTCTTTTTTCCCTTATCATTTGTCGCCAAGGAAGCCATGTTTCGCCGAATTAGCAACCTCTCTTATGTTATGATCGTAGTTTCAGAGTGATCCGCTCGTATCGCTACTGTCTATGCGTAATCCCATGTTAAACAAGTTGCCATTACAGTGTATGAAAGTTAATTCTCTGTTCCATACTCTGTGTACATTTCAAAAGCAAAATATTCCGTGCGCGCAGTAAGAGTAGTTACTTTAAACTACGCTCTCTACGTCCAACTAAAAGCTGATTCTCTTCTGTTTTCTTCTGTTTCCCACTTTCTCCCAGACTCAGGAATTTTTACTTCAAATATCAAGTACAATCCCCCGTCCCAAGTGTTCCTTACTACCGACTCTTTTGATGAGAAGTCATCACAGGAGATTATCTGCTCTTCACCACAATTTTTTTGTGCTATCTGGCTCCCCCCCCCACCCTACTGAATTACACACATTCCAGATACAAGCCTCTATTATATTTCACAATAGAGTCTTCCCTACAATGCAAAATACGATGATACTCCTTTTAATATTATAGATTAAAAAAATGTGTTACAACTCAAGTACGTAGATAATGATACACAGATACATACAATACATAATGAAAATAAAAATAATTAACAGAAATTATCATTAAGCATTGACATCAGACACATGACAAAATCTTCATAAAATATTTCATGCAAGTTTTCCGTTTTGTTTTATTTAATTTTCATACACAATTTGTCTTATTATTTAACGATTCAATCTTGTTTAAAACATAAGCATGGGGTTACATATTATTTGAATAGGTAAATAAAGGAAAGTAATCGAAGTATTAATTCAGTAATATAATAATTTCATATTAAATGTACACAAATCTAGATCCAAACCTGTATCACTCATTACTGTAAAAAGACAATTGAGAGACGCTAATTTGTTTGGCCCCGTCGCCATAAGAAAAACCACTATTAAAAGCGTAGAATGAAAAAAAAAATTAAACCAGTGGGGCCTTACCTATCAAGATCGAACAGGAAAAGATTTTTAGAATGTTTTTCAGATGACAAATCTAAGTTTGAAATAAGGTACCCTGGGGTAATAACGCCACGTTAAGGTTCTAGCAATTTTCACGGCTCAGTTTTAGTTTGTATTTTTCAAACAAATATATGATTTGATACAGCAACTCATTGACTATCTATATAAAAAAAAATAATTTAACAGATATGAATACATAAAATGTAATGGCGTGATTTCTTGACCAATGCTATTTGGCGTTATTACCCACCTATATGGGTAATAACGCCATGCAAACAAAACTATGAAATAAGTTGGAATAATTACATGTAGATTGCCCAATTCTAAAAATACAAACTCTCAGCTCTAGAAATTGACAAATTGCATCCTAAGCTATTGAAAATGTTCATTTTTTTGTGAAAATGTAAGAAAAATAAAGGTGAGTTGTGGGGAGGGGGGGATGAGGCAAAAAATATCAGACCGTGAGCTTCTTTTTGCTTAAAAAACCGCTTAAATAGAATTATTAGAAACATTGCACAATTTTAACTGTGTTTATTTAAATCAGTATTTAGGATGTAGCTCGGCCACTGTAGGGAATCAACCGGGGTAAAAATTGCAAGGATTGGCGTTATTACCCCGTTATAGTTATTGCGCTGTACATTTTAAATTACAAATTATGTCGAGAAGATATCCAAAATCTTCAACAACATTTTGAAAGGCCATGAAATGTACTACAAATTTATGTAATTAACAAAGTATTTCCGGATAAAAAAAATAATCTTCACATCACAAAACGTATCTCACAAATTTTAGATCAAGCGTTAATTTTAGCTGCTTGTAAAAACAATAAGACCTAAAAATGAAACAAATTAACTTGAAGCTGTTTTTTGCGATTTATATGACTCAAAACCCTTCTGCGCAGAACAAATGGGTGTCATTTACCAAATTATTTCATAAATATGCAAAATATTAGCACTTGGCGTTATTACCCCGTCTGGCGTTATTACCCCAGGGTACCTTATTTGGAACAATAATGTGAATTTTTGTTCGACGTTGTGCCAGAGAAAAGATGCTCTGAACTTCTGTGGTACCATCTATGAAACACAGCAGTGTGATAGGGTTGTTTCTCTGGTATGGAACTGTAAATTTGGTATGAATACAAGGAATTATGAAAAAAGAACAATTTAAAACACTTTTCGAGACAAATGTCATTCCGTCAGTGCTACGTTTCATTGGCGATATGCCCATTTTTAAACAAGACAGTTCAAAATTAAGCAGAGGTTATTAAAAACAAAAAGAAGCGAAAGGTGTAATAAAAAACATGGTTGGCGTCCGTGGAGCCTTGATCTCAATCTGATCTAACTTATAAAGAAGATCTCCAGAAACGTTCGTGATCGACGACCTTCATCACATATAGACATGTGGAAGGATTTAAACGAAATCTGGAACAATATACCATAAGAGAAAAATTAAAATTATTGCTTGTATGCCGATACTAGTAAAAACAGTTTAAAATGCAAAGGAGGAATTTTCAGTGAAAAATCACATTAAGCTATTTTTACCATTAAAAATGCATTTTAAAATGGATAATTAATAATTTATCTATATTTGTATTAATTTCATTTCTCAGAATGTATATTTTGTGACGATTAAATATTGTCTGAAAATATCAATAAGTTTTTGAGTTTTACTCGTTTTCTTTAGGATGGTCTCACACTTTTGTCCGGCAATGTAAATTATACTTAGAGAAAGCTAATTTGATATTCAGACAAATAACACTGTAGGATATGCATTCTTCTACGACCTAAACTTACCCCGTTTACCTGTACCCTGATACTTCGAATTTTATAAAGTTTCTCAGATTCCAAACATTAAAAACACGTTTTTTCATTTTAGCCCTAAAAATTTCATGCCACTAATTTCTTATTTTTTTTTATAAATTATGAAAGAATTGAACTTATTTTACTGAATTTATTTCACAGGCTCAAAAAATGAAGAAAAAAAAGATCAGTTTTTCTTAAAAGAAAATTGAAGCAAGATTGAGGAATGTAACATAATTTCCCTCCTCTGGGATTTATTAAATCCACAAAGAGAAAGAAAAGAATGGTCGATAAATTTAAGTTAAAATACAAAGGGATTTGAATATGTGCATAAATTTTCAGTAATATCTTCTTTTGTGCATATCTTTCGTTAAAATTCAATTTATAGAATGACGTCAAACCTGTACGATTGTTCTCAAAGTCAAATCGAATTTGTCTCTTGAGAAAAAATTCTTGCTTACATAACACTTTAGAATAATATAATTTTGATACGTTCAACACATTAAAATTAATGAACTTTAATTCATTTGAATACAATAAAATAAATATTATAAATAACGATTTTTTAGGTGTCGGGGCTGTGAGGGAGGGGAAAGATTTTGTATGCAAATGTATTTTAATGCAGTTGAACTCGGTCCTTTGTCCTAGTTATCCCAAATGCTAAAATTAACATAATATCATACATTTAACATAAAATATGTAGTCTTACATTTTGCAAAGATCGTTTTTTTTATAAGGTTATTTTTATGGGAATGGGTGGGGACAAAATCACAGTACTCCAGTCAAATTTTGTATGCAAATTTTTGTATACAAAATTTGATATTTTGTCTGCAAAAATGTTAATGCAGTCAAACTGGGTTCATTTATCTAATTATCCCAAGTGCTAAAATGATTTTAATTTAATAAATTTAACATAAAATATTTAGTCTTACATTTTGAGAAATCTTTTTTTTTATTAGGGGTTTTTTGGAGGGGGGGGGGGGATCACAGTACACAAGTCAAATTTTGAACAAATTTAAAATTTGATATTTTGTCTGCAAAAATATTAATGCAGTTAAACTGGGTTCATTTCTCTAACTATCCCAAATGCTAAAATTAACTTAATTTAATAAATTTAACATAAAATGTTCAGTCTTGCACCTTTATCAACAAAAATTCTTTATTATTTTTTTTAATTTGACGAAATTACTGCGCTTAAGTCAAATACTCTACAGAGATAGAAATTCTAAAGCAAATGAATGACGTACAGTTGCAGAAAGTCATCTCAATACTTTCCCTTTTCCTCTAAATAACTTGGTTATAACAGTCATTGTGATTTTCAAACTATTGCTTTCACATAGCCTTTTAATTTGCAATAGTGATTAGAGACATTAAAAGGCTAGTTAATATGACCTACACTTTTAAAGAAAGAAACAAATATTTCTTCTATGCTCCTTTCTTTCCAGGGCTCAGATGTGAATCTTAGACAGTATTTCGCAAATACTGATCTCTTCTTTCTTTCTCGCAAGGGATTAAAGTTCTTGCGGGTAACTGCGGTTCTTGCGGTACTAGCGTTTAAGGTTCTTCTTAAACCTTAACCTTCAGGTTTTCTTGCGGGAAAGGGGTCCCCTTAGGAGTTGAAATTCTGTCGGGTAACATTGATAAATTATTACATTTTAATTGAAAATTGACATGTTATCACTGAGTTTGAACAATGTTCGCACTCTTATAAAACGAGTTTGTTAGTATTTTAAAAATTTACTCACTTTCCAATTTTAATCCATTCATAACCTACCAAAATGAGACAAAATTTCGCAAAAATGTATTGCAACAATGTAATTTTACGTTGCAATCGTTATAGCAAAGTTAACTCACAATTTCGTAATTTTTCTTTTTTTTTTTAATCTTCAGTTTTTTCGAAAAAAAAAACTGTTTTCTCTAAAGTATTGCAAATACTTTCCACACATTAACAACACATTTTCAATAATGTAAAAATTGTCAGGTTTTTTTTTTCTTTTTTGTCAATTTAAGTTTTTTTTATTTTTATTATTTATTTCTTTATTATTATTATTATTTTCCAGTGAACAATGTTTACATTCCTGCAGAAATTTTGCATTTTTTCTTGTAAATTTTAAAAGCAATATGACATAAAACATACATGTTGCACTACATATATCATATATTTCAATAAAAAGATCCATATCACAAAAAATATAAACATACATAAAGACAATGTTTTCATTCACTTACAATGATTTGAACTCAAATAAAAGATCTACTGAACCACAAATGTTTACAATTACTTAACAAAAATAAATCCTTTCAGAAAGGATATGGCGAAAACATAAAAGGAAAAAGATCATACAAACGATAGTTGTCCCCCATCAAACAAAATTTTAACATGAACGAGCAAACAGTATAAATTTCTTCGCCTGTCTAAACTCTTTATCAAGAAGGAAAATGTTGATCGTTGCTGGTTTTGAGTTAATTTTATAGATTAAGACAGGACCAGCAGCTGAAAAATAAATATAAATGCGAAATTTTATCTTTAAAATAAATTTGCGTATCCTTTGATCATAAATTAGTTAAAACGCAAAAAGTATCGGACATGAATCATGACGCGAATAGAATTATTTGTGTCAAAAAGAAAACAAAAAGTTTCTTTCAAAATTGTTTCATTCTTTGCTTGAACAATTTAGTAAATTTGATGGATATTTAAATCCATTTTCTATTTTAGAAAGATATGTTTGATTCTTTGTTCTTAAATTATGCTTTTTTATCACGAGCCTTTGAAAATGCAATGAACTAATTTAACCCTTTTCCAGTTCAATGTAGTGAATAGATATGGATTGATTAGGCAACTGTTTCTTTGTTTAAAACGTTATAAATATTAGATTTTAACAAAATGAAAATTCTACTGTTTTTTCATTTACAACATAGTTTGGAATAGTCTAAATATATGAATAGTCAGAAAATGTTTTTATACTAAAAAATAAAATCACTACAAAATAATCAATTAATGTTTTAATTATTTTCATATCCATTTGAAAAGTAAATTTCAGATTGTTTCAAACATTAAGAATATTTAAAACTCTGACACATATTAAGACAGATCGTCAAAAATAGTTGTCAATCACTATTTTTTGCTCATTGTTGTCAATAGTTAATCGTGGTAAACACAAAATGGTAATTTAATGTGCATTTAATAAATACAAAACATAGTTTAAAAATATGAAAAAAAGTAATTTAGTATACATTTATTAGGCATATAACAGTAAATTTGTGGCTTTTAACAATGAATCATATTAGTTATGATAGTTTTACTTATAGCGTTTTTTTATATTCACCAGAATGAATATATTACAAGTAATAAGTAATATAAATGTATTGCATTAACAGTGTCGGTGTTATTTATGACGACCGATTATCTGCACGAGGGATATGAACTCTAAGAGGAAATGCTCTCCGTCTTTCTAAGGGAACCTAACCTGTTTTTTCGCAAGGTTCGGAGAAGTCCACGCAAACTCCGAACGGTTAGGCCGACGGACGCGATTGGGTTCGAACCCAGTACATTCCGTCTATAAGCTTTGAGACCAGAACCTCTCAGCCACTGGTGAGGCTGTACTGTATTAATGAGTATATTATATCGATATCTATGTTATGTCATATTGTACAGTTATACGCATATAAATATTTCTGCTATTGCCTTTAATATATTCTAATTACATCATATTAACTATGCTGTTAAATGAAGAACGGATAAATAAATAAGGAATACTGTAATTTATATTTTTGGCGTTATTGTTGGTACAGTGATTTGTGGCGAATATTAAGTAATAAAAAGTAAGTATAATATAATTAGAAAATCAGTCTTAAAAATGAAAAAAAAAAAATCACAAAATTTTTATAAAACTTATAATAACAAAAGCTTTAGCATAGAATTTTCAAATTTTTCATTTTTGTGCTGTGTTTTATTAAAACTTTCCAAGCAATAAACTTTAATGTAACGAAAATTTCACTGTCTTCATTTTTTAACTAAATATATGAAGAGATTACAACCATAGTAAACTAAGTTCATTTTGGAAAAAAAAAACACTATAGTTAATTTAATAATTGATTAAAATCTTTTTATTCACTTCAACGGTGAATCCAGATTGTAAACAGATGCTATATACACTATATGTCCGAAGGTGACCGGCCACTTGCGATTTTTTACGTTTTGTAAAATATCTAGAAACTTGCATAATGGATTATCTCCAAAACACAGATGTGTAACATAAAAGTATAGGTCATATATTACAGTGAACATTTCCCTCGAAATTCCATACGGGACTGTCGACAATTGAAAAAAACGAATATATTTTGGATAACCCTGTCAAAATTTATGTAGCAAATTCACTCAAACTGTAGATTATGATTAAATGGCTTATTGTAATAAACTGTGTTTATTTTTATAAAGTCAGAATACTCGTAGAGAAATTAAGGTTTTGTAAAAACAATCCTAAATTTTGCCAAAATTATAATATGCATAGTTCTTAACAGAAAAAAAATATTTTTTCAGAAAATATGATAAAGAACATTGTACACAATACCCTGTAATCAAGATTAAAAAATTATAAAAATTGTAGAAAAAGAAAACAGGTTTACTAAATAATTTTTCACTGTATAATAATACGTGCAATACAGTGTATTCTATATTGACACTAATCAATGGATATATGGATACAACCCTTCACCTTTTCACTTTAGTTTGGAAACAACGGATTTTGAATGTAATCTATTGACGATAATTTTCAGAATTTTCTACATATAATTTTTAGAATTTCACGAAAGTCGCTCCTAACACTTTATGCAAATTATACTTTGATTATATTTGGGCATGTGCAGTGAATCATTATTGAGTAAACCTGATGATTTGTCATACAATTATTATTTGTATTTATTTCTGATTACAGTGTAATGTATACAAAGTTATATGTCACATTTTCTGAAAAGAACATTTTTTTATATTAAAAACTCTGTAAATTAAAAGTAAAAAAAATTGGGATTGTTTTTATAAAAACCTTAATTTTTTTAAGAGCATATATGGTATCTACGTAAAAATGAACACAGTTTATTACTATAAATCACTCGGTCATAATCTACAGTTTGAACGCTTTTGCTACTTTAAATTTATCAGGGTTATTCAAATGGTATTCTTTATTTATTTGTATTTACATTTTTTTCCCCAATTTGTTGCTGGTCTCCCATGGGGTTTCAGAGAAAAAAATCTTCACGGAAATGCATGGCCTGTATTGTTTATTGCATATACACACTTAAGGTTTCAGATTAATTCCGCATGCATTTTTCTAGACATTTAACAAAATGTCTAAAATCGCAAGTGGCCGATTACCTTTGGCCATATAGTGTATAAGAAAGCATGTAAAAAAAGACTTGGTTTACTGTCGAAGTACATAATTTTTTTTATGTATTTTTTAAATGGCCTCTCTCTCTATCTCTCTGTCTTTTTCTTTTTTTTATGGACTATAGTTGAGTGCCCCTCATATATGGAAAGTTGAAAAATACGTTTCAGAATTGAAAAGGTATCTAAATATGAATTTATTTTTAAATTTTACATATCCTTGATAAGCATAAAGAAAATTTTAAAGAATATTAAGTATTAAAGATTTTTCCTTAAACGTATTCAAGTATCAATAAAAAATATTATTAAAAAATATCAATTTTCATAGTTTAAATAGCAACTGTACAAATATAAAAAAATAGTAATCTAAAATTTCCACATTCCAATTTTCATTTTGCATAAAAATAAAACATTATGAAGAATAAAGTTAAAAGAATTCTTAATTTTATATTTTAAAAAATAAATTTCGAATTTACACTGTTAAAAATATGCAGCATTACGTATAGTCATTTGATCATTTTTTAACGATAATGGCTACTTGACCGTACGCTGCAGCCAGAGTTGCCATGCTTCAGGGAATTTTCCAATCAAAATATCCATATTTTTAATAAAAAATCTATATGTAGATTAAAGGCACGAAATGTCGTCTTATTTACAGGGAGATTCTGTGTAAGAAAGCGTTGATGCGAAGAATTTCCTAATCTGGAAATTTCCTGATTTGCGGCAACCCTGGCAGTGAATTTGATCATATTATTGTCTATAATATGGTCAAAATAAAGGTAAATTATCGTTATATAACCGTTTTTAACGAAAACAGTCAATTGGCTGAACAGTATAGGTGCAGGTTCCAAAACTTTTAAAGAGCCAGTGGTTCTTAAACCCAAATATTTCAGTTGCCACCAAGGCTTAAATTCTACGAAAAATTAAGAAACATGAAACAACACGATTTTTATCAAAAGATTGCAGAAGAAATGCTAATTCTATCAAAGGATCGCAAAAAGTCATAAATTTCGTTAAAGAATTGCTGAAAAACTCGACTTTCGCCAAATGGTAGCGGGAAAACCGCTATTTTGAAGCGATGGTTAGAGGATCACTAAAAATACGCGATTTTATTCAGAGGATTGCAAAAAAATGCGATTTTTGCCTAATTTTCGCGAGAGAAAACGCAAAATTCACGAAAAGATGACGACTTAAATGCAAAAAATTAGTCTCCAAGTTAAAAAAAAAAAAAAAAAAAAAAAAAAATAGTCATCACGTGGCGACTGGCGTCCATGTTTTTGCACATATACAAGACAGATTTCTGCAAATGTAATGCAACGTAGAATACCACATTTTTCATGTTTAGGAAGAATATGAAGTATATGTATTTTTCTTAGAAGTTTTATGTTGAATCATTCATCTATAATTAAAAATATTATATTTAAAAGCATAAAAACCATTTAAAACCATTTAAATCATACTGAAACACATTATTTCAAATTTTGTTTAAACAACAACAACAAAATTATACTTCTTAAAAAAATAAAAAGTAAAATGGTAACTGAAAAAATAGTATCTTTAAGAGCTCAAATTTATAAAAAAAATGCATTTTCTTGTTTAACAATTTTCTTAAAGATATCACATGATATCTTTTTTTGAAGTTTTTATTTCGGTTTAGTTTACTCGAAGTTTTTGAATGTAAAAGCCATAAAAAAGTTTACAATGAATTAAAAATGATTTGTAATTGTTTCTATCTTAAAATTACAAACGAAAAGCTATAATACAAAATCTATTAGACACCGATAGCAGCAGTTTTAAAAATGCTCTGTTCTTTGAACGAATTTAAGTAATCTCACTGTTATATTTGTTGCAAAAAAGTAATTAAGAATCAATTCTCATAAATAGAAATACTATAAATGGTAAATATATATTTATTATTCAAAATACATATGTTTTATGAACTTTGTTGCGTTTATAAATTTATAATTAAAGAAGAATATTGCATTTTTTAAATTAAAAGTATTTTAACATTTTCTATGAAAAAAGAAATATATTTTTTAAATTAATCTTAAAAGCAATATTTATTTACATTGAAACAAATTTAAGAATTCGTTCAAATAAAGATACATTGCGTAAATAGTGAAAAACTGTTTTGAACAAGTAAATATCATTTCAAAAATATTTATTTTTAATACTTGAGCATTAAAATTCCCTTATTGGAAAATTTTTGAAAAATATGTTTTGGATTGATAATAAATAAATATAGCCTTGAGTTAAAATTTATGAAAATTCCTTTTAGAAATTAGAAATCAATTTGTCTCTGAGGTTATTTTCCCTAAAGAATAATAGAAGAGTTTTAAAGTTAAAAAAAAATCAATAATATACTTTTAGTGTAAGCTTTAAAATTATATAGGTGAAGTGGTTTGGGGAATAAGTGTTATTTATCCAACATAAAAAACAACATTTACAGTTAACGACTGTGAAAAAAAGCTTCGATAAACCAAAAACATTTTATCCTATATTTTTTCAGATAATCTATATTTTGAAACTATTTATTTTATTTTATTTCGTTTTTAAGAGAACAAACTAACTTTATAGCTTTGTACTTTTAAATATCTAACAAATGACCCACTGACAAAATGACACCTAACCCTCACGAAATTTACATCTTATAAAGCATTTTTCGGGATATTTTAAAGCTATTTTTGAAGATTTACACAATTATTTAATAAATTTTAGAAGGATTTTGACAATTAAAATTAATTAATTAAATTTGTATTTATGGAGTTTTGTAAAATATATATAACTCCACTCAAATCGTTTATTTGAAATATTTTTTTGATATTTTTCGAAATTAGGAAATGTGAAAATATCATGTTCTTACAATACCAATATAGAAATATTTCCGAACTGAAACTCCCACCACCCCCGCACAATTTTTGACGTCATATAAAAACTTCAAATACATTAAACATTCTAAAAAAATCATATATCTAAAAAAACTTGTAAAAATTCTATAATTTTGCCGAATATTTCAATTTAAAAAAAACATACGCTCAAGTGCCAAAGCATTGTGACCAACCCCACATTTTGCAATGATATCGCCTAGATGACGTGGAAAACACGGAAATCGCACTACACGTGGAAATCCGGTAGGAATAATATTGAAAAGTAGATAAAAAGACTCAGGAATCACTTTCGTGCTTACGTTTACTTATGAGGGTAAAGGCTGCTGATGTCAGCTACTTTGATAGAGGACAGAATTCAGTCGCCGGACGACTCAGATGGTCGTTTTTAGGCACCCTGTCTTCTATGCGAACTGTTATTCACCCTTATGCAACAGGTCATACACAAGCCTTTTGTGGCGATATTAAGCTTTTGGGGAACATTCTCATGGGCATCCCTGAAATCTGTGGTCGTTGAAGAACAGACCATGAACGCCACGGACTAGCTGAACATCATTGCTGGTCATTTGCACCATTACATGGCATCATGTCTCTTTTTAAGTAGAAATGGAGTCTTCGTGGAAGACAATGCTCCATGTCATATGAATCGTACTGTGCTCGATTAGTTCCAGGAACATAATACTAAATTTCAGTTAACGTCCTGGTTGACTAACTCGACGCATCTTAATCTGACAGAGCACATTTCGGTTGTCATTCAACGGTAGCTTGGAGCTCAAACATATCCATTTTGAAATATTCCGGATATGCATGACTACAGTTTGAACAACTAATACAATTTATCTCCAGTCATCTACCAAGAACTTATTGCATCCGTGTCAAGGCGGTTTGCAGTTGTTTTGCAGGTCAAAGGCTGCCAACACCATATTAGGTAGGAGATCATAATGTTTTGGCTCTTGAGTGTATATATGAAGGATTTTTAATATAGACGCTTAAAGAATTTCGCAAACAAACATTCTTTAAACATGTTAAAAACAAACAAATGGGTTTGAGTGCCATATCCATTTCTCTTTACGAAAATATTCTAAGATGTTTGCTAAAACCAACATGGCAACATATTACATGTTTGAAACAAAAGTGATTGTTTGTAGGTAATATCGCATTCCCTTTTTCGCAATACTTTTCGAAAATATTTATTTGTAAAAAAAAAGATATTTTACAAATTTTTTGTTCGTCAAAGATACAATAGTAAAAGTTTTACTTCGCAATTTGCTAAAAGGTGTTAAATGAAACAATAAAAAAGTTTTATATACAAACTGCCTACACACTGTTAAACAAAAAAGTATAATTTTAAAGACATAAAGTTGCAGAAATCTGTATGCTTACTAAGATTTTATCTGTACACTGTACAAAATCAGATGTAAATTTACAAAACTAGTTTTTACAAAGCTACAGAAATTTATAGCTTTACAAAATAATGTACTAAAATTACTGTAATTTCACTAAAATTTTATCTGTAACCGTGGTTCCTGTTACATAAAATGTTCTAGGCATCCCAGTTTAAAAAAAATTCTTAGTAAACTTACAGATTTTGTTGATGTACAATCATAAAAAGAAAATTTTAGCAACTTTACAGATTTTTTTCTTTCAGTGCATGTTTTGGTTTTACCTAAACCATTTTCAAGACAAACGAGGATATTCTACAGATTAACGATCTATAATGTAATGTTTTAAAATTTTTCCATTTACGTTTTTCACATTCTCTTTCGGATTACACATGCTATTTTATTTAAGTTTTGTTATGATTTTTATAACTTTACTCGTAACCACGGGTTAACTTAACCCGTAATTTTCATAAACTAAACAATGCTCTATAGTTATATACTGAATCTTAACAGTTGCAATATCAACTGTTTCTCTTATGGCGGTATAGATTGGAGGGGTTGGATTTTTTTACTGCTTTATTTAAAACTTTTTAGCCCCCTAACTGCCCGGCAAAAGGGTAAAATTGTAATGCTCTTTTCTCTGAAATTTATTAAAAATATTAAAAAAAAAGATATTTTTTCCAACCTGATACAAAATATGTTATTATGTATAGATCTATAATCTTTGAGGGTATTAATCCTAACTTAATTTTTCAAAACTGCGTTTTATTTGTAGAATTATATTAATTTAAATATTACTTATGCTGCAGTGAAACCTGCAGGTTAGTGTGCGAAAAAATCAGCCAGCGGCAGTCAGGAGGTTAGGAGCTAACAAAATATACCTTTGTCTTTTTTTTTTTTTTTTTTTTTTTTTTTTTTTTTTTTTTTTTTTACGATTTTGGATCTTTCATACTCTTACGATATCATACGTTATCACTCCTCAACCATCCCCTAAGGCCTTAATGATATCATTATCAATGTAAAAAACTATTTTGATATTTGCGATATTTTTCTTTTGTTAGCAGTGATATACATGTACAGTTATTCATTTATTATTTACATAAGCTACTGATTTAAATTAAGAAAAGTCATTAAAATATAACTGTTATGTATGAAATGATTTTATGTTAATTAAAACTTAAGAAAGAAATTGTTACTAGTTAAATGTATTTAATTATAGGTTTTTAGTACATAATTTCTTCAACAATAAATCATGACTTCTAGCACTTGAACCACATGGGAAAGGATAGGGGAAGCAGAGCTTTTTATCATCTAAACAGACGGACAACATCCTCTTTTCATTATTTATAAACACAAGAGTATCATTTCAAACATACATTGCACTTGTTTTCTCGAACAGCGGATTATGTAAGGTTGAGGTATTCCCTATTTTGGAGTTACATAATTTTATAGCCATTTAATTATTTTAATGATAGCTTTGTATTTTAATACAAATAGACTGACTAAAAAAAATTTGCCTACTATTTTATATAAAGAACAAGTTATTAATAAAAAGAAAAAATTTGGATTAGAAGAATAAATTACAACAGAAAGAGAAATTTCGGTTTGATCAAAGACGATAACGATATCAAAGCACAAAACACTCCATACCCTAAAGCTACCATTTGATATCATATGACCTTCATCCCCTATAGTGATAACGTTATATATTCATAGCCTTTTAGTGAATACAGAAGTATATTAAATGTTCTGATTTGTTAAATATTTAGCTTTTCTTCAAAAATTCTGGTGCAAATCTCGATTAAAATTAGGTAAGATAAAAAGTAAAAATCTTTCAAAAAATTCAGACAGAATAAAAGTCAAACTGCTAAATTATTTAAAGCGGAAAAAAATAAAGAAAAATGTATTGAATTATTGCATCGATGGTTTTTATCCGAAAGAAATGTCCTCTTCAACAACCATCATTTATTTCTTTATGGCAAGGAAGTGCATTTCTTGGATTTTTTTTACATTATTTTTTAAAATTTAAGAAGTACACTGTTAAAAATTTTGATCTAGTTAGAACCAAATTTTGATGCTCAGTAGCTGCCACCATAAGATGGAGAAATCTCGTACCAACTTTTGGAGCTTTTTATTTCAACCTCGTGAAATAAAATTTGAAAATTGATTTTGAATTTTGTTTGTTTTTCTGTATTCTGTCTAACTAGAGTAAATATACTCGGATAGACATGTACAATGTTAAAAATCTTGTCCTAGTTTGAACCAAATTTTGGTGCTCAGTAGCTGCCAGCATAAGATGAAATCTTGAACCAACATTTGGAGCTTCCTATTTCTCCCTCGATCCAACTATTGGAACCATGCTTCAACAGGAGCTCCAAGCATTGGTTCAAAATTTCATCATCTTACAGTGACAGCTATTGAGCACCAAAATTTGGTTCAAACTAGCACAAGATTTTTAACAGTGTAGACTGTGAACTTTCATAAAACATTGTTACAGATTCATGTAATAATTCTATGCATCTTCGTTTATTAAAAGCCTTGAAAAAATAATTAAAAATGTCATTTTTATTTTAGACTAAAGATATATTATTTTAAAAAGGGGTTTTTCAATACATATGAATATATATTATTTTGTTTAGAGCATTAATTCTATGCATCTTCGTTTATTAAAAGCCTTGAAAAAATAATTTATAATGTCATTTTTATTTTAGACTAAAGATATATTATTTTAAAAAGGGGTTTTTCAATACATATGAATATATATTATTTTGTTTAGAGCATTAATTCTATGCATCTTCGTTTATTAAAAGTCTTAAAAAAATAATTTAAAATGTCATTTTTATTTTAGACTAAAGATATATTATTTTAAAAAGGGGTTTTTCAATACATATGAATATATATTATTTTGTTTAGAGCATTAATTCTATGCATCTTCGTTTATTAAAAGCCTTAAAAAAATAATTTAAAATGTCATTTTTATTTTAGACTAAAGATATATTATTTTAGAAAGGGGTTTTTCAATACATATGAATATATATTATTTTGTTTGGAGCATTTAAATACATAGGTAGCGAGATTTTCGAAAAAAACCTTCAATTTTGATCACGATATAGTTTTTATATAAAAGAAACACGCTGAATTTATAGACGCAAAGCAGCGAACGACATTTAAAGACTTATAAAATAGAAAAGAAAAACAAAACTCAGCTGATATTTATCTAACTTTTACAAAATAATAATGGCATTTATTTAAATAAATATTCTCGTTTAAAAGTATTCTAGTCTCGTTAAATATTTTCGTTTGTTCTTTGTTTTACTTTGTATATCATCTTATTTATGAGGTATTAGAATCCCTTGCGGCAAAATGTTTGACATGATAATGGTTGTAAAAAAAGGCAGAATGGAAACTTTTGTCTTAAATAGATTCATAAAAATTGCAATTTTTTATAAGTATTTTATTTTAAGAATGCATGTTTTAAGATCAGTAATAATATGAGATATCTTCTTATTTAAAATGATAATGGATAAAGAGAAATACTTTACATTTGAAAATATATCAAATACTTTACATTTGAAAATATATGAAATACTTTACATTTGAAAACATATTAAATAAACATTGTCGTTACTCTTTTTTTTCCTTAAGGGTTTTCAACAAACAATCAAATTAAGGTATCGCTCTATGCTTGAAAAACTTATTATTATTATTATTTTAAACTTTGCAAAGAAATATTTCATTCATATTTTTCCATTTAGTTTTAATAGAAATTAATAATTTTATCTTTAAAATTATGTATACGTATTCTTATAAATTTACAAAAATGTTAAATATGTATGAAATTTTGAAGAGAATTTTCATAAACTTGTAAAAACAACGAAAAATAAACAAACAACAAAAACTAAAAGAAATCGGAATTGTAAGTCAAGCATAGCAAATGAGCTGTTTTCGTACTATAGCAAAGTTTAAGAAAATATTCAGATCTTGGTGTAATAGAATGCAGTATTTCGGATACAGTATAGTCGTCGAAATCTTTTGTGTATTCCTGTTAATTCTAAATTGCGAAGTAAAAAAAAAATATTCAGATCCTGGTGTAACAATATGCAGTATTTCGGATAGAGTATAATCGCCGAAATCTTTTGTGTATCCCTGTAAATATTGTCTGCTTACTATTATACAAGAAGTACCTTGTAAAAAACCTCAGTAATACATATAATTTCATAAAATGTTAAATAGTTTAATACAATTAAAATGCGCTCCAAGCAAAATTCTTCCTATACCAATATAATATAATAAAATACTCTTGTATAGCCCTGTAAATACTGTCTGCTTTCTATTATACAGGAAGTAGCGTGTAAAAATCCTCAGTAACGGATATCAATTTTATAAAAAGTTAAACAGTTTAATACAATTAAAATGCACTTCAAGCAAATTTCCCCTATAGCATTATATAACAAAATACTGTTGTGTAGCCCTATAAATGAATAACAAATATTCTTTACGTTACAGATTGTGTACAATGTTTATTATAGATATATTTTATAGATTCATATTAATTTTATTATGTTTTAAAGAGTGTAACACCATTAAAATGCTCATGAAAAATTTTTCCCCATTGACCGTAATGTAACGGAATATTTTTTATTATCCCAATAATTAAACTATACATCCTATTTTCATAAAATTTGAAATGGGTCAACAAAAATATGCAAAAATTATGTATTTTAATTTTAAAACGTTTAAGTTGGATAGTTTCTGCTCTATTGTATGGATAGACGGACGGATTCAATGACGATTATCGGTGCAACGTGCTTACATAATTACGAACTTACCTAAAAAATGAGGCAGAATACACTATTTAAAAAAAAAAAAAATCATGAAAATACTGCTGCGATTTATTTCTTTCCATCAGTCTGTATTAAAAATTAATTAAAGATATACAGTATACACTCGCGTTTAAGTCGAGTAATTTCTGAAATTTTTGGCAAGCAAGTGGGGGCAGGGGGAAGAATCGCCTTGTACTCAAGTCAGTTAAAAAGTCAGACCAAAAACTTCGAATACTGCAAAATTCTGGCATTTTATGTGTATGATCAATAAAATAATATATAAAATATACAAATAATTATATTTATCATAAACAAAAATAATGATTTGTTTTTGTTTACTTCTAGGGTTCATGCAAGTACTAGAATTTTCAGATCAGAAAATTCTTCGGTTCCAACATTTTTTTTTAATATATAAAAATCTTTGGTTGAATAAAGCGAAATTTTGTACGTCTAGACTTGTTATCTGTTTTCGCTTTTTCGCATCGTCAACTGAAATCTTTGGTTTGATTTTGTCCAAAATTGAAATGAAAAATTAGGGAAACTACTTATAAGCGAGTATATACGGTAGATATTAATTTAACACTGAGCTTTGTTCAAACGCTCCGAACATAGGCAAAAAGATACCTTAACAAAAGTTGTTCGCAATAATTAGACCGGGAGGCGGCTGCATAAACAATCACCTCACCTAGTTCACGGATGAAATTGTGGGATTAATCAAATATCGATCCGTAAATTAAAAGTCAATCGGTCTGCCAAGGGATATCTCGGTGGTAAACATCTGATACCCCAATTTGAGTGGTTGACTGATAGGTTTACCATTGTGTTTTCCTGCTCTCAATCCTCCAAGTTTTCATATGTTTGGGTGGTAAAAAAAAAAAAAAAAAAAACATGGTAAACCTACGAGTCAACCACTAAAATCAAGTTATCAGGTGTTTCATCAACAAGATATCCCTTGACTGACCGATTGACTTTTAATATGCGAATCAAGGTTCAGCTAATCACATAATTTCATCCGTGAACCCAATGAGGTGATTGTCTGTGCTGCCTCCTCCTGGTCTAAAAAACCGGCATTGCGATTTTCGCAACTCACTAATACATTATAAAATTAGCCAGAAACGTTTCTGAAAATCTGTAGCAGCCAAAAAAACTTTAATTTTATAAATATTTTTTTAAAATCTGTAAATCTGATTAATTTGTGCGAGGTTTCAAGAGATAAATAACACTTTTCGGAATAGTGGATAATTTGGAAAAAGCATTGTATATATTGGTCATGGTTATATTGAATTTTTCAAGATTAAGAAATATTTGTCTTTTATTAAAGTATGGTGTTTTTATAATAAATATACATATTTAGACGTATTTAAGTAAATAAAAACATTTGTAATTTTATTTAAGTCATTGTTTTATTTATTATTTAACTTTTTAAAATATAAAATCAGAATTTCTCTGAGGCTTAATATCTGGCATGATAATTACACAAAAGAAATCTCTTGGCTAAATAAGGATATAAAAGTTTCATTCATTACATAAATATTTCATTTTTATGAGCCGTTTCTACTGAAGAATATTTCTTATAATTGTCTTCATATTCATAACTGAAATATTCTAACATCTAAAAGCAAAACAATCTGACAAAATTTACATTAACATTTCATTGTCTTTAAAAAATGAACTCTATAAACAACTAATATATACAATAAATGTCTGCAAAAGATTTGTGGGTTTTGTAAAAGTAAACATTGCAAATGATTTTTAAGATGAAATAAAAGTGAAATGTTGCTATCCTTGATGTCAAATAAATGGAAGAATTTTTTAATTTACTAAAATCAATGGATTTTATTCATAAAACATTATACTCTTTTGTATTCGTCAATCATATATTATTTATTACTAACTCATCATACGTAGTCAATCTTGCAATCGTTTTAAAGATTGAAAAAAAAAACTGACGGATTTACACGTTTCAAACACTAAAGATTCTGAAAAGAATATTTTTAGAAAGCAAATTTCGTCGTCCATCTGTCTGTGTGTCTGTAAACGCTCTATCTCCCGAACAAGTTAAGAAAGAGATTTGAAATTTGGAGTGTGTTAATATGTAATAATGGGAAGAAGCCTATTGAATATCAGTAACCGCGATTGCCTGGAAATATTTTATGGGATACTCGAAATATTCGTTCTGATTGGTACATAAAAATCTTCTTTAAGGAGCTAATGTAACAATACAAAAGCATACATTTTGCTTAAAGAATGAAGTAGATAATGAGTTGTCAAAATATTTGTAGTCCTATTTTCCGCACTTTTCGATTCATCGTGATACTGTATTTCATTCAAACTTCAATTCAAATTCATATTTCAATTGGAAATGAGACGCTTAATCCGGCGCAGTAAACTATTAGTTAATATGATTTTTATTTTTAAGTTATAGGGTTATTTCTTTTACGCAAAACGTACTACTTGATTAGCCGTCGACCAAAAAACTATTCGAAAATTATAAGATTAAATGCCTACCGTAAGATTACCGTAAATATCACATTCACTTAACATTCAACACATTCGTTTGATTATTACGTCATCAAGTGATTTTTAATTCTACATTTTATCTGTGTTTTTAGTAATTTTTTATTAACTTATTTGTCTTTTCGTTATTTAAAATAAAAGATAGGTCAGTTTGTATAATTTTGCGAGTAGTTTGGCAATTTATATTGTCGAAATTGGTCGACGGATAATAAAGTAACAAATATTTAAGTGAACGTTTAAATTTTATGTTGGAATTGCAATGCATCTTACAAATATATTACACATGTTTTATTTCCATATTTTATATTATGCATATCCTTGATGGGTAAGTATTACGGAGGTCTCCAACGACTAGTTTACTAAGCTTCGCAGTGACACTATTCGTGGCATTTAGATTGCATCAAATGTTTTGATTTTTGGATGAATAAAAAATACTTTTAATATTTTAAAAAATATATAATATTAGATTTATTAAAACTCTTAATATAAGTTAAAAAGATATATATATATAGTTACAATGAAAATATAAACTGAAAATTACGAAAATTACATTTCGAAAATTGCACAATTTTGATACAGTTAGGAAAGAATGTTATTGTAGAAAATGTAAATGTTAAAACAAACTGGCTTATTGCATACCCCCTGAATTTAATTTGGGATAAACTTCGAGCTAAATTGCTGATAATTTCTCTGTATTACTTTTAATTTTCACGTAGTGTTAATACAAAATATTAATGTGTAGGATATAATACATTATAAACTATTAAATCTGCGACAATTGTTGATTTGTACCTACAATTATTTGAGAAGAACGGCTTTAGTTAGGGGTTGACGTGTTGTGACATACGGGCAATAAAATTCCATGGATTGCAAGATTATTCGATAAAAATTT
Organism: Maratus speculifer; assembly: GCA_964019185.1. Taxonomy (NCBI): domain Eukaryota; kingdom Metazoa; phylum Arthropoda; class Arachnida; order Araneae; family Salticidae; genus Maratus; species Maratus speculifer. Next base: position 77,352,574 of record OZ025297.1, on the reverse strand, counting down.
GGAAAGCTTGTTATTATTGCAAGGCTATTATTTCTGTTCTCGTCTAATTCATCTAAATTAATCCGCCATGTTGAGAACCAAGTTCTGTAGTAGGGTAGTGGACAAAATTTTTCATCTGGACATGACTTTTAATCTTACCATACTCCCTGTACGTATGATAAGATTGCATGCCCGATTTTTTTTAAAAAGAGTATTTAAACAAAAATTCCATAAATCGACTTGATTAAGCAAAACAAAAATGAAGTTATTTATTCATCATTTCAAATAGCAGAAGGTATTCCATTATTTATTTTCACGGAAGAAATAGATAGTTGGAGATGCAATATGCCATTAAAAACAATTAGCAATATGAAGGCTGTTTTTTGCTTAAGCTTTTCCAGCACACTGTGCCCAGTCTAGGATACCTAATTTTAATTCCAAACTTGCAACGGCATCAATAATATTTTTTAAAAATTTGGCTTTTACACTGAAAGCTTAAATTAGGCGGGTTCTTAATTTCTCAAAAAAAAAAAAAATAAATAAATAAATTTTTGTATTAGACGACAATTTCTCATTTTACTAAAAGAATTTGCCCATTCCGGAAAGGGTTAAATTAAATTCCCTCATTCGATCCAAATATACAAGAACGTGGAACAAGAAACAGGTGCTACATCCTATAACTGTATACATTATTAAATTTTAATTAAAATTTTATTTATATCTACAGTCAACACACGAATAACCGTACATTCACTACAGTAATAATTTCCAACAGTAAAAGAAAATAAATACAGGCTTTTGGCAGGCACGTTATAGGTAATTTCGGCATCATGCCCAGATCCATAATTCATCTCTACTCTTTCTCTTTACTCTGTGTTTTATTCTCTTCTAATTCCTATTTCTAGAAAAAATGAGTAATACAATTGCCATCGTTAGAAAACTTTTTTAAAATTTATAAAAAATTAATATCTAACTAATTCAAATCTTTAAAATGAGAGAAATAGGATATTCTCGAACTATACGAATTTATGATGTTAATTTTATCCTGTTGCGTTCCACATTCGAAGAAAAGTAATTCTGAAATGCAGGCAGGGAGTCATATATATATAATAATAATAAAGAAATGTATTTTTTTAGGAAGGACTGTTACTTACAAAAATTTATGAATTAAAATTTTATATAATTTCCGTAAAACTTTTTTAAATGGCAGAATAATCTGAAGTGTCATCTTATGTTTAAAAATGTTATCTTATGTTTGTATTTCATTATTGTTTAGAATAGGTATTATTACTTTTAAAATGCATTCTTTTCAATATTTAAATCTTGAATACATTTTGTGAGCATTCATTTTTTTTATTATTTTTATTACTTTTGACTTCAGTATGAAAATACAAAAAAAAAACTTTATTTTTAAAAATATTATTATTTTATTGATTATTTTATAGAAAAAGAAGGAAATAAATTGACATGAATAATATATCCAAAAAAGGTATTGAAGAATCTTTGTATTATATATTTTTTAAAATGTGGTATGAGATCCATTGATTAAAAAAAGAAAAAAATCCCAATTTATCATTTTCTTTTCCCTTTTCTTTTTACATATATATAATTTTTTTAAATATTAAAAAAAAAAAAACGGAACTAATTAGTAATAAAGATATACTAACGAAATAGTTTAATGTTGAAATTTATTTACCTTTTATAAATTCATAAAATCTTTTGTTAAATAAATATTCATTGTTAAATAAGTTTTAGAAGGATTTGAAATTAAATGACACTTACTTACCTTTTACACATTCATAAATAAATAAATTATCAAAATAAATATATATACATAAGATAGACTTTTTAAATAAGCAAATATTTATATGTTTAAGACTTATTTTGAATTATTTCAAGGTCTTCTCTTGCTTTGCAAATATATCACTTTGCTATTTTCATATCAGAATGCCTAGCGATAAACTACCTGACAATATAAAACGTGTTACACAAAACCTATTGTCTGAAAAGATTTCGTAAAAATTGTTTTGTTTTAAATAAATATTTCATTTTGAAGAACAATTTTCAAAATTATTCCCTTTAAAAACTTTCCAGACGCATAAAATATTCTAATAGTTCAAGAGGGGGGGGGGGGGGAGTAAAAACACACTTTATGGGCTGTGCAAATATAATGTTATTATTTTACAGAGGAGGGGTGGGGAGGTTGTCATTTGATATCGATTTCATTTTTGGTCCAAACAAAACTTTCCCTTTTTATTTTTAACATTGTCTTTGATACGAAATAGCATATTATCTTTTTTTAGCCTGTTATCTACTTTTATGAAAATACAAAGTTATTATTATAATCACAAAATTGTTATAAAATTATTTAATTATAAAATATGGAATACCCTAGAGTTTGACATTCCTATTCTTCTTCATATGTCTATACATATATAATTACGGTTTGAGAAACCATATATGAAGTATATTTGAAATGCAGCTTGTGTTTATTTATAAACTAAAGAGAAAGGGAAGGAATTTTATCCACTTGTTCTGTTCATAAAAATTTCTATCTGCCACCCACCTCTCCTCCGTTCGGGGACAGTGCAACACGAATTTATTACCGATAAATATATCCTACCGTCCTTAAAGGAGTTAATATATCTTGTTCCAGAAAAATTATTGGTTGTAAAAAACATAAATACCTTTAAATTAAAATTTCTGTATAATTTGCATCTTTTCAGATTTCTTGACGTTGGAAAATAGTGCGGAATAAGCCTTATTTAGGAAATATTTCTACACTTCTCTTGTAAGAGCATTATATTTGTATATGCCCTAAATCTAGAAAATATTACATGAATATTTTGAATAAAATATTTAAGTGGAGTTATAAAAATATCAGAAAATCCTTATAAATTACAATTTAAATAATAAATTTTAATTGACAAGATCTTTTAAAAATTTATTAAACAATTGTGTTAATCGTGTAATGTAGTTTAAAAATTTCAGAAAAAATGCTTAGTGCTTTAACAGATGAAAATTTTCGCTGTGATTTCGTAGCGTGCGGTATAAAGGATTAAAACTGTTTTTGACCAGGAAAAGGATTTTTGTCAATATATTGTCTTACTTATGTCTTATTTAGCATTTTCTTCATTAATTTGTTACTTAAAAGGTTTCAAGACTCTTGAAATTGCAAAAAGTGAAAAAAAAGACATTTTTCAACATTTAATATTTTAAAATGTGTATGGTTTAAAAGTAAATTTTTTATTGCGATTAAAAGATATAAGTATTTTTTTTTCCATTCATGAATTTAAAAAATTGCGAGATGCTAAAATAGAATATATAGGGCGCTTCAAAGTGACAGACATTTGTCAAGCAGAAAATTGGTATATGACAGATTACGCGCTGGATTACAAAACAAATTTTGCAATTAGATTAAACTTTTTTGTGCCTAACTACACGTGATATTCTAATAATTACCATGAATCTAAATAAATTTGTATTTAAAACATTTTTATATTTTTAATGCACAGTTGTATTTAGCTAATGCAAATTTTTAAAAATTTCAACAGTATAATCACCTAAAAAATACTTTTTTCAACAATAAAAAAGAAAATTTGCTTTTCAAATTCGTAAAAAATACTTTTGAACCAGGGTTGTTTGGTTTAAACCAAGTTAGTTAAACCATGGTTTAAACCAATGTTTTTTTTTTTTTTTTTTTTTTTTTTTTTTTTTTTTTTTTTTTTTTTTAAATTATGCTGAATTTTTTTTTTATCTAGTTTTTTTACACATTGAAAAATGCAAAATCCAAGTTATGCAGAAGCTACAAGCAAAGTTGTAGAAAAATGATGAATTAATAAATTCCTAAAATGACAAATATTTTTAATCAACCCAACTTTTTGTATAAGCTATAAATCTACATGGCAAAATAACCAGTTTTTTAAAAATTAGCTGGTTAGAAAAAAATTAGTTTTCTTTCTTCTTTTTTGTAAAAGGCTTAAATATGCATATATATATATATATATATATAACCATTAATTTAAAAACATTTATAACCAGAAGGGCAGACTCAAGCTAAAAATGCACTCTTGTTATTTAAATTGCTTGATTAAGATTTACTAAGGATTTCATCATTCCTCAAAGCCTCGAATATGACATTAAGTAATTTTCTCCATTGATTTCTTTTTGTTATGTATGCTAATGAATAATTGACAGTTTTTTTTTTTTTTTTTTTTTTTTTTGGCTCTGTGTTCATTGGGTTAATCCTTTTTTTTCCCCTTGCATTCTTACATTGGGAATGGGGATTTTGTAATATGATTTTATTCTGTTACTAACTGGGTTGGCATACTTTGAACCAATTGGTTTTTTAGAACAAATCTAATATGATATTTTCTCATTTTTGAAATTTAAGTGTATTGCATGTAAGTAATTTCTATTTTTAAGTCTTATCTCAGCAGTCAAAATGAGACATATTGAGTCTAGTTTAGGGCATGTTAGTACGCATGTAGAATACAAATTTCAAGCAATTATGAACATATCTGAAGCTATAAAGAAAACAAATTATGTAAAGTTTGCAAAGACAAAATAGATTAAAAATACGTAATATTCAGAAAAAAAAGTTTTCCTTTGAGAAACGCAGATTTACAGTTAATAACATAAAATGACCTTTAAGATTTCAGTCAAACTCTAAAAGAAAATTTTCTTGTTTGGGAAGATTATCTTTTAAGAATAAGAAAAAAAAAACTCAAGATATAAAGTTGAATATGAAGACATTGAAAAATTTAGTGCTAGGGAAGCACCTATTTACATTTAATTAAAATATGCAATGAAATATATTTAAATCTTCTATAGCATAACCAAATCTATTACTTAGATCAGCAGAGAAAATGGGGAGAAAGGGACGAGTGAAAGTTTGCTCGAGACATGATAGAAAGAAAGTCTCAAAGATACCTGAAAAGATGTAATTTTTTGTTTAGACATTTAAAACTGCTAAGCGTTAAAATATAGCGTGTAGTCTGATGGCTATTTAAATGCTTTAGAGGAAGACAGTATTTATAAAACTACTTTATATTTTAAGATCAATGTTTTCAATAGTCTAAAAAGCTATTAAATAGGTATTTTTGTTTATTTTATGAATTTTGTTTGTCGTCTTTTTTCTTTTTAACTTGGTAGTTTCAGAGAAAAAATTTCAAATAGCAATACACAATACTTCTTAAAGTGTGTAGACTCTACTGCTAAATTCAAATGTTTCTGAAAATTCTTTATAAAAAGCTTTATTTTCAATAATAGATAATTCATGTAGTCTTCTAACAGAAAAATCAGATATCTCATATAACAAGCATTTCAAAGAAGTTATTTTGAATGCCCATGTGAAAATAATATATATGAAGTTTTATTTATGAAACTGCATCATATATTTATTTATAGTGTTAATAATCAAAAGATTGTATATTAAGATTTTCAAGGTATCAATGTTTCGTTACGTAGAACATTTTATTTATGAAATAAAAGGCATAGCTTTTTCTAAAAATGTTTAATATTTAAATGATTTCAATTTTCTACATAACTAATTGTATATTAAATAATTACAATGATTAGAATTACTTTTAAATCAAGTTATTACTTATGTATTCAAAAATATTTATTTTATTGATAAATATGCATGTATATGTAATAGGAAATCATATTAAAAAAAAACCCGATTTAAAAGAAAAAAACCTGGTTTAAACCGAAAAAACCATGTTTTTTGGGTTTTTTTAAAAAACCCGGTTTTTTACCAACCCTGTTTTGAACACTAACTGAGCATAATAATCAACACTTCTAACTAAAATCGTTTTCGATTGTGTTGTTAATTTGTTTCGAAAGCGTTATGCCAGGAATAAGATTGACCAAAAAGTGTTGTTAATGATGTGAATATAGATGATACCTAAAGAGCCAAATTTCATAATTTTTTTTTCAGAAATGTTGTTATTTATTGGTAAAATTTTGCAAACTCACTCAGTAATCTCCTGCATTTTATTCTCTAAGAGGCAAACTGTCTCTTATTACATTTTTAAAATTGTGTAATTTTAAAGGCACCACGTAAAAAAAATGTTTTACATGTGTTTTTTTATAGTGTTCTAAAGTGTGTGATATTTACAGTGTGTTGTTAATTTGGTGAGAAAGTTTTGTGCTGCACAACACTATTGTAAGAATATATTTTCATCAGCACTATTTACAACACTGTTTCAATACAATTAACAACCCTATTTTTAGAAATTTTTTCTAGATAACAGCATTTTTGGAATACATTAAAAATACATTTCTAGCTAGCAACATTTTTACAACATATTAAAAACACAATCAACAACATAAAAAATTCTTCGTATATGAAGAATTCTTATTGACAACACATTAATGTGTTATTAATTTGGTGCAATAAGTGTTTGAGAATTTGCAGTGTAGGTTCAAATTATACAGAATGCAAACTACACGTTTTGAAAATTTCATGAAAAAATTTTCAGAAGTTATTTTTTTATTTTTAATATTCTGCCCATTATATCGAAAATTTTCATTTAGAGAAAAATGCATACTCCTATTTTAGCACAATCAAACTGATTGGTAAATTTAACATACGAATTGAATATTTCCAACTGAGCAACAAATTGCCCAGGCCGGGACTCGAACCCAGATCATTGGCTTAGAAGGACAAAGTTTGTTTGTTTGTATGTATGCCAGCCAATTATCTACGCTGTGGGATATAAGCCCTAAGGGGTGAGGTGCTCTCCGTGGGGGTCTTTCCAAGGGAACCTAACCCGCATTTACACAAGGTTCGAAGAAAACCACGGAAAACTCCGAACGGTTAGTCCGACGGTCGCGATTGGGTTCGAACCCAGCACCTTCCGTCTACCAGTTTGAGGTCAGAACCTCTCGGCCACTGGTGGGGCTAGAAGGACAAAGCTTTACCTGTTAAGCTAACTGGGCGATAGCCAGCTGGGATTTTTTTTGCTCAGATAACCTTATTGGTCATAACATCAAGTCTGTCATTCAGACAGCTCGGCAAAATAAACCGCAGGTAATGGAACTCCATATAACGATGGGTACGTAGATATACTCAGCACAATCAAACTGATTGGTAAATTTATCATACGAATTGAATATTTCCAACTGAGACAAACCTGATATTATGACAAATAAGATTATCTGAGCAAAGAAATCCAGTCGGCTATCACCCAGTTAGCTTAACAGGTAAAGCATTGGCCTTGTAAGCCAAGTATCTGGATTCGATTCCCGGCCTGGAAAATTTTTCGCTCTGTTGGAAATATTCAGTTCGTAGAGAAAAATGATTTCAAAGTTTCGGAAACGCCGCATTAGCTATTGGTACAATTTTAATAGCCATCACTTCTCTTCTAATAGAAATTTTAAGGAAACAATCACACCAAAAGGTTCAGAAGAGATAAGAGTTTAAAAATTAAAATTTAAAAAAATTTGAAGCTTTAAAATTTCCGAGATCCTTTAAATCACTGATTAGAAAATATTTCATGATAATGCATGCGAAAGAAAAAAAAAACTTTTTGCGTTAAACGAGTCTATAAAATGGCATCATTTTTACAAACATTCCTTTTTTTAAACGAACAAACTAAACAAATATGGGACAATATTCGTTACAATAGGAAAAGAAGTTTTTTTTTTTTTTCAAAATAAGTATGTCAACACATTTTAAGATGAACTAAAAGTCAAACACCATTTGACTTAATGTCCAAAATAGAAAATGTTTCACTACTTGACTAACTTTTTAATCTGCAAAAGGTTTTTCAGTTATTCCTTAAAAATCATCAGTCTTTTACTTGTAAAGAGTAAATACAATTCTAGATTATTATTATTATTTTTCTTTTTGTAATAAGTTTCAAACAGAAAAATATAAGAAATACAAGGGATAAAATATGAAGTTTGAAAAAAACTTCCTCAAAATAGAATGCTTTTATATGTCATCTTCGGTTTGGTTACGTGATAAATTAATGATTTAAAATGTTATATTTTTTTTCAGATGTATAACAAATGTCTATATATTTTTGGGAATGTATTTATTTTTCACTACTTCTCAACTTTTTACTTAAATGTAATATTTGTCTGAGAATGATTCTATAAAAGTAAAAAAATCTATTTTAATTCTTTTTTTTTTAGCTTTTTACTTGTATCTTTTTTTTTTTTCAGTTCTTTTTCTGTTTTAGCTTTAGTGCTAGCAAATAATTATTTCCACATTCAAATTTGAAATATTGCTAATAGTTATTAGGTAGTATCATGTGAAGTTTTTATATTAATACTATCAGATCTGTTGAAAGTTTCACATACCAACCTTGGCTGCTTTCCGGTTTAAATAAACAAAAAAAGATATATATATAGTACATACAAATATCTCGATCGAGTTCGTTTGCCAGCATCATCCGCCATCTTGTTTCAAATTTTTTTTTTAAATTTAAAATTTAAAATTAAATGCGAAAAAAATTAAAAGTTGAAACATATTTTTATTTTATGTGTTAGATCTTAAAACACCAATTCCAGAACACTTTTTACTTTGTCTGTATCTTAAAAAATGATTGAGTTATAGCACTTTGAATTTTTCTTATGGCTGATATTTTGAAACGATCTGATTTTTGTCATGCTATAACTAACGTATTTATGAACCGATTTGAATGAAACTTGGTATGTACATAGTAAATAAAAATATCTCGACCGAGTTCGTTGGCCAGCATCATCCGCCATCTTGTTTCAAAATAACGGGCATTTAAAAAATTTTTAAAAAATTTAAAATTTAAAATTAAATGCGAAAAAATTAAAAGTTGAAAAATATTTTTATTTTATGTGTTACATCTTAAAACACCATATCCAGAACACTTTTTACTTTGTCTATATCTTAAAAAATGATTGAGTTAAAGCACTTTGAATTTTTCGTATGGCTGACATTTTAAACGATCTGATTTTTGTCTGGCTATAAATAACGTATTTATGAACCGATTTGAATGAAACTTGGTATGTAGATAGTACATACAAATGTTTCGACCGAGTTCGTTGGCCAGTATCATCCGCCATCTTGTTTCAAAATGGCGGCCATTTAAAAAAATTAAAAAATTTAAAATTAAATGCGAAAAAATTAAAAAGTGAGAAATATTTTTATTTTATGGGTCAGATCTTAAAACACCAATTCTAGAACACTTTCTACTTTGTCAATATCTTAAAAAATGATTGAGTTATAGCACTTTGAAATTTTTCTTATGGCTGACCTTTGAAACGATCTAATTTTTGTCACGTGATAAAAATCGTATTTATAAATCGATTTGGATGTAACTTGGTGTGTACATAGTACATAATAAAGCCTGGACCGAGTTCGTTAACCATTTCCATCCGCCATCTTGTTTCAAAATGGCGGTCATTTAATTTTTTTTAATTTAAAATTTGAAATTAGGTACAAAAAAGTGAGAAATTAAAAACGATTTTTCTTTTATGCATTTGACCTTGATACAAAGATTCCAAAGCATTCTTTTGTTTCGTCTGTATCTTAAAAAATGTCTGAGTTATAGTACTTTTAATTTATAGTGTTGCTCACATTTTGAAATGATCTGGTTATCGGCACGTGATAACACGCGTATTTATAAACCGAATTGGATGAAACTTGGTGCATAGATAGGACATACTGATTCCTGGACCGAGTTCGTTGGCCAGTTCCAACCGCCGTCTTGTTTCTAAATGGCGGAATATTAATTTTTTTTAATTAAACTTTAAAATTAGGTGCAAAAAAGTAAGAAATTGGAAAAGATTTTTCTTTTGTGTTTCAACCTTGATACAAAGATTCCAGAGCATTTTTTTTGTTTCATCTATATCTTGAAAAATGGCTGAGTTTTAGCACTTTCAATTTCCAGCGTGATTGACATTTTGAAACGGTCTGAAATTTGTCACGCGTTAATACACATATTTATAAACTGATTTCGATATAACTCCGTGTGTTCATGGTACATACCAATGTCTTGACCGAGTTCACGGGCCAATTTTATCCGCCATCTTGTTTCAAAATGGCGGCCATTTAAATTTGTCGAAAATCTTTTAAATGTATAATGATGTATAAACAAAAAATTAGAAATTGAAAAAGGGTTCTTTCTAAACTATTTATTTTACTAATGAATTACAAAGTATTTTTTGCTTTGTCTTTTCCTTGAAAAACGCCTGGGATATAGCAGTTTGAATTTCTAATGTGGGTGACATTTTTTAAAAAAAAGTCAATTTGCCCGCGATAGCACTCGTATATATTAATGGATTTCGCTGTGAGTGTGCATGTTCACATGAATTAAGATTTCGATCCAACTCATTGGGTTTTTTTTTATCCATCATGCTGCTTTAAAATGGATATCGTAAAATTTGGCGATCCTATAAATCGCTTAAAATAAAACCAGGTTGAATAAAAGATGACTAATTTCTAAAAATTCCTATTAATATTCAGTATTGACAAAAACTAGTATTCAATCTTATATAATCGCGTTCCACTATTTTGAGCTTCGAATATTTGATTTATATAACTTAATTTAAAATACATAAATAAGTATATGAAAGCTACCTCTTCCTCTCGGCATTGCCGGAAGGACTTTTATTATTCCCATACGCTACTGATTTAAATTAAGAAAAGTCATTAAAATATCACTGTTATGTGTGAAATGATTTTATGTCAAATAGCACTTAAGAAAGAGATAGTTACTAGCTAAATGTATTTAAAAATAGGTTTTTGTACATAATTTCTTCAACAATAGTTATGCCTTTTTATACCTGACACACAGGCACCTGAAGTGGGAGGGGAAGCAGAGCTTCTTATCATCAAAACAGACTGACAACATCTTCTTTTCATTATTTATAAACACAAGAGTATCATTTCAAACATACTTTGTTTACTTGTTTTCTTGTACATTACTTGTTTTCTCGAACAGCGGATTATGTAAGGTTGAGGTATTCCATATTTTGGAGTTACATAATTTCATAACCATTTAATAATTTTAATGATAGCTTTGTATTTTTATAAAAATAATAAATTTTTTTTATAAAAATACTAAAAAATAAGTTTAGCTATTATTTTTATATAAAGAACAAGTTATTAATAAAATAAAAAAAAATCTGGACGAGAAAAATAAATTACAAACAGAAAAATAAAATTTTGGGTCGATCAAAGATGATAATTTTGTTTACAAAACTAATTACTAACTAACTAACTAAACTAATACTATTAAACTAAACGATATCAAAGCACAAATACCTCCATACCCTAAAAATGCATTTCGATATCATGTGCCAAACCTTCATCCCCTAAAGTGATAACGTTATATATGCATAGCCCTTTAGTGAATACAGAAGTATATTAAGTGTTCTGATTTGTTAAATATTTAGCTTTTCTTCAAAAATTCTGGTGCAAATCTCGATTAAAATTAAGTGAGATAAAGAGTAAAAATCTTTCAAAAAGTTCAGACAGAATAAAAGTCAAACTGCTAAATTATTTAAAGCGGAAAAAAATAAAGAAAAATGTATTGAATTTTTGCATCGACGGTTTTTATTCGAAAGAAATGTCCTCTTTAACAACCATCATTTATTTATTTTTGGCAAGGAAGTGCATTTCTTGGATTTTTTTTTTTTACAGTATTTTTTAAAATTTAAGAATTACACTGTTAAAAATTTTGCTTTAATTTGAACCAAATTTTGGTGCTCAGTAACTGCCACCATAAGATGGTGAAATCTCGTACCAATATTTGGAGCTTTTTATTTCACCCTCGATCCAACTATTGGAACTATGCTTCAACAGGAGCTCCAAATATTGGTTCAAGATTTCACCACCTTACAGTGACAGCTATTGAGCACCAAAATTTGGTTCAAACTAGCACAAGATTTTTAACAGTATAGACTGTGAACTTTAATAAAACGTTTTGACAAATTCATGTAATAATTCTACCCAGGTCGAAATTCATGCTGGTATTTGTTTGCTAAACAAGCACCAACTGCTATAACACAACAAGTAAAATAGCATAAACTAGCATAAACTAGCATTACATATTTGCTGGTTCCAGCTGACTTTCCAGCAATTCATGGTGTGTATTGGCCCACTCTGCTGGAAATAAGCATGAAATGCTTGCATATAGCTTGCCATGCTTTTGTTGTGCAATCTAGCGATGTAGCATGTGATGCTAGCTAGCATATAATAGCATGAAAATCTAGCAGACATAGCAATACCTAGCAATAACTAGCATATTTTTGTTGCTGGTACAAGCGTGAATTTTGACCTGGGTATGCATCCTCGTTTATTAAAAGCCTTGAAAAAATAATTAAAAATATCATTTTTATTTTAGACTAAAGCTAGTATTTTAAAAACTGGTTTGTTAATATATATGAATATATATTATTCTGTTTAGAGCATTTAAATACATAGGTAGCGAGATTTTTGAAAAAAACTTTCAATTTTGATCACGATATAGTTTTTATATAAAAGAAACACGCTGAATTTATAGACGTAAAACAGCGAACGACATTTAAAAACTTATAAAATAGAAAAGAATAAAAACTCAGTTGAGATTTATCTAACTTTTACAAAATAATAATGGCATTTATTTAAATAAATATTCCCGTTTAAAAGTATTCTAGTCTCGTTAAATATTTTCGTTTGTTCTTTATTTTACTTTGTATATCATCTTACTTATGTGGTATTAGAATCCCTTGCGGCAAAATGTTTGACATGATAATTGTTGTAAAAAAAGACAGAAAGAAAAGTCTTGTCTTAAATAGATTCATAAAAATTCCAATTTTTTTATAAGTATTTTATTTTAAGAATGCGTGTTTTAAGATCAGTACTAATATGGAATATCCTTTCATTTAAAATGATAATGGATAAAGAGAAATACTTTACATTTGAAAATATATGAAATACTTTATATTTGAAAATATATTAAAAATTTTATATTTGAAAATATATTAAATAAATAAACATTGACGTTACTCTTTTTTTTTCCTTGAGGGTTTTCAATAAACAATGAAATTAAGGTATCGCTCGATGTTTGAAGAACTTTTTTTTAAAACTTTGCAAAGAAATATTTCATTTATATTTTTCGATTTAGTTTTAATAGAAATTAATAATTTATCTTTAAAATTATATATATGTATTCTTATAAATTTACAAAAATGTGAAATATGCATGAATACTTGAAGAGAACTTTCATAAACTTGTAAAAACGACGAAAAACAAACAACAACAACTAAAACAATTTGGAATTGCAAGTCAAGCTTCGCAAATGAGCAGTGTTCATACCACAGCAAAGTTTAAAAAATATTCAGATCTTGGTGTAATAGAATGCAGTATTTCGGATACAGGATAGTAGTCGAAATCTTTTGTGTGTTCCTGTTAATACTAAATTGCGAAGTAAAAAAAAATATATATATTCAGATCTTGGTGTAACAATATGCAATATTTCGTATGGAGTATAATCGCCGAAATCCTTTGTGTATCCCTGTAAATATTGTCTGCTTACTATTATACAAGAAGTACCTTGTATAAAAACTCAGTAATACATATTATTTCATAAAATGTTAAATAGTTTAATACAATTAAAATGCGCTCCAAGCAAAATTCTCCCTATACCATTATATAATAAAATACTCTTGTATAGTCCTGTAAATACTGTCTGCTTTCTATTATACAGGAAGTAGCGTGTAAAAAACCTCAGTAACGGATATCAATTTTATAAAAAAATAAATAGTTTAATACAATTAAAATGCACTTCAAGAAAATTTCCCCTATAGCATTATATAACAAAATACTGTTGTAAACTGTACCTATAAATGAATAACAAATATTCTTTACATTACAGATTATATACAATGTTTATTATAGATATATTTTATAGATTCATATTAATTTTATTATGTTTTAAAGAGTGTAACACCATTAACCCCTTAACGCGCAGTGTTGCCAGGTCGGCAACACCTAAAGTTCCCCTTGTTTAGAGACACAAAAACTCCGTGAATCTTTCAAAAACTACTCTAATGGCTACTTTAAATCTTTCTTATGAGTTCTAGATGGCAGCACCACAGAGATCAAACTCTATTCTTTTTAAATAATAGGTAAAATGTTTTACTGTAATACGCGCTTCACAGCAATGCTCTTCTCACTGCGCTTATCAATGCTTTACTTATGGGAGGTTACCACTTCGGCAACAGCTGCATAATTAAAATGGTTAGTGCAATGTTTACAAAACAATACCAGTGTACTCCTCTAGGCCTAAAAAGATTGCCTAACTTTTTTTTTTTCTTTAAATTCCAACTTTAAAGAGTAATGCGCCGGAAAGGGTTAAAATGCTCATGAAACTTTTTCCCCCATTGACCGTAATGTACCGGAATGTTTTTTATTATCCCAATAATTAAACTATACATCCTATTTTCATAAAATTTGAAATAAGTCGACAAAAATATGCAAAAATTATGTATTTTAATTTTCAATCGTTTAAGTTGGATAGTTTCTGCTCTATTGTATGGATAGATGGACGGATTAAACGACGACTGTAGGGGCAACGTGCTTACATAATTACGAACTTACCTAAAAAATGAGGCAGAATACACTATTTTAAAAAAAAAAAAATCATGAAAACACTGCTGCGATTTATTTCTTTTCATCAGTCTGTATTAAAAATTAATTAAAGATATACCGTATACACTCGCGTTTAAGTCGAGCAATTTCTGAAATTTTTGGCAAGCAAATTGGGGCAGGGGGAAGAATCGCCTTGTACTCGAGTCAGTTAAAAAAGTCAGACCAAAAACTTCGAATACTGCAAAATTCTGGCATTTTATGTGTACGATCAATAAAATAATATATAAAATATACAAATAATTATATTTATCATAAACAAAAATAATGATTTGTTTTTGTTTACTTTTAGGGTTCATGCAAGTACTAGAATTTTCAGATCATAAAATTCTTCGGTTCCAACATTTTTTTTTAAATATATAAAAATCTTTAGTTGAATAAGGCGAAATTTTGTAAGCCTAGAGTTGATATCTGTTTTCGCATTTTCGCATCGTCAACTGAAATCTTTGGTTTGATTTTGTCCAAAATTGAAATGAAAAATTAAGGAAACTACTTATAAGCGAGTATATACGGTAGATATTAATTTAACACTGAGCTTTTTTTTAAACGCTCCGAACATAGGCAAAAAAATACCTTAACAAAGGTTGTTCGCAATAATTAGACCGGGAGGCGGCTACATAAACAATCACCTCACCTAGTTCACGGATGAAATTCTGGGATTAATTAAATATCGATCCGTAAATTAAAAGTCAATCGGTCTGCCAAGGAATATCTCGGTGGTAAACATCTGAAATCCCAATTTGAGTGGTTGACTGACAGGTTTACCATTGTGTTTTCCTGCTCTCAATCCTCCAAGTTTTCATACGTTTGGGTGAAAAAAAAAACATGGTAAACCTACGAGTCAACCACTAAAATCAAGTTATCAGGTGTTTCATCAACAAGATATCCCTTGACTGACCGATTGACTTTTAATATGCGAATCAAGGTTTAACTAATCACAGAATTTCTTCCGTGAACTCAATGAGGTGATTGTCTGTGCTGCCTCCTCCTGGTCTAAAAAACCGGCATTGCGATTTTCGCAACTGACTAATACATTATAAAATTAACCGGAAACGTTTTTGAAAATCTGTAATAGCCAAAGAAACTTTATTTTTATAAATATATTTTTTTAAATCTGTAAATCTTATTAATTTGTGCGAGGTGGTTTCAAAAGATAAATAACACTTTTCGGAATAGTGGATAATTTGGAAGAAAGTATTGTATATATTGGTCATGGTTATATTGCCTTTTTCAAGATTAAGAAATATTTGTCTTTTATTAAAGTATGGTGTTTTTATAATAAATATACATATTTAGACGTATTTAAGTAAATAAAAACATTTGTAATTTTATTTAAGTCATTGTTTTATTTATTATTTAACTTTTTAAAATATAGAATCAGAATTTCTCTGAGGCTTAATATCTGGCATGATAATTACACAAAAGAAAAATCTAGGCTAAATAAGGATATAAAAATTTCATTCATTACATAAATATTTCATTTTTATGAGCCGTTTCTACTGAAGAATATTTCTTATAATTGTCTTCATATTCATAACTGAAATATTCTAACATTTAAAAGCAAAACAATCTGACAAAATTTACATTAACATTTCAAAGTCTTTAAAAAATGAACTCTATAAACAAGTAATATATACAATAAATGTCTGCAAAAGATTTGTGGGTTTTGTAAAAGTAAACATTGCAAATGATTTTTAAGATGAAATAAAAGTGAAATGTTGCTATCCTTGATGTCGAATAAACGGAAGAATTTTTTAATTTGCTAAAAATCAATGGATTTTATTCATAAAACATTTTACTATTATTTAGTATTCGTCAATTATATGTTATTTATTACTAATCATTTTTATAACAATCGTTTTAAAGGTAAAAAAAAAATTGACGGATTTACACGTTTCAGACATTAAAGATTCCGAAAAGAATATTTTTAGAAAGAAATTTTGCCCTCCGTCTGTCTGTATGTCTATAAACACGCTATCTCTTGAACAAGTTAAGAATGAGACTTGAAATTTGGAGTTTGTTAATATGTAATAATGGGAAGAAGCCTATTGAATATCAGTAACCTCGATTACCTGGAAATATTTTATGGGATACTCGAAATTTTCGTTCTGATTGGTACATAAAAATCTTCGTATATGTTTATTTTAAGGAGCTAATGTAACAATACAAAAGCATACATTTTGCTTAAAGAACGAAGTCGATCAGAAAATGAGTGGTCAAAATACTTGCAATCCTATTTTCCGCACTTTTCGATTCATCATAAGACTGTATTTCATTCAAACTTCAATTCAAATTCATATTTCAATTGGAAATGAGACGCTTAATCCAATGTAGTAAGCTATTAGTTAATATGATTATCATTTTTAAGTTATAAGGTTATTTCTTTTACGCAAAACGTACTACTTGATTAACCGTCGACCAAAAAACTATTGCCAAACTATAAGATTAAATGCCAATAATGGCTTACCGTAAATATCACATTCACTTAACATTCGACACATTCGTGTGATTGTTACGTCATCAAGTGATTTTTAATTCTACATTTTCATTGTGTTTTTAGTAATTTTTTATTAGTTTATTTGTCTTTTTGTTATTTAAAATAAAAGATAGGTCAATTTGTATAATTTTGCGAGTAGTTTCGCAATTTAAATTGTCGAAATTAGTCATCGAGATAGTGAAGTAACACACGCAAGCATTACTGTGTATTAAAAATATTTAAGTGTACGCTTAACTTTTATGTTAGAATTGCAATTAATCTTCTAAATAGGTTACACATGTTTTATTTCCATATTTTATATTATGCATATCCTTGATGGGTAAGTATTACGGTGGCCCCCAAGGACTAGTTTACTAAACGTCGCAGTGAGACAATTCGTGGCATTTACATTGCATCAGATGTTTTGATTTTTGGATGAAAATAGATACTTTTGATATATATTTTTTAAATTATAATATTAGATTGATTAAAGCTCTTAATATAAGTTAAAAAAAAAGATAATTACAACTAAATTAAACTGAAAATTACGAAAATTACATTTTGAAAATTGCACAATTTTGATACAGTTAGGAAAGAACGTTATTGTAGAAAATATAAATGTCTGTCAACAAATTGGCTTAATAATGCATATCTCCTGAATTTAATTTGGGATAAACTTCGAGCTAAATTGCTGATAGTTTCTCCGTACTACTTTTAATTTTCACGTAGTGTTGATACATAACATTAATGTGAGGGATGTAATACATTATAAACTATTAAATCTGCGACAATTGTTGATTTGTACTACAACTATTTGTGAAGCACGCCTTTAGTTACGGGATGACGTGACATGCACTTTACCTATAAGTATGTTGTGACATACGGGCAATAAAATTCCATGGATTTTAAGATTGTTCGATAAAAGTTTGGAAAACTTGTTATTATTGAAAAGCTATTATTTCTATTCTCGTATAACTCATCTAAATTAATCCGTCAAGTTGAGAATCAAGTTCTGTAGTAGGGTAGTGGACAAAACTTTTCATCTGGACATGACTTTTAATTTTACCATACTCCCTGTATGTATAAAAAGATTGCATGTTCGATTTTTAAAATAGGGTATTTAAACAAATATTCCATAAATAGACTTAATTAAGGAAAAGAAAAATAAAGTTATTTATTCATCATTTCAAACAACAGACGGTATTCTATTATTTATTTTAATGGCAGAAAGATATAGTTGGAGATGCAGTATGCCATAAAAACAGTTAGCAATATGAAGGCTGTTTTTGGCTTAAATTTAAATTTTCTCATTAGATCCAAATATACAAGAACGTGGAGCAAGGGACAGGTGTCACATCCTATAACTGTATACATTTTCATTTTGAATCAAAATTTTATTTATATCTACGGTCAACATACGAATTACCGTTCATGAACTACAATAACAATTTGTAACAGTAAAATGAAAGAAACATAGACTTAAACTGGCATGCACGTTAAAGGTTGTGTTAGGTCCGAGCATAGCGATTTTAGGGCTATATTTTCGGCATGATGCCCAGATACCATAATTCATATTTAGTCTTTCTGTTTACTCTGTTTACTCTCTTCTAATTCCCTTTTCTAGAAAAATTGAGCAATACATTTGCCATCCTTAGAAAACTTTGTTAAAATTTACAAAAAATTAATATCTAACTAGCTAATTCAAATCTTTAAATTGAGAGAAATAGGATATATTCTCGAACTATACGAATTTATAATGTTAATTTCATCCTGTTGCGTTCCACATTCGAAGAAAAGTAATTCTGAAACGTAGGCAAGGAATCATATATGTATAATAATAAAGCAATACATTTTTTAGGAAGTACTGTTACAGAAATTTATTAATTAAAAAATGTATATAACTTCCGTAAAACTGTTTTAAATGGAGGAATAATCTGAAGTGTCATCTTATGTTTAAAAATGTTATAAAATTAACAATTTGAATTTCATTATTGTTTAGAATAGGTATTATTTCTTTTAAAATGTATTCTTTTTAATATTTAAATCTGGAAATATTTTTTGAGTATTCATTTTTTTTATTATTATTTTTACTTTTGTCTTCAGTATTAAAATTCAAAAAGCTTTTTTTTAATATTATTATTTTATTGATTATTTTATAGAAAAAGAAGGAAATAAATCGACAAGAATAATATATGCAAGAAAAGTATTGAAATTTTTTTTTATTATATATTTTTTAAATGCGGTACGATATCCATTGATTAAAAAAAGAAAAAAATCTCGATTTATCATTTCCTTTTCTCTTTTCTTTTTACATACACACACACACACACACACACATATATGTATATATATATATATATATATTATGTATTATGTATGCTTTTTTTTTTCAAAAAAAATAGTAATAAAGATACACTAACGAAGTAATTTAATGTTGAAATTTATTTACCTAATTATTAATGTTGAAATTCATAAAATCTTTTGTTAAATAAATATTCATTGTTAAATATGTTTTCAAATGATTTCAAATTAAATGACAATTACTTATCTTTTACACATTCGTAAATAAATAAATCATCAAAATAATTATATGAACATGTGATAGACCTTTTATTAAACAAATATTTATGGTTAAAAGTGTTTTTGAATTTTTTCAAGTTCTTCTCTTACTTTGAAAATATATCACTTTATTATTTTCACATTAGAATGCCTAGTGATAAACTGCCTGAAAATATAAAACGTGTAAAACAAAACCTATTGTCTGAAAATACTTCGTAAAAATTGTTTTGTTTTAAATAAATATTTCATTTTGAAGAACCACTTTCAAAGTTACTCCCTTTAAAAGCTTTTCAGTTACTTAAAATATTCTAATAGTTCAAGGGGGGAAAAGTAAACACACACTTTATGGGATGTACAAAAATAACTTTATTATTTTAGAGAGGATGTGTAGGGGGTTGTCATTTGATATCGATATTATTTTGGATCCAAACAAAATTTTCTCTTTTTATTCTTAACATGGTTTTTGATACAAAATAGCATGTTATCCTTTTTTAGCCTGTTATTTACTTTTACGAAAATGCAAAATTATTATTAAAATCAGAAAATTGTTATAAAATTATTTTACTCTAAAATATGGAATACCCTAGCGTTTGAGATTCCCATTCTTCTTCATGTGTCTATACATATATAATTACGGTTTGAGAAACCGTATGGGAAGTATATTTGAAATGAAGCTTGTGTTTACTTAAAAACTAAAGAGAAAAAAAAGAATGTTATCTCCTTGTTCAGTTGATAAAATATTCTATCTGCCACCCACCCCTCCTACGTTTGGAAACAGTGCAATACGACTTTATCACCGTTAAATATATCCCACCGTCCTTAAAGGAGTTAATATATCTTGTTCCAAAAGAATTATTGGTTGTAAAAACATAAATATCTTTAAATTAAAATTTCTTTTTAATTTGCATCTTTCCAGCTTTCTTGATGTTGGAAAATAAATTGGAAAAAGCCTTATATAGGAAATATTTCTACACTTCTATTGTAATAACGTTATATTTGTATATTCCCTAAATCTACAAAATATTACAAAAATATTTTAAATAAAAGATTTAAACAGAGTTATAAGTGTCGCACAAAATCCTTATAAATTCATATTTGAATAATAAATTTTAATTGACACGATCTTTTAAAAATTTATTAAATAACTATGTTAATCGTGTAATGTAGTTTCAAAAATTCAGAAAAGCTGCTTTAACAGATGAAAATTTCCGACATCATTTCATAGCTTGCGGTATAAGGGTTAAAAATGTTTTTGACCGAAAAAGGATTTTTCTTAATATATTATCTTACTTATGTCTTATTTAACCTCTTCTTTAACAATTTGCTATTTAAAAGATTTCGAGACTGTTAAAATTGCAAAAAGTGAAAAAATAAGACATTTTTCAATATTTAATATTTTAAAATGTGTATGGTTCAAAATTAAATTTTTATTGCGGTTAAAAGATATAAGTACTTTTTTCAATTCATGCATTTAAAAAATTGTGAGCTGAAGAATTAGTATTTATAGGGTGCTTCAAAGTGACAGACATTTGTCAAGCTGAAAATTAATATACAACAGTTTACCCGCTGAATTACAAAATCTTATTATATTTTGCAACTAGACTAAATTTTTTTAGATTAAACTTTTTTTTTTTTTAATCACTTCATATTCTAATAATTACCATGAATCTAAATAAATTTGTATTTAAAAATTTTTTATATTTTTAATACAAAATTGTATTTAGCTAATGCAAAATTAAAAAAATTTCAAAAGTATAATCTCCTAAAAAAATATTTTTTCAACAATAAAAAAGAAATTTTGCACTGCAAATTCGTGAAATACTTTTGCAATACTAACTGAGCATAATAATCAACACTTCTAACGAAAATCGTTTTCGATTGTGTTGTCAATTTGTTGCGAATGTGTTGTGCCACAGGAATAAGATTGAGCAAAAGGTGTTGTTAATGATGTGAGTATAAATGATACCTAAAGAGCCAAATTTCATAATTTTTTTTTCAGAAATGTAGTTATTGTTATTTATTGGTAAAATTTTGCACTCACTTGGTAATCTCCTACATTTTATTTTCTATAAGGCAAACTGTCTCTTATTACATTTTTTTTTTTATTGTGAAATTTTAAAGGTACCATGTAAAAAATGTTTTACATGTGCCTTTTTATAGTGTTCTAAAGTATGTGGTATTTACAGTGTGTTGTTAATTTGGTGAGAAAGTGTTGTGCTGCACAATAGTGTTCTAAAGTATGTGGTATTTACAGTGTGTTGTTAATTTGGTGAGAAAGTGTTGTGCTGCACAATAGTGTTCTAAAGTATGTGGTATTTACAGTGTGTTGTTAATTTGGTGAGAAAGTGTTGTACTGCACAATAGTGTTCTAAAGTATGTGGTATTTACAGTGTGTTGTTAATTTGGTGAGAAAGTGTTGTGCTGCACAATAGTGTTCTAAAGTATGTGGTATTTACAGTGTGTTGTTAATTTGGTGAGAAAGTGTTGTGCTGCGCAACAATATTAAAGAATATATTTTCATCAACACTATTTACAACACTATTTAAACACAATTAACAACCCTATTTTAAGAAATTTTTTCTAGATAACAGCATTTTTGGAATACATTAAAAATACATTTCTAGCTAGCAACATTTTTGCAACATATTAAAAACACAATCACAACATAAAAAATTCTTCGTATATGAAGAATTCTTATTCATAACACATTAATGTGTTGTTAATTTTGTGCAAAAAGTGTTTGAGAATTTGCAGTGTAGGTTCAAATTATACAGAATGCAAAACACAATCACAACATAAAAAATTCTTCGTATATGAAGAATTCTTATACACAACACATTACTGTGTTGTTAATTTGGTGCAAAAAGTGTTTAAGAATTTGCAGTGTAGGTTCAAATTATACAGAATGCAAAACACAATCACAACATAAAAAATTCTTCGTATATGAAGAATTCTTATACACAACACATTAATGTGTTGTTAATTTGGTGCAAAAAGTGTTTGAGAATTTGCAGTGTAGGTTCAAATTATACAGAATGCAAACTACACGTTTTGAAAATTTCATGAAAAAATTTTCAGACGTTTTTTTTTTTTTTTTTTATCCGGGCCCATTATATCGAAAATTTTCATTTAGAGAAAAATGCATACTCCTATTTTAGCACAATCAAACTGATTGGTAAATTTATCATACGAATTGAATATTTCCAACTGAGCAACAAATTGCCCAGGCCGGGAATCGAACCCAGATCATTGGCTTAGAAGGTTGTATGTATGTCGGCCAATTATCTACACTATGGGATATAGGCCCTAAGGGGTGGGATGCCCTCCGTGGGGGTCTTTCTAAGGGAACCTAACCCGTATTTACGCAAGGTTAGAAGAAAACCACGGAAAACTCCGAACGGTTCGGCCGACGGTCGCGATTGGGTTCGAACCCAGCACCTACCGTCTACCAGTTTGAGGTCAGAACCTCTCGGCCACTGGTGGGGTCTTGGCTTAGAAGGACAAAGCTTTACCTGTTAAGGTAACTGGGCGATAGCCAGCTGGGATTTTTTTGCTCAGATAACCTTATTGGTCATAACATCACGTCTGTCATTCAGACAGCTCGGCAGAATAAACCGCAGGTAATGGAACTCCATATAGCGATGGGTACGTAGATATACTCAGCACAATCAAACTGATTGGTAAATTTATCATACGAATTGAATATTTCCAACTGAGACAAATCTGATGTTATGACAAATAAGATTATCTGAGCAAAGAATTCCAGTCGGCTATCACACAGTTAGCTTAACAGGTAAAGCATTGGCCTTGTAAGCCAAGTATCTGGATTCGATTCCCGGCCTGGAAAATTTTTCGCTCTGTTGGAAATATTCAGTTCGTAGAGAAAAATGATTTCAAAGTTTCGGAAACGCCGCATTAGCTATTGGTACAATTTTAATAGCCATCACTTCTCTTCTAATAGGAATTTTAAGGAAACAATCACACCAAAAAGTTCAGAAGAGATAAGAGTTTAAAAATTAAAATTTAAAAAAATTTAAAGCTTTAAAATTTCCGAGAACCTTTAAATCTCTGATTAGAAAATATTTCATGATAATGCATGCGAGAGAAAAAAAAAAAAACCTTTTGCGTTAAACGAGTCTATAAAATCGCATCATTTTTACAAATATTTCTTTTTTTAAACGAACAAACTAAACAAATATGGGCCAATATTCATTACAATAGGAAAAAAGTTATTTTTTCAAAATAAGTATGTCAACAGATTTTAAGATGAACTAAAAGTCAAACACCATTTGACTTAATGCCCAAAATTGAAAAAGTTTCACTACTTGACTAACTTTTTTATCTGCAAAAAGTTTTTCAGTTATTCCTTAAAAATATTTACTTGTAACGAGTAAATACAATTCTAGAATTTTTTTTTTTTTTTTTTTTTTTTTTTTTTTGAAAATTTCTTGAAAATTTTTTTAGAAGTTTTTTTAAAATATCCCGCCTATTATATCGAAAAATTTCCTTTAGAGAAAAATGCATACTCCTATTTTAGCACAATCAAACTGATTGGTAAATTTATCATACGATTTGTATATACGTGTGACGATCACGAAAAAGAAAACAATCTTATGATGAATCCAGTGATTGTAAAAGACCATTTTATTATTATTATTATTATTATTATAGTTATAATTATTAATATAGTAATTATTAATATTATCGAATTTAATTATAAGACGTAAGCTTTAGTTTTTGACTAAACCATTTTCAAAATATTTGTTGTAATTAGTTAAATTGTTTCTTTTTCTTTTCTTTTTCTTTTTTGTTTTTTTTTTCTTTTTTCAAAACAAGTATGTCAACAGATTTTAAGACGAATTAAAAGTCAAACACCATGTGACTTAATGCCAAAAATAGGAAATGTTTCACTGCTTGAGTAGCTTTTTTATCTGCAAAGGGTTTTTCAGCTTATTCTTGATTTCTTTCCGTAATAAGCTTCAAACAGAAGATAAAATATGAAGTTTGATAAAATCGTTCTCTCTAATAATGGAATGCTATAATATGTCAACTTCCATTTAGTGAAGTGATGAATTAATGTTTTAAAATGTCATTTTATTTTAGATCACAATCTTATATCACAAATGTCTATTTATTTCTGGAAAGGTATTTTTTTTTTCAGTGCTTCTTAACTTGAGTATTTAAATGTAATATTTGTCTAGGAACGATTTAAAAAAATAAAAAGTGTATTCTATTTCTTTTTATTTCTCATGTAGCGTATATTGGGTTCTTTTGATCTTATGGTTAGACAGCTTCAAACTCTTGCTCTTAGAAAAGTAGAAAATAATTTATTTACAGACTTCAGAACAACAGAGTCTTCGAAACTCACAAATATTATGGATATTCAAAAATAACTGCTCAAATCTATCGTACAATTACAGCTTTAGACCCCAAAGACTCTTTATACAACGTCTCAACACTTAATAACATTCAAAACAACATAGATGAAACTCAAGCAAACTTGCTTACGCCTTGTTCACTCAATGACTGACTGGTAAATAATGACCACACAGCTCGCATCGCTCTCCTTATATATAGTCTCGCCGCATGCGGTGGAAATTTCTACAAACTTCTAGAAAAAACTGGAAAACCACGGAACAACATTCAATGTATCAGTAGACCTAAGGGGGGGGTTACCATAAATAGGGAAGGGTTACCATCGCCAACAATCGCCAAGTTTGTCGACCAAAATTAGTCGCCAAAAGTGACGCCAACTTGGCGATATCTCTAATATTTCGCCAATCTGCCGTAGACATACACTGAAAATAATAGACAAGTTTGCTTGATAACAGAGACAATGTAACAAAAACTAATATTAGTAAAGAAATGGAGCTTAATAAGATTATTTACATCATTTTACAGTACAAACACTAACTATTTACAAAATTCGTAACACTACCCCCTCCTCAAAGACTGCACGTCTCGGGCAGTGCAATCCTTGAGTTAGAGGAAAACACTTAAAATAAATAAACAAATAAATAAATAAATAAATAAATAAATAAATAAATAATAATAAGATTTACATAAATAAGAACTGATTACTATTTACATATTTACAAAAAGCGACTTTCATGACCATGGTCTGAAATTCCAGTTTTGAATTTTTAATCACTTTGGCCAAAATAAGGGGCTAGCCGGTTATAATGTACGACCTTGGGTTTGGTGTGTGGCGATTTTCGTATGCGTACGACGACGCCATTCAGCCTGTTGACGACTGTGTAAGGACCGTCCCAGTTTCTTTGTAGTTTTGGCGACAGTCCCTTACGACGTATCGGATTCCACAACCAAACTTTGTCACCTTCGTTAAACTCATGTCCTGTTGCCTTTGTGTCGTACTGTGTCTTCATCTTTTCCGTTGCCAGTCCGATTCGGTTCCTCGCTAGACGATGAATCTCCTCAATCCGCGCCTGGAGTTCATCGACATATTCCTCAGGCGATGAAGGAGCATCAGGAGGACGGCCAAACAAAAGATCCGCAGGCAGACGAAGATCACGACCAAAGAGCATTTGAGAAGGGGAGTAACCAGTGGCTTCATGAGTGGCACTCCTGTAGGCAAGCAGGAAAAGAGGCAATTTCTTGTCCCAGTCCTGTTGGTCTCTAGACACCAGGAGAGAGAGGTTATTTAGGATAGTACGATTGAACCGCTCCACCATGCCGTCCGATTGAGGGTGTAGAGGTGTTGTTCGAGTTTTGTCCATGCCGAGTAGTTCACACATTTCCTTGAACACAGCTTTATCAAAATTTCTTCCTTGATCGGAATGGATTTGAAGAGGAACTCCGTATCTGGAAACCCAGTGTTGAATCAGTATGTCTGCTACGGTTACCGCCTCTTGATTAGGAATGGCGTAGGCTTCAGGCCACTTAGTGAAGTAGTCCATGACAACGAGAATGTACTTATTGCCATCAGATGTTCTAGGAAGTGGACCCAGGATGTCTAGAGCAATTCGTTCGAAAGGAGCTCCTACATTATATCGTTGCAATCGTCCACGGGTGCGCCTCTTTGGACCTTTACGTGCTACACAGGTGTCACAAGTTCGACACCACTTCTCCACGTCACTGCGAACATTATTCCAGTAGAAACGCTCTCGAACCTTTTGCAGGGTCTTCATTACACCAAAATGACCTCCTGTGGGGCTACCATGCAGTTCTTGAAGGACCATAGAAATTCTCGACTTAGGGAGTAGTAGTTGCCATCTACATGTCTTTCCATCGTCAGACTCCCATTTTCGGTACAAGATGCCGTTCTTCAAATGTAAGGAATCCCAGAGAGCCCAATAACGTTTAGTCGTAGGTTGGTAATGGGCCATGTCTTGCCAGCTGGGCTTCCTGCTGGACTCCTCTTTCAGCTCTAGAATTGGTTTAATTTCAGGATCAGCAAGTTGATCTTTACGCAGGCTCTCGTCACTCCACTGATCTTGCGATGATGTAGATTCAGTTGTAACTTGTCTTACTATAGGACCTTTGACATTAAATTTCTTCTCAACCCGGTCGCAGTATCTACAATTCTCTGAGCAGGGTCTTCTTGAGAGAGCATCTGCATTTCCATGTGATGAGCCTTTTCGATGGCGTATCTCCATATCGTACTCTTGAAGCTTTTGTATCCACCTGGCTATCTGGCCTTCTGGGTTTTTAAAATTCAATAGCCAAGTTAGAGAAGCATGATCAGTTCGGATCAGGAATTTTCGACCGTAAAGATAGTGATGAAAATGGTCTATGGCTTTCACTACAGCAAGAAGCTCTTTTCTTGTTACGCAGTAGTTTCGCTCTGCCTTTGACAAGCACTTGCTGAAATAGGCGATAACACGCTCCTGGCCGTCGATTTCCTGGGACAGTACAGCGCCAATGCTTTCGTTACTTGCATCCGTATCAAGTATAAACTGTTTATCGATTTGAGGATATGACAGAATTGGAGTGGATGTTAAGGCCTCCTTAAGCTTTTCGAAAGCAGCGTCACATTCCTGTGTCCACATAAATTTTTGATTGGCTTCTGTTAATTTATGAAGTGGTCTTGCAATCCTCGAGAAGCCTTTGACGAATTTCCTGTAATAGGTGCATAATCCTAGAAAACTCCGAAGTTGGTGAATATCTGCTGGACGACTCCAATTTTTCACAGCCGATATCTTCTCCGGATCAGTCCTAACTCCTTCCGCCGAAATGATGTGTCCAAGGTATGCGACTTCATTGCGAAATAAGCTGCACTTCGAAGGGCTTAACTTCAAATTAGCTTCCTTTTACTTTTGTAGCACCCGACTGAGGTTGTTCAGATGTTCATCAAAAGATTTTCCTATGATTATAATATCGTCTAAATAAACAAGACATGCCTCATATGATAGCCCCCGGAGAACCGTTTCCATAAGGCGTTCGAAAGTTGCAGGTGCATTACATAGACCAAAAGGCATTACCTTGAATT
Source organism: Maratus speculifer (assembly GCA_964019185.1). NCBI lineage: Eukaryota > Metazoa > Arthropoda > Arachnida > Araneae > Salticidae > Maratus > Maratus speculifer. Next base: position 77,324,491 of record OZ025297.1, on the reverse strand, counting down.
GCCATAATCCTTGTCCCGTTGTGAAGGCAGTTTTCTCGCGGTCGTCGGGATGGATCTCTACCTGCCAGTAACCACTCTTCAGGTCTAAAGTCGAGAACCAAGTGTTGCCCGCAAGTGTGTCAAGAGTGTCGTCAATCCTTGGCAGAGGGTAACTATCCTTTTTGGTGACGTCATTCAGTCGGCGGTAGTCTACACAAAATCTTGTAGAACCATCCTTCTTTCTTACTTATACAATGGGAGACGCCCATGGACTTGTCGAAGGTTCGATGACGTCATTTTCTTCCATATCTTTAATTAAATTCTGCACCTCTTCTTGCTTGGCAAAAGGTAATCGTCTAGGGTGCTGTTTAATGGGAGAGTGATCTCCCGTGTCAATTCGGTGTTGTGCCATTTTAGTTCGTCCAAAGTCTTCAGATGTTTGGGAAAATAAACTTTGGAATTCTCTAATTAAATTTTCCGCAGCTTCCATCTGTTTTGGATTTAAGCCTGTATTTTGTAACAAATCCTTGACTAAATTATCTGAAGATTTCTCAGAGTGACTGGAATTTTGACTTATGCACGTCACAGGAGCACATGACGCTATCACCTCTCCTTTCTTGATAGTCCTTGTCTTATCACTGATGTTAGCAATTCTGACTGGAATGGTCTTTTTCGAGAGGTCTACCACAGAAGATGCCACCAATACTCCTGCTTGTGTACTAGTGCCTTCTGGATAATCTATATGGCCAAATCGGTAATTAGTTTCATTTTTAATTACAGCTGGAACTAAAAATTCTGTTCTTGGATCTAGATTGATGTCTTCTTTGGCTATTACTACTTGTTTACATTCAATTTCGTTATTTAATCCAAAAAGACTGATTTCTTCAAATTTTGAGATTATTTTGTTATTTTTGAAATCAAGTTTGAAGCCAAACTTCTTCAGAAAATCTAGCCCGATTAAGCAAGGATCTGTTATGTCAGCCACATATGCCGTATGGTAATATTTCGTTTTTCCAAAGTTGATAGTTAAATTTGCCTTTCCATATATGCCTATCTTGTCGCCCGTCACAGTTTGCAGGGTAACGCACGGTGGAGTCCAGATGAGTTTACATTTCAATTTTCGAGCCAAATCTTCTCTTATTATTGTCACATTGGCTCCTGTATCGACAATCATACGGCACTGAATTCCGTTAATAAAGCCTATCACATATAATTCGTTATCACCGCCGCTCATTTTTGATATCTGGAGGATCTTCAGGTGGGGCTTTTCATTCTCTGGCAACCTCCGCCCCGCGAGATGGCCAAAATTTAGTTTCCCTGCTGACTGTTTGAATTTATCTCACGTTCGTGGATTTTGGGGCAATTTCTTCGGAGATGTCCTGTATCACCGCATCCCCAGCACGTGAGATTCTGTCTTCTTGCGCTTGTTCTTCCATATTTTAAAGCTTCAATCTCTTGATTTAATTTCCTAATTTCTTTCAAGAAGTCGATCTCAGTGTCTGAGCTTTTGTTCACCGTTGCCCCTCGGACTGAATGACGATCTCTTCGGCTGGCTTGTATAGCTGCTTCCAACTTTAAGACATATAGTAGTGCAGCCTTTAAATCCTGTACATCTGCCATTCGTACCGCTCTCTGCACTTCTGGATCTTTTATTCCGTCTACAAAATATTGCAGTGAGAGCATTTCCCGTACATTTGTTGGACAGTCAATGAATGCTAAATTTGCAAGCCGTTCAATTTCCGAGGCAAACTCTTGAAGGGTTTCACTCGATTTTTGATGGCGGCTCTTCATTTGTATTCTCGTATAATCCTTGAAGAATTTTTCGCCGAATCTCATTTCAAGTGCACAACTTAGAGTCTCAAAATTGAGTTGCGTCATATCGGGCAATGTTTGCAGCACGTCGGCGGCTTCTCCTCTTAAAGATGCTGCCAGTTGACAAGCTTTCACCTCGTCACTCCATTTGTTCGCTTCAGCTACAATGGTGAATTGGGTCTTGTAAACTTGCCAGGAACTCTTTCCATCGTATGTCGACAGCTTAATGTGCACGGGAGAAGCAGGCGGATTCCTAAATTCTTCATAATTACCACTAGACGCTGAAAGTTTATTCTCAAGATCTTGTACTTTTTTATTTAGCTTTTCATCTACTTCACCTAGTATTTTCTCTTCAACGTTACTGATTTTCTCTTCAACGTTACAAACTTCTTTCTGAATTTTCTCTTCTACTTCCGCCATTTTCCTTTCCATTTTCTGTTCAACATTACTAACTTCATTCTGAATTTTCTCTTCTACCGAATCTATTCTTCTCTCTACCGATGAGAACTTTTCTTCCAAAGTTTTCTTCATTTCTTCTTGGCTTTTATTAACTTCCTCCTTTAATTCTTCCATTCTCTCTTGGCTTCTTTTCATTTCTTCAGCCACATCTTCTTGGACTTTGTCGATTTTATTCGCCAACTCTTCTTGTCCTTTATTCATCTTTTCCGCCAGCTCTTCTTGGCCTTTATTCATCTTTTCCGCCAACTCTTCTTGGCCTTTATCAATTTTATTTGTCAACTGTTCCATTCGTTCTTCGTTTTTATTCATTTTGTCCGCCAACTCTTCTTGGCCTTTATTCATTTTATCCGCCAACTCTTCTTGGCCTTTATCAATTTTATTGGTCAGCTCTGTTCTTAATCCGTTAATAGCTTCTAACAGTTCTTTCAGTTGTACGTCCATTGTTCGTGTTTTCGCCATAAGAACCCCTCTCCTGACACCAAAAATTGCAGCGTATATTGGGTTCTTTTGATCTTATGGTTAGACAACTCCAAACTCTTGCTCTTAGAAAAGTAGAAAATAATTTATTTACAGACTTCAGAACAACAGAGTCTTCGAAACTCACAAATATTATGGATATTCAAAAATAACTGCTCAAATCTATCGTACAATTACAGCTTTAGACCCCAAAGACTCTTTATACAACGTCTCAACACTTAATAACATTCAAAACAACATAGATGAAACTCAAGCAAACTTGCTTACGCCTTGTTCACTCAATGACTGACTGGTAAATAATGACCACACAGCTCGCATCGCTCTCCTTATATATAGTCTCGCCGCATGCGGTGGAAATTTCTACAAACTTCTAGAAAAAACTGGAAAACCACGGAACAACATTCAATGTATCAGTAGACCTAAGGGGGGGGTTACCATAAATAGGGAAGGGTTACCATCGCCAACAATCGCCAAGTTTGTCGCCAACTTGGCGATATATCGCCAAATTTGGCGACCAAAATTAGTCGCCAAAAGTGACGCCAACTTGGCGATATCTCTAATATTTCGCCAATCTGCCGTAGACATACACTGAAAATAATAGACAAGTTTGCTTGATAACAGAGACAATGTAACAAAAACTAATATTAGTAAAGAAATGGAGCTTAATAAGATTATTTACATCATTTTACAGTACAAACACTAACTATTTACAAAATTCGTAACACTCAGTTTTAGCTCTAATGCCATAAAATGATTCTTTGTACATGCACATTTGAAATATTGTCAATTGTTAATTTGAAATATTGACAAGCATCAAACAGTCATCATGTGGAGTTTTTATTTTAATGCTGGCAGATTTCATACACTAACCTTAGTTGTATTTCGGTTAAAAGAAACAAAAAAGCTAGCCCAAAAATGCAAAGGCCTACGCATTTCAAGCGTATAAAGTTATCATATGGGAATCATTATGAAATGAAAATATGTGACTTGCGATCCATATTATTATTATTTTTTAAAAGAATTTGTGGGTAATCTCTAATAAAGGCCCTACCCGCCCGCGCTAGGAAAACATTAAAAAGAGAAATACTTTAACAAGTGATTTTACTCATATAACAGGTTCATAAATCACATATTTAATACTACAACTACTATAACTCTCTGCGCCTATTTCTTTCCTTTTTGGATGGATAAAGAAATATAGTAGTTGGTTTTAGCTGTTTTGCAAAATAAAAATAATGCAATAATCAATTATTTTAAATTATTTTCTTCAATGAGACCTACTCTGTGCAAAATCTTTTAAGTACGGACGCGACATGTACTGCATATCTGAACAAGCCCTAAGAAAACATAAAAGGAGTTGCTACTTTTTTTGGATGGTACCTTGGAAGATTTTGAAGACCGGCTGTAAATCAATCAGGAAAAATAAAATCATTTAAACAGTAAAAATCAACAAATGCGTATGCAATTTGTTGCTTTCATTCAGCCGTGAAATGCAGTCGTCAAATCTCACTTTTACTACCTGTTCGTACTATATTCGTTTTCGTTGCCGCAAATAGCCTCTAATCTGGCAGCTTTGTTGCCGTGGATTTTTGGAAAGCTGCAAATATTATTCTACACAATATTTTTTAATTAAAAAAAATCCAAATTTAAATTTAAAAAATCTCTGTCGGCTTGGTCGATAGGAGGTAGATTTCGAAGAGTTCTCATTTCAACAACAAAAAATAAAACTCTATTTGAGATAAAACCCAGTTTAACAGCTTTATTTGGCCGCTTTAAAAAATTTTTAATTTCATTTTTCTGTAAGAACTGGTTATATCAGAATAGTCTTAGGCTAAATTCGACTTAAATGCCCATTTTGACAGCATATTTTGAAATATATTCTGGCATTATTAAAGAATCGACAAATACGGCACATTATATAGTTTCTAAATAAAAAAAAAAAAATTAAATTGAATGCGTTTGACAGCAAAATTGAATTTAAAAATTAGTCTTAAAATAACCAGTTTGTTATTTCAATACATCCCCAATTCTCCAATCATGATCGCTTCGGGAAATTTTGTACGAAGTGCCCACTTTGACAGCTTTTTTAAAAAATATATTCAGCCTTTATAAAAAAAAAAATGACCTATACGGCACATTATACAGTTTCTAAATAAGAGAACCTGTCAATTGGATGCGTTTGAGAGCAAAAACAGATTTAAAAATGAGTCAGAAAAAATGCATTTTGTTATTTGAATAGTTCCTCAATTTTTTCAATCACGATTGCTTCGAAAAATTCTGCTCAAAATACACATTTTGGCAGACTTTTTTGAAATATATTCTGCTTTTATCAAAAAACTTTAAAATACTTCACATTATATAGTTCTTAAATAAGAGAACCTGCCATTTGAATGCGTTCAAAATCAAAAATGGATTTAAAAATGAGTCAGAATATAGGTGGTTTGGATTTGTGGTTTTTCTTCAACTCCTATTTTTGTTCAATTTATTTTTGCTAGAAGAATTGGTCCTATCAAAAACTTGTCAGTATAAAAGTTGTAGATATTATTGAGAAAATAAAATAAATTTAATTGAATTTGATAGTTTTAAATCTCAAGATGAGTGAGATAAGAATTGATAAAGTTATGATTATTTTTATTTTCGTTTTTAATTTTTTTTCACCGGTAAGAGTTAGTCCTATCAAAAGCTTATAAATACAAAAATTTTAGATAATTTTTGAGAATATTTATAAAAAAAATAGTTGGATTTAATATCTTGAGAATTGACAAAGTTATGATCTTTTTTCTCCCAGAACCCCTATATTTTCCCCCTATGTGGTATATATATATATATATATATATATATATATATATACCACATTTACTCGTGTATAACGCGCACTTTTTTTCTAAAAAATTAGGGCAAAACTCCTAGGTGCGCGTTTTTTTTTTTTTTATACAACAGCACTAGCAACACTAATTTAAACATTAATTAGCAGTTCTCATTACCGCCACTCACTTCTTCCCCCCCCCCCCCTTATTCACTCAGAGTCGTAGCTACAGGGTACCTCAGCCTTCTTAAATCATTTTGAGCCTACACTGGAAAAAAAATCAAAGGTCACTAAATGAATTTCTGTTTCAAAAATCCCGGTGAAATTCTGTTCAAAAATCAATTTAGTTTTGAGGCCCTTTCACAATTTTGCAGAAATACTAAATCATAGCTAAAATAAGCGCTCCAACACTCGCTCATCCTATTTGCGCATATGAAGCTAACATGATGTTTAATACTGCACTAGTTGTACACTCGAATTTTTCATTATCATGTTCTTTCCTTGGTATAAAATGAAAGTTATTACAACATTTCAATAACAAACAGAGTATCTACAATATGCACTAATTTACCTTTCTGCTTCAGAGATAGAAAGAGAGAAAATATGAGCTCTCTTACATTTTTTGAGTCCTCCTATTATTTACTTCTAGCTATGGCCCCGAATTCACTCCCTACCCGAAGTCTAAAAATGTATTTTCGCCTTGTTTCCTTTCCTGATATAATGTTTATTTCAATTTTCTCTACTGAAAGCATCCACACATGAGAAAATTTTCAGAGAGCTGGATGTTATAATTTCGGCGTTATCCGTAGGAAGGCAGACAGGCAGACAGACATCTCTTATTTTATGCATACAGATATATCTTTGCATAATCAATTGGAGAAAAATGGATTCAAAGTGACTGAAGCGCCGCTTGAGCTATTGAATGGGTGTAATTTTAATAGCCGTCATTTCTGTTCTAATGGGAATTTCATGGAAACAATCATACAGGTTCATCAGGTTCAGAAAAGACAGGAGTTTAAAAATCAGCATTTTGAGAAATTCGGAGCTTTAAGAGTCCCGAGAATCTTTTAAATCCCTGATTACAAAATATTACATGATAATGCATGCGGGAAAATACTTAAAAAAAAAACTTTTGCCTTAAAGGGATCTATAAATGGCATCATTTTTACAAAAATTTCATTTTAAAAACGAATAAACTAAACAAATACGGGAAAATATCCATTATAATACGAAAAAAGTTTTTATTTTTCAAAACAGGTATAGCAACAGATTTTAAGATGAACTAAAAGTCAAACATTATTTGACTTAATGCCAAAAATAAGAAATGTTTCGCTGCTTGACTATCTTTTTTATCTGTAAAAGGTTTTTATGTTTATTCCTTAAAAATCACCACTCTTGTACTTGTTATGAGTAAATATATTTCTTGATTTATTTTCGTAATAAGCTTCAAACAGAGTAATATAAGAAATACAAGAGATGAAATATGAAGTTTGATTAAAAAAAAAAAAAAAAAAAAAAAAAAAAAAAAAAAAAAAAAAAAAACTTTTTATCTAATAATGGAATACTCTAATATGTCAACTTTGATTTAGTGAAGTGATAAATTAATACTTTAAAATGTCATTTTATTTTAGATATCTAACAAATGTCTATCTTTGGAAAGTTTTTTATTTTTCAGTACTTCTTAACTTGAGTATTTAAATGCATTATTTATCTGAGAATGATTCTATAAAAGTAAAAAATCTATTCTAATTCTTTTTCTTTTAGTTTTTTACATTTATCTTTTTTCAGCCCTTTTTCTGTTTCAGCTCTACACTGTAAAAAAAAAATTCAAGAGGTTACTAAAAATTTTTTAGTAAATTTGTATCTCACAGAATTTTTTAGTAACCATTACAAACTTTTCTTTTGCAAGTGAAACAAGCATTTCTTTTGTAAACTGAACAAAAGAATTTTTTGAATAACTAACTTAAAAATTTTTAGTATGAGCCACCAAGCAAATTTTAGTAATAGCTCCAAAATTATTTTTAATAACCATTACGTGCGCCCGAAGGGCAGAAGGTTCCTTCGAGCTGCATCCAGACTTCTGAAGCGGAAGATTTTCGGCAAAACTGCAATAGATGGCAGCACCCAACATTGCTAACAGCTCCGACAGGATTTTCATAATCCCTTTACTAACGAGTACTTACACTACATACATTCGGGGCGTATTTGGCCAGTATCGAAACCGCGACCTTTCAGTCTGGAGTCCGTTACTATAACCACTATGCTATCAAGACCACACCAAGTGAGTTTTAGTAATAGTTATTAAAAATATAAAACTATTAACTCTCTTCGTTGCTAACTTTTTTCTAATAATTCTTACAGATTTTCTTGTAACCGACTAAGATTACTAAAAATTTTTTAGTAATTACAAGGATCACTAAAGTTTTTTTAGTAGATCGACCCTTTTTTTTTACAGTGTAGTGCTGGCAAATGATTATGTGTACATTCAAAATTCAAATATTGTCAAATGTTAATAGGTAGCACCATGTAGAGTTTTAATTTTAATACTAGCTGATCTTCCGAGCGTTTCATATATACCAGCAATAGCTGCTTTCCAGTAAAGAAAAAGTAAAAAAAAAAAATCAGGACTCAGCATTTCGAGCATATATATTTTCATTTGGAAAATGGTTGTTGTTTTCGGTCGAGAATGGATATTGTGGTGCCCACATATTTTATATATATTTTATGATTAGTCCAGGAATATTAATCTCTGATCCATTATGTACATAATATATGACTATGTTATTACATGAGCCATATTTTGATCATTATAAAAATGATATTTTTACTGATTTTGTATTAATTAAATGGGAAACAATCAAACAATTTGCTATGGGCAATGGATGTCCACATTTTATTTTTATTTACAAATTCTTTACATTTAAAAGACTTTTTAAATGAATAGGAAATCGAAATGTCATTGTTAATAAAGAAGAAAGTAAAAAAGTTGCAAAATTGTTAGGCGCAAATTATCAGATATGGAAAGAAACCAAATCCAAAGTCAGACGTCACATGAAAATTCGTCTTTTAAAGCAAAAAAGAAGTCTGATTATCGACCCCACCGATTACAAAAAATGTGTGACGATCAAGAAAAATGAAACAATCTAATGTTGAACCCATTGATAGTAAAACACCACGTTTTATTTATTATCATAATTTATTATTAATATCATAATTATTATTACAGTTTTTTTTATAAGTCTTGGTCTTTGAAAAAATCATTTTCCAAAAGGTTGTTGAAATTTGTTAAATTCTTTCTTTTCTTTTTTCTTTCTTTCTTTCTTTTTTTTTTTTTTTTTTTTTTTTTCAAAACAAGTATAGCAAAAAATTTTAAGACGAACTAAAAGTCAAACATCATTTGACTAAAAGCCAAAAATAGGAAATGTTTCACTGCTTGAGTAGCTTTTTTATCTGAAAAGGGTTTTTCAGTTTATTCTTTAAAAATCATCACTGTTTTACTTGTAACAAATAAATGTATTTCTTGATTTCTTTTCATAATAAGCTTCAATCAGAGTAATATAAGAAATACAAGAGATAAAATATGAAGTTTGATAAAAACTTTCTGTCTAATAATGGAAGTCTCTAATATGTCACCCTCAAGTTACTGAAGTAATAAATTAATGTTTTAAAACGTCATTTTATTTTAGATGTATAACTAATGTCTATTTACCTTTGAAAAGGTGCTTTTTTTCAGTATTTTTTAACTTGAGTACTTAAATGTAATATTTGTACGGGAATGATTTCATAAAAGTAAAATATCTTTTCTAATTCTTTTTAGTTCAGTTTTTTACATTTATCTTTTATTCAATTCCTTTTCTGTTTTAGTTCTAATGCAGGCAAATGATTATTTGCACATTTAAATTTGAAATATTGTCAATTGTTAATAGGTAGCATTATACAGGGTGTCCCCTCTCAACGATGGCCAATGGCTAATTTCTAAACCGTTGGTCATAAACATATAGTTCCAATTGCAAAAATGCTTTAAAAAAGGCAAATAATTGTTTTTTAAGCGATTTTGGTCAAAAAAATGGTTTACTAAAAAATTACGAAAATTAAATTTTTATACGGTCCCTCGGTCCTATAAGTGATATTTAGTAAAATTTTTTCGACACTCTAGCAAGTAATACAGAAAAGGTCCCATTCATGTAACATTAAAATTGACCGAGTTATGAAACTTTAAATTTCATGACTTAAACCACTTTTCTATAGCTGAAAACGGATGAGTTCGACTGAGCTTTAAGGGAACGTACACTAAGTGCTTAAAGTATTATAAAGGGAGTCCATTTCCAAAGCTGTTCAAAGGCTACTTCCTAAACTATTTGTCACAGACATATAGTTCCAATTACAAAATGTTTTAAATGAGCGATTTCACTGAAGGCGCTGTCACCGTGTAAGTTTTACGGTAGTGTTAATTATAATTAATTAACTTCTAGATTGGTTATTAAAATAACTGAAGACGCGAATTTCAAAATTCTCTTTATCGAAAAAATCAAATTTTGGGAAATAGCAAAAAAACTTTAAATGCATCTATTGATTTTCATTATGAATTTTGAGATTGCATTGTTAAAATAGTGGAGATTTGTACAGACTGATAGAGAAATCAAAAAGCGATAAGTCGAGTTTTGAAATTCATATCCTCAATTATATTTTTACGTATGTTTTATTTTGTAAGCAAATGAAGCTGATTCTTTTTGAGATTTTATTTTAAAAAGGTATGTTATTTTGATAAGCTTTTATTTTATTCATAGTTTTCGTATGTAAATTTTCCTAGTTCAAAACTTATATTCAAATTTTAACTCACTTCCAAATATCTGATTGAGGTTCAATTCCCATACTTATTTAAACCCGATGACAATGTAATATTAATACGATTTTAGGTGCGTTCCATTTACTTATTTTGTAGGACTACATCAAATTCTATTAAGTTAAGTAATCTAATAGAGCTTTAAATATGTATCATTTTGTAACGATTTGTGACTGTTGCTTTTCATAGTTTAATTTAACAAAATTTCTGTTATTTTTTTACTTATATTTTTAGCACAAATTGCATATTTTACTTTAACATGTAAATGTCAACATAAATTCAGAAACAACATTGTATTTTTTTTTATTTTATTTATTTTTTTTTTTTTACTCTCAATGTTTAAAGTTAAATTTTCTATCTAATGTTTATTTTTTTCCAGTAAATTTGTGACTGACCCCTATTTTGCAGCAAAAAATATGCTTCAACTTTGAACAGCTATAACTCGGTCAATTTTGATCGCAGAGGAATGGGACTTTTTTTGTCTTACTTGTTAGAGTAGTTGTAAAAATTTTCTAAATATTTATTATAGGACCGGGGGACCGTATAAAAATTTAATTTTCGTAATTTTTTAGTAAAACATTTTTTTTAGCTAAATCGCTTAAAAAATACTTCTTTACCTCTTTTAAAGCATTTTTGCGATTGGAAATATATGTCTATGACCAACGGTTTAGAAATTAGCCATTGGCCACCGTTGAGAGGGGACACCCTGTATGACGTTTTTATTTTAATTCTAGCAGATCTGCCGGGCGTTTCGTATACTAAACATGGCTGTTTTTCGGTTAAAATAAAAAACACAAAATCGGGGCTCAGTGCATTTGGAGCATATAAAACAGTCATACAGCGACCATTATAACGAGAAAATAACGTGGCTTGCGCCTCATATATATATTTTCTTTTTTTAAGGATTACCTCTAAAGGAAGGCCCTATCCGCTTCGCGCTAATAAACTGTTAAAAAGACTATTACATTAACTTGACGTGTTATATGACCGACTTCACTCATATGATAGGTTCATAAATCATATATTCAATAGTACAATTACTATAAGAAAGCTTTGTGCATATCTAGCATATAAATAGTTGATATGGTGATAAGTATTTAAATCATGAATCTCTTTCCAACCTATAATCTTTGAAACAAGGACACATATGTTGACAATATTGTATATGCTTATAAAATATATTTTTTTATATTCTTTAATTGAAATCGTCAGATTTATTTAAGATTTATTTGTGATTTATAATTTTATAGATCTTATTAAATTCAGACGAAGAGATGGGATAGAGAAATCTGTAGCACTGAAACACGTGAAGAACGTAACAGGTCAGCAAGAAGAAGAAGATGAAAAGAAAAAACAAGCCTAATTTCTTTTAATGAAATTAATAAAAAAAAGTCTAATGTCATCTTCGAACTCAATAATTTATTTGCGATCGCAATCCTAGTAGTTATAATGAATAAAATAATAAATTTTGATGCACAGAGCACATGCGAATTATCGTCACAACTTTTACATTACATAAAATGTGAAAGAAATAATACGGCTGAGTGTTGTTGCTTGTACATATACCAGCAATTCAATTTTATTTAAAAGAAAACGGGAGTTTGGGGGGAAAACAGAGAAGAGGAAACGTTAATATTAAACTTGATTAATTAAGATGATTAATTAAGAATGATTAACTAATATTAATCATGTTTTTTTGGGGGGAAAGCATTACATTTGAGTCTATATATGTTAATTATCCACTAACGAAACAGTGATTTTTTTATGTTTCAGTTGTTCATAATTTCATAATGTCACTTTTAAATTACACAACAAAAATTGCTCAAAAATTTATAATCTTAAGAGCCATTATTTTGAAAATCAGACAAAGTACGACAGTTGTATTTTTTGATTTGCTTGATTTTTTTTATGTTGAATTAGATCATATTTAATGAATAATGTGCAATTTTGAAGCCTTGAAAAAATTCTCCCTTCTCGGAATAATATGTCAAAGCTCAAGGTTGTGAATGCCATTTTTCATGAAAAGTGAAATCCCAGTATGTTTCGAGCGCTATATCTCTGGAAAGCAATAACATTCCAAAATACTTTTGTAATAAACTGTTAGAATAACACTGCCTGTTTATCAAAATTTACTCGTTTTCGTGGGTCATTGTTAGTTTACATCATTGTTATGTTGCCACAAATGCAATCAAAATTACGTTTTTGCCCGTTTTTCGCACTCATTATCTCATTTAAACAATAGTACCTAAAACTTTTTCTTATATAATATGAAAGTATACTACTAGGAGAAGCTAAATAATAAAAAACTTTACCGAGATATTTCTGCTGTTAGCAGATATAATCTGTTAAATATTCAAAAGTTTCAAAATCTGCAAAACTTCAATTACTTATATCTCAAAAAAGCGTCACAGTTGAATAGAACAAAATATATCACGTAGTAGGTGAACATATGTACAAAACCATAAAAAGAAAAATAAGTGAGGCCTCATGATTTTTTCGGAAAAAAAATTGACAAAAGTTACAAAAAAAGCAGTGCACTTCTCTACTTTCGGAAAGTGAAACATTCCATTTCCTTTCTATTTCTCAAGACAAATGGAATGTTTCATTTTCTGATAGGGGAGAAGTGAAACTGCATTTTTTGTAACTTTTGTAATTTTTTTATGAGGCGCGTTCGTGCTATGACGATTTTTTTTAAAAATAAACAGTACTTCGTATACAATACAGTATCCGAAATCTTTTGCGCGTCCCTGTAAATGCTAAATGCTTTCTATTATACAGGAACTAACTTGTAGTAAACCTCAGCAACGTATATCAATTTCATTAAAAGTGAAATAGTTTAATATAATTAAAATGCACCCCCAAATAATATTTCTCCTTAACAATTATGTAATAGAATACTTTTGTGCGGCCCTGTATATTAATAAAAAATATTCTTTGCACCACAGATGAAACAGAATGCATAATTTAGTGTATGTATTTCATAGATACATATGAATCATATAGTGTCCGAAAGAGTGTAATATCATAAAAATGCACTTGAAACTATTTTTCCCATTGACTGCAATGTAATGCGATAAATATTTTGATTGTCCCTGTAATTGAACTATGCATCCGATTTTCATAAAATTTGAAAAGATTAGACAAAATTGTGTAATAATTATATATTTTAAATTTCAATAGATTCTGCTGAGTAGTTTTTGCGTTGTTATATGCAAACAGACGAACGAACAGACCGTTAGACGGACGGATTAAATGATATCTAGAGGTGATACATATTTACATAAGTACGAATGCACCTAAAAAGGTGAAATATATTGAATAAGTTTCGTTACATAAGGTTTAGCATAAACGCAACTCTTTACCAAAATTTGACTTAATATTGTCCAAATTTGAAAAGTTAATTAAAATTTTTATAAAAAATCTCTTTCAATTCATAGTTTTATTCCATGTTTTAACTAAAAACATATGTACTTAATAAAAAACTCGTATTTTTCAAAAAAAAAAAAAAAAAAAAAAAAAAAAAAGGTCCTTCCGGCAATGCCGGAAGGAAGAGGTAGCTTTCATATACTTATATATTTATTTATTTATTTTAAAGTAAGTTACATTGTTCAAAAATACTAAGCTCAAGTTAGTGGAAAATATCTTATAAAATTAGTGATTTTATAAGATTGAATACTAGTTTTTGTCAAGACTGAATATTAATAGGAATTTTTAGAAACTAGTCATCTTTTATTCAACCTGGTTTTATTTTAAGCGATTTAGAGAGTCACCAAATTCCACGATATCATAAAGTGTATGCCATTTTAAAGCAACATTGTGGATAATTCAGATCAGACCGTTTCAAAATGTCAGCCATAATCAAAATTCAAAGTGCTATAACTCAATCATTTTTTAAGATATAGACAAAATAAAAAGTGTTCTGGAATCGTTGTTTTAAGTTCTAACACGTAAAAGAAAAATATTTTTCAACTTTTAATTTTTTCGCATTTAATTTTAAATTTTAAATTTTTTAAAAAATTTAAAATGGCCGCCATATTGAAACAAAATGGCGGATGATGCTGACCAACGAACTCGGTCGAGATATTTGTATGTACTATGTACATACCAAGTTTCATTCAAATCGGATCATAAATACGTTAGTTATCGCATGACAAATATCAGATATATATATATATATATATATATGGTTATATATGTATATATATATACAGGGTGATTCCAAATTTTTTTTACAATATAAGAGGGGTGATAGTGCACATCAAGACAAACAATATTAAATAGGAGACCAAGGGTCCAAAACGTTTTCTTAAGGAGATAGCCGCCATTAAAGTTTAGGGACCAAAATTTCAAATAAACATAAAAAACGGAAAAATCGGTCAATTGATTTGCGGTTTTCACTAAAATTATTCTTTATGTCGGCATTTTCTTAAAATTAAATTATAAAGATAAATTTCAAAAAATGCCGATAGAGGGCGCTTTAGACTTTGGAGTAACGAATAACTATTTTTTACCGGTATGTTTTGCATCTCATTAAATGTTTTCGTAAGTTTACACTCAAACTTAAATTTTGAGCTCAAAATCTGTAGTTGGGAGTGGTTAAGTAACACAAACTGAGCTGTGTTCAGAGGGTTCAAATTTCAAATGATTAAAAAAAAACGGAAAAATTGGTCGATTGATTTGCGGTTTTCACTAAAACTATTCTTCATTTAGTTATTTTCGTGAAAATAAATTATAAAGATAAATTTCAAAAAATGTCGATAGAGGGCGCTTTAGACTTTGGAGTAACGGACAACTATTTTTTGCCGATTTGTTTGCATCTCTTTAAATGATTTCGGAAGCTTAGACTTAAACTTAAATTTTGAGCTCAAAATCTGAATAGTAGGGAGTGGTTAAGTGGCACAAACTGAACTGTGTTCAAGGGGGAGGGGGAGGTTCAAATTTAAAGTAATTATAGAAAATGGAAAAATTAGTCGATTCGTTTGCGGTTTAAAATAATTAACTATTCTTTAAGTCAGTATCTTCTTGAAAATAATTTTTAAAGATAAATCTAAAAAAATTCCGTCAGAGGGCGCCTTAAACTTCAGAGTAATCAACAATTCATTTTAACCATTATTTTTTGGGTCTAATTAAATGCTTTCAAAAGCATTTTAAATGTTCTCGGAAACTTAGATTTAAACTTAAATTTTGAGCTCAAATCCTGAATCGTTATGAGGAGTTAAGAAGCGCAAACTGAAGTGTGTTCAGGAGTTGAAATTTAACCCTCTTTCCTCCTCGAACACAATTCAATTTTTCGCTACTTAAACACTCCCAACGATTCAGAATTTCAGTTCAAAATTTAAGTCTATGCATTTGAAAGCATTTAATGAGATTAAAAAAATAACAGTTAAAAATAGTTGTACGCTACTCCAAAGTCTAAGGCGCCCACTATCGGCATTTTTTGAAATTTATCTTTAAAACTTATTTTCAAGAAAACACTGATTGATCAAGAAAACTGCTGATTTAAAAATTAGTTTTAGCAAAAACCGCAAACGAATCGACAAATTTTTTCCGTTTTTTACAAATATTTGAAATTTGAACCCTCTGAACACAGCTAAGTTTGTCTACTTAACGACTCCCAGCTATTCAGATTTTGAGCTCAAAATTTAAGTTCAAGTCTAAGCTTACGAAAGCATTTAATAAGATGCAAAAAATAACGCCAAAAAAGAGTGTTTCGTTATTCCAAAGTCTAAAGCGCCCTCTATCGGCATTTTTTTAAATTTATCTTTATAATTTATTTTCACGAAAATACCTAAATAAAGAATAGTTTTAGTGAAAACCTCAAATCAATCGACCAATTTTTCCGTTTTTTTTTAATCATTTGAAATTTGAACCCTCTGAACACAGCTCAGTTTGTGTTACTTAACCACTCCCAACTACAGATTTTGAGCTCAAAATTTAAGTATGAGTCTAAGCTTACGAAAACATTTAATGAGATGCAAAAAATACCCGCAAAAAATAGTTGTTCGTTACTCCAAAGTCTAAAGCGCCCTCTATCGGCATTTTTTAAAATTTATATTTATAATTTAATTTCAAGAAAATGCCGACATAAAAAATAATTTTAGTGAAAACCGCAAATCAATCGACCTATTTTTCCGTTTTTTATGTTTATTTGAAATTTTGGTCCCTAAACTTTAATGGCGGCTATTTCCTTAGGAAAACGTTTTGGACCCTTGGTCTCCTATTTAATATTGTTTGTCTTGATGTGTACTATCACCCCTCTTTTATTGTAAAAAAAATTTGGAATCACCCTGTATATATATATATATATATACATATGTCAACATTTGAACGGAGGGTCGTTTTGGGGTCTGGGGGTCATGATCGGTGAAAATATACCAAAATTTTCCGGAAGTGCTTTCCTCCGGACGGCTGCAATAGGTAGCTTTTTACTTTTTGTAATGAAAGCTACCTAAAAGGCTTCGAAGATAGACCCATCCCTTAACATGATAACAGAAAGGCTTCGACATCGTGAAAGAATGTGGGTCAATAATAGTTATAAACCGTAAATTAAAGTTGGCAAGATTTACTGAATCAAAAAAAAAAAAAAAAAAAAAAAAAAAAAAAAAAAAAAAAAACTCGGCAAACATGATTTATATAACTGAAAAAAAAAAAATCCTAAAAGCATAGGCTTCAATGAGATAAAAATAAATCCATACCATTAAGTGCCACAGAAGATATCAAATAGACGAATGTGTGTTTCTTCCGAACAAAAAAAGTGGGAAAATAAATTTGTCGGAAGACCGACATTCAGTGCCTTAGTTTGACCCAAACGATTTGCAATATAGCCACGACTGAAGTAAGGTAAATATCTAACACCATAGGAAGAAATATCGAAAATGTTTTCTTCGGACATTTATAGAGTATAAAACGAAACAGACGGATCGATTCAAAAGGCATAAAACAAACTTATAGGAATTTCATTACAAGCTATAAAAACAAATGAAAAAGAAAAGTTTTATGCGGTGATACTGTTGCTGTGTTTTACATTTATTTAGGATTTTTTGAAGAAAATTGGTGTCATTTACTTTTTTGATAGGATGAATTGTTTTTATACATTTTCTAAAAGATCGAAATAAAAATGTAATAATGTTAAGTTTTCGAAATAAAATATTAAACAATAATAAAGCAAATAATATCAAGATAATTGATGTTTGGAGTAGAATAAAATAAATTTTAATGCATAGCGAAATGCAAATTTGTGTAAAACGAACAACACTGAATAATTCAGTATAATAAATTTCTTCTATGCGAATAGGTTTTGTTACATTGGAATTGTTTTAATTTTTTTTTGTTTCTCTCTTGTACAAACAATAAATAAGTATGGAAATTAACCGTTTTTTACTTATGATTTCGATACGTTATCCCTGAAGACGAATTTCGCTCCATAAGTTTCATTTTTTTTCATGTACCGTTCTCTTTTTTACATTAATTTTTTATTGATTTATAATTTTTCTTATTTATATATTTTCCAATATGATGTTCAGTATTTTGTACATTGGATTTAATGGTCTATCAATAAATTCAATTTTTTTTTTCAACGCTGAAAAAATCTGTCATAAACACAATTATTTGATAAAATTTGATTTAATATTGTCCAAATATGAAAAATTAATTAAATTTCCATTAGAAATTTATTTCAAGTTTTATTCCATGTTTTAACTATAAACATAAGCTTTAAATAAAAAATTCATATTTAAAAAAAGCCTCAAAGATACACACATACCTTAATATAATAATACAATCATTCCGACATCGTGAAAGAATGCGACTCAATGATAGGTATAAACCGTAAATTGAACTTGGCAAAATTTACTGAATCAAAAAAGAAAATTCGGCAAACAACCGAAAAAAAAAAGTTTCTAAAAGCATGGGATTCAATAAGATAAAAATAAATCCATACCATTGAACGCCGCAAAATATATCAAATAGACAAATGTGTGTTTCTTCCGAATAAAAAAAGTGGGAAAATAAATTTGTCGGAAGACCGACTTTCAGTGCCTTAGTTTGACCCAAACGATTTGCAATAGCCACGACTGAAGTAAGGTAAAAATCTAAACCATAGGGAGAAATATCGAAAATGTTTTCTTCGGACATTTATAGAGTATAAAACGAATCGATTCAAAAGGTATAAAACAAACTTATAGGAATTTCATTACAAGCTATAAAAACAAATGAAAAAGAAAAGTTTTATACGGTGATATTGTTGCTATGTTTTACAATTATTTAGGATTTTTTGAAGGCAATTGGTGTCATTTACTTTTTTGATAGGATGAATTGTTTTTATACATTTTCTAAAAGATCGAAATAAAAATGTAATAATGTTAAGTTTTCGAAAAAAAAATATTAAACAATAATAAAGCAAAGAATATCAAGATAATTGATGTTTGGAGTAGAATAAAATAAATTTTAATGCGATTTTTGTGTAAAACGAACAACACTGAATAATTCACTATAATAAATTTCTTATATGCGAATAGGTTTTGTTAGATTGGAATTATTAATTTTTTTTGTTTATCTCTCGTACAAACAACAAATAAGTAGGGAAATTAACCGTTTTTTACTTATGATTTCGATACGTTATCCCTCAAGACGAATTTCGCTCCATAAGTTTCATTTTTATTCATGTACCGTTCTCTTTTTTACATTATTTTTTTTATTGATTTATAATTTTTCTTATTTATATATTTTCCAATATGATGTTCAGCATTTTGTACATTCGATTTAATGGTCTATCAATAAATTCAATTTTTTTTCAACACTAAAAAAATCTGTCATAAACACAATTATTTGATAAAGTTTGATTTAATATTGTCCAAATATGAAAAATTAATTAAATTTCCATTAGAAATTTATTTCAAGTTTTATTCCATGTTTTAACTATAAACATAAGCTTTAAATAAAAAATTCATATTTAAAAAAAGCCTCAAAGATGCACCCATACCTTAACATAATAATACAATCATTCCGACATCGTGAAAGAATGCGACTCGATGATAGGTATAAACCGTAAATTGAACTTGGCAAAATTTACTGAATCAAAAAAGAAAATTCGGCAAACAACCGAAAAAAAAAAAGTTTCTAAAAGCATAGGATTCAATGAGATAAAAATAAATCCATACCATTAAACGCCGCAAAATATATCAAATAGACAAATGTATGTTTCTTCCGAACAAAAAAAGTGGGAAAATAAATTTGTCGGGTGACCGACTTTCAGTGCCTTAGTTTGACCCAAACGATTTGCAATAGCCACGACTAAATCTAGGTAAAATTCTTACCCCCAGAGAGAAATATGGAAAATGTTTTCTTAGACATTTATAGAGTATAAAACGAAACAGACGGATCGATTCAAAAGGTGTAAAACATACTTATAGGAATTTCATTACAAGCTATAAAAACAAATGAAAAAGAAAAGTTTTATGCGGTGATACTGTTGCTATATATTACATTTATTAAGGGTTTCTTGAAAGAAATCGGCGTCATTTACTTTTTTTATACGATAAAATGTTTTTATACGTATTTTAAAAGAGCGAAATAAAAATATAATAATGTTGACTTCGAAGAAAAAATATTAAAGCATAATAAAACAAAGAATATGAAAATAATTGATTTTAAGAAGCAGAATAAAATAAACTTTAATAAATTTGAACTTTCTATAAAACGAACAATACTGAATAATTCAATATCATAAATTTCTTCTGTATATGAATACTATATGTTATAATGGAATAGTTTTAATTTCTTATTGTGCCTCTTGTATAAACAACAAATATGAATAGAAATTAACTATTCTTTATTTATTATGTCGATAATAAGTAATAATATGATCCCTGAAGACGAGTTTCGAATCCATAAGCTTCAGTTATCTTCATGTGCTGTTCTCTTTTTAACATTTTTTTTCTCCTTTTGTAATTTTTCTTATTAAATTTATATATTTTCCAATATGATATACAAAACCTTGGACAATGGGTTTAATGGTCTATCAATGAATTCATTTTTTTTCTGGTTTTTCTTAAACACTGTAAAAAAAGATACGTAAATATACATAATTTTTTCCGTAAAATGTTAGAGAATTGTTACATTTTTCAGAGAAAACACTACTGTTTCCATAATTGACATTTTGAGATTACACTTCTGTATAAATTCAGTAAGTTTTCCATCAATTTTACTGAATATTTCTGTATTGCTATTGAAACAGATTACGTTATAAAAAAATAATCCGCGAATTTACTGCAGTGTTTCTAGGAACTTGGAATTTCAAGAACTTTTTATGTAAGTGTAACAGGAATTATTCACGTAACAGGTAAACGTTTGCACTTTGAATGAAAAAAGATGTAAGATTATTAAGATTTTTTAGGAAAATGGAATACCTAGAAACTTTTTATGTATTTGCTATCGAGGTTACAAAAAAAACTTTTGTAAGATTGCCGTCATTTCAGTAGTTATTTTTGTAAAGCTACAGATTTCTATAGCTTTACAAAAACTAATTTTACATCACTTTCTGTAGAGTAACAGATAAAATTTCAGTCAGCACACATGTTTCTGTGAATTTACATTAATGAAATTACAGATATTTTTTACAGTGTACAAGTTCCGTAAACGGTATTTAGAAATATTTGCTCTCTTTGGAATTGTTGTATATACTTATCTTACAATGATATAATTTGGCGCCATCTGCATTAGGTATTACAAACAACTCGCTATAATGTTTTTCTTTTTTTATGAAAAAAAGCTAATATATTTTTGCGACATAAAAAAATAATAAAATCTTATTAATTATTTTCAAATAAGAGACAATTGAAAAGGAAAGTTACAGTTTTTTTTCATTAGGATTTTAAAATAATGCTTGATTTATTTACAGCATATTTTTTAAAAAGTCCGTGAGATATTTTAGAATGAAAATAAAAAATCTTTTTTTAATTTTAATATTTTTTTAATCAATTCACTTCAATAGATTCGCACATAATACTTAAAAGAAATCTGAACTAGTTAGATGTGCCAGTCCCAAAACTTTCTTCTATCTCATACATACATTTTAATATTAAAAAAAATAGTTACTCATTTTAATGCTTTAACAATTTTAATTCAATACCTTACCAACTTTGATTTTCATCTTAAATTTCTGCTTCAATCAATTAATCGGAGTAAAAACGAATTTCCGTCTCTGCACGAGCCGATGGACAATAGAATGATAAGCAGATTTTTTTTTTTCAAATTCAGGGAGACCAACTTGCCTTACCAAAACATAATCATATACAAAATGTTTAGTTCAGTTTTAGAACTAACTTCATACACTTTTATGTGGTGCAATATTGAAAACGACATAAAATTCGGTATTACAGCGCCCCCTTCCTGCGGATTTTTTTCAGATTCAGGGCGATCCAACTAGCCATAGCCATACACTTACACAAAAAATTTCGTTCAATTCGATGCATAACTTCATGTACTTTTGGTCGGTATAATATTGAAAATGGCACAAAAATCGCGATTGAAGCGCCCCCTTCCGACGGATTTTTTTCAAATTCAGGGAGGACCAACTAGCCATAGTCATACACATACACAAACAATTTGGTTCAATTCGATGGATAACTTCATATACTTTTGGTCGGTACAATATTGAAAATGGCACAAAAATGGCGATTGCAGCGCCCCCTTCCGGCGGATTTGTTTCAAATTCAGGGAGGACCAACTAGCCATAGTCATACACATAAACAAAAAATTTGGTTCAATTCGATGCATAACTTCATATACTTTTGGTCGGTACAATATTGAAAATGTCACAAAAATCGCGATTGCAGCGCCCCCTTCCGGCGGAATATTTCAAAACTGAAGGAGGACCTGCTTGCCACAGCCAAAAACATTCACAAAAAATTTCGTTCAATTCTATGCATAACTTCATACACTTTTTGATGGTAGAATGGAGACATACAGACACACAGACACACGGACAGACAGACATTTTGTAAAAACATGTTTTTTGGAATCTCTGACCCCTAAAACGTGTAAATCCGTCGAAAACCGGAAGTCGAAAAACATTTCGATTACAATACTTTCTTCTATTGAAGATAGAAGAAAGTAAAAATAATAATAAAATTATTATAACATTGACGTTTATCTAAGTTATAACAAACAATAAAGGAAATTTATTTTAATACACTTTAGTAATTACTTTATTGAGTTTACAATAGATCATCACACAAATAATTTGTTAAAGTAATGTTTGAAAAAAAATATTAGTGTTAGTATCCTTTCAAAAATAAATAAATATAAATAATATTACAATAAAGTTTAAAACACTTGAAAAAAAGAGAAGGAAATGATACACTAATATATACTTTCATGCATGTAACTTTTTAAAAACTAAAATTTATCTTTTAAAAAGCAGGAAATTAAAAAGCTAAACATTCGAAATTATGGAAAGAAAATGTGAAAAGTATTCAGAATTTTGTATTCAGTAGAAAAATTTTATCCCTACAAAATTAACTCCTGTGTTCAACTTCCCTTTTCTTTATAAAATGCATCTGAAATAAGTAAAGATATTTGAAAACGTAGCTTGTGTGATACTGGCATAAATGTATTGCGCAGAAAACTGCACGAGGATAGTTTCCGGGTTCGATCTCCTTGGAGAGTAAGTGTTATTTCTTCACAGTTGTTTGAATTAAATATCGATGTTCTGACATCCATGTGAAACGACGTGTCCTTAAAATGTGAAAAATAAGAATTATAAAGACGTATGTTTATCCTTAAAAAATCCTTTTTTGCCTTTCGAACGAAAATTTTTCAGTACAGAAATATGCAAAATAAAATGGAAATCTTTTGAGAAGAAACGACACTTTTTGCACCGTCTTTTCCTTGGTACAACACATTCACAGCACATTCGCAAGACAATTAAAAACGAGTTAAGTTAGAAGTGTTAATTATTATGTACAGTTAGAGTTGTAAAAGGATTTCATAAATATGCAGTGCAGAAACGGTATTTCTACTCCTTAAAAACATTTCAAGCTCATTCAAAAAGTTTTTTTCATGTATTAGAATTATATATATATTTTTTACAATTAATTTTGAATTTTTAATTGAGAAAACGAGCTGACACAGTACTTGTAAATAATATATTTGTTATTAATAGTAATACAGAGTTAGATGATACACATATCTAAGCATATAAATAGAATTTTGGCTTTAAAAAAATTTACGAAAAACTTAAAAACTTAAAAACACGAAAAACAAGTAAACGACTATTTATCATCTTTATTGCGTGCTTTTTGAACAATGATGAGTATATAGCAGGAGTAACAGTTGCGTGTAAACTCTGCTCTCTTTATCCATTTTTTAAATGGTCAATACTGAAAATTTTGAAAGAAAGTTTTTCCGCAAATTTAAGAAATATTTTTTTAAACAAAAACTCTAAAAGAACATCTTCTTCCTTTTAAACAAGTTTGGTAATGTATTAGCCAAGAAATATTGTTTTTAAATAAATTTACTTGCTTGCGTTTTACAAAAAAAAAAAAAAAAAAAAAAAAAAAAAAAAAAAAATCAAGGAGCGACTTATCACAATTTGTAATCTAAAAATGTCATTTATAGAGCTCAAAAGTTAAAGAAATGTGCTGTAATAGAACAAAAATACATTAATATGCATATATAAGCGAATATGAGGATATGCATATTGTTTCAATAAACGTTTATAAACACGATCTTGTGATATAATAACATTCAAAAACTAGTTTAGAAATAAAGCTCAAACAAAATGATTCCCTTTGTTTTCCTTCTTTTAAGAAGATTTTAAAGATACTATTTTTTAAAAAGTATGTTTTGACTTTATTAAAGTTACCAACTACATTCGATTTCATTTGTTACAAATGTAGACACATATTACTCGTATTTTAATGTGGAACATAAAAGTTATAGTCTAAAGTCCTAAAAACATACGTAAATTTAGAGGAGATCAGTGTAAATTTAGTGTTCTATATTGAAGTATTTCCATCCTTCTTTAAAAGGATTAAGGTAGATGAACAGCACATTTTTAATTCACAAAAAAAAAAAAAAAAAAAAAAAAAAAAAAAAATACGTGTGGCACTTGGGGACTGCCGCGGTAAAGCTATTGCATATTATTTTTCTTACAACTTTTGCAATTATAATTATTTATATATTTTTTATTTATGCAGGTTTTTTTTGTCTTTGATATTAATTCAAGTTACACTTTTTGAGCGTAATGACCGATAAGAAAACAATTTTTTTCTTTTATTGAATAAATGAGAAGTTAATATCATTTAAAATATTTTTGTTATCTTACAATACATGTAGGTTAATCAGAAATTTTTATCATTGAAACTACAGGTTTATGGTAACTGAAATAAGAAACATATGTTTGAGACTTGATATCCTCTAAATATCTAAAAAATACCGCTTCAATGTCTGCCGAAGTCTACCGAAGGATACCGGGCCCAAGTCTGACGAACTGAAACGACGTTAGCCGAAGTGTTAGGTTTTTTTCTAGTTACGAAATTTCTAGATTCGGTCGCCGCGCTCAAAGCCCGCAATAAAAGCTATGCAATAGCTTAATAAATTACCAAACAAAAATTTGGAAGCGCTACGAAAATTAGATTGCGAGTTATAAGCATTTTAAATTTTTCGACCCTCACCGTGGGGGGTCTCCTGGCACCAAAAATTAACACTGTCTCATAATAAATTACCAAACAAAATTTGGGCGCGCTATGAAAATTAGATCGCGAGTTATAAGCATTTTAAATTTTTCGACCCTCACCGTGGGGGGTCTCCGGTCACCAAAAATTAACACTGTCTCATAATAAATTACCAAACAAAATTTGGCCGCGCTACGAAAATTAGATCGCGAGTTATATGCATTATATGCACGAGTAATATGCAAACGACGTTAGCCGGAGTGTTAGGTTTTGTCTCGTTACGGAATTTCTAGATTCGGTCACTGCGCTCAAAGCCCGCAATAAAAGCTATGCAATAGCTTAAAAAAAAGACGGAAACTTTTAGGATATTGTAAAATCTAGTAGCGCCGCAGAAGCGCTATTTGTCACCAGATGCAAAAAATTCTGTTACTTTCCGTATTGTTACAGATCTTAGATCCAATAAAAGTGATAAGCTATGATGGTGTTGAAGCCTGTTAGCACCTAACTTAACTAACTGCACCTATTCGGAGCACTGCCCGCACTACTCTTACCTATAGTTCCGACATCTAATTTCCCTAATTGTTTTGTAATAAACTGCTTTAGTGATAATGCCTAATAGTAACCCGAAGGATTTATTACTCGCACAGAGAAGCTGTCAACTTTTTCGCGGGCGATGTCCTTAAAAAGGACACCAAATTACTATGTTATTGGCATCCATAATATTTAATTAAAATTTCTTTTTATAACATATTTCAAAATAAGTAAGTTCGTATTTTCTAATAAATTCTTTTATAAATCCTTATGCCAGTTAATTAAAGGGGCTCAGGGGTTGAAAACTTTTCAAAAAATCGATTTTTTTATGATCTAGTTTGATTATTCAATTAATTCTTAACTCAATGCAAAAAACCGTATAAAAATATTAGCATTTTTAACGGAGTTATAAGCATTTATGTATCAATACTTACATAGCCGCATCCATATAATTTCAGCTTTAAGTCGTGTTTTCTCAAAATTTGATTTTTGACGACTAACACAAAGATTTAAAAAAAACTATTAGATGGAATGGCTTTTTTTTTTCTGCATGCATATCATATCATATATATTATAAAGCAGAAATTCTGAAACTTCCAAACGGGTGTTTTCAAAAACTACCCGATGGATCTTTTTGCAGATTATGTCATTCGATAGGAAATATTTTTGCGGAGGTTTATCATACAAATATACAGGGATAACTCTGATTTTTCGTACTAAATTTCGTATTTTTCGGTTATTTTTGACGGAAGGGTTGCAACAACTAATTTTTTGGCGATAATTATATTTCAAAAAAGAAATGAAATGCTTTCTGAAATGGAAAAAATATAAACATTTCGAAAAAAAACCCTGTTAATTCATTGATTTAAAATAAATAATGATAAAAAGAAAAAAATCCGTTTAATGCAAAATAATATTATGAAAGGAAAATATTTATCTTTAACGAAAAAAAAGAATATTTATAATATTTAAAAAGTATCTCAATGTGAAAGAAAGTTTTAAAGTGACACAATATTTGGCTATTTATTTCTTTCGAGCCAGATTAAAAGAAAACAACATATCAAAAATTTCATTAGGTAAAACATAAGTATTTTTTTTCTTTTTTTTTTAAATATTTTTAAATCTAATTTTCCCGTTATGTGTTTTACAGAAGAAACTCGCAGAATTATTTTAAAAAAAAGGCTCTAATTGTTATTTGTATGTTGTTTGTTCAATCGGATGTTTCAATCTACTTTTGTCGCCAATCAATGCGATTCTAAACCAAAAAAAGCACAAGATGGAGCGATGTTCGCAAGAACTATTTTTTTTCTCTCTCTTTTAATGAGTGAGAGCATTTTTAGGAAAGCATTTTACATTGAACTTAAATACATATATAGCAGTTAATACCACAAAAAATGAATAATATTTAAATTTTAGGGTAAATGTTTTTCCACATACATAGATATTGTAAAATAATTTAACTGCAACTTTTAAAATTATTTTGGCACAGATATCTCCTATGCACTACGTTGGTGCGATTTGTCTCTTACGCCAATACCATATATATATCTGGGTAATTAACTGACGCCAAAGTGTCATTATTTTGCTTGATATGGCAACCCGGATGTTATTGTCTATTTATTAATAAATTGTCTATTTACATTTTTTTTTCTTTTTTTTTCCAATTATATAAACTATTTTAATCTAGGCACATTTGTCATACATGCGCCACATTTGCGCGACTGCAATAAAATGGCGATTTTATGCCTCACTTGGTAACCTGGCTGTTGTTTATTTATTAATAAATTTTTATTTTATTTTATTTTATTTTTTAAAGGATATAAATAGTTTTGTTTTGTAATTATTAACTAAACTTTTTAAAATTTATTGTTATTTTCCATTTAAAATAACAGAAAATAATTGTAAACTCTATATGTAACTGGTATTTGAAAACAAAATTTTCTCCAAATCGGCATGAGAAGAAAAAAAAAAAACTCGCCAATGTGGTGCGTATATGTCATGTATACAGTTTTTTCACTATACTACAGTATTTAAACATGCTGTATAAATAACGATTATTGTTTTTTCCAAACATGTTTGGCACAGATATTATATACAAATTGAGGTATCTGACTATCGCCAAAACGGTGTTATTTTGCCTGATATGTTAACCCAGCAATAGGGTTTTCTGTATTAATAAATTGTTTATTCCCTGTCAATTTCTTTTTAGAAATTCTATAAAATCGTTTTGTGCTATAGTAACTTTTTTTTATTTATTAATATTTTCGTTTTAAAATAACGAAAATAATTTTTTAAATTCACATTTCTTTGCTATTCTAAAACGAGGATTGCCGCATTGGTATTGGAAGGAAATCTTGCAAATCCGGGTTTGTGATGGAGTTTTTTGTGAAATATGATATTTTCAAATGTAAATTGAGTGCTACTTGATTAACACGTCGGCCAGTTTCGCCAAACTATTCAAATTTACATAAATTCCTTTTAAATAACGAAAGAACAATAAATATAAATAAAAAATACAAATTAAAAGTCGAATTAAAAAGCACTTATGACGTAAAAAAATACGTGTATCACGTGTAATATCAATTGTTATCATACTTACGATCATCGATTATTGACATTTATTCCTATAATCTGCTATTAATTTTTTTCTCGATAGAATAATCAAGTAGTACCGTCGTACATTGTACAAACTCCAGTTAATATTACAAAAATAGAGCTAAATAACTAAATTTAGGTGCAAATGCACACACCCATGTTGTAAGAAAGAGGCACAAATGTTGTATATGCACCACGTTGGGGTGATGCATTTCTGGCGCCACTTTAAGGGAGACCCGAACCCCATTTTCGGCCAAAAATCATCAAAGTTCAAAAAAAAATTTTATCTCAGAAAACGATAAAATACACATTTGCGAATATCCATGCAAAATTTCAGAACTCGGGAAAACTTGGAACAGGTAGAAAATGAGCTTTTTTAACTGTACTCACTATAGAGTTTAAAGGACTAGCGGCCATTTAAAACGTGTTTTCCTGAAAATGATTTTTTTCATATTTTGCCTAAGTTCAAAGTACTAAGGCTCAGTGGTAAAATGATTTAGAAACAAAGTGTTTATGTTTTTAGAATCTTAAAAAAAATTTCAACAAAAGTAAGGAGAGATATTTTTTAAAACTATTTCTGAAAATTTTACATAAAATGGTAAACATGAAAATTATAACGAATTTAAGGTAATTTACCATGCGTATTTTTTTTTTTTTTTAGCCGATTAAAATAGAAAATTAAAAATATCTCTCTTTAGTTTTTTTCTATATACTATAACACTATTTAAGAAATTTTAGTAATACCAAAATATTGAAAATTGAATGAGGAGTAGTAATTTTAAAAAGTGTATTTTTCGACAAAAAAAATCATAAAAATCCCCAAAAAATGTACTTTTTGATAAAAAGTGAATTTTTTTGCTAATTATTCCTTACAAAAAGATTCTTTAATAGTACACCAAAATTCATTACTTTAAAATCAATAATAAAAATTTTGGGGGTTTTCTTATGGGTCTCCCTTAACAAAAACTTCGTTTTCAAATGACAAATACATTTCTATTTTCTATTTTACTTTTCTATGTATAGAGCATAACATTTTGTATCATTTTAAAATGCAAATGAAAGTAAATAAATAATTCATTAATAAATTAAAAACAAAGTTGGATTACCATAAGAGGTATAAAATGTTCATTTTATTTCAACCACGCCAACGTAATGCGTATATGACATCTGAATCAAAAAATGAATTTCACACATTCAAAAAACATTCACTTATTTTTCTAAGGAAAACTTTATTTAACTTTATTTATTCTGCTGCATTCCAAAAACGGAACACTGTAATAGATTTGTCAAGAGCAGATGTACGTTGCGAAATATAATATAATATTGATAGAGGATGTATTGAGGTTTCCACAGATACCCATATTCTCAAGTTGAGAGGTTTAGAGTTCAAAAACTATCAAATGAAAATGAATCACTTGAAAATTGTTTAAACTCAATGGTCAATCTCTGCGATCATAATGCTCGCTATTTTAGAAGTATGGTGAATAGATAATATTTAAATTGCTCTTTTCATAATTGCCTCATTTATCTGTCAAACTCTAGGATAAATGGTCAACTGAAATATTTTTTCCTTAAAAGCCCAAATTTTATCGAATACATAAGCTGATACAACAACATAATATTTTATTATTATTTTAATATATTTTGGCGTCAACGGGCCTTGATTCCATTGTTGTTGTTTTTATTTTTGGCTCAGTTTTGTTTTTTCTAGCTCGCTGAGTTTTGCACTGATGAAGAATCTCGACAGTAGGTTCGAAACAGCTGTTTGATAACTTTTAATGCATTTTTGATGCATTTATAACCGTTGGTTTTCTATTTTTAAATGCAATGGCGTTTTGTATGATTTTTAGAAATGTGAAAGAGCATTCGAGGTGAAGTTGCTTTAAAAACCACAATCATATTCAATATTTTGTTTGATTCATGTTTTGTTTTGAAAAATAGACCAGCGCAGCGGGGTTAGCCTGCTAGTAACATCATAATCTAGATTATGAATTAAGGATATAACTATCACTTAATAAAAAGAGCATTAAAAAATCTCTCAAAGTTGAAAATTTAAAAAAAACCTAAAAAATACTTTTTTCCATTAAAAATACTCAAAATTTTAAACTATCTAAAATATATTAATTCATAATCTAGATAATGATGTTATACGCATGCAAAAAAAAAATTAAGCAATTCCATCAAATAGTTTTTTTTTAATCTTGGTGTTAGTCATCAAAAATCAAGTTTTGAGAAAACGCGACTTAAAGTTGAAATTATATGGATACGGCTATGAAAGTGTTGATACATAAATGCTTATAACTCCGTTAAAAATGCAAATATTTTTATGCGGTTTTTTGCATTGAGTTAAGAATTAAATGAATAATCAAATTAGATCATAAAAAAATCGATTTTTTGAAAAGTTTTCAACACCTGAGCCCCCTTAATTTAAACATCCGCATCATTTAATTATTCCGCGCCAGTAAAGGTTAATTGCTACGAATCTAAACTGTTTCCTAATCATTCACCTTTCTTTAATCCCCATTACTAAAGAAACATAGTCTTTCATTTTTGTTACTTTATTAGTTAAGGAAATAATATTATCCAATGATAGAATTATTAGCACGAAAGTAATCATACTAATGCAGTCGTTGAACACTTAAAGATTACTTTACTATATCCTTTTCTATTCTTTCAACTGAGGCCTTTTCTCTTTTTTTATACAGCTGTTATAGTCCTCGATGGCGTCAACTATCCATTTTTAAAAGTGAAGCATTTATTCGCATCCAAACCTTATAAAGTTTTAGCATATAATTATCATTTCGAATAGATTCTGACAAGGTCTTAGTGGTCTGAAACAACTTGAAACTAAACTAGTTAAATTAGTTTTCGGGATAGTTTGTGGCGTAGCGCGGTATAAAACATCAGTAGTTTGTACGAAACAATGATGCTATTTTAATTCTACTTCAAAAAAAAAAAAAAAAAAAAAAAAAAAAAAAAAAAAAAAAAAATCGCCATTTTTCTTGTAATGTGATATAGTAGCTTGGTTCTGTTGTTTATACAACAGAACCAAGCTGTTGTTATTACGCTCTGTGCCACAAATTGTAGAAGTCAGAAACTCAGCTGTAATGTTTATCCAAAATCCTATGACACCAAGGATGTTACTATCAACAATTATTGGTAAATCCAAATGACAAAATCTAAATTAAATACGTTTTCTTGCTGGAATGGAAACACTAGTCTCCTAACTCCTTTTTAGATATTCATGTTTTAATGCCGGAATTTTTCGTTGGGAATTGTTTGGTTTACACATTCTATTTTGACATTATAAGAGAAAAATTTGCTTTTGAATTACTGTGTATCGAGAAATATGTGCTCCAATATGTGCTCCAGTTCCTAATCTTTATTGGTAAGCGATCCCCCCCCCTAATACACTATATTGCCATTGATTATGGGACACTTGCGATTTTAGACATTTTACTAAATATCTAGAAAAATACATGAGCAATCATCTCGAAACTCTTAGTGTATAAATATAATAGTATATGTCATGCATCTCCGTGAAAATTTTTTACCGAAACGCCATAGGGGACCGTCAACAAATTAAAAAAGAATGAATATCTTTTTAATAACCCTGTCAAAACTAATGTAGCAAAAGCGCTCAAACTCTAGATTATGATTGAATGCCTTATTGTAATACACAGTGTTCATTTTTATGCAAATAGCATGCACACTCGCAGAGTAATTAAGGTTTTTATAAAAATGGTCCCAAATTTTTCCAAGTTTTTTCCTTATAATTTTCAGAGTTCTTAATATAAAATAATATTTTTTTCAGAAAATATGACAAACAACATTGCAATTACAGTACCCTGTAATTATTACAGGGTACGTAATGTAACAGGCTGTAATGAAACAGGGTGTAAGTCTGATTACAGTACCCTGTAATCAGAATTAAAAAATAATAAAAATTGTATGAAAAATGAGTAGGTTTACTATATAATTTTTTACTGCGCATACGTCAAAGATATCAAAATTTCATTTGCATATTATGTTAGTTAAATGTATAGAGCAACTTTTGTAAAAGTCTCAAAATCATAGCTTGAAAATTCTGAAAGTAATCGTCTATAGAAAAAGGACAAAATCCGTTGTTTCCAAAATGAAGCAAAAAAATGAGGGATTTTATCCAAATGCAGTAGTACATCCCATATTGTGTATTCTATATTGACACTAATCAATGAATATATGGATACAACCCCTCTTGTTTTTGCTTCATTTTGAGAATAACGGATTTTCGACTTATTCAATTGACGATTATTGTCAGAATTTTCAAGTTATGATTTTGTGACTTTCACAAAAGTTGTTCTATATATTTAGCTAACATAATATGCAAATGAAATTTTGATATCGTTGACGCATGCGCAGTAAAAAATTATTTAGTAAACCAACTCATTTTTTATACAATTTTCATTATTTTTTAATTCTGATTACAGGGTACTGTGTGCAATGTTGTTTGTCATATTTTCTGAAAAAAATAATATTTTATATTAAGAACTCTGAAAATTATAAGGAAAAAACTTGGAAAAATTTGGGATCATTTTTATAAAAACCTTAATTACTCTGCGAGTATGCATGCTATTTGCATAAAAATGAACAAGGCTTATTACAATAAGGCATTCAATCACAATCTAGAGTTTGAGCGCTTTTGCTACATTAGTTTTGACAGGGTTATTCAAAAGATATTCATTCTTTTTTAATTTGTTGACGATCCCCTTTGGAGTTTCGGGAAAAAATCTTCACGGAAATGTATGACGTATACTATTATATTTATACACTAAGAGTTTTGAGATGATTCCTCATGTATTTTTCTAGATATTTAGTAAAATGTCTAAAATCGCAAGTGTCCCATAATCAATGGCAATATAGTGTATAAGGCTGTATATCAGTATGGGAATTGTTGCATGATCTCTATAAGATATCGGCTATCCTGACCTACGAAAAAGACAAATTTCGATATGAATTATGCACTATCAATAAAACAAGAATTAGTAATCCCAATGTGCATAAGCTGAATAATAACTAAACCAACACACAAACTACAAAGATAATTAAAAATACGTTTAATTATTATGAAAATATAACTTCATGAGCAGTGATATTTCTGGTATTGATGTTTACCGATAAGCCATCCATATAAGGATTAAAACAAGTTAATTTTAAATTTAAGTCACTTTCTACATTCAGTTTGTTTCTTGAAATATTATTTACCAAACTTTCTATACTTAGTTTATTTCGGTATTTTTCTTTAAAACATCAAAGTAGAAAAAGCACAAGTATGCCCTGTTGAATACCCTCAAAGACCCCAAAGCTGTTTGAAATATTTTTGGATATTCTGCTCGTGTATTTATCCAGAAAGAAATTAATAGTTCTTTCCATAAAATATTATTTTCTGTTGAAATTGTTATGTTAAACAGATGAAATAATAGATATGGAGAAAATTCGATTGCTCCCCGATCCACCAATACACCCGACATGACCTACTAGTGGATCGCGACCCTTAATTTCGGATACGCTGTTTCAGAGAATTATTCAAAAAATTTTCATGTAATCTATTTTAATTCTTTTTTTTCCTTTGTTGTATCGTATTTATTCTATTGTATCCCGTTAAAAGGGATTTGACGAAGGGCTATTGTATTATTTAATTTGTGCTTCCATATTTCAAGTGTAGCTTGAATTCGCTGAGAAAACCTGAACGTAACGAAGTAGCTACTATTTTCGAAAAGTATATTTATAGCTCCTATATATAAAACAATTAGCTGTAATAATAGCCAACTACATTTTCTATAAAGTAGTTGCAGTTACAGTGGTTTTTTTTGTGTATTTATAATCTGGCTTGTTAACCCTTTTCGGCACATTGTGCCCGGTCTGGTATACCTAATTTTAATTCCAAACTCGCAAACGGCACCAATAATATTTTAGCAAAGTTTTGCTTTTACAATAAAAGCTTAAATTAAGGAATTCAAAATATCTAAGAAATTCGTTTGTGAATTCCGGTGCCAGTCGATAATTTCTCATTTTACTAACAGATTTAGCCCGTGCCGGAAAGGGTTAAAAGCAATCAATAGATTTTAAAAACCTAGAAAGATCTCTTGATTTTAAATGTTAACTACAAATTTTGATCAGCCATTCATTTACATTGTATATCTCATCTTATGAACTTCCACATCTGTATAACAAGGAAGTTAAATTCAATAATTTATGTTAGGGAAAAAAAAGATACCGAACAATATTTTAGATTGCTTTATAAGAAAGATTTTAAGAAATTAAAGAAAAAAAATCAAAATTTATTCTTTCTCAAAACTAAAATAAAACTTTATAATTTGCAACATGTTAAAACAGGACACAGTACTTAATATTGTGAAATCAAATATTGTGTAATTTACTGCGCTTTATAAGAACAAATACGTGAGGAAAAACTAAACTACATTTTCATAAGCAAACCATGCACTAAAAAACACAAAATAAGAAAAGTAAATACAAAGCTTTTAAACTTCTATAAATTGTTTGAAAAAAAGAATGAAAATGTATTTGAATCATTCATCACGTCTAAAGTAAAGATTCGAGAATTCCCAAAAGGTAAGGTATTCAGGCGATTCCTTTTGGAAAGTATGGAAGATAAATCGAGAATACTTTTTTAAGGTGAAGCTACGATTTTCTTTTATTATTTGCTTCCAATAAATTCAATATAACACAGTTTTTGTCATCTAAAATATTAGTGCACCAGAAACTTTCAGTATAAGAGTTCATTTTCAATATGTGAGAAATATTTTTCTATTAGAGTTTGAAGAATTCAAACTTAACGGCAGATTTATTAAAAAAAAAAAAAAAGTTTTAAATGATCGAGTGAATTATATAAATTTAAAATTCTTAAATCCAAGTATGATATCGAAATTGTTCCAATTTGTACATTTTTTCTGTGAAACAGTATAAATGTGCATATAGTAATATGTAAATGTAAGTCACCTATAATTAGAAATATTTAAACATTAGTGAAGATACAAGGCCAAAAAGAACTATAATATACTTGTGGTTACCTTTTCTAACAATCACAAGATTTTTATATTAAATTAGAAAACCAGATAAAATATGAAATGGTGAAAAATGTATTTTCTCTGCCTTGTGTAACAAATCAGTAAAACATATCATGAAAATCTATTTTGGTGATATTTGTTTGGTGCATTGTTCTTTTAAACTCCTAACGTGCAGGAGTTAACCACAAGTATA
The DNA here is from genome assembly GCA_964019185.1 of Maratus speculifer. NCBI lineage: Eukaryota > Metazoa > Arthropoda > Arachnida > Araneae > Salticidae > Maratus > Maratus speculifer. Next base: position 77,289,054 of record OZ025297.1, on the reverse strand, counting down.
TTGTAGTTATTTTTGACCTTATATCTTCACTAATGTTTAAGTATTTCTAATTATAGGTTACTTGCATATTACTATATGCACATTTTTACATACTCAATTTTCATTTATGTTACAATAAGCCATAAATTACATTGATTTTTAAAATAAAAGCTATTTTAAAAACATACATCAGGAGAAATCTAAAGTTGGTTATATTTTACCCATGTAATGTATATTCAAATGCGCATATTCTTGTTTCAATAACTTTCAGGTAAGTCGAATGTTTCGGATGTATGATTTTTTAACCATTACATTTTTACTTTTAAAAAATGCTATGTGCATTTCCCATTTCACAATACTTACTCGCGACGGATTCTAACAATAACAAATAATGGAATATTTTTATATTAAATTAGAAAGTTAGATAAAATGTTATAAAGCGAAACAGGTATTTTCATTGTCGCAGATAATGAATCGATAAAATATATCACGAAAATAGAGGTTTATTATAAATGAATATATCAACTTTACAAGGCTATTAAAAATATATTTTTTCTTTTCGTCAGAAATAAAAAAATAACTGTTGAAAATTTAAATGAATCTATTTATAATTCTAGGTTATTTACATATTTCCATATGCATATTTTTGTTTACACAATTTTCACTTATGTTTCAATACACCATAACTTATCTTAATTATAAAAATAAAAGAAATTTTAAAAACAAAATTTCAAAGAAATCAAAAATGGCTATATTTTATGCATGCAATGTATATTCAAATGTACTCTCTTACTCCGATATCTTTTAGCGAAATTGAAAGGTTCGGATTTAAGAATTTTTTATCCTTACATTTTCACTTTAAAAAATATTATATTCCACTTTTCATTTCCCAAGATTTACCCACGAAAGGCTCTAGTAACAATCAAATAGTGGAAATTTTTATATTAAATTACAAAACTAGATAAAATATGAATAAGTGAAAAATTTATTTTCTCTCTCTCTTATATAACAAATCAGTAAGATATATCAGTAAATACATTTTGCTGATATTTGTCTGGTAAATTGTTCTTCTAATCTTTCAATGTACAGCAATATAACAACGGATATATTTTAACGCTTTTTAAAGCTGTAACTTTCCTAATGTTTATGTACATTTAGTTGTCGGTTATCTACATATTACCATATGTACACAGCTGAAACTAGACATATTTATTCTTTTAATGACCAACACTAAGAAAACCTAGCCAAAAACTGCCCAGAGTGATGCCATAAAGGTTATTTTGGTATAAAATTAAAATTTACTCGATAAAAAATAGTTTTTGAAAAACTGTTTAAACAATAAAGTAATTTTGTATGAAAAATAATTATTAATGAACACTTATTTTAGCTTTCCAAGAAAACTGTAAATTTGTAGCTAATTTTGTGATAGCGACTCTGGTTATTTCTACGAAATTACACCCCTCAAGTTAAAAAGAACATCAAAAAATCAAAACTATAGAACATTTTAAATTGTTTTGAAAATCTAGCATTTCAAGAAAAATTATCTAATTTACAAAATTAAATTTGTAGATTCAAAGCAATTTCCTTTAAACTGTTTCATTTAATCGATAATTTCGTTGAAAACAGAGAGAACATGATAAATAATTCAAAAGTCTCAAAAGAAATTTTACTTTTTCTCCGAAATTCGATTTGAATTTCGTAATAATATTACCCCACATAGCATGCATGTTCACAGTGACGTCACAATGACATCACTGTGAGTCACTCTGGTCACATCACATCTGTGACCAAAATGCCACCACTCAGTGACGTCACATTGTGACTAAGATGTGACTTTCTAAAAAAATTTTCACAGTTCGTCACAATGTTAATGTCAAAGTAGTCACAAATGACACACTTTTCACAAATTGGTCACATTGTGACGTCACAAAGTGGTCACAATGTGACGTCACAAAAAAGCTCTAAAAAGGCCATAACGACTTTACATTTTAGTCACTGTGACTTCACATCGACGTCACGTGACGTCTCATCGACAATCGCTGGTCACAAAGTCACAATGTGACTTCACAACGACGTTGCAGTGACGTCACCATGTCTTACGGGACTGTTCATAACTCAAAACGTTCTCTTCAAGGTATATATCGCTTCTTCTGCTAGTTTTTATTTCCGATTCAGAAAAGAATAAAAAAAGAAAAGAGAGAGAGCATTCACTTTTTTAAGATTTCCTTTCCTAAATCTTGATTTTTTCCCAATTGTTATTTTTTAGACATTTAGAAAGGATTGTTTGAGAATTTTGGTTACAATCGCTTTTGAATGATCTTTTTAGCACTTTCCAACAAAGTTCAAAAGTGCTTATGGATTCGGTTTGTCTGTCCGACTGTCTACAATTTATCTCCCGTAAATATACTCGAATTTCATGCAATTGACAAAGCTTATTTAATGGAACCAAAGCATGTTTGGTATATCATCTGAAGTATCTACGATTAATGGTTCATTTACAGGGATACTCAAAAGAATTCGATTAAATTATGGCATATGCTGAAAAATCTTTTGGAGAGTATTTTAATGACATTACGCTATTTCAAATGCATTGAAACCGACATAAATAACTGAATTTCATTGCGATCACGTTAAAAAAAAAGAGCATTCCTAGCAGTTTTTATTAATTTACAGGGTCACACATAAGAAATCTATTACAGTATTGTCTTTGCGTAATAATTGCTGGAAAGGTCGTCTTATATCCGGAATGTGTTTTAAAATTTAATTAGTTTTTCGCATATTATACTTTATAGAAAAAAATTCTGCTTCATATATACTGGGTTGCACAAGAGTTATTCGCATTCCATTCTCCTTATTGGAGGAAATTGCTGAAGGGAATTTTCAACTGAAATGTATGTATCTCTTAAATGAGCTAAATTTTGGAATGCATGTTGTTAATAGATACGAATCTCTATATCATATACAGGGTTGCTAAAAATTTAGGAGGTCTTTCCGACTGTAGATGGGAACAGCTTAAGTTTGCTTTTGAAATGTCTTATCATTTTCATATGGTGAAATGAGGCGTAATATTTTAATTTTTTAAGCGGTGCAGTTTTATTTCATTGTTCTAAACGTGTTGGAAAGTGCTTCATAATCTCTGCTTGATGTATGATTTTTTTCTTTCTTGTTAATAACATAACATGAACACAAATAGTCCGGGTGCTACGCATCAGAAAACTGCAAATCATGATAAGAGTATACCGCTTGGTGAGTGTGTACTTTATGATAATACAATACATATTAGAGGGGGAGACATCTCCTAAAGTCGTCGGAATTCAAAATGGCGGCTGTTATTCGAAATGGCGTCAATTTCTGAATTTTCTCAATATGCGTAATATAAATGTGCATTTCATGTCGATTTCGATGCTATTAAAATCGAATTTTTGTTTTTAACTCTTTCCAACATTATTTAAAAGAGTGTATGAATTCGGTTTACCTGTCTGTTTGTCTGTCTGTTCACCTGTCCTTCCATGCTCCGGCTCACTTAAATATACTCAGAATGCCTTGTGAATTTTATACGTTTTTTGAAGTTTATAATAACATGTTTGGAGTAAAAAATAAAGTGTATAGCTTTTGTAGTCCATTTACAGGACACTCAAAATATTTATGAATTGTCTAGCCGTCAGTCTGGCCCTGCTCTTTTTTGCTTAAATTTGCTCGTATATCCATGTAATTTATATATGTGTTATCTCTATATGTAATTTAAAGAAGTGGTATACTGCAAAAAGTTCTAAATTGAAAATATAGTGTGTAGCATTTATAGTTCGTTTACAGGCACACTCAAAATAATTGTCTTACATTATGGTCTACTGGCGAAAATCCTTTTTATTGTGTTTTAATGATGTTAAACATCTTGAAACTTATTGAAATTAATACACATCAGTGCAGTGCTGTATAAGATTCTTGCTATACAATATGATGAGCGTAGAACTTATAGTTCATTTACAAGCTGTCAAAAAAAAAATACGTTTACAGTATTGTCTATAGCCACAATGATGTCTATGTGCTTTTTAAATTATAATATTCATTTTTAAACTTTACCATGTAGGAACGAATTGCAAAATGTCATGTGATTATTTTCTTTGGTTGGAATGCAGCTTATAAATATACATTGTAATTACGATGATTAATCTCCAACCAAAATGAGATTAATCAAAAGTGATCCAAAATTTCTCCTCTCAGCTATGGGCTTAGATCAAGCTCTAATACACAACATCGCTATTGTCAAAGGAGAATGAGATGCATTAGGGTTATTGCTGGATCCATCGGCACTTACATTTTGGATGGTATCTGGAAATGAAATCTGTAATTTCATATTAGAGATTCAGTCTAACATTCAAGTAAAACCCGAAGAAAAAAATCCATGCCATGATGAACAATATCACTCATTTCAAAATAAATTTTTCGCTAGGTTCAAGCACTCTATAGCGCACCGAAAGAATTAGGGAAGCCATTTTTAGAAGATGGTGAAAACTTGCTTGTCATCACAGCAGAGTTACTGTTAATATGGATATTAATGCAACAATTTATTCAGCTGAGTCAAAAGGTATTGAAATACGTCCACCCTCTCCAAACAAATGGGGATGATGGTTGGATATTTATCATGGAAAATAAAATGGTCAGAGTTGCCAGAGATATCAGACTCTTGTAAAGAGTTAATAAAATGTATGTGTAAAATTTGTAAATATAAATGTGGCTGTAGAAAGGTTATACTCCCTCGCACATTATTGTGCAATTGTATAAACGAATGTAAGAAATATGATGATACCAAGTGAAGTTTCTATATTCTACAGCTTTATATGTAACATTTATTTTTTAATGGCTTGTATAAGTAATATGTTAATAAAAGAGTATTTTTATTATTTATTTATTTATTTAAATTTTCTACTGTAAATGACAAAAATACTTTGAGAATTGTCCTATTTTCTTTTCACGCATATTTCTAGTATTAAAAAGAGCATTTTTGAGTTATAAAACGTGGAAATTAACATCACAAATATATCTGTAAGATGCAGAGGAAGAAAACTGCAAAAGATTTTAAATAATAGCCGCCATTATGAATTCCTTTAAATTTATATGATGCCTCACTTTTTTATGCATTTTATTAACATAAGATAGATACTGACTATTCGGGATATCCTTATCACAAAATAAAGTTTTATCCCTCCTTGCACCTCCACTAAAAACACTTGAATTAAACGGTGATCTTTATAAAATTTATGTGCAAATCACAAACGCATATTTTCTTGTTTTGGTGTGTCACTGTAAATAAGCGATAATAATATACACACTTTATTATGCAGTAAGTATTTGATAATTCATTGCATTCATATCAATTTGAATGTCTTTTAAAGAGTATAACATTATTAAAACACATTGCAAACGATTTCGCTGCATGTACAATATTGTAAAGTAATTTTTTAGAACCCTATAAATGTACCTTAAAAGTTATATACTTTATTTTTTACTCCAAACATATTATTATAAACTTCATAAAACATATAAAATTTACATGGCAATCTGAGTACATTTAAGCGAGCTACAGCATGGAAAAATAGGCGGACAGACAAACAAACAGACAGATAAATCGAATTCATACATTCTTTTAAATAATGTTGGAAAGTGCTAAAAACGAAAATTTTACTTTAAAACATTCAAATTGACATAAAATGCACATTTATCTTACGCATATTAAGAAAATTCAGAAAATGACGCCATTTTGAATAACAGCCGCCATTTTGAATTCCGACCACTTTACGAGATGCCTCCCCCTCTAATATGCATTGTATTATCACAAAGTGCACACTCACCAAACGGTATATTCTTATCACGATTTGCAGTGTTCACCTTATTTTTGTCGCGTAGCACTCGGACTAAAAGTTCATAAATTATGAACACAAAGTTCTTTTTACAAACACTGCAAAATATTGAAAATAGGTCTTCCTTTAGCAGATAGAAAATTCTAATGATTTTAAAGGGGATTATAATTGGAACTTTTGTGAAAAATATAGAAAAATTGGGAAGGTGGGGGTTATATCTGAAATGTATAAAATTTTACAGGATTTATGCAATTTCCAGAGAAAATAAGACTAAGTCAACATTTTTCGGTTCTAAAATTCTTTTCCCCGGAAGACAAGTAGTTTTCATTTATGAAAATAATAAGTTATTGAAAGAAATTCATAAAATAATTAACTTAGACACAAAAGAAATATGAACAAAAACTATGAAACTTACGCTCAATGAAAATATCCATTAAATCTTAGTGTATAAAAAATCAAGTAAAACATTAACGCTACAATATAGAGAACATATCTCATTCTGATACAGTCATATATATTACAAATTTTAATTTTTTTTTCGCCAAAACTAACCTTTATACTATATTAATTTCCTTATAATAATATTCCGTACTTACTTCAATTTATTAAATTAAAATCTTGTTTCTAGATCTAATCTATTAATCTTTATGGAAACGATATAAATTCTTAATTCGCCTTAAAAAAAACATTTATTCCAGTATGCGTAAATTTAAAAAGATGGCTCTAAATTAAAAATATTCTTAATTAAACTTTATTTCTTAATATTCCAAATAAAACTCATTTTTCTATGTTTTTATCGATCCTTTTTAAGAAAGTCTTATTAAATTTATTCCAAAACCATACCTTTCAAAAAATATCATTATTTTATTTTATCTATTTATTTATTTTCCCTCGGTCAACATTTGATATTGTGCATATCAATAAATTCATTTCTTTTATTTTTCTCCTAAAATTAATCGTCTATAAAAATCGTCTGCCTAAGATATTTAAAATTCTGAGTCGAATATAAATTGGTTAAATAATATATTTTTTTAAATAAAATTGTTGTCTGTCAAATAGTAATCTCGACTCTGGGTATGAGTTATGTTTACATAAAAGAATGATGGTTTGATACTAAAGAATGTTCTAGAATTTTCTTTTTAGATTTAAAAAGAGGAAGCCTCGAGAGGTGGTAAGAAAAAGGATTCTTGGGTGCTCTCTTCCATAAGTACGGCTAAATGTAGTAAATGATGGAATATTTTTTTGGGGTGTTTCGGTAAAAGATCGTCTGCAAAAGGAGCTTTTCTCTCTATTATCGCTACAGTTTAATAAAATGAACTTGCAGCAGCCAAGGAGTGATTATTTGGATCTTCTACATTTATTTATTTTGTTTTTTTTCTCGCTGGCCATGACTTCTGTGCGGCGAAAGGGAAACCTGGCGGTGATGTTCCTGTCCCCCTAAGTTTAAAATGTCACATATATAGAGATATTAGATAAAATAAGATATATTCATAATATCATATATTTCATGATATATTTCATACCCTAAGATATATTCATTTAGGAGATATAGAAAAAAAATTAACAAATTTCCTACAAAAAAAAAAAAAAAAAAAAAAAAAAAAGATTGAAATGTTAGAAAATAAAATTTGAAAGAGATTGCATACAACTGGCAATTTTCAAAAAAGGGGGGGAAATCACATAAGGAATGGCATACATTTATAAGGGGGGAGGCTTACTTCCGGTACTTTATGGTATACAGTAGAGTATCGATTATCCGAACCTGTTGGGACTGGCACTAGTTTGATTAAACAAAGGTTCAGACACTTTTAGGTATCTTCTTGGGTGTATCAAAATGGTTAAAATGGATTTTTTAATTGCAACAGCTTTTTTTCAATGGAAAAAATCTACATTCTAAAAAATACAGAAATGGATAGTTCATTGAAAAAAAAATTGCATATAGAATTTTTCATCGTATTTTAACTTAGATTAAAATTTTTAGTTCTAGCATATTTAAAAATTACGGGTTATTTTGCCAATTTGAATCTTTTTAAATTCTGTTGTCACTTTTTTTTTTAATTTTTAGTCACCTGTTATCTTTTTAATCTTTATTCTTTGTCATTTTTAGCATTTACTGAACAGCAGAATTTGAATAAAAGAAAAAAACCCTTTATAGTTTAGTGTTTGGATAGTTGGGCAGTTCAATTAATTGGAGTTTGAATGATTGCATGAAAAATCGCTCTGCTATAATGATAGCCGTGTAACAAATATTCTCCAGGATGATAGAAATGCAACCGGGAATTCCAGCTATGGAGTTAATGGAAATGGAAGCTGTTACATTTTGGGCCACAGTAGACCCTCGTGCCATCAGGGAAAAGCATTTTCAAATGATATTTTGAAAAAAACTGGAAAAAGAACTAATTTATTTTAATCTAAAATTAGAAATGGATAGGGAAAAATCTAATTTAGAAATTTCGTTTTAATTAATGCTAGTTTTGGTTTTTGAGATGAGGAGAAAATATAAATTGACCGGATGTTTTGCAACGCTTGTCAAATTTAAAAGTTAACTGAAACATGTTTGAATTTTAAAATTTCAAAATGTTCTCTTTTCTTGCTTTCTAGTAATCTTTTTATATTATTTTGGTAGATTCAGTTTCTACATTTGCCGTTTATTGTTTCTTTGTTTTTCCATTTTTTAATAAAAATAATTTTACTTTCATAAACTAAATTTCTATACCAGATACTAAAATAAAAGTATCCTTGTAAAAAAAGCCGTAAACAAAATCTGAAAAATAAAAAACGGCAATTGTAGAGTAAAAGTAGCAATTCACTGAAAAAAAATTAAAATGCAAACGAGATTTATTTTAAAAAAATCACTTTATAGGATTAACATAAGCAAAAGGGTGTCTTGCGGCCTTAAGCACAATTCAAACACTCCAACGGACTAAGACGACAAACCTAAGCACTGTGTCAGTGCCAGCTGATATTATTATTGATACATAGCCGATCACTAGAAAATGTATATATAAAAAAATCGCTCCAGGATTATTTTAAAAACGTATTCTTAAATCAAAAAGAGCAACTTTGTGACATACGCTTTAATTTATGTTTCTTCGGAAATGCATGAAAATAGCAGGTGTTGTTATTCAGAAACTGTCTAATTGCACTCAATTTTCTGTTTTTAAAAAAACACAATAAATTTTTCATAACAAGCCTTCAAAGTTGGCGTTTTTGAGCACATTTCCCGACGAAAGCAGAAAAACCGCTCGAAAAAGCAGGAGAAAAACGGGTGATCACGTGATCAAAATAGCTTAAAACTGGATAGGTAATTTAACTATCATAAAATGGAAAAATAAGTTCGATTCGAAATCACTTTTTTTGTCAGGCAATCCAATTTCATATCTTTTTGTTAAAAAATGAATTAGTAAATGTGTCGAAACGTTTTCGCTTGTTGATCGGAGCAGCACCCTTAAACACATATTTATATATATTAAAAAAATAATAAAAATAATTACGTACTTGCTTACCCATTCATTCATAAATAGGGAAGAAGATAATAATTAACACTTACCTAAAAAAAAGGAAAGAAAAGAATTAGTCAAATTATACTTAAAAACATAATTTTTATAGAATTATTTATCCTCTATGAGGACGTTCAAGATCATTACACAATATATTCTAATTTTATAATTTACGTTTTATGTAGTGTTTAAAGGTTCATATAAAAAAAAAACTGTGAGTATTTTGCATAATTTAAAGCATATACATTATATCTCTATCGATATAAAACATGGTACAAATGTTTGCAGTCAATTCATGACATGTAGAACCGTTCCTTAAATTGAATACATAATCAAGAATCCTAAAAATATAATTGCATAATTGAACATATCACTCTGTGTATTGAATTTCAAAATGGGCCTTAACGTTAGCCAACGCTAATCGCATGAGGGAGTTAAACTAGTTAATGTTAAACTATGAAAAATTTCTATGCAATTTTCCCTTTTGAGCTTCAATATTTTTAAATGGTTCTTTTTCGTAAGATATCTGTGATAAATATCTACATCATAATTTTATAGTTTTTTTTTTCAATAGTTTTGCTCAGAGAACCTTTAATTGTGGAAACAAATCGGTAGTTTTTTACAAAGTTGAAAACTGAATTTTTTCAATGATACTACAATCAAAATAAAAAATATTCAAAACTACAGCAATAGACATCAGATACCTTATGCAAAACCCATCATTTAACCCTTTATCCACCACATTATGAAAATTTTACATTCTAAAGCATTTTATGCAAATTATTTAAACTAAATTAAAAGATTTACATGATCATTTATTAAATATGTGAAAGATTTTAAAAGGATTTTGAAGGATTAATTAAATTTGAATTTACAAGGATTTAGTTCAATTTTTATAACCCCACTCAAATCTTTTATTTTTAATTATTTTCTTAGTATTTTGTAGAATTATAAAATATACGAATGTGATGTTCTTACAATATAAATATAGAAATATTTCCACATTGTTCCGCATTGAAAAATCCCCACCCCCCCCCCACCCCCCTTCTCCCTTCAGCGCAAAGAAAGCTGAAAATATGCAAAGGCAAAAGAAATCATCTTTTTAAAATATTTTTGTTTTGTGTAACTAATATAATGCTTTTGGAACAAGTTAAAGTAATGTATCTATAACTCATTCAAACAGCATTACAACTAACTGATGTATTAAACGAATTTTATAATAAGTTATTTTAATGGTACTTATAAGTACCGTCGGTAGATAAAGGATTAAAAATTATTGAAATGTAAACGAGAAATTTATGAAGTTCTTTTTTATTGGTTTGATATTAGCTAGCCAGTGTCGTAATGTGATGCCTGTAACCACAAAAGAACACGACTCTGTAAAATGTGCTGCTTAAAAATATTCTAGAAAGACATGCATGCGCAAAATCCTTCGGCTATAACGACAAAACTAATTTAATTTGTATCTGACTAGAAAATATATAGCCACGAGCCCTGATTGCATATCATAGAGCAAACTTATATACATGTACATTCCGATGTGAAATGGGGAATTTTCGAAGAATCCAATTCAATTTACAGAAAAATACACCCAGAAAAAAGTTTTGTTAAATCAACAAAAAATTGTTTGGTCCAACAGATCTTTCGTTTAAATATGGGTCAATGGAAATTTTGTTTGAATAAACAAAAAAAATGTTGATTTTTTTCTGAAATTTTTCGTCCGCAATTTTCATCCGAAATGCATAATAACGTAATAATAACACCATTAATCCGCCTCAATTTAAAAAGTGTTTATTATCCAAAAAATTATATTAGTCCTTTATAGTCAATTAAATAAAATTACGTGAGAGAGTTATGGATACTACACACCAATTAAAATTTTGAAAAAACAACAAAATTTTGTTGGAATTTCAAATTGAAAATACAAGACTTTAGTAAGACTCAAATAAAATTGATGAAATTTTGTTTAAATTTATAAGAGTATTAACAATATATATATATATATATTTTTATCTGAGCAACAAATCCGATTTTTTAATTTAACTAAAAAATTCGCTTAAAACAACCAAAATGTACTCAATAAAACAAGTTTTGTATTTTTAATCAATTCTTTTTCCTGGTTGTAAGACAGTAAAAGTGGCTGCCATTTTTTTTCCAAATAATTATAATATAGCGTATCTCGTAGATCGTTATTTATTGAAAATTAGATAAATGACCTTCATTCCACATCAGCATATTATCATCCAAAGTCAAAAATCTGCGCAGCAGTTATTACAAACCAATATCTTATCCACTATCAGATTTTACAAAGTGAAAATTTAGTCCTTATAACCAAAGATTCTGATATATCGATGATAGGTTAACAATACTCCCCATTTGTTAATTTTGACATAAGAATTGACGGAATGGCCATGTATTAGAGGCTCGAGTAAAAATTTGTTGTTTTCAGGATATTTAAGCATTCAGATCTGATTATATAAGGACTTTATCAGAAGACTTAAAAGACAAATCTTATTAATATAAGATGAAATCTTGTTATTGAATCATGTTGCAAGAATTGTATTATTATCCCACATTTGAATCAATAGAAAGACCGACGAGATGTCGAAAATCAGAAACTGTGATGTTGAGAAAACTTTAAGGTATGCCGATAATCAAGTACTTAAACAGTTGATGCAAAAAGCAAATATTTCTGCAACTTTTAATGCGCCTAGTTAAACCCTTAAAAGAGCAGAATTGTCTGGCACAGTACTTTTCAAATTTAATACAGTGTCGAATTTATTATTTTTATTGTGTGCGGAATTATTAAGTACTTGTTGTATACCAAAATTCTGCAAATTAAAAATGAATATGTTGCGCACTTTAAAGCACTGGCAACTTTGCAGATCAACCATTAGATCACATCCTTTTATTTCTGTTGTCAAATTTTTTTTTTTTATCAAATCTGATATACGTAGCGTTCAACAATGAATAAGGTGCCAATGGATAGGATTTTTTGCCAACATTTGACATCACACAGGGGATTTTTATTATACTTTTAGGTTAAATATAAGGATACATATTATTTTCTATGAGAAAACTCCTATTCTATGAATATATAAATAGTAATAAACGCATAGCGATAAATAGTGCATTATACAAACTTTTTTTTTTTTTTTTTGAATAGACTTTTGACATATGGCTTTTCAATATGCATATTTCGTAAAAATAAGTCGTTTGATTAAAAAAATTTGTAGTTAAATGTATTTTTCTGATCAGAAAAAATATAGTTCAAATGCCTTGCACGTGTCTGTTGCTTGAAGACAGCTAAGAAAAATAGTCTTATAAAATTTCGATAGAATACCGAAAATAAGTCCCCCCCCCTCCCACCTTACTTCATGTATTTTTCAAACTGTATAAATCCTGGAAAAATATTAATTTCCAAATATATCCTCCTACCCTCCTAATTTTACTTACCTATTTCGCGAAAGTTCCAATTTATAAGTATCACTTGAAATTATAAGAATTTCCTGTCCACTAAGGAGGTCCTTACTTTCGGTGTAGCTAAGTTTTTTTCATGCTCTCATGTTTTATATGTACATCCTTCAAAAAATGTGATGCTTCTCCCCATAGGGCATAAGAACTTCAAACTTAAAATAAATTAAAAAAAAATAACATTGCTTATTGTTTTTTTTTATCTTTAAATATTTCTGAACAATATAAAAATGTTGTCAAGTAATATTTGTCCTGCATTAATCAGTTTTCTGAGAACGGAATATAAGTTTTCCGATGTTAACGATTCTCAAGTAAACAATCAGTTTCGTATAACAGAAATGAGACGTGAGAATTTATATATGAGTAACAAAATAATATAACCTTCAATGTTAATGTCAATGTTAATGCTAATTCTAATAACTTATTATAATCTACATAATTATATGAACAAATATTTCAGCAGAAATTTTCACACACCTTGCGTTGAATATTATTTCAAATTTTAATTGGTTAAAAAGCTTAATAGCCAACAGAATTCTGACATCGAAACTCTTTCACTCTATTGGCTATTATGCCTTTTAAGCAATTAAAATTTGACATTATAAATTATCATGCTTGCCTGGAAAACATGTTTGTTGAACATGAAAAAAATTACTTGAGAAGAGACATAAAACCAATAAAACCTATACTCCGGGTCGGGTAAACTAATGAATACACTATAAAAATATCCGGAAATGTTTCTGAAAATTAGTGGTTTAAACAAAAAAAAAAAAAAAAAAAAAAAAAAACTTCCGTTGATCAATTTTGCCAAATTATACAAATTGATAAACTAATAGCCAAATTATACATATTGAAATAAGTTTTATTTTAAATAACAAAATAATAATATTAATAATTAGTAGAATATTAATATAAATACAAATAAAAAGTCAAATTAAAAATCACTTAATAACGTTTTAAATACGTGTATCGTGTTTAATATCAATGAATTTGACATTCACTATCATCCATTATTGGCGATAGTTTTTTGGTCTACGGTATAACCAAGTGCTATAAAAAAAAACTTTACTTTTAATAATGCTCTTTTAAATTTCGAAAATGCATCTTGGAGGAAGTTACTGTATATTTTCAATCGTGATTGTATTATATTTTCCTAGATTAAGAAAAAAATAATATTTTACATTACACCATTTAAAACATGTCTTTGAAATTTTGAATCACACTTGTAGAATTATCTTAAATAAAAAAGTTATAGACTCACGATCAATAAATCTTTACTACAAAATATATATTTCCATTTCAACCAAATATAAATATCACCTATGTATTTCGACAGCATATCACTTTTATCTAAGCCGGACACGCGAAAGAGAATGGAGACATAAATCAATTAAGTAGGTGTGTAATGGGAGTTTTCCCGAAGTTTTCGGAAAAAGCATCCATCAATATAACCCTAACTTAATTTAAAAGAAGATGGTAAAAATAATTGTATTTGGCAGTAAAATGATCATAAAATTAAGTGCATCGGACACGCACTTTCACTCTTTTTTTCTTCAAAATTAATCCTAAGACCAATGCTTAATATCTCATGTTTATTAAACCAAATACAGTCGACTCTCGTTAATTCGAAATCGGATAATTCGAATCTTCGCTTAATTCGAACTAAACATGAAGTCCCAAAATTTTCAATGGTAGAATAAAGTTAAACATTTTCATTAATTCGAACTCATTTTCTCTTGACTTCGATTAATTCGAACTAACTAGAATTCCGATTTTTCTTTTTTTTTTCTTTCTCACGGATTTCAGTTCATTTGAAAAACTTTCTTTCTCTGATTTTTGTGAATATTGCTCCGAACGAGTGTACATATAATCCAATGCATTTGATATCCGCTTTTTTAATGTCCCGTCTGTCCATCAGTGGCGCTTTAAACTTTTCTTCCATTGTGCTTGTTTCTAATCTTATAATTAGTTTATGTATTTATACATTCTAATTTAATATTAAGTCATATTCTAATGATAATGACGAAATAAAGATAATAAAGGTTCTAACGATTAGACGAAATAAATTTAAAAAAACTCTATAACATTAATTCCTTTGTAATAGCACCATATTAAGCATGTTTTCATATCATATTTTCCATAATTCGAACTTCGGATAATTCGAACAATTCTTGTGGTCCCGACGAGTTCGAATTAACGAGAACCTACTGTATTAAAAATTCCATTTTTCGTAGATTTTATTTCCGTACCAGTTTAGTTAAAACCGATAAGTAACTTCTTATTACGTAAATATATATTTACGTGCATAAGTGCTCTTACGAATGTACTTGCTTTCAGTGCAAATAAAGGATAAAAAAAAAAAACCCTATAACATATTATAATAAATAATGATGCAATATTTGTATATTGTAATAAATGAAGTGTCATTAATGAGAAAATTTTCTATAATATTCATTCACTAAAATTAAAAAAATCTATAGAATTATTTAAAAAAAGAAATTATTTAAATTTTTCTTAAGAAAAGAGTTGCCTAAAAACTATTAGTACACTAAAATCTTCATAAGAACGCCTACGAATAACGGGCAAATTCGGTGCTCCCGAGCTGTCCGTTAATTCCGATGTTTTACGGAAATAGATTTCAGGATAACTTTTATTAGTATAACTTTTATTAGATAACTTTTATAAGTATAACATTTATTAGCATCTTTTTAAAATATGATTCTATTTTCATAAAATTTGAAAGAACACGACAAAATTTTGCAACGATTGTATACATTTTTCATACCATTAAGTTGGGTAATTTGTGCGCTGTTATGTGCGGACAGAAAGACGAGACGACAAAAATTTTGTACAATTTCTAATTTGCAAGATGGCCATTTATGCAAAAAATGTATTTATATTACGAAGAAAAAAAGAGGACATTTCAAGTCTAATAACGCATTTGTTGCGATTATATTGTAACTAGCAGATTGTACTCGCTATGCTAATCGGCTTCTTTATATGAATCTCGAATCAAATGATATCGAAGACTTTGAATTTGTGTTTTAGAGCAATATGTGTCTTTGTCTACTGCTCTACTAAAACAATACAAACACCATTGTACTTTTGTAGTTTCTAATGTATCATGAAAAATCTGCGGGCTATTAAGAACCAATACTTTTAGTTCCTTTTTTACAGTAGGATTTGTTAAAAAACCATAGAATGATATAGTAAATACATCTTTGAGAAGAATTATTTAACACTGTAAGTCTCATCAAAATTTGTCCAGTCAAACTTTTTTTAAAAAGTACACTGTAAAAAAAAAAAAAAAAAAAAAAAAAAAAAAAACGATTTTACGAATATACCACTGGTATTTTAGACGTCAATATAATTTACTGTTTTTTAACGGAAAAATTTCCGTATATTCCTGAAAATTTCCCAAATTTTCCTGGAATTTGTGGAAATTTTTCCGTTAAAAAACTGTAAATAATACTGGCGTCCAGATTACTAAAAATATTTCCGTAAAATTATCCGTTTTTTTTTTTTTTTTTTAATGTAATCTTTTATAATGGACTATCCGCATAGTTGTACAACTAAACAACGTAGAAAAGTATGTTATATACAACCCCCCCCCCCGTCCTCTGTGTAGCGATTTAATTAAGAGTACAAGTCAAATCAACACCCACTCAATAGAACTCCAGTTATTAGCAATTGGAACGAAATTTCCATTTTATATATGTGTATTAGATGGTGCATAAATTCTATTTTATCCACTCACAGAATGAAATCTGCTTTCACATGCCTCCGCATGTATATAATTTGTTTACAAGTTTATTTATTGCAGGAGTGGGTAAAACAGATTTTATGCATCTTTTAAGTGGACTATGTCTTTTTTTTTTTTTTTTTTTTTTTTTTTTAATGGTCTTGGTCTACTATTGTTAAGAGCCCTTCATATATAGTATATAATATACGAATAAAGGCAGTTTATTGGGCATACTATCATGCACAAGATCTCGCAACACATTTAACATAAAATCAATGAATAATAATAATAAAAAAAATAACCTGTCATATTCAGTAGCATAAAAAAGCAAAATTGTGTCAGATTTCATGTCAGTACGAATCAATAAAATGGCATTTTATCAACATCATATAAGGCAGCATTTGAATTTCCCATTTTAAAGGAATTTCTAAGAAAAACACACAGGGGACTTTGGAGCCCGTAGACAGCAAAAAGAAAAAGTCTGATACGAATATAAGCTGTTTTATATTTTTCACCGAACGTAGATTTCGATGAATGTGCAATCGCTTATAAATACAGATGCACGCGGCAGAATATTTTTGCAGTCAATGCATTATGTTTTACATATTCTCCTGAATACATCTAAACTAAAAAAGTATGAAAAACAAGAGTGATTATTAAATGTATACAATTGTTTTCTTTACAAAAAATAGAACGCAAATAGGTGTCAGACTTTATTATATTTTAATTATGTTATTAAAAATAAATTTACATCTTTCTTTTATAAATCTAAATTTTGCTGCACAACAATTTCATACATTATTGCAATTATTTTGAATACTAGAACGCTCTGAGACAAGTGGTGTATTAAAGTTTATGGTACGGCTGTTAAATATTTATATTTTCTTCTATCCATCTCCTATTACTTTGAAACACGTCTACTTTCAACTCTAATAGTTATTGGCTCTCTTATTTTCAAAACGAAGTGATGTATTTGTATAAATAAACATTATAATTATAAAAAAATTTCTCTGATGAAGAGCTAGAAAAAGCTTGAAAGTACTAAGAAGTTTTAAATAAAATGTATATTTTTAACTTGTCTCATCTCCTGAGATATTTTAGTAATCTTTCAAGTGAAAGAGTGAATTTTCAAAAGTTCAAATAATCATACTTTATTAATTCTAACTTTCTTTTAAATATATAGGATAAATTTCATTAATCGTTAGATAAAAATTAATCATTAGGGCAACACATATCATAAAAATATATTCTAAATTAAAAATATATCCGTAAACAAAGCTAACGTCATATGGACGATGACTTGTTTTTACTTTTTCGATTTTGATTTCAGATATTAAAAAAAAAAAAAATTACTTTATCTTTCGGAACCAGTTTGAACCGGTTCTGAAATTAAAACTATCCTAATATGAAAAAATATATAATCATCCGGGTTTTTTTCAGTGACTTGTATAAGCTCCTAAGTAATTAATATTTTCTTAACACTACCTTTTCAATGAAATATCACGCTTGACATACAAATTAAATAATGTAAGCGAAGTATGGATTTTTTTTGTTACATATGAGTTTGTTAAAATATTCCGCGAATTTATGGACATTGAGCCTGGCTTAAAAAGACCGTAAACTAGATTGATAATAAATGTCAAGTCCCATAATGGACTTTTGGGTTTATTTCTTTTTTATTTTATTTAAGTGACACAGTTACAAGACTACTTACATTGAAAATAGTGGGAGAAGAATTCTTTTCATGCGTAATAAGTTATTTAACTATAGTATAAATAGAAATTTCCTTTGTAATTTAATCTGCAAACATTTAAAAAACACATGTTTAACAAAAAACTATTTTTGAATTTTAACAGCCCGAAGTTTCTTTATAAACTTATAAAATTGAAATAATATCAAGGAGAGTTTAAGCAGGGAATGTAAAAAATAAATAAATAAAATAAAATAAAATAAATACAAGAAAAGAGTAGGAATAATTATTTGCACATTTATTCATATATTATACTAGCTGATCCGCCCGGCGTTGCCCAGGACCACAGATGTTTTCAAACAAATTGCAAATATTTAAAATCTCCATTAATACAAAAATAGAAAAAAATATTATCTGGAAAATATTTTAAATTATCGAATATTTTAAATTTTGTCTGAGTGAACACGAGTATGTATTTCTGTTACGAAAACCATGTTTTTGAAGGATAAAGAAATATAGTCGTTGATTTTATCTGTTTTGAGCCACAAAAATAATGCAATAATTGGATTATTTTAAAATTCTTTTCTTTAATGAGACCTACTCCATGCAAAATCTTCTGAGCACCCGCGCGACGCGCACTACACATCTAAACAAAACCTAAGAAAACATAAATCGAGTAATTATCTAATTTACTACTTTTTTGGGTGGTGCAATGGGTGGATTTTAACCCTTAAATGCATATTGTATCATTTTTGGTACCATACGTGTTCCCGATTTATTGGGGGGTTTATTCACATATTCCGTATTCTTACCGAAAATTTAAAAGAGCAATTTTCACTTTACTTAATGACAGACCATTCGTAATTAAATAAAGAAAAAATTACTATTTAGATTTTTCTGGTATGAATTCTGATTCTTTGAATTGCGCATTTTTTGGAACGCGTTCTATCCTATGCATTTAAGGGTTAAAGATCGATTGTAAATCAATCAGGAAAAATAAAATCATGAAAACAGGAAAAATTAGCAAATGCGTGAGCAATTTGTTGCTATCATTCAGTCGTGAAATGGAGTCCTTAAATCCCATATTTACCACCTGTTCTCGTTGGCTAGTTGATTCTTTGTCGCGGATTGGTGGCTAGCTGCAAATAGCCTCTAATCTGACAGCTTCATTGCCATGGGTTAGTGAAAAGTTGAAAATATCCTTTTACCCTGTAAGTTTTAATTTTTCTTTAAAAAATCTAAATTGAAATTTATAAATCCGGCCTACTTTCAGACTTTAGCATTCACAAATGACAAAAATTTCAGAGACCTGGGTGTTATAATTTCGGCGTAATACGCAGTCAGGCAGGCAGCAGACAGACATTTTTTATTTTATATATATAGATTATGTATGGCACTTTATTTCTGGCAATACATGTTTCTCTTTTAATATATTTTAAGTACTTATTTATTACTAATTAACATCCATTTTAATATTTTTAAATAATTATTTATCAATAACTAACATATATTTAATAATAATTATTATGATTTTTTTTAAATTATTGTCATAACTACTATCAGTAATTTTTTTAATCTCATTTCTTTTATCCCCTTTATACTTTTTAAAATACTATTTAATGATGTAATTTCTTCATAAGTCAAATTTTAACCAAGCGATTTATTAAAATTTGACACGTTGAGGAACACAATTACAAATGTTAGCATTTAATTGTACTTCCATTAACTTTAATCCCCTCAAATACACGGTTTTCCATCGGAAGTACTAAATTTCGCATTGCTTCTGGGAATTGTTCATTCCATGCGTGCTTTATCGCTGTTGGAAAGTCCTTGGTCAAAAAACATTGGCATCCATTTTCACACATTTTTCTGTTAGATGGCAACACACATTCTCCATGGAATTAAAGTCTGGACTAAATGATAGTCGCCGTAACATTGATGTTAATCGTATTAAACCACATGTGTGTCGGGTGCGTAATTTTTTTTTCCAAGCACCTTCGTCGTTCCAAGCCCAAGCTCGCACTCTGATTGGTTGTTGCTCTCGGCACTGTTTTCATGTAACTTGGCGATAATCATACTTGGCGTAGCGATAGATGATTCCGTCGAGGAGTTTGATTTCCTTCCGAACCGAGTACAAAGTGACTTTTCCCGTTTATTAATAAGTAAAGCATTAGCCATTTTATAAAATAACACAAGATAATAATACACAAGAGCACAAAACGAAGGAAGAATAAGAATGAGTAGGTTAGGTTTTAGGTTTACTCGTTCACTTACGAGCGAAGTATTTTAGCCAAGTATGGTTATCGCCAAGTTACGTGAAAACAGTGCCGAGAGCAACAACCAATCAGAGTGCGAGTTTGGGCTTGGAACGACGAAGGTGCTTGGAAAAAAAATTTCGCGTGTCGGGTTAAATACAGTAACAGACGCCCTGTTTTATTGAAACACACTGTTTGGTCCTCCCAGCAAATACTGTAGTGGAATAAAATGCTCAAGAATAGCTGATAATCCTTTGAGTACATTTACTTGCAACAAAATGTCAAAAGTGTTTTTCCATTAAATCCAAAACCACTCCAAGTCATTACTGATCCTTCACCTTGTTCAGGGGTCGGAGCATATAGGACAAATTTTATTGTTCGCACCAGTATATTTTATGAATGAATTTGCAAAAGAAATTGCTATAATATATCCAATAGGAACATAAAATGAATAAAATTGATAAAATATACTGGTAAGAACAATAAAATTTGTCCTATATGCTCCGACCCCTGCCTTGTTGTCTACTAAAAAAGATTCTTGGATCATCTCTTAAATCAAACCATTAAAAAATTTATTCATCTGATCCATCCAAGTTCCTTTTTTTCTCGTCACTAAATATTGTTGACAGACATTTATCGCCATAAGAAACTTTTTAGACTAGTTTAAATTTGCAGTTTTGTGGTGTTTTCTTAAAAATAGCTTCTTCAACTTTTTCTCGAAAGTTATTCGTTTAGAATCCAGTATTCTCTTGTGAAAGGTATTTTTTGACGCTCCAAATTTGAATACTATTTTTTGGAATGAAATATTTTTTTCTAGATGCCATACTTAGAATGATTTTGTCATAGAGCATGGATGTAATTCTTTTTTGATCAGAACAAATGACCAGAACAAACCACTTCTGACCAGAACAAACTACTTCTTTACTACATCACTTCTCGTCATCAAACAAAATTCTGTTATAACCTTTTTGAGATTACTTTAAAATCTTCTTTGGTTTTTTTTTTTTTTTTTTTGAATTTTTGATATATTTGTTGGATTTTTACCTGTAAGTTTTAAAGGTAAAACTTTGAGGGTCACCTCTTTCGAAATCTCTTTATCGCTAGATATTTTGTCCAAAAAAAATTGTAAAAAAATCGATTAGTCAGTCGTAAACAAGCCAAAAAATAATTAAAAAAAATAATAATAAAAAAAAAGGTCAGAACATTAGACAATACATACAATCAAAAATTTCGAATATATAAACGTCAGCCGATAAAAATATTTTACTAATAATATTTCTAAGTAAATTCAGATGATGTCTATATTTATGAGTCTGGCGATATTACATTAAAAAAAATTATATTTTTCTACGTATTTTTTTAACAATAAATCAGAATAAACCAATTTAAAAAATGTATCTGAATGCTTTCTGAAAATAGATTAAAAGTATTTTAACTTGTCATTTTATATCTTTTTTTTTAAATATTTTTGGGACATATTGCATAATTTTTAGACTTCAACACTTGTTCTTTCATCCATACACATCGCATCATCCAACACATGCAAGTTTTGTTGTCATAGGCACATGTATTCTATATAATTACGATTACGTATTTTACCTTTTTTTACATGGCAAGCTTTTTATATATCTTTACATTTATTATCTCTTACCATTAGTTATTCATTTATTTCTTGTTTATCTTAATTTCTTTCAATTATTGGCTTTTTATACATAATACGCATTTTAATAATCGTTTTTAGGAATGTTGGCAATAGTCGATGAAATAATGTACTATGAATTATTCTTATGAACCTCTTCTAACAAATCTATAAGATATCTATATTTTCTCATATTTGTATTTTTAATTTACTGAGTTGCATTTTCGTATTGATTTTTCCTTCGATTTTTACTTATGTTATTTCATTTTATTTATATATTCATATATCTGTAAGAATATTTATATATATATATGTGTGTGTTTTTGTGTGTGTACGTAACAATATATATACATGTTAAAGCGCTTAGTTTTTCCCTACACGAAACTACAGGCCATTATGCTTTTGTATATCCAAATGGTTACAGATCATTTAATCGCAGTCCCATCTCTTTGGACGATATAGCCGTGCACACAGTGCATGCATCAGAGATAGAAAGTCAGGTTGTTTATTGGTTGCGTTTATGACAGCTAATTATCAACACGAGGGATATAGGTCCTAAAGGGCGGAATGCCCATCCTGGGGGCTCTAAAAGGATAACCCGAATTTCCGCAAAGAAAAAGAAAGTCCGAAGAAAACCGCAGAAAACTGCGAACGACTAGGCCGACAGATACGATTGGGTTCGTACTCAGTTCCTCCCGTCTACTAGCTTCGAGAGCAGAACTTTTTGGCTTCTAGTGGAGTGATAAAAATTTCGGAGCAACAAATGTTCGTCTTTTTGGGTGCAGAACAAGTGCGAACTAAAATGAAATGAATAACAATGATTTAATCGAAAAATATATTGTGCTTCGAGCCATTAAAATGAACAATATATTTTGGAGAATAAATTTATGATTGTGACGTATCTCTTTAAGATGGTTTTATTTTTGTAAATAAAATCCATTGTAAGTAAATGAAATTTTAGTATAACCATTTGATTGTTGAATTTGAATATTGGAAAAAAAATAAACGATAGTATCACTTTTTTGTGTTTTTGTTATAAGAATCTCAGACTTTACAGATATTGTTATAATGCAGAATCTATTATTATATATGAGGACCCCAGAAGCCAAGGGGTACAAGTGACAAAATTTCGATTTGGAGTAAATTGAGTTTAAAGATAATGGATGTTAAATTGGAACATCAATAACAATTGAGTGAATTGAAATAGGAAATTTCTGTTTGTTGCATTCTGGTCCTTTAACTCTTATTTTAATAACTGTTAAAAAATAAAGTACAATTTTCTTTAAATGTATAATTAATCAATATTGTTTGTTTTTCGAAAAAAGTGGTTTGCCTCTATAACTCAGCAAATAATAAGAAAATCACTTATATGTCTTTACCTGAAATGAAAAAGGCATATTTTTAGGTCGTCTGTGTATTTAGTTTATTTTTTTCAATTTTGTCACTTATATCCCTTGGCTTCTGGGGTCTTCATATATAAAATCCCTCCGTGTATAACGATCCCGGGGTCAACCCACCCACGAGAAAAAACACTTATTGTGACCAATGACAAATTCCATTGTGAAAAGTTATCTCCTATTTTAAAGACTATCAATTTTTTGTCCAATGCTAAAGTTCCAGAGTCGTAATGGAGCGTTCTCATTTGTCAGATTTACAGTTTGAGCTGTAAATGACGTCACTACATTTTACTGTGCTTTGAAATCTTTTTCCTATTTCAAACACAATATTCACGCTGTTAAAAATTTGACTCATTTGCTGCAGCATCACTTCACCGATTTTACAGAAAACGATTGCTTTGCTGTGTGATAGAGAATTCTCATTGGTCATAAAAAAGACATTCTATAAAAGCTATGGAGTGACGCTGCAGTAAATGGGTCAATTTTTTAACAGTACACTGTTAAAAATTTGACCCTTTTGCTGCATCATCACTCCCCAGCTTTTATAGAATACACTGTAAGTAACACACACAAAGTAACCGTTTTCTATAAAAGCGCTGGAGTGATGCTGCAGCAACTGTTAAAAATTTGACCCATTTGCTGCAGCATCACTCCACTGCTTTTATATAAAGCGGTTACTTTACTGTGATATGGAGCATTCTCATTGGTCATAAAAGAGATATTCTATAAAAGCTGTGGAGTGACGCTGCAACAAATGGGTCAAATTTTTAACAGCATAATATGGTAAAGTAATCATTTTCTATAAAAGCTGTGTAATGACGATGCAGCAAAATAGTCAAATTTTTAACAGTGTTTAATTAAAACATTTTATTTAAGAAAAGCTAAGGTACGTTTTAAATACAATATTGTTAGAATTTTTATATTCGTGTTGCTTTATTTATTTATTTATATTTTTATTTTTATTTATTTGTTTATTTATTTATTTATTTTTTACAGCCGTGAATGACTTCATTGTCACATAACGAATCACGATTGTTTACTCTTTATTGTTGACATTTGTTTTCGATCTTATAAAGAATTTTCTTTTAAGTATTAGCTAATGGTATAAAATAGTTAATTCACAAATATTTTAAAATAGCATTATTAGTGCATGTTTTGCATTATTAATGCATGTTAATTTTGCATGTTTTTTGTGAAATAGTTACTGTAATTTTGTGAGTGAAATTCGTTAGCTGCATATTCTATGCCATTATTTTACCCATTCAATGAATAATTTGGCTACCATCTCATATTCGTCTGGAAATGGCCAAAATGGGAAAAAAATTTTACAATTTGGATATTTTTATTATTTTCTCTCAGTATTTTAAAATATTTTTTGGCTGTAGTTTCACAATGTATTATTTTATAATTGATATTTTACCTTACTTTATTCTTTTAAAATTTATGCATTTACCATTTGTTCATTACAATCCCTCCCCATCCACCAGATAGTTTTGTTATAATTTTAAATACAGATTTCTATTGATTTTTTTCCCCTTATGTTCAATCTTTGTATTTTTCAAAATTGTTTAAGCCTAAAGTGGCTATGATTGACCAAAGTTGTTGTAATGTTTTATCATCCTTTTAAAAATGGAAACACGTCATTTTGACGGACTATCTTCTAGTTTATTATAATCTTGTTCAGTGACTACACAAAACGTCATTGATATACATTTCCAAAATAAGTATAAAAATTATTATTTTTGTATTCTCAATTTTATGTATCTAAATACAAATTTGCTTTAACAAAATGTTTGTTCAGAAAAGATTGAGACAGGAAAGTCACTTATAGATATGTAAAGAAAATGCATAACAATTTTTCAAATGTCGCATCCAGTGGCTTGATGCAATAAAATAGTGTCACATTTTACTTGCCGCTGAATCAATAAAATTCTATTTTATCAACGTGATATATATGGATTCAATAGCTTGGGGCTAGCATAAGGAAAAATTCATATACAACTTTTTTATATATCCTTTGTCAAATATTTATTTACATAGACAGGAAATCTCTGGAGAATAATAGCCTCTAGCTGAATATTTCTTCATAAGTAATTTCTAGATCATTGCAATATGAATAAAATGAAAAGAATGTATGCATACAACCAATTGTTTTTTAATCTGCATTTCATTAAGAAATAAATTCTTTTTTATTAATTTGAAATAAATGGGGTATTCAGGTAATAAAAATGGTAAGCGGCACAATAATCCTTTTGAGAAAATGAGCTGTAAAATTCCAAATTATCTATTTGCGTTTATTATGGAATGCCTACTTTATTAATAAAAATCTCCGTGAGTATTAGATGTTTTTCAAACAGTAATTTAACATATTGTAGAAGACCATTGATTAATTTCAATCATATGATTACTCTTTTTTTTCACATAGGGTCTGTGCAAATACAACGTTATCAAATTTTTGGTTATTTTAGACCCCCTCTCCCCGTACTGATATCATACGTTATCATCCCTCGAGCTCCCCCCCCCCTCCCGGTAATAACATCATTATCAAAGTGTAATTTTTTTAATTTTTTTAATTTATTTCTTTTGTTTGAAGTGATATGGTTACATTTATATTTTGCATACTTTATTGTTTCAAATGAAAATAAGACCATAAAATATCACTTTATAGCTAATAACACTTGAAAAATAGTTATTATAATCAAAAGTATTTTATAATAGCTTTTGTTACATAATGCATTCAACAGCAAAAAAATCTTTGTTGCCCCGAATGGATGAGCAGGACGGTTTGGCTATGGGTAATCCTCTTAGTCCGATTTTATACGATTTGTACATGCACTATTTTGATATAAAATTCTTTGAAGTCTTAAATCTTCAGTTTTATGTTCGTTACGAAGATGATATTTATGCTTTAGTTGAAGTGAATTCTGATATTAATCATATTCTCTGTGTCATGAATTCTATTGATTCTTGCATTCAATTTACTTTTGAAGTTGAATCCAACAATTGCCTTTCTTTCCTGGATGCCCTTGTTATTCGTAATGAAGATAATTTTCAGAATACTGTCTTTCGCAAACCTTTTGCGGTCAGTCTTCCACCTCAAAGATATTCTTCTCATACTCCTAACCAGAAATTTGCGGCTTTTAAAACTTTTGTTTTTCGGGCTTCCAATATCTGTTCAAATCCTCAATTACTTAGTGAAGAACTCAATTATCTAAAAGCTATTGCTGTTTATTCCCCTAATATTATATATTCAATTCATAGAAAATTGGCAAAATCCACCCATTCTGAAAGAAAAAAAAATTAATTCGAACTCCAATACTTTGGTTGTTTTGCCACTTTCCCCCAAAATCAGTCGGCAAGTTGCTAAAATTTTAAGACGGTTACATTTCAAAGTTATTTTTTCTCCTGTTAATAAAATTATTTTTTCAAATCTTAAGCACCCCATTGATCGCTTAGATAACTGGGGTATTTACCAAATTTCTTGCCAATGTGGTCTTTCTTATATTGCTCAGACTAAACGTGCTCTCGGATTTCGTTTAATGGAGCACAAAAGGTATGTCACACATTAATTGCTCTATAAAGCAAACTGAATGTTATTCCCTTTTTAAAATTGTGTAATTTTAAAGATACCAGGTAGAAAGCGCTTTAAAAGCGTTTCACATGTATTGTTTTAAAATGTGTAGTGTTTACAATGTGCTGTTAATTTGGTGACAAAGTAATGTGCAGCACAACACTATTGTAAGAAAATATTTTTTTACCAACACCACTTACAACACCATTGCAATAGAATTAACAAAACTTAATGTGTTCTAAATACAGAACACATTTCTATGTAGCAACATTTTTGCAATACATTAAGAGCACAAGGTAGCAACACTTTTAGCAACATATTAAGAATACATTTCTAGATAGCAACACTATTAGCAACATATTAAGAGTACAATCATACCAGAAAAAACGTTTTGTGTTTGAAGCCTTCTTATTCACAACACATTAATGTGTTCTAAATTTGGTGACAAAAAGTAAACTAGAATGTGTTTAATTTTGTGTGTTGAGAATTTGCAGTGTAGGAAAGTAAGATACGCATTAAATAAAGTCGATAAATAACACAAATATTAACTGTCATGTTAACAGCTTTATTAAATACAAAAAATAAATAAAAATAATAAATTAAAAAAAAACTGATTTCGCGATAACATAAAAATGAAAATTTTACGAAGATTTATAAAAAAAATATATAATATAGACCTAGTCTTTTAAACATTAAATATGTTCTGAAATCTTTGAAAATTTAAAAAGCAGTCAAACTTTGCGTTATTAAGTTACAGAAAGATCAAAATCTCCTTTAACAAACAAATCGAAAATAAAAGGATAAAATAAAATTTTAATATTCGTATTGAGTAGCTTTATAGAGTAAAAGAGTGTCTGCTTGAAAGCATGTATGAAAAATGTCATGTATGAAAAATCCTTTTATCATCACGATGTACGAAAATTATATATATATATATATATATATATATATATATATATATATATATAATAGAAGGGATTTCCTCGGCATAACTCCAGGGATTCTGTAGCCTGGAGCGAAACAGAAGACGGAATTTTTTTATATGAACTTGAGCTGCTCAATATCGAATTTTATTTTTATGTGCAAGCAATCCCTCGAAAAATATACAGGAGGATCTTAAAATAATATGGAAAAAACCGAAGAGAATAGAGTACAAAGTAATTTTATGTGATAAGACAGAAAAGTATCTTTAAGGATTATTTACGGACATGACAAAAAACAAGTGAATAGAATATCAAATAATTTTATCTGGTGAGACATAAAACTGCTTTAACGTTTTATTTCTCGATTGTTTGGAAGTCTGTCATAGCAGATTTTGCTGTATTTTAAGATCACTGGTGAATAGTACAAAAATTAACACGTATGAAATATCTTGTCAATCCAAAACCGACTCACGAATCAAAACTGAACCTGAAACTCGGAACGTTTAAGGAGCTTCGGGGAACAAAAATTTTCAGATTTTCTGAAAATATTTTACGGCCTTAAAAATTTCTCTGTTTTTTTATGCTTAAAATGACGTTTAAATCATGTTTCTATCTTAATTGGAATTTTTAAAAAAAGTTTGCTTTTAAAATTTAGCTTTCAAGGAATGGTTAGAATAAAAATAACTTCTTGTAAAAATGCGTTTTTTTTTTTTCACAATTTCTCAAATTTTCACAATTTCTCAGATTTAAAATGTTATAACTCAAGAAACGTTAAAGATAAATTCTTCAAACTTGGAACATGTCTGTCACAGGCCGTTAAATCCTGTGCGTTAGTTCCCGATATTATAATGATGAGTGAAACAATAATAATACATGCCTCTAATAGAACAATTATTTAATTAACATTAAACCAAATATCTTACATATTTACAATAGTAATTAGGCCTGAGCTATCGGCCATTATATTGAGAGAGAAAAAAGGTAAATAAAAACAAAATCCTCCGCTGGTCAACAACATGACCGTTTCGAAGGACATCCAAAAGCTCTCTCTCTCTCTTCTCAACACCAACAGACAGTCCATTGTTACATCCCACCCTTTTTGAGGGGTTAGGGGTTTGTTACACTGATATTACAAGAATGTGGTCACTCTTTTTCCGACACAACGTGACAATGTCTTTTTAGATTGTTTTACTTAAATTTTGATTCAGAAAATTTGAAAAAAAAATCTACTTTTGAAAATATGATTTTTTTTAAATAAAAGTTGCATAATTTTTTTTTTAATTTTTACTTTAAATACTTATAAGTTTTTTAAAAATTTAATAATTTCAAACATACTGAATCAAAATTAAAATTTTGATATTTTTGTCGCGCGTCGAAACAAATTAGCATCAATATAATTAACTGAGCGGCAGAAACAGGTCGTAACTGCGTAAAATTGGGTAACCCGACCCCATGAACTTATGTAATTCAGCTGTAAAGAAACAAGTGATTTTATAAGTATATCTTAAAACTTACGATAAAAAATACACTTCAAGAGTTTAAAATACTACAAAAGAAAAAAATAAATGTTTGATATGTAATTTACTGCGACATAGCTCTTAAAAATCATATAATATTTATGAAAATCGCTGAAATTTCAAAAAGAAGTCAAACTTTGCGTTATTAAATTTCCATGTATAAGAACATAAAAGATTCCCTTGAACGAAGCCATTAAAGTTAAAATGATAAACTAAAAAATAAGGTACAATTCAAATAAAGTCGATAAATAATATGAATTTTAACTGCCATATTGATTGGCTTTGTTAAATACAAAAAACTCCGATTTTACAATAACATAAAACGAAAATTTTACGAAGAAGATTCATGAAACAGTATGTAATATAAACCTAGTCTTTTAAGTATTAAATGTATTCTGAAAATCTTTGAAAATTTAAAAAGCAGTCAAACTTTGCATTATTAAATTTTAGAAAGTTCAAAATCTCCTCTTTACAAGCAAATCAAACATAAAAGGGTAAAATAGAATTTTAATATTCGTATCGTTTTTATTGAGTAAAAGAATGTCTGATTTCATAACGTCATGCATGAAAAATATTCCATTTCATCATCGCGATGCATGAAAGTTAGATTTTTTCTTATTTGAAGGGATTTTTCTGGAATAACTCCAGGGATTCTGCAGCCTGCAGCGAAACGGGAGAGGTGATTTTAGACATAAACTTGAGCTGCTCAATATTGAATTTTTATTTCTATGTGCATACAATCCCTTAAAAAATATACAGGACTAGTGTAAATGCCCGTCCAAGTACGGTTTATAAAAATTGTGATTTTCACTTAAAATTTGAAGTAATTGATAAAATTAATTTCACACTTGTCTCAGATGCGCTGGTGTTGACGCGATTTAGCGCACCATAATAGATAGAAAAACTCTAGCGAATAGCATGCAAAATGGATTTAAAATGGGCCTATAGAGGCGCTGACTGCATCCTTCTGTACATGAAAATCGTCTATTTAATGTACCTTTAGCTAATGAATTAAGTGAATTCCTACTAATTTTGGGTTGAAAAAAACGAATATGTAAATGAAAATTTTTTATTGGCTCTTGTTTTCAAGATACAATACAGCCCACTTGAGAAAGATACACAACATCCCATACATTGATTTAAAAGCAAATTGAAGAAGAAAAAAATTTCTATATAATAAATACAATACAAAAGGCATGTTTCACTAAACAATGTTTATTTTTCAGAAAGCAGTTGTTGTTTTAGCCTATTCTTGCAAACATTTCCTTTTGAATTTCCTCTTGTATGTCAAAGCCGGAGCATCTCTTGTAACAGTTCAACAGTGGTCGGCCAACATTGACTCATCCGAACGACCTTGATATCAGAGTTCTATTACAGAGATATCTTTGTGAAACCTTTTACCGTGCTCATAGCTTACAACTCTACAGTTTTTCGGGAGAAAATCAAGATGGGAGTGGAGGAAATGACGTTTCAGAGACATTTCGTATCCAAGGTCATGGCATTTTAGTAGGAGTTCTTTCACCAACTGTTGGTACTTCTAGGCTTTTCTGTTGCCTAAAAATCCTCATACCACATTTTTGAAGGCTTCCCAGGCTGCTTTTACTTTCCCTTCCAAAACTTTATCAAAAGCAGGGTCCTTCATTATTGTGCGAATTTGAGGGCCCACAAAGATTCCCTCTTTAACCTTTGATTCACTCAGTCTTGGAAATTTTGCTCTAAGGTACTGGAAAGCCTCCTCATCCTTGTTCATGGCTTTCACGAATTTAATTAATCCCAGCTTAATGTGCAGTGGTGGAAGCAGAATGTTTTTTGGATTAACTAGAGGCTCTTTTTGGACATTTCTCTCATCGGGATTTAGATTTCTTGAAGGCCATTTGTCTTTTATGTAGTGAAAGTTTCTATCTCGACTGTTCTACAAAAGCAGAAAACAGCAGTACTTGGTATACCCTAATTGCATTTCCAGGAGTAACGAAATTATTTTCAAGTCACCACAAACCTGTCATTTATGATCCTCATATTTGATTGACTCGAGAAGTAATTTCACATTCACGTAAGTTTCCTGCGTGTGAACGGAATGTCCAATGGAATAAAAGAAATAATGTTGGCGCTGTGTAGTAAGACTCCTTTCAAACTAAGTTTGGAAGAGTCTATAAATAACCTCCATTTCCGTGGATCATGAGTTTTGTTCATTGAATTCATCAAACCATTTACATCAGTGCAAGCAACAACATGTTCTTTCTTCTCAAAGAAATGAAGATTCTTGTGACGAACCCTGTATTCTGTGATCTTGATTTCTGGTTGGATTCTACACAGAGAATGCAGTTGAGGGGAATTACAGCTATTAGGAGTACCAATTTCCGAACATTCGATTTCCCATAAAACAGCCATAGTGAGATTTCTCAAGTTGGTTCCTATCTTGAAAACAAGAGCTAATCTCAACTTTTTATGTTGATTTTCGTGTTTAGCGAGACAAAATACTTCAGAAAAAACTATTTTTGAGCCCGAAACATTTTTGATGTTGGGTAGTGAAATCTCTCAACGCAAAGCCTGTCCTCGCATCACACTATGCGTACGACAGCATTCATTCACGAGTGCATATCGCTCGTCAGTCGTCAGTAATACGTCTTTCTCACTGGGGGCATACTCTGTAACGATCTCGATCAGTATAAAGCGAGTTACTACCTGAGAGTAACTGGCTTGGCCTTTTGCTCAAAGGTTAACGCACTCGCTTCCTGATCACGAGGTCCTCGGATCAAAACCAACCGGCGCCAAATCTCCCTCAGTGTCATTGAAATCATTCTTAAATGTTAATGCGATTGAAAGCATTAAATAGTCAAATTAGGCTAAATTTTTATTTATAATATATTTCGAACAAAATATTACACGAAATATGAAGTTGCGCAAAAAATATCAATCTGAAGAAATTAAAAATATTTGAAATGAAATGTACTTACATGGGATTTTCCTGACGAAAGAAGTTACATCTTTCCTCCAAGAGATGGCGTATTCGAGCGCTTGATCATCAAATGTTTAAATGCGAGAAGGCATGCTTGAACAAATGAGTTCGTGCCGGAATTGTTACACTACATTTAATTATGTTTAGATGATCTTTTAAAAATATGGCAAAAACCAATTGATTAGACTATCAAATAATTTTATCTGATAGGACAGAAAACTGTCTAAACGGATTATTTTCTCGATCTATTAGAATTCTGTCATAGCAGATTTAACTGCATTTTAGAATCACTTTGTATAGCTATGGTGAATAGTATAAAAAGTCACGAGCATGAAATATCTGTTCAATCCGAACCTGACTCGAAAAAATCAAAACTGATTCCGAAACTCGGAACTATTAAAGACAAATCAATCCGCAGCAAAATAAATTAGCAGCAATCCAACTGATATGAGCGGCGGCATAGGTCGGAACTGGGTAAAACCGTATAACTCAACCCCAATGCAGTTCTCTAATTCAGACAAAAAAACAAGTGATTTTATAAATTTTAAAACTCACAATAAAAAATACAGTTTAAGCATTTAAAATACTATGAAAGAAGAAAATAAATGTTTGAAAAAATTACTGTGACATAGTTTTTTTTTTTTTTAAATGAATATAATATTTATGAAAATCTCAGAAATTTCAAAAGCGCTTAATCTTTGCGTTATTGAATTTCCATTTATAAACATAAAAGGCAATAGGTAACATAAAAGATTCCCTTTAAAGAAACCCGTTTAACGTAAAGCGATAAACTACAAGAGATACGCGTCAAAGAAAGTCGATAAATTATACAAATTTTAACTGCCATGTTAAATGGCTTTGTTAAAAAAAAAAAAAAAAAAAAAAAAAAAAAAAAAAAAAAAGATATTTTATAAAACTGTATATAATATAGACGTAAATATTAAATATATATTCTGAAAATCTTTGAAAATTTAAAAAGCAATCAAATTCCACGTTATTAAATTAAAGAAAAATCAAAATCTCCTTTAACAAACAAATCGAACATAAAAGGATAAAATAGGATTTCAAAATTCGTATCCAATAGCTTTATAGAGCAAAAGAGTGTCTGATTTCATTACATCATGTATGAAAAATATTCCATTTTATCATCAGGATGTATAAAAGGGATTTCCTCGGAAAACTCCAGAGATTCTGCAATCTGGAACGCAACAAGAGAGGAGATTTCAGGCATAAACTTGAGATGCTCAACATCGATTTTTTTTCTATGTACAAAATACAATCCCTCAAAAATATACAAGATGATCTTAAAATAATATGGCAAAAACCAAGAGAATAGTGTATGAATGAAATGTACTTACATGGGATTTTGCTGAAGAAAGAATTTACATCTTTCCTCCAAGAGATGGCGTAATTCGATCGCTTGAATCATCAAATATTTAAATGCGAGAAGGCATGCTTGAACAAATGAGTTCGTGTCGCAATTGTTACACTACATTTAATTATATTTAGATAATCTTTTAAAAATATGGCAAAAACCAATTGAATAGACTATCAAATAATTTTATCTGATAAGACAGAAAACTGTCTCAACGGGTTATTTTCTCGATCTATTAGAATTTTGTCATAGCAGATTTACTGTATTTTAGAATCACTTTGTATAGCTATGGTGAATAGTATAAAAGTCACGAGCATGAAATATCTGGTCAATCCGAACTTGACTCGAAAAAATCAAAACTGATTCCGAAACTCGGAACTATTAAAGACAAATCAATCCGCAGCAAAATAAATTAGCAGCAATCCAACCGATATGAGCGGCGGCATAGGTCGGAACTGGGTAAAATCGTATAACTCAACCAGTTCTCTAATTCAGACATAAAGAAACAAGTGATTTTATAAATCTTAAAACTCACAATAAAAAATAAAGTTCAAGCATTTAAAATACTATGAAAGAAGAAAATAACTGTTTGATATAATTTACTGTGACATAGTTTTTAAAAAAATGAATATAATATTTATGAAAATCTCAGAAATTTCAAAAGCGCTTAATTCTTTGGTTTATTGAATTTCCATTTATAAACATAAAAGGCAATATGTAACATAAAAGTTTCCCTTTAAAGAAACTCATTTAACGTAAAGCGATAAACTACAAGAGATACGCGTCAAAGAAAGTCAATAAATTATACAAATTTTAACTGCCATGTTAAATGGCTTTGTTAAAAAAAAAAAAAAAAAAAAAAAAAAAGATATTTTATGAAACAGTATATAATATGGACGTAAATATTAAATATATATTATGAAAATCTTTGAAAATTTAAAAAGCAATCAAATTCCGCGTTGTTAAATTATAGAAAGATCAAAATCTCCTTTAACAAACAAATCGAACATAAAAGGATAAAATAGGATTTCAAAATTCGTATTCAGTAGCTTTATAGAGTAAAAGAGTGTCTGATTTCATTACATCATGTATGAAAAATATT
This sequence comes from Maratus speculifer, assembly GCA_964019185.1. Taxonomy (NCBI): domain Eukaryota; kingdom Metazoa; phylum Arthropoda; class Arachnida; order Araneae; family Salticidae; genus Maratus; species Maratus speculifer. The sequence goes on along the minus strand of OZ025297.1, from coordinate 77,254,076 downwards.
CCACTTTATCATCACGATGTATAAAAGGGATTTCCTCGGAAAACTCCAGAGATTCTGCAATCTGGAACGCAACAAGAGAGGAGATTTCAGGCATAAACTTGAGATGCTCAACATCGATTTTTTTTCTATGTACAAAATACAATCCCTCAAAAATATACAGGATGATCTTAAAATAATATGGCAAAAACCAAGAGAATAGTCCAAATAATATAAACCAAAGTAATTTTATCTGATAAGACAGATAACTATCTTTACGGATTATATTCTCGATGTATTGGAATTCTGTCACCGCAGATTTTACTGTATTTTAGAATTACTTTGTAAAGTCAAGCGCATGAAATGTTTGGTCAATCCGAAACTGACCCGAGAGATTCAAAACTGAATTCGAGACTCGGTTTGTAGAACGGTTTCTCGAGGTGCCTGGAACCAGAGCCCCAAATCATAACAAGTAGACAGTCACCAAGCTGTGACCAACCCGCAATGAAAAAAAAAAAAAAAACATCAATCCGACCGACGCGACGTGAGCGGCGGGACAGGTCAGAACTGGGTAAAATCGGGTAACTCGACCCCATGCAGTTCTCAAATTCAGACATAAAGAAACTAGTAATTTTATATAAATATCTTAAAACGTACAAAAAAAAAACACATTTCAAGCATTTTTAGGTGCGTTCGTAATTATGTAAATACGTAGCACCTATTGTTGTCGCTCAGTCCGTCCGTCTGTTTGTCTGTCCGTCTGTCTGTCCGACTGTCTGTCCGTCTGTCTGTCTGTCTGTCCGACTGTCTGTCCGTCTGTCTGTCTGTCTGTCCGTCCGCATATAACAACGCAAAAACTACCCAACCGAATTATTTGAAATTTAAAATACATAATTATAACATAATTTTGTCGAGTCATTTCAAATTTTATGAAAATCTGATGGATAGATCATTTACAGGGACAATCAAAGGTATTCCATTACATTACGGTCAATGGGGAAAAATATTCAAATGCATTTTTATGATGTTACACTCATTCGAACATAATAGAATTGGTATGAATGTATGAAATATATACTAAAATATGCATTCTGTACAATCCGTGATGCAAAGAATTTGTATTATTAAATTACAGGGCCACACAAAAGTATTCCACTACATAATGCTATACGGGGAAACATTGTTTGGGGCGTGTTTTAATTATAGTCAACTATTTCACATTTTATGAATAAGATATACGTTTCTGAGGTGTAGTTAAAATTTACTACTTGCATATACAGGGTGTATCTAAACTACTGGGCAAAACTTTAACGGGTGATAGTACACATAGAGACAAATAACTTTAAATGGGAAACTAAGGGTCCCAAACGTTTTCCAAAGAAGGTAGGCGCCATCAAAGTTTAGGATCCAAAATTTGAAATGGTTATAAATAACGGAAAAATTGGTCGATTCGTTTGCGGTTTTCAGAACACTATTCTTTATGTCAGTATTGTCTTGAAAATAAATTATAAACATAAATTTTAAAAAATGCCGATAGAGGGCGCTTTAGATTTTGGAGTAGCGAACAACTATTTTTTACCGTTATTTTTTGCATCTCATTAAATTTTTTTAGAAGTTTAGACATAAACTTAAATTTTGAGCTCAAAATCTATGGTTAAGTAGCGCAAACTGAACTGTGTTCAATGGGAGTGGGTAGATTCAAATTTCAAATGATTATAAAAAACAGAATAATTGGTCAATTGATTTGCGGTTTTCACTAAAATTATTCTTTATGTCAGTATTGGCTTGAAAATAAATTATAAACATAAATTTCAAAAAATGTCGATAGAGGGCGCTTTAGACTTTGGAGTAACGTACAACTATTTTTTACCCTTATTTTTTGCATCTCATTAAAAATTTTTAAAGATTAGACATAAACTTAAATTTTGTGCTGAAAATCTGAATCGTTGAGAGTGGTTAAGTAGCGCTAACTGAACTGTGTTCAATGGGGGTAGAAAGTTTAAAATTTCAAATCGTTATTCAAAAAGAAAAAATTGGTCGATTCGTTTGTGGTTTTTTCTAAAACCATTCTTTATGCCAGTATTTCCTTGAAAATAAATTTTAAAGATAAATTTAAAAAAATTCCGTTAGAGGGCGCCTTAAACTTTAGAGTAACCAACAGCAATTCTTAACTATTATTTTTTGTATCTAATTAAATGCTTGCAAAAGCTTAGACTTAAATTTTGAGCTCAAATTCTGAATCGTTGGGAGGGTTTATGAAGCGCAAACTGAACTGTGTTCAGGAGTTGAAATGTTACCCTGCCCACCCTACAAACACAGTTGAATTTTTCGCTACTTAATTACTCACGTTTGAGATTTTGAGCACAAAATTTAAGTCTAAGCTTTTAAAACATTTATTTAGATAAAAAAAATAACGGTTAAAAATTGTTGTTGGTTACTCTAAAGTTTAAGGCGCCCTCTAACGGAATTTTTTGAAATTTATCTTTAAAATTTATTTTTAAGGAAATACTGACATAAAGAATGGTTTTAGAGAAAACCGCCATTTAATTCGATCAATTTTTTTCCGTTTTTTATAATCATTTGAAATTTGAATCTTTCCAACCCCTATGAACGCAGCTCAGTTTGCGCTACTTAACCACTCTCAACGATTCAGATTTTCAGCTCAAAATTTAAGTTTATGTCTAAGCTTCTAAAAAAATGTAATGAGATGCAAAAAATAAGGGTAAAAAATAGTTGTACGTTACTCCAAAGTCTAAAGCGCCCTCTATCGGCATATTTTGAAATTTATCTGTATAATTTATTTTCAAGACACTACTGACATAAAGAATAATTTTAGCGGAAACCGCAAATCAATTGACCAATTTTTCTGTTTTTTATAATCATTTGAAATGTGAACCTACCCACTCTCATTGAACACAGTTCAGTTTGCGCTACTTAACCACAGATTTTGAGCTCAAAATTTAAGTTTATGTCTAAACTTCTAAAAAATTTTAATGAGTGCTAAAAATAACGGTAAAAAACAGTTGTTCGTTACTCCAAAGTCTAAAGCGCCCTCTATCGGCATTTTTTGAAATTTATGTTTATAATTTATTTTCAAGACAATACTGACATAAAGAATAGTTTTCGTGAAAACCGCAAACAAATCGACCAATTTTTCCGTTTTTTATAATCATTTCAAATTTTGGACCCTAAACTTTGATTGCACCTATCTCCTTTGGAAAACGTTTGGGACCCTTAGTTTCCCATTTAATGTTATTTGTCTCTATGTGTACTATCACCCCTTAAAGTTTTGCCCAGTAGTTTAGATACACCCTGTATACAGAAACACAAAGATTTCGACTACTATACTGTATCCGAAGTACGCTCTACTATATCAGCAAGGTCTGAATATTTTTAAAACTTCGTTATCGTACGAACGCACCTCATTTGCTACGTTCACGTGCAATTTCCAACTTGTTAATACTATAAAAGAAGAAAATAAATGTTTAATATATAATTTACTGCGACATAGTTTTTTTTAAATAAATACAATAGTGAACAGTGAAAGAGCTGGACATTTACACCATGAAATGTTATAAATAAACTTGGAAAAAAATTACGAGATTACTAAATTAAACGAATGAATAAAATAAAATAAGAAAATCTTGAATGCATTTAAAAATTAAAGATCTATATAAAAAAAATAAAAGCCATAATAGAAATACTAAAAAACATTTAAAAATACAAAAAGTAAAAGTGTCGCAAAGCTACTCACAAGACATCATCAGTACAAATTAATATCCATTGCATAACAGACTGTGGAACAAATCGAGAGCAGTTACAGTTAGTTATTTTTTAGAAAAATATAATATTCACTGGGGATAGAACGAGCATCATTCAGAGTCGGCGTGATGTGAACCAACCAGTGACCCAAATATGTGAACCAACCAGTGAACCAAATATGTGAACCAACTTTCGAAGAGTAATCTAACGTGATAACTGTTACAACCCGAATTTAAAATACTGGCATTCGCAAACTGCGGGTGTTTCTTTGGACAATGCTGGAAAATTTTAGAATTTAAATTATTACTTTTAAGAGCACCGGTATGTTCCTTCAGCCGAATTTCAAAAGATCTGTCTGTTTCATCAGTGTATACATTTTCACAATGTCCACAGGGAATAACATAGACAATGCCGGGTAATTTAGACTTATGGTATTGAATTTCATGCTTATTAAAGAAATAACTAACTTTATTAATTGCTTTAAAAGAAACGAAAACTTTACAATCTTTTAATAGCTTTTTTAATTCAGACGTTAAATGTGTGAGTATTGCAAAAATATCACTAAATGGTGTACAAATTGGCGGCAAAGTTTAAAAATGTACAAACATTAAAGTAAAATTAAGATAATGAATGTTTCGATTTTCATCTGAAATCTTCATCAGGGAAACGCTGTTATACTTATTCCGAACAGAATAAAATCGCCTTAAAGTTTAAAATTTCATTTTATTACCAGTCAGTTATTGCTTTAACCAATCATAAACAAGAAAACTTGCATTGCCAACATTTATCTGACAAAAATTACAATAAACATTTAGATTGTTTAACGGAAGAGAATCAAGAGGCGTGATCTCACGTTGAAAAGTTATTTGCAATATTTGTGAAAATATACAATACAATATTTATGAAAATCTCTGAAATTTTCAAAAGAAGTCAAATTTTGTGTTAATGAATTTCCATTTATAAGAACATAAAAAAATTTCCTTTAACGAAACAATTGAACATAAAAAGGTAGACCAGTAACAGAAACGCATATTTGTCAAATAAAATCTATAACTAATACAATTTTCAGCTGTCATGTTAAATGGTTTTGTTAAGCGAAAAAATCTGATTTTAGCATAATATAAAATAAAAATACCCATTCATCTTATGATCCAGATTTTTAAAGCAATTTAGTATAAAGCTAGTCTTTTAAACATTAAACATATTCTGAAAATCTTCGAAATTTTCAAAAGCAGTCAAACTTTATTAAATTATAACAAAATGAAAATCTCCTTTAACAAAAAAGTGACTTTATGGAGTAAAAGAGATTTCATAACGTCATGTAAGAAAAATTTCATTTTATCATCATATTGTGTAAAAAGTTGCATTTTTTTCAGGTATTTTTCCGTAACAACTAGGGATTTTGTTGCCCTAAGATCAACCGAAGAGGAAATTTTAGACATGAACGTAAGCTGCTCAATATTCTGCGTAGGATTTTTATTTCTATATGCATGCGATCACTAGAGAAATATACAGGGTGATTTTAAAGTACATGGCTTAAACCATGTGAATAGAATACCAAATAATTTTATCTGATAAAACGAATAACTGTCTAAAATGGGTTATTTTCTTGGTCTATTGGTGTTCTATCATAGCAGATTTTGTTGTATTTCAGAATCATTGTCTTTAACTATGGAGAATAATTATAAAAATGTACAAACATAAACACATTAATATTCAAATGCACAGTATTTTCGCTAAAAATATACCTAGAACTTTATTTGAAATGTCTGGTCAACCCGAACCGAAAATATCAAAACTCATCTAGAAACTCGGAACGTTTGATGTCATCACGAACCTCATCGAAAAAAAATTACCTTCAATCCGACCCGACCTGAACGACAGTATGAGGTCGGAAATGGGTAAAATCGGGTAACTCGACCCCATCCCGATCTTAAGCCCAGAAATAAAGAAACAGGTGTTTTTATAAATATATCTTGAAACGTACACTTAGAACATTTCAAGGATTAAAGTGCTATACGAGAAAAATAAATGTTTGATACTTTTGTTAATGTTTAATGTGACACATAATTTTTTTGTAATACACATTGTGAAGAAGTCTCTGAAATTTTCAAAAGCTGTCACATTTTGCGTTATTGAATTTTCAGTTATAAGAAGATAAACATTTCTTATAACGAAACATTTCAGCATAAAAAGGAAAATTGAAAAAGTCACATACACATCAAGTAAAGTCGATATAAAATGCAATTTTTAAATGTCATACTAAGAAACTTTATTAAGTAAAAAAAGGCCTGTTTTTTTATGACAACATGAAAAAAATGCTCCATTTTACAAACAAGATTTATAAAACATTTTACTACGTACCTAGTCCTTTAAATATTTAATGCATTCTAAAATCTATTAAATTTTCAAAAACAGTCAATTTTTAGGTTATTAAATATGCCTTTTTAAGAAAACAAAATCCCCTTCGGAAAAAAAGTAAAAAGATAAGCTAAAAGACTTTAAAACGTATCAAATAAATTCTACGAAAGTAGAATTTTAATATTCACATTCAGTGGATTTATAGACAGTGTTCTCGCTGACTTTTGACCAACGTTAGTAATTTGGCTAATTAAAAATAAAAAAACATTCGCCAAATGAAAAAAAGTATTAGCAAAATAGATTCGCTGTGTAGCACAAAAAATTATCTTTAACCCTTTAATGTACCCCCCCCCCCTTTCTTCAAAATAGTTTTTATAACTGTGACAACAATTGTTATTAATCTAATTACAACTATCCGCTACAAATATAAAAAATATGTATATATTAAATATATGCATATGTATGAAAAACGAAAAAAAAGCAAAAATTGAGCACTAGCAATTTGGCGAAACTAATCGCATGTTCACTCGCCAAATGAAGAATTTAGTCGCAATTTGGCGAATTGGCGAGCGACAGCGAGAACACTGTTATAGAGTAAAAGAATGTTTGATTTCATAACGTCATGTATCAAAAACATTTCGTTTTATCTTCATAATATATGAAACGCTATATATATATACATGAAAGGATTTCCTTGGACTCTAGGGGATTCTGTAGCCTGGAACTCAACAGAAGTTGAAATTTTAGACATAAGCATAAGCTTCTATGTAACCTGCATTCCTGCAAAGAATTTTTATTTCTATTGGTATGTAATCCAATAGAACTTCAGATCAAGGACGATGGGTATAAATCGTGATTTTCCCTCAAAATTTTAAATAATTGATAAAAATATTCATATACTATTATTGCGTAAACGAGCTATTTGGTTTAAAAATCATAAAAAGTCAATAAAGTGAAATACAGTTTTCGAACAATTTAAATTTAAAAGTACACCCTCTCTGTTAAGCGGTGTAAAATTTTAAATTGTGCGATTTTCATATTTAAGTTTGAAAGAAAAAGGAAAAAGAAAATGGATTAACGATTCATCAAATCAATTTTTCCAAAATAATTTAAAATACAATTCTGGAACAAACAATCTAAAGACTGCGTTTATTGCATTAATACTAAAAATGTTATAGTAAAGCATTTTTATGTTAGCTTGGCAGTATGATAAATCGCTAAATATTGTTTTTATTGACATCATTCATAATGCATTAATTTCGCTGAAAATATAAATCTATAACCCAATTCATTTGAAAAGCTTTTTTTTTCGTTAAATAGAAATGGCGCATGTAGTATTTATCGTAAATTATATAAAAATCATGCACTCATCATGGTACATCATAATTGAGTTTCATATTGTAACAGAATAAGGCTATTGTAGTTTGTGATTGGTGCTGTGGCCAGTATACATATCAGGATACATTGCCGTTATCAATATATTTTTGCTCGTGAAAGTTCGCTATAGTACTTTATTGTCAAATTTGATTTTTTGAATTCAATATTTGAAAAACGGCTGACTTATTAGATATGAATTTTTATTTAAAAAAATATATTTAATTTTTTACATTTCTAGCGCAGTTTGTCTAAAAATTTTCCGACAAATACTTTTGCAGTTATTAATTTTTTTCAGTAACTTCAAATGTTTCACTTTCCCAGATTAATCTGTGATAACGATGGGCCAAAAACTCAGTCGTCAGCAACATAGCTTTTTAGAGGATTACAAATGCAAATGTTTTATTCATTCTCCTAATCTACTACTCTGTCATTCAAATACGATATTTTTGAAAAAAAAAATTTCTGTACTTTTTCGAGATAAAATGATATATTAAGGCAAATAAACAGACGCCTTCCATTCTAAGATTTTAGATGTGATTCATTAAAAGTAGTCACAAAGTTTTCAAAAAATTATCCAAATTTTTTAGCAGCCCTGTATATGGTATAGAGATTTGTACCTATTAACAATATGCATTCCAAAATTTAGTTCATTTTAGAGATATACATATATTTTAGAAAATTCCCCTTCAGCAATTTCCTCTAATCAGGAGAATGGTATGGAGATACTTTTGTGCAACACAGTATATGAGGTATAGAATTTCTATATTAAAAGTAATTTGAAAAAAAAAATAATAAAAAAATAAATAAAACTAATTAAATTAAAAAACGCATACTGAATTTTAAAAAGAAATCTAAAGCAATTATTGTGCAAAGGCAGTATTGTAATCGCTTTCTTTTTTGTGTCCCTATAAATTAATAAAAACTGCTATAAATGCTCTATTTTAACGTGATCGTAGTAAACTTTAGTGATTTATATCAGCTTCGTTACATTTGAAACACTTTACAAACGACTTTCCCCCATATACTACAATGAAATCGAATTCTTTTGAGTGTCCCTGTATATGAACCCCTAATCGTACATACTTCATATGCAATACCAAACATGTTTTGGTGACCCTAATTAAACTTTATCAAATTCATTAAGTGTATCCGAGTGTATTTAAGAGAGTTAGACCATGGCCAGTTGGAGAGATGGACAAACAAACCGAGTGCATAAGCACTTTTGAACTATGTTAGAAAGTCCTAAAAAGGAACGGCGTTATGCATTATTAATAAACTACTTCAGTAAATACAAAACATACTGAAAAGAAAATTCTGAAAATTTTAAAAGCGCTTTGAATTCACATTATTAAATTTTCACACTTCAGAAGCATAAATTTCCTTTGATAAAACATTTATGTACTAAAACAATGGAAGAATATAATCGCCTACGCAACAAGTAAAATCAATGAATAATGACATTTTAAACTACTGTATAAAATTCCGGATAACATTTTTGAAATTATCATATTTCATGCAAGATAAAAATTGATAGAATTCTATTTATCCATCGTATATTTTATTCATTGTAAGAATTTCATATTTTAATATCATTATTTATAAAAACTCAGATTTTTCTCTAGCTTCAAGCTAAAAGAATGATAAAAGAAATTTCAGATATGATTATATCATATATTATGTATCAAATATTTATTTGCATTGGCATTCTATCCCAGAAGAACTCTAATCTGAAATATCTTACTAAATATGTCAGCAATTTTTAATAATTTTTCGTTGTCTATATTTTTGCTCGGTCTGATTTATTATTAAATAAAAAGTATTAATAATTGAAAACTTTTACATCATTCGGTGTTTTAAATAAATAATATAAAAAAACTGAATAGTAATTATTGTTTTAGCAAAATAAATTTCAATAAGAAATTCTGTCGTTATTATTTATTATTTTTTTATTAAATTAAATACTCTCTTTATTTAAAAAATATATATACTAAAAGCATTACATAGCAGATTTTAACAATGTAAAACTTCCGTTTCCATTGACAACTAAACAGTTTTTTTTTCATTTTAAATCACGTTAAAAAAACGCAATCAAGAACATTTAAAATCCCTAAATAACAAAAGTACTACAACATATAACAGAATTTTTTTTAAATTTCATTTTTCATTTTAATGTTTGTACTTGCTATTATTTTGTATTAAATAACAATATCTGTAAAATTACAAGATAAAAACTAACTTTTATTAAATATTTGTATCTATACAAAAAGAGCTTTCTTTCAAAAAAGTAAGAAAATGTAAATAGTCGTTTTTTTCTTTTTTCTTTTAAAATTAAATTTTAAATAGGTAACGGGTAAAAAATTACACATTAAAAGAATTTCTTTTAACACTAAATGCATTTACAAGGACTCTCAAAAGAATTTCGTTACATTACAGTCTATGTTTAAAAATCATTTGAGGTGTATTTAACAGTGTTACACAATTTTAAACATAATGACATTATATATATATTATTGAGATACACTTGAAGTTGATTACTATAGAAATCAGTATCTATGCCACATGCAGTAAGCATTTAATAGTATTCCGTTACATTATGGTCTATAGAAGAAAAATCGTCTGCGGCATATTTTAATGATGCTATTCTGTTAGAAACATAATGAAATTGATACGAATTTATTAGATACACTAAAAAATGTTTTTTGCAGAATATTGGGTGCAAAGCATTTATCATTCATTTACAAGGTCGCACAAAAGAGCCAGTAATCTAAAGTTCAACAAAATTTATGCACACTACATGGTTAGTATAAATCTTGTAGACCATGTACAAAATTACACGCACACACACACACACACAAAAAAAAAAAAAAAAAAAAAAAAAAAAAATTGTAAGCATTACTAAATGTGAGTGTGAATTCAAATTCTGCTTAATATGCGGCTTTTAGAAAAGCCTTTAGATAATATACAGGGCTGTCCAAAAGAATTCAAGTTTGTTTTCGTCTACTAATAGAAATTTTCAACGGTGAATTTTCAATTTTGCTATGATTTTTAGAAATAAACTAAATTTTAGTAAACTATGTTGACTATATATGTAAATCTGCAGATCATATATGAGGATAGGCTTAAAAAAACTGGAGTGTTTTACAAATTGACGACAGTAATTTCTGAAATCCAATTTTGAAATTCGATAAAGAGTCCTATAATTTTCGTATTACAAAATTTAATGAATAGAACTAAAATAAATTTTATATTTATGGAATTTAGCTTAAGAGTACAATACCTACTGCTCCAAGATCTAAATATTTATGAAACTAGTTATAGTATGAAGTATGAGTTAACCACTTTGAAAATACAATTTTCGTCTTGTTGTTTTTAATATTCAATGCGGAAAAATAACAAGATTTTCTTTTATTTCTTATTGCGGAAAAATTGTCAAGTGACATTTAAAACGGAAAATTTCCGTGAAAAGACATAAAATTCACATAAAATCACTCGTACGGGGTCACTAATACGGTGTTTTTTCTTACAGCAAAGAGCCCTATAATATTGGAGTTAAATGACATTCAGCTGATTCTGTATAATTAAATAGATTAATTAATGTCCAAAGCTCGAATTAAAGTAAATAAAATTTAAACTATTACTAAACCATGTAAAGTTTTATATTCTTTTTAGATTAATGATTGTTTAAGTTTTAACAACAATTTAATAACTTCGAAATTTCAACGCACTTCAGCGAAAGCAACTTCAGATAGATTACATAATACCGGAAGAGTTGTTGTTTAATCGCAGCTTCTCGATTACAGAAATTTCTGTACCATAGCTTGATAGATCACCTTCACGCATGAGAACCCGATAGCGCTCGATATCCATTAACGATGATAGATCCTTTAATTTTTAAACAGCTAAGTCTCCAAAATATTCAATTTCCGGTTCGGAGAAAATAGGTAGTGTTATTAAGTTTCTTTTTAAAAATCAAAATCGGAGAAATGGAGGAAGCATCATGCTTATAAGAGAAGAATGCATTTGAATAAATTAAGTTCGCTTCTTAATTAGAATCGAGAATAAAAGCAATGATGATACGCATTAACGATGGTACAGCTTTTAAAATCATTTATAGTTAGAGATTAAAATATCCTGCGTTTTTTATAGTTGTCAAATTATACAAAATTAAATAAAATACTGCATTACCCTATCGAGTTTTTTTTTTTTTTTTTTTTTTTCTGATTTTTACAATTTTCTAAATCAAAATCAGAAAAAAGGGGAAAATATTATTCTTATAAGGAAAGAATATATATGAATAAATATAATCTCTTTTTAATTAGAATCGGGAATAAAAACAATGATGATACGCATTAATGATGGTGAATTTTTAAAATCGTTTTAGTTAGAAAATAAAATTTTCTACACTTTTTACATGTGTCAAATTATATAAAATTAAATAAAATGGTGCATTATATTATTTATTGTTTTTTGCTGATTTTTATAGCTTTCTAAATCAAAATCGTAAAGATGGAGAAATTATCATGCTTATAAAGAAAAAAATATAATTGAATAAATTAAATTACCTTCTTAATTAGAATCGAGAATAAAAACAATGAGATGCACATTAACGATGGTGCAGCTTTTAAAATAACTTATTGTTACAGATTAAAATTACACGCGTTTTTTATAACTAGCAAATTATGTAAAATTAAATAATCTTCTTACTAATCATTTTCTATGTATTATTATACACAAAAATGAAAACCCATGAATTTTAAATTCAATAAAAAACATTTAGAAAAAATATTAATAAATGGCAGAGTACACATAAAAGTAATTAAAAGTTTTAACAAGTTTTAATAAAAAAGTAAAATTATTCCACATTTTACTCTTAATCCTTATTTTAAAACATTATGCAATGTAGGAAACGCCCTTTGCTATAACAATAATAATACATTGTAAAATATTTCAGACATATTTGAAATAGTTATTATGAGATAAGTTTTGTAATTTATATTACTACTGATAAGAGATAGGATCGGGCACAACAATAACAAGTCGGAAATTACACGTCAAACGTGGCAAATGAGGTGTATTCGTGATATAACTAGTTTTATAAATGTTTTCACATCTTGGTGCAAGCGTTGTTGCACTCTTACGTAAAAATGTATGAATACAAAATTTATTACAATTCTGTATGTTGAATTTAGTCATACGGAAACAATATAAGTCCGTCATAAGTAGGACGTTATCGCCATGTCAACATAGAATCATTACCTATCATGGGATATTACTTAATTAAATATGATATGATTTATTACAATGAAGAAAAGTTTTATAGTATCTTGTTTTGTTTTGATTCGATTTTCATAAAATTTGAAATGACTCGTTAATAGTGTTAATTTCAGGGGGTGGCCCGGGGAACACCCCCTACTCCGGAGTAATGATATATTAACTCCCGTAAAAATTAAGGTTTTGTGTTTCCAATGGTCAAAAATGCAAATTCTCCCTCTCCCCGGAACTCTATAATGTCCCTCCCGGAGAAAAGCGCCTGAATTCATCATTTCTCATCAATACGTAATCTGAATATCACTGAATATAAATTTATGTTTTGATAATAATTAAAAGTATTTTTGTTTTCTTTGTATTTTGTTTGTTGCTTGAATCACCATGATTCCATTTACACATACTTGGATTACCTATTCTTGTTTTGTTGATAACGCAATCTTCCTTTTAAAATTTTTTTCCTGGTATAGAATAGCCGATAACTTATAGAAGTCACACATTAATTTAAAAACTGATAATTACGCTTACATGAAGCTGGTTGCGAAAAATTTTTTTGCTTAATCTTTTGTGCACTGACGATACTTCTACGTGCCATTGAAGAAAACATAGCATAAATTTACTCTCTTTACTAATAACAACTTTTTCTTGTTGTATAATATGCGCTACTCAATCAAATTTAAATAAAATTGAGAAACAGCCGAAGCAAAATCTTCTTTAAATATCTTCTTCAAATATTTTCATATCTATGGCATTTCTCTCTTCACACGCACACATATGTATATATATATTATTTGATACATATATATATATATATATATATATGTATATATGTATGTGGTATGTGTATGTATATATGAAACATTTTGAACTGCAGAGATCTTTCCACTTACAGAAGAGGATCGGAATACATTTAAATATATTGTTTTTATAAGAATTGTTATATTTCTAAAACAATATTTACCACCAGTGGCGGAGAGGTTCTGCCTTCGAAACTGGTAGACGGCAAGTGCTAGGTTCGAGCCCAATCGCGGCCGTCGGTCTAACCGTTCGGAGTTTTCCGTGGTTTTTCTTAGAGCCTTGGTTTTCCTTGCATAAATACTGGTTAGTCTCCCTTAGAAAGACCCCCCCCCATGGAGAGCACTATTCCCACCTTAAGACCCATATCCTAAGAGTAGATAATTGGCCAACATAAATACAAATCCAAAACAATATTTTTGACTAATTAATCTGATTATTTTTGTAAATATTTCACAAAAACGGTATAACTGCCAATATATTTAATCAATTTTAATAATAATTAAAAAAAGCATTTAAATGCCATGTTATCAATATTTAAAAATTTCAGTATATCATCCGATATTAAAGAAAATAATTATTGAGGTGAAGCAATTTCGTAATAAATTATTCCGTAGATGAGGGATTAAAGGTGGGCAGGCCCGGCCGGATCTGGCCCGACACGATTTCGATTACTTCGAAAAAATCTAGATTTTTTTTTCATATAATTAAGATTAAAAAAAATACTGTATAAATATTTTTGGGATGATTTTAAAGCATGTTTTACAGAAAATACACAATAGCAAACTTAATGATTACTTAGATTCTTAGACTTTCAACATTCAAAGGAAAAAATCCATTAAAAATATATTATGGTTGTGAATAAAAGAAAACGAAAATTATAAGCATCATAAGTTTTGAAGCATATAATAAAAAGTAGATTTATGAAAATATTTCTATATCATCTTATTAAAGATTTTCTCAAATCCAAAGAGCTACTTTCTGGAACATTTCTGAATTCATTTCTATTCGGAAATGCAGCGGGTGATTAAGAAGCAAGATTAGTGAGTGTTTTTATTCAAAAACTGTGTAATCGAATGGCGTTGCCCATTTTTTGATACAAACAATTTAAGAAAATACTATCAAAGTTAGCGTTTAATCGAATTTCCGAAAGCAACAGCATGGGAAGTGAGAAAAATCTGCACCATATGACAAGAATCTCTTATATCTCAACAAGTATAAACAAGTATCTTATTTAAACGCTGTTCGATTCCAAATTCCTTCAATAGTCGATCTTGTCAATTTTATATCTTTACAGTTAAAAATTAGTCAGAAAATGGGTCAAACTTTCGCGTTGTTGAGAAGTGAATTTAAGAACCAACAAGAAGTATATTTCCAAAGACTACGTTAACAAAGCTATTAATACTATCGCTATTTATTAATATTAGCTATTAATATTATCGCTATTAATACTTTTGCAAATCATGTTGTCTGTCTTACACATCTTGAGAACAATTAAGTCTTCCGTCCCGGCTCGACAATATGTAGAAAAACAATGCAAGCATGATCTCAGCCCAACACGAGTCTGCTAAAAGAATATTAAGGCCGAGTTAGACACAATGTAACTGTCCGATGCCGATTACTACAGTGTACAATTTACATTTCTGTAATGATGTTGCCAAACTAGTATCGGTTCGTGATGCACATTTATGCTTATTCTCGTTAAAACCATATTCATTAAAAACAGCTCATTTAAACACAGTCGAATTTTTTTACCGACCAGCCTTTTTGTTTTGTTTGTCAGTCCGGCCCGTCAAAAATATTATTCTAACTCTGCAAGCCCGTCCCGGTCCCGTGAAGACCTCTAGCACCAATAATGATTGAGAAATGCTCCTCTATTCGATATTCTAGTCTGGACTGTTCCTTAAAATTTCATATTTTTGTGGTATTTCAAGCATAGATGACTGTAACCAAGCAAAAATACGCAAATTTTACTGTAAACAATACTGTTATTATTGGTGTTTCTTGTTATAAATAATAACTGTTAAACTTTTAAAAGACCATTTTTTTCTTTATTCTAAATGTTTTAAAAAAGTAAGACGGTAGTGGCAGTAACTGGTATACATGATTGAACATTTATACTGGTACTAAGATATACCGCTTTCAGCCAATATTCTGTATTTATTGAAATAATTTATCCTGACAAAACTGTTATCCCGTTATGCACGTCTAATTATATTTTACGTCGCAACTTTGTAACCAGTTTTCCTTTATTCTACAGTCAAAAAATACCTTTAAATATTTATGACTCCTTTCTATCTACGAGTATTATATTTCTATTTTCCCCTAAACGAATATATAAATGACTAAATATTATTATATCATACCTTTATCCATGTATTTTTTATGTATTTTCACTTAGAAAATTTCTTATGTGTTGCAATTTATTCATGTTGTTTTATTCAAAATCTATTTCAATCATGCTATCATAAAATATAAATCAATAACATTATTTAGTCTTTTAAAATGCTTCCTTCGTAACAAAACTATCATGAAAAAAAAAAAAAAAAAAAAAAAAAAAAGAAAAGAAAAGAAAAACGAATTCTAATCATTATTAATGTTAAATAACTTTCTTATTGAAAATTTTATCCTTCATTTTTTTCTTTTTTTCGAATTATATGAAAATTTTTTATTAAGGTAAAAAAAAATTGCATTAAATTTCTAAATACATACAAATAATAGTTCATTAGTGTTTTTGCACAGACAGAAAACCGTTGAGATTTCTTTGCTTAACAAAGCGAACTTTGTGATTATTGGACCCATTTTGAAATTAAACTGGGAGGAAATTTTGAACACAGAATAATGGGAAAGTAAAAATCGATATTGGAAAAAAATCTATAAAAATAATAAAATTGTTTTTTTTTTTGCTAAAACGAAAATATATATTAATATTTTATTTTTCGGTATGTTGTGAAAAGTATAATACGTTTTCCAATAAAACTTTAAATAAAACCTCCAAAAATTCGTAAAATAAAACTGTAAAGAAAAAGTTATGGTTTTCCGCGAATTAGAAATAGTATTTTTTTCTCTCTATCTGTAAAGTGACATATTAATTATGCATTTTTTTTTCTCATAGAAATAATGCTCTTAATATAATTAAAATCAAAACTAATAAAAACTGATTCATGTTCCTAGTGGTTCGTTCTTTTGATAAGAGTAATTTTGAAGAAAATGTGGTGTTTTATGGTAAATTTCAACAACCTCTACAACAGAAGTAATTTTCAGGATAGATACAAGCTAGAAAAGTAGCAAGAAAAAACTAAACAAAAAGTCTCTTTTGCTAAAAGAAAAAAAAAAAAAAAAGACAATGAGAAAAAAAAAAAAAAAAAAAAAAAAAAAAAAAAAAAAAAAAAAAGGACGGTGAGAAACCTATTGATTTCATTTATTACCAATTACAATATGTTTCATTTTTAACATTTTGCAACACACTTGAAAATGTTTATGATTTCTTTTTGTCTGACTGATTGTCTGTCCGTATTCTAACTTGTGTATGTGCGAAACGATAATAAAGGAAAAATTTTTAAAACACTTTATTTTTTTTTTTATGTTTCAAGCATAAAATGGCAGTAACCAAGAAAAATAGCAAATTTTAAATTAAAAAACATCAATGTAAATATTATTATAACTTTCTGTTATAAAGAATAAAAGTTGGATAAAAAATTATAAAATAAAGTATTTTATTTGCTCGTTGTTTTAATTGTTGTCAAGAATGAATTATGGTAATAAAGAATTTTCACGTTTTCTAATTTTGTCTGAAAACAATAGAAAACTAAAAGGTATGACGGGCAGTGAAAATTTTTTTAATTTTAAGCTGTAATTATTGATTTATAACGGCTTTTACATAGCACTATTTACCGTGTCACAAAAACGATACTTTTCTTACGCCGTGAGTTGTGATATCATCGTTCATGACAACACCCGTCTGTTGATCCGCGTTCTGAGGAACTGTGTGTTGAATACCGCGCTTGATTCTTTTTCTCTCGTTATAAAATCAATGTGCTCTATTATGACTGACATTACACCCTCATTATAACCATATATTTTTGTTAACAGTTTTATATTTTGACCAATTATTAATACAGGTATGCAAAATAAGACATATTGTCTAAATTTCTTATTTGAAACAGTTGCAGTTATTTAATTTGCGGAACATGGCATTTAATTATTCTAAATTCGGAATTATTCCTTTATCTGTTATCACAATGACAATAAAGCAATTTTATATACAATGGTATAGAAGTAAAAAAAAAAAAGTATTTAAAAAAACTGTACTTTTAAAGCAGAGAATATACCCTACAAAGTATATATTAAAGCTTATAGTAATAGTGTATGTCACGTTTATCTTTTTTTTAGGGGGGGGGGGGTAGGGGGGATAAAGGCAGTAAATGCAGTTAAGTCAATGTTTAGAAACGAATTTCCAGACGTTATAAAGCAGAAGAAGAAAAGACTGCTCTAATGAAACAACAATCACTTATAGATCAAGATTTAAATACATAATTTAAAGAAAAATGAAAAATTGTTCAGTTACAAATCGCTTTGAAAATCATGTCTGAAATTGATGTATTTTTAGATTGAAAAATGAGTCAAAGTTCCGCTTTGTTGATTTGGAAAAAATATGTTTTCAAGATCATTCTTACCCCCCCCCCCCAAAAAAAAAAGGAAAAAAAACTGCACAAACAGCTTTTATACTACTGGCACATTTGATCTGAAATCTTGGACCTCCCTGAATTTTGTTCTCTGAACCCATGGAGGCTTTTAAATCTAAAAGGGCAACATTATGACACAAGTCTTAATATATTTCTTTTCGGAAATGCATTAAACTAGCAGGTGTTTTTGTTCAGAAACTATATAATCGCACTCATTATCTCTATCTCTCTCTCTCTCTCTCTTTTTTTTTTTTTTTTTTTTTTTTTGTCAAACACAGTATATTTTTCAGATAATATTGTCAAAATAGGCGTTTTGAACCAAATTTCTGCCAGAAATAACCATAACCACTCAAACAGGAGTGAAATGCGTGTTTGTCACGTGATCAAATTCACTTATAACTCAATAGGTATTTTTTTTTAATCACAAACTGAAAAATATATTTCGATTCCAAATCGCTTCCATAGTCAGGCTTATCAATTTTATAACTTTCTGTTAAAAAATAAAGTCATAAATGTGTTAAAACATTTTGCGATTGTTGAGCAGAGCAGTTGAAAACAGCCTTAATAAAGGGCAAAACTTGAAAATTTCATTACTGGCCAGTTGTCAGTAATAC
This sequence comes from Maratus speculifer, assembly GCA_964019185.1. NCBI lineage: Eukaryota > Metazoa > Arthropoda > Arachnida > Araneae > Salticidae > Maratus > Maratus speculifer. The sequence goes on along the minus strand of OZ025297.1, from coordinate 77,235,241 downwards.
CAATTTTACAATTGTGCACTTTCTTTAAACTATCAGTCATTTTTTTATTTAAAGACACTAAACAGTAAACTTTTGACAAATTTCTATTAGTAATAATCTAAAGTTGAATAACTCAAATAAATATGCTAATATAAACGTATTGCAACCAGAAAAAGTAGAATAACATAATGGAATGCAAGAAAATTTTACGACTACGTTTGCTCTTGATTGCATAAAATTTTTTCAACATGCTAGAATGTACAAGCATGTAGGGAAGGGGGCAGAGAGAAACCTGCACAAGTCTGTTTTGGTCTGTGCACAATGGATTCGAAAATCATTGTTGTACCCAGTGTCTGTGCTCTGATTTTGTTTACTTCTGACAATTTTCTAATATTCTTTGATTTTATATTCAAGCTTATCTGACCTTGAAGCCAGGTTATTTTGTACACAAATCTACATTTAAAATTGAGTTTGTTTTAAACTTTCAGTCGCTAGGAAATATGTAAATTGGACCAGGAAAAAAAATTAATGTATTCTTGAGTTTAATATATAGTGTATAATAAATATACAGTTAAAAAGGAGGAGGGGGATGAATTACAAAGCCATACATAAAGGTGGGATGAGGACATCACGGTTGCTAGAAATTAAATGTTTATTGACAACTAAAATTTTCAAACAATAACCTTTCTAGTAGGAATTTACCATGATGGTTGTTTTAAAACAGGTAGGAAATGTAACCAAAAGAAACAAAAAAATGTCATTTGTAGCAATCATGAGAATCGAATGTTTTAAAGTAATTTATGCTCGGTAAAAAAAATCTTTTATACTTTTAAAAATATGATAGTCCTTCTCAAATATGCAGATTTAAGACTCTTTAAGTTTTGCTTATTATTGTTATGTATATATATGTAGTTTTCCCTAAATGCAACATTAAAAAAGCTTTAACTTATATTTGACAAAGAATTTATGTTTTTAATTCATTAAAAAAAAAAAAAAAAAAAATGTAGCTGATTTTTTTAAATCGAAACTTTGTTCTTTAATACTGGAAATAATTTCATTTTATTTCTATTAATACAGGTAGATTGATTAAATCTAATAAAGATAAAAAAGAATAAATAAATTTGATTGTAAGAAAAATTTTAAATGCTTCCTAAACACAGGCTTATAGAATATAAAACCGCTTGCTTGCTTAGAAAACGCCTGCTAATAAAATGTAAATATTGGGCATATCGTGAACTATGACGTCACAGCCAACCACGCGGCGCGACGGGCGTTTTCGAGTCGCGTGCTTTTCTGTTAACTTTAAGCTTAATTTAAAAATTATTGGCCGATTTTTTTACATTTTTGAATACATTTTTGGAAAGTATGAGTCTGAAGTTATCAGAAAAACATGCAGTTGATTATTTTCCCGATGTGTGCAAATTTCTTATTGCAATAACTGGCATTATGATTCTAATATTTATATCGATACTCTCCTAGAGCACTATCAATCCAATTTTCAGTATTTACAAGAATAATTTATCGTGATGAAATAGTTATACCAATATGCCACACATATGATTATTTTACGTCAGAGCTTTGTAACCAGTTTTCCTTTATTCTTACAATTAAATAGTTCTTTTAAATATTTATAACTACTTCTTATCATCATTTAACAGTATATTCTTTTCTTTTTTCATGAACTAATAACTAAATGATTAAATATTTAAAATATTTATAAGCCTATCTTTATTTATGTATTATTCAAGCATTTTCAATCACAAAAGTTCTTATGTGTTACATTTCATCCATATTGTTTTATAAATAATGTATCTCAGTTGTGTTATCATAAAATATAAATTAATAAGACTATTTGTTCTTTTAAAATGATTCGTTCGTATATAACTATCATGCAAAAAAATGAAAAATTCTTCAGATTATTATCAAAATGAAATAATTTTCCGGTTACCAACTTTTCTTCTCAATTTTCCTTCCAATTATATGACTTTTTTTAAGATAAAAAGCTGCATTGAATTTCTAAAAGAATACAAATGATACCTCATTAATGTTTTTGCATAAACAGAAAACCTTTGCGTTTACTTTGCTTAACAAAGCGAACTTTGTGATTATTGGACCAATTATGAAATTAACCTGGTTTTTTGGTGGAAATCATATATACAGAATAATGAAAAAGCAAAACTCGATATTGGAAATATTCATAAAAATAATAAAATATTTCTTTCGGCAGAACAGAAATACATATTATTTTAAATTTCGATAAAATGTGAAAACCCGTTATCCAATAAAAGATTTAACATAACCTTTAAAACTTATTTATAATTACTTAAATGGTGTTATAAATATATAAAGGTATTCAATTTAAAGCTTTATAAATTTGTAACACGTTCTAAGTAATTGTATGTATGTTTTGTTTTTCTTCATTGAAATCGTTTGTCGTTACCTCTTCTCTTTCAAGAAAAAAAATCATACAAAAAAACTATTCTTTTCAGAAAACTGTTCTGGTTTTCCGAGTATTAGAAATACTTTTTTTTATCTTTTACTAAGGTGGTTTATTAATAAGCGGCACATTTTTTTCCCTTATAGAATGAGATAAATTAACATAGACTAAACATAATTAAAATGTAAAATTAAAACTAATTCGGTATTCTCATTGATTCATCTTTTCAATACAAGTATTTTTTGAAGGCTTTAAAATAAAACTGGCGTTCAAAAAATCGACTGAGAGAGAGACAACCATCTGATTTTATTTAAACCTATTATAATACTATTTAATTTTCAACATCTTCTAACATTGTTGAAAAGTTTTCATGAAATCGTTTTTTCTGTCTGTTCGTATTCTAACTCTCGTATTTCCATGTAATTGATACATTTACTAAAATATACGATAGAATGCTATTAAATGTATAGCATAGTTCATTAATAAATACATTCGATCAGAGATGCCACTCAAAAAATAACAAAAAAGAGGAAAGAACACGTAAAGTAAAATTTATGACATTTTCCACAACATTTATGTATGATTTTTGTAAACTATATTGTTTATAAAATAGCTAAATAAAGAATTAAAACTATTTTTTTTAAACTTCTAATTTATAAGAGTGAATAAAAATTATTTTTCTTTAGTTCACAGTATTTTACATCAATTAAGATTACCCAACAGCAGGTTCAATAAGGAATTTTATGCATCACATCATTTTAAATCAACTTAAGTAACCCAGCAATAGATTCCATGATTACTCCATAAGTTAATTGCAAAATTTGCAAGGATCTTTTTTTTTTGCAATCGTTTGACGAAAATCGAGGTTTTATTTCACGATCGTTTGACAAAAATTGCCGTTTTACATCGCGATCGTTTGGTGAAAATCGTCGCTCTACATCGCGATCGTTTGACAAAAATCATCGTTTTACATCGCGATCGTTTGACAAAAATCGCCGTTCTACATCGTGATCGTTTGACGAAAATCGTCATTTTACATCGTGATCGTTTAACGAAAATCGCCCTTTTACATTGTGATCGTTTGATGAAAATCGTCGTTTTACATCGCGATCGTTTGATGAAAATCGCCATTTTGTTTTGCGAGTGTTTGGCGAAAATCACCGTTTTACTTCGCAATTCTTTGATGAAAATTGCTGTTTTATATCGCGATTGTTTGAAGAAAATTGCTGTTTTATTTTGCTATCTTTTGACAAAAATCACCTTTATTTTCGTCATCTTTTGACGAAAATCGATGTTATATTTCGCGATTCTTTAATGAAAATCTCTGTTATAATCGCGATTATTTAACGAAAATTGATTTTTATTTTGCAATCTTTAGACAAAAATCACAGTTACATTTTGCGATCTTTTGACGAAAATCAGACTTTATTGCGCTATCTTTTGACCAAGATCGCTGCTACATTTTGCGATGTTAGAAAAAATATCTCTGATATATTTTCCGATCGTTTGACAAAAATCGCTGCCTTATTTCTCGATCGTTTTACAAAAATCCCCGTTTCATTTCGTGTTCATTTGACGAAAATCGTTATTTTATTTCGCGATAGTTTAACGGAAATCGCGGATCCTTAAAAATACAAAAAAGCGGAAAATACGTTATTTGGCGGAAAAGTGGCATTCCTGTTCGATGGAATTTCGTTACTTTGAGCTCTATAGGGAATCAGCTGTGTATTTTAATGATGTCATGCTATTTCAGACGTCTTAAAACTGATATATATCAGTAGTAGACCGGGGTCGGCAGCACAAATAATCACCTCATTGAATTCACTTGTGAAAATCTGGGATTAGTTAAATATAGATTCGCATATTAAAATTCAGTCGATAAGTCATATCTTGATGGGGAACACCTAAAAACCCGATTTTAGTGGTTGTCTTATAGGTTTACCATTGTACTTTCTTGCTCACATTATTACAAAAACATGGATAATTGGAAGCAGGAAAACATACCGGTAAACCTACGAGTTCACCATTAAAATCGTATTTTCAGGTGTTTTCCACCAAGATATGAGGCAGGCCGATTGCATTGTAACAAGTGAAATGAGATTTAACTAATCTTAGATTTTCACTCGTGTACTCGATGAGGTGATTGTCTGTGCTGCTGCCTCCAGGTCTATAATGTGCATTTCGAAATGCTTAATATAACACAGGATCAGCATTTATCATTCATTTACAGTTCCAGTTTTACTGTATGTGAGCAATAATTTCCCGAAGCACGTTTTCAAATGCAGTACACATTTCAAAATTTAACTAATTTTTTGCGTATTATCTCGTGAAAATAAATTCTAGAGTACATTTTAGAATAATTCATGTGCGTTTCCTTTTATTAGCGAAAATTACTGAAGGGGGATTTTCAAAAGTGCAGTAAGCTTCGAAACTGAACTAAGCTTTAGCATACTAAGTAATATACAAATCAAAAGAGCATACATAAGCTTGCACAAGAGAATTTGAATATTTTTTCGATTAGTGACGCAATTTCTGAGATTGAATTTTAAAAGTGTTGTATGTTTTTCAAATTTCATACTTCTTTGTCCGGGGCGGTCATCCCTTTTATTACGCACTTTCGTATAAATTGTATAAATTTGGTAGCACCTATAGTCGTCGTCTGGTCCAACCGTCTGTCTCTCCGTCCGTATATAACTGCTCAAAAATTATCCAATCAAATGGTTTAAAATTTAGAATATATAACTGCAATATAATTTTATCAAGTCATTTCAAATTTCATGAAAATCAGGTGTATAGTTAATTGCAGTGACAACCAAACATATTGCGTAATGGCCAAGGACGCAAAATAGTTTCAAGTGCATTTTAATGATGTTACACTCTTTCGAATATAATTAAATTAATAAGCATCTATGGAGTATACTAAAATACACATTCTGTATAATATGCGGTGCAAAAAATATTTGTTATTTATCTACAGGGCCACACAAAAGTATTCCGTTATATAGTAATTAGGGAACACTGTTTGGGGCGCGTTTCAATTATATGAAACAATTTCACTTTCAATGAAATTGATATACGTTGCTGTGGTTTATTAGGAATTAGTTCCTGCATGATGGATAGCAGATAATATTTACAAGGACACAGAAAAAGATTTCGGCTACTATAGAGCATCCGAAGCATTGTATACTATTACACCAAAATCTGAATATTTTTTAAACTTCATTATAATAAGAAATTTTGCTACGCTTGAAAATTTTCGACTTGTGTACTTAGACATGATCACCTTATTGAACTGTACTTATGATTGACTTAGAAACCTTTTTAAACGGTAGTTTTTGCAATGATATTCTGCTAGTGTTGAAAAGTGTTTCAACATCTGTGTTTCGTGCACGATTTTTTCTTCTCATTCTTCTTCTTATTAAAAAAAATTGAATTCATTATTTCACTCAGAATGCATTTTCTTAAAAGAAAATTCAGTAAAAAGATTTGCAAATTTAAAATGTTTCTTTCGCGCACATACTCAATAGAAATACCTGTAAAGATAATGCAAATTGAAACCAAGGCAAAATGCATTTCCGATTATCAGTTTATTATTTGGATTTTTCCTTCCAATTATATGATAATTACTTTTAGATTAAAAAATAAACAAACATTGCATCTAATTTCCTGTTAAAAATACAAATGATATTTCATTAATGTTTTTTTGCATACAAAGAGAACCATTACGTTTTCTGTGGCAAACTAAGTGAACTTTGGGGATTATTGAGCCATTTGAGATATTAAATTGATTTTGTTCATGAGAATAGAATAATCAAAAAGCAAAAATCGATACTGGAAAAATCCATAAAAATAATGAAATATTTCTTGCGGCAAAACGGAAATACGTATTATCATTTTCTTTTTTGTTATACCGTGAAAAGTCATAAGACGTTATCCAATAAAACATTTAAAGAAAAAACTGATAATCCGTATCAAAAAACACATTTAAAATAATATTAGTTTTCCGGGCACTGCAAAAAAATATTTTTTTTCTCTCTAGTATGGTATATTAATTATTCTTTTTCTTATGAAAATAAATTTCTTAACGTAATTATTATGTGAAAGAATGAGATATTTTAATTTAATATACTAATAAAAATGATTTAATTTAATAATAATAGTTACAACGTTGTTAAAACATCTTATATAGTTTCTGCTTATTTTTTCCCCATAAAATATGCTTAATGAATCATTATTAGAAATATTTTTGAACGCATTTCTAATATAGTGCAATACTATTTTATTAATACATGTTTTTAAAATTGAAAATTTAATAAATTAACAAATCTGATAAGGGGGGAACTGTATTTGTTAAAGTGCAGAAAATAGCATCGATTTGCTCAATTAGCGTAGTAAATTTTGTCAACCAGCCAATGTCTTCAAAATAATCGAGATAAACTTCCGATATAAATCAAAAGTAATCAAAGAAAAAAAAGACTCTTTTATTATTATTTTTCTATTTGAGCATATAGATTTGCATTAAATTCAAAACGTCCTTATTTAATAATTGATATATTTCTAAATAATACATATATATATTTTTTAAATACAGTATCATCTTAGGAATAAAGTGCGACAGAAAGCGATAAAAAATGATTTCTAAAATATTGTGTCATTAAAGTATGAAATGAAAAATTATTGTACGCAAAAGTAATGTCTTTTTGAAAAATTCATAATTATTTTTTTAACATAATAAAACGAAATAGGAGTTAAAATTTATAAAATGTAATATTTCCATTACGACAGCAATAAACTGCCGGAATTTTTATTTAGTTTAAAAAGTATTATTTATAATAAAGACTGCTGATTTCTGATTTTAAACTAATCTCGACAAATTGATTTTGATACAAGTCATTAGAAAAGTTTTTTAAAAGTCTGAGTTTTCATAATCTTCAAAAATCTTCTTCAAAAATTTTGCTACAAATGAGATGTCGCAGCACTGAAATATAACTTTTAATAAAAAGAATTAAAACGTAAACTGTTAAAATTCTATTGCTGAATTGAACTAAATTTTCATGATGCAATATAGTCAAACATTCAGAAGAAATTTACAAAACCTTGGTGCTTTATCTGAACCAAGAAATTATACTTTTTTGAACAATAATTTGGATTTAGATAGAACCAAAATTTGGGTTCAATTTGAACAATGATTTGATATGATAATAACCAAAAATTCGCCTCTTAGTTCAAGATTTAAAAAGAAAAAAAAACTGAGATAGCAAACTGTAGAAAATATTTTAAAGCTCCAATAAAACATCTAAAATAACACCGTTGTATACTTGAAAGTAACTTCCCGTGTGACTGATAAACAAAATTCAGACAAATACACCAGATCTGTAGAGCATGATGTCCTTCCCGGACCCTTTATTTAGGTCTTAAAAAATACAGTTTTAATCTGGAATTTAATTTGGCAGAAAACGCGACAATGGGTGATATTTCCGTAAATATTCATGAGAAAAGTTTTTGACCTACGCTCAGCCCTATTAGGAAAATCTCAATTGCCAGCAAGAAACAGAGATTTGCTAAAGGCTTGACAGGAGTGGATAATCACTGCCGAAACACAGATTTCCCATGCAATACTGTGCAGCAAAGGGCATCAGTAGGTGGTGAAACTTCTGTTAAATACGAAAAGTTTTCTATAATATCTTATTTTTTTTTCATCCCATTTTCATATCCATTACTACACATAAGAGTTTTATATCCTTCCATGTATTTCGGAACATAGAAATAAAATTTAGAAAATAGCTGTTGTCCTAATCTGTAGCGTGCAAAAAAGATATGATTTTTTTTAATCATTTTTAAAAATATGTATTAAAATAAATACATATTGCTAAATAGTGCACTTAAAAACAATATATTTAAAATACGCTTAAAAATTATCAACGTTTTGTATCGCTTCTGCGGACGTCGTCAGGATAAAATAGAATTACATATTTTTAGTATAACTTATGGTGCAATTGTTCAATTCATAATCATTTTTGAAAATTATTTTTAAAACCATAAAATATCTGTAAAATTTTGATACAGATTTCAAATAAATTACAATTGATAAGCCAACCCCACCCCTGTTCCCATTGCTTTATTTAATAGTGTAAAGGTTAAAATTGTGAAACATTTAGAAGTTCAAATAATTACCGTTAAAACAAAATTCTGTTGTTCAGGTGTTGCTACGATCAATATGATGTCAGCATTGAACATGGAGATATTATTGCTTTATTACAGATATGTGAACCGGAAATAAATTTGTGAATCACTGGGGAAAAAATATTACTCTTCTATCGTCTTTATTATCCACATCCTTACCCATTGCCACAAATAACAATATAAAGTCTAAAAGGACATAAATTACCCAATAAATATTGTATTGGAAACAAAATTTCAAACAAAAAAAAAATATCTTTCTGACATTACTTTTTATCAGTTCAGAGCATTCTTTCAGACATTATTGCTTCTCGTCATTTTTTTCATATCCATTACAACACATCTGGACTCATTTGCGTCTCAGTACTTCGGAAGTTAATAGTATAAAATTTCAAGACGATTGTTGTCATAGCAACTACTATGCATGATAGTAAAAATTGAGAAAGAACGTTCCAGAAATTATGTTCCGGTTACAGAAAAATGAACTTTTTAGGTGACACTATGTTTATATGAGAAATTGCAATTGTTAATTAGAACATAAGACAAAACCATATGTTGTTAGCAATGTTATTGCAATGAATTAAATCAAAATATGACAAGAGGAGATTTTTTTGTGAGAAAATTATATATATACATTTTCTGTTTTAATAATTACACTGTTTGCAAAAAGTTTTAAAATATACATGAGGAGAGCAATAATTATTAAAAGTTTCTTACACTGTTGAAAAGTGTTTATGATTTGGGCCGTCTGTCTACCTATTTATTTGACGAGCTCTAACTCGCGTAAACATAATCGAATTACATGTAATTGATATACGTAATTGAGGCTTACTACAGTTTGTACGACAAAGTAAATAAAGTGAATAGCACTTATAGTTCGTTTACAGAGACAATCAGGAAAGTGTTTATGATTTGGGCCGTCAGTCTACCTATTTATTTGACGAGCTCTAACTCGCGTAAACATAGTCGAATTACATGTAATTGATATACGTAATTGAGGCTTACTACAGTTTGTACGACAGAGTAAATAAAGTGAATAGCACTTATAGTTCGTTTACAGAGACAGTCAGGAAAGTGTTTATGACTTGGGCCGTCAGTCTACCTATTTATTTGACGAGCTCTAACTCGCGTAAACATAGTCGAATTACATGTAATTGATATACGTAATTGAGGCTTACTACAGTTTGTACGACAGAGTAAATAAAGTGAATAGCACTTACAGTTCGTTTACAGAGACAGTCAGGAAAGTGTTTATGACTTGGGCCGTCAGTCTACCTATTTATTTGACGAGCTCTAACTCGCGTAAACATAGTCGAATTACATGTAATTGATATACGTAATTGAGGCTTACTACAGTTTGTACGACAGAGTAAATAAAGTGAATAGCACTTATAGTTCGTTTACAGAGACAGTCAGGAAAGTGTTTATGACTTGGGCCGTCAGTCTACCTATTTATTTGACGAGCTCTAACTCGCGTAAACATAGTCGAATTACATGTAATTGATATACGTAATTGAGGCTTACTACAGTTTGTACGACAGAGTAAATAAAGTGAATAGCACTTATAGTTCGTTTACAGAGACAGTCAGGAAAGTGTTTATGACTTGGGCCGTCAGTCTACCTATTTATTTGACGAGCTCTAACTCGCGTAAACATAGTCGAATTACATGTAATTGATATACGTAATTGAGGCTTACTACAGTTTGTACGACAGAGTAAATAAAGTGAATAGCACTTATAGTTCGTTTACAGAGACAGTCAGAAAACTCGATTATGACATTTTCTGTGAAATATAACTGCAAGAAGTGAATTTTGAGTTACCTCTTTGAAATTAACTAATTTTTTGTACATTAATTATCGTGTATAAATTTCTTAGACCCTATCCAAGGCTACACACAAGAATTCGAGTACATTATCTTTTATTGATAGAATTGCTGAAAAGGAATTTAAAATTGTGCTATGTGTTTAATAAATGACACACATTTCATTTTAACATACTATGTAGTATAGATACGGGGCTTTACAAAAGAATTCGAATGCTTTTACGGCTATACATGGTAATTGCTCAAATTGGGTTTTTAGATGCTTTAAGCGTTTTCTAAATTGTTACTTTAGTGTAATATTTCATCTTATTAAGCAGTATTTGACTTTATTAGGATCATGTTGGAAAGTGTTTCAAAATCTATATTTGAAGCTTGATTTTTCTTTCTAGTTTTTTAAAAACTAATTTAAGAGCATAGGTGGATTTTCGGAATATTAACATTATTTTATTTTAAAATTGCCTAAATATACTTATTTTTAACAATATAAAAAGAATACAACTTAGTAGGTAGGTTTAGTAATTCTGATCTACAAGAAAAAAAATATGATGTTTATTTTATGTAACAGAAAATATTAAAAAGTATCTCATTGACTTATTGATCTATATTATTGACCTTATTGATCCTTCTTTCAATTTGCATATAACTAACATGCAAGAAAAGTGGCACAACTCGAAAGAAATAAATTTTACAGAATAAGCAAAAGAAGACTGGCGTATTTTTTAATGCAAAATAAAATTGTAGCTCTTAGCTTTGAAAGCAACGGTAAGAATGCGCATAAAGACATAATAACAAAAAATATATAAAATGTCTTGTTAAACTTATTGATTTATCTTATTACGACCTTATTTATCCATCTTTCAATGTACATATAGCTAGCTCGCAAAAAGGTGACACGCCTTACAAAAGTAAATTTTACAGGACAGGCAAAAGAAGATTCGCGTGTTTTTGATGTAATAAAAAATTGCAGCACATTTTTAGATCTGCATGCAGCAGTAAAAAATATGTGCATAAAAATGTAATAACAAAAAATATTAAAAATTTCTTTCTGAACTTGTTGATCTATATTGTTGAACTATTTTTCAATTTATAAATTGCTCACACGCAAGAAATATGATACATCTACACAAAAGTAAATTTCACAGGGCAGGCAATTCACATATATTTTATGTAATATAAAATTATAGCACTTTACTCTGCATACAGCGGTAAAAATGTTCATAAAAGCGTAATAACAGCAATTATTAAAAATATCTTACTGAACCTTATTGTTCTATATTATTGACTTAATTAATCCACCTCTAAATTTACATATCACCCACTGCAACAAAAGTGACGCGTCTCCAAAACAGTAAATTTAACATTTCCAAAAAAAAAAAAAAAAAAAAAGATTAGTTTCTTTCTTTACTTAAAATTGTAGCATTTAGCAAAATGTGCATAAAAGCGTAGTAACAGAAGATATTGAAAATATTCCACTAAACTTATTGACCTTTATGTTCCATTTTTCAATTTATATATCACTTACACGCAAGAATAGTGACATATCCCCAAAAAAGTAAATTTCATAGGAGAGGCAAAAGAAGCTTTGCGTGTTTTCGAAGCAACATAACACTGCAGCTCTGCATGCAGCAGTGAAAATGTGAATAAAAACGTAATAACAAAAAGTATTAGTAATATCTTATTGAACTTATTGATCTATATTATTGACTTATCGATCTATATTTTTTACCTATTGATCCATCTTTAAACCTGCGTATCACTCACATGCAAGAAAGTGAAAAAACTTGACAGAAAAAAATTTCACAGGATAGGTAAAAGAAGATTCGCGTGTTTTGGAATGCAAGATAAAATTGCACTTTTTAGCTCTGAAAGCAACAGTAAAAAGTGCATAAAGACGTAATAGCAAAAAATATAAAAAATATCTTTCAAAGCTTATTGATCTATTTTGTTATAGCCTTATTGATCCATCTTTAAACTTACATATCGCAAACCCACAATAAAACTGACATGTCTTGACAAAAGTAAATTTCACAGGACAGGCAAAAGAAGATTCACGTGTTTTTGATGTAATAAAAAATTATCGCGCTTAGCTCTGCATGCGGCGGTAAAGATGTGCATGAACGAATAATAACAGAAATTATTGAAATATATCTTATACAACTTATTGATCTATATTATTGACTTTATTGAACCATCTTTCAATTTACATATCGTTCACCTTCAAGAAATATAATACATATCGACAAAAGTAAATTTCACAGGACAAGTAAACGAAGACATTCGCGTGTTATTATTGTATTATAAAATCATAATACTTAGCTCTGAATGCAGCAGCAAAAATATTAATAAAATCGTAATAACAGTATGTATGGAAAATATCTTGCTGTTCTATATAGTACCTGTACCCTATATGGACACCCTAAGGAAAATGATTTTTTTTTCACCCCCGTATACACGTCATAGGACTCTAAAAATGTATGACCACTATCTTTGGACTATTGGCTATCATTATAAAAATTAGAGACCTTGTAATTATTCAGATTTAATTTAAATCATAAAAACAAAAAATGTTTACAAGTGTCCATATAAGGAACTACCTGTCCCTATTAGGGACAGGTATTTCCTTATTCATTTTCTACACAGTGTGTATGGAAGAGCCACTTTTCTAAGGGATTTTAGAGGAGAGGGAATACAAAAATGTATCTTAAAGTATTCGGAAGAGGAGGGGGGACAGTAAATATCTTCAGAACATGCATTTTAGAAAGGGGAGGGGTCATTCTCGGTTTTTACCCTTCGAATACCCCTGCCTCTCAGTTACTAGTAAATATTATGAAATAATATTGTTGGTTTTGTTTAGCTTTATTGCATCTGTCTGCGAATTTACGTCTGTTATTACTCAGTCCTCACAGCATGGACAAATAGAAACATTTTCACCATGGGCAGTAAGTCCCACATAATCCTCATGAACATATCTGCCACATGTGATGCATGGCCGCATGTTTGAAAAAGCATCAATACTACAAAAACAGCAATACCAGCTCTCCTTTGTTGAGGAAGTCATACCATTGGTACCTACGATTTCGCCAACAGATATCCTACTGGGAGGGGGGGGGGCTTCTTTTTATTTTTCTGCAAGGGTTTTTTGGAGGAAGATTTTTGGGAGATTGTTCAAATGGCATCTTGTTGAACAAAGATTTTACCAGTTGATGCCTTTTCAATTTATTGCTTGGCAACGTTGAATTTTCTTCTTTCTTACAGTTGTAGTCGATGGGGTCATAAGCTGTCCATATTGAGAACCGGGCGTAGTTTTACTAAATCTTGTAACAAATAAAAAAGGAAAATATTTAAAGCAAAATATGCACTAGCAATCGAAAATATAATTTATTAGTTTTCTAAAATACTCCACTTTTCAACATTTAATGTAATTTTATCATATCTAATAAGAATTTAAGATTACAAGTACTTAAGATCAGCACATCTCGAAACAACAAGTTTCCTCCTAAATGGCGAACAACGCGCTTTTTTACACTTTCCAGTCTTAATTATCTTTTCAACTGGTTTTCTTCGCGAAAATGTTGAGCCATCTCTCGATCAATATTATTACCTTTAAAAATATTAGGGGTGTCCATATTGAGAGCCCTGTCCATATAGGGTACAAATACCTTATTATTCACTCTATTGATTCATCTTCCAACATGCATATCGATCACTTGCAAGAAAAGTGACAAATCTCCATAAAAATAATTTTCAAAGTAAAAAAAGAAAAAAAATCTCCATTTTTTTCTTTTTGTTTAATATAACATAAAATTGTAGCACATAGCAAAATGTGCCTAAAAGGATAATAACAGAAAATATTGGAAATGTTCAATGAAACTTATTAATCTGTCTTATTGACCTGATCCATCATCGCGCACGTGTAAGAATAGAGACACATTCAAAAAAAAAAAAAAAAAGTAAATTTTACAGCACAGGAAAAAGAAGCTTCGCGTGTTTTCGAAGCAACATAACATCGTAACTCTGCATGCAACAGTGAAAATGTCCATAAAAGCGTAATAAGAGAAAATATCAAAAATATCTTACTGAAATTATTGACATTATTGATTTATTTTTCAAATTACATTGTGCTCACCTGTGGCGTCCGAACTAATAGGGACGTGTGAAAAGTAACTGTTTTTTATTTGTTATCAGAAGTTGTCATTGAGAAAAAATGGATGCTTTGAAAATCAAAAGAACTCCTCTTAGATCTGGATTTACGAAAACTTATAATGCTTTAAATGAAGCTTTAAACGACGCAACTCCAGATACTAATTTAATAGAGAATTTAATGTGTCAACTGGAAGATAAAAGCACAAGATTGCGAGCTGTAGATGACGAAATTTTGAATTTTATGTTGACAGAGAAAGTTGTAGAAAAAGATTATTCTAAAGAATTTGAAGCTTGCGAAGAGTATACAGAAAAATTTATTGCTATAAAGCAAAAAGTAAAGACATTTTTGGTGAAGCCTATCGAAGAACAACTCCGATCGCAGAATTATACGGATGTTGAAAGAACACTGTCGCGACCACTTCGCTTACCAGAGATAAGTTTACAGCCGTTTGATGGCGATGCAAGATTATGGTTAACCTTTTGGAATTCATTCAGTAAAATTCATGAAGACACCACTTTAGATGACCATTTGAAATTTGTTTATCTTTTACAGGCGATAACGCCGAAATCCAAAGCAGCACAGATAGTAAATAGTTATCCGGTTTCAGCTGATAATTATCCAAAAGTAATTCTACATCTGAAAGAAAGGTTTGGCAGAGAAGATACACTTATTGAGATATATGTTAGAGATCTTCTTCAATTAGTTTTAAATAATAATCAATCATCAAGCAAGAATTTCAATTTATCGTCGTTATATGATAATCTAGAGACAAAACTTAGGTCTCTAGAATCATTAGGTGTCACAGAAGAAAAGTATGCCAGTATACTTTTCCCACTTGTAGAATCTTGTCTACTTCATGATGTCCTTAAAATCTGGGAAAGACAGCGTGAGAAGACTGCTCAAGGTAAGAATCAATTAAATTCTATCCTTGATTTTTTGAAAAATGAAGTTATTGCGGAAGAGCGGGTTCTTTTGGCTCATTCCAATCTTGGTTTTGAAAACCCAAAGAAATATCATAAATGTAATAATGAATATAATTCAATGCCAACTGCCACAGATTTATTTATAAATAATAAGTCTAATAAGAATTTAGTTAAAAAACGTGAAGATTTATGTATATTTTGTGACAAGTGTCACTTATCAGAAAAATGTTTTAAAGCTAGTTCGCTTTCTTTTGATGAGAAACGTAACTTAATTTTGAAGAAAAAAGCTTGCTTTGTTTGCCTGAAGAAAAACCACATTTCACGCAATTGTAACTCTAAAATTAAATGTTCGAATTGTGGTAAAAGACATTTTTCAATATTATGTCAAAATGTTTTAAATGAAGGTGGTAATGTGTCGTTAGAAAGTCATAAACATGAATCAGGGAGTAGTGACACTGTTTTAACTACTCAAGCTTCGGATCCTACTGTGTTACTCCAAACTTTGAGTGTCCGTGTAAAGCACAATGGAAAAGAGAAAATCGTGCGTGGAGTTATTGACACAGGATCCGAACGTTCCTATTTATCACGAGATGTAATTAAATATTTGAATTATAAAAGTATTGTTGAAATTAAATTAATTCACACATTATTTGGTAATATTGAAACAAGTGAAACAAAGCATAATAAGTATCGAATTCACTTAAGTAGCATAGACAATAGTTATAAATGTGATATGCATGTTTTAGATGTTCCTGTTATTTGTTCTAAAATACGAAAAGTGCCAACTGGGCCTTGGTTATCATAATTAAATAAATGTGGCATTAAAATTTCTGATGTTGAAAATAGTTCATGTGAAACCGAAAATGAAATTAAATTATTGATTGGTTCTGATGTGGCTGGAAAATTACTCACCGGAAATATTAAAGTTTTAGAAAGTGGTCCGGTTGCGGTAAAAACCCATTTGGGATGGACACTAATGGGAAAAATTCCAAGTATTAAATCAGAAACAAATAAGGCTGCTATGATTATTTCATCACTTTGGAACAATTGTTCCGTTACTGATTTGTGGAAGCTGGATATTATGGGTATAACGGATCCAGTTGAATCCAAAACTAAATCGGAAATTCATGAAGAAACTATGCAGCATTTTAAGAGTAATATAAGAATAGATTCAGAAGGGAGATACGAAGTAGCATTGCCATGGGTGCTAGATAAAGCTTGCTTACCTAACAATAGAGAATTGGCCGAAAAGCGGCTTGCTACAACGAGGAAAAAGTTAATTAATTTAAATAAAATTGAGGTATATAGCGAAGTATTTGATTCGTGGATAAATGCAGGAATAATTGAAAGGGTGGTTGATAATAAAGAAACTAAAGTACATTATTTGCCACACAGACCTGTATTTAAAGAATCGAGTGAAACTACTAAAGTTAGACCAGTTTTTGACGCTTCGGCTAATGTTAAAGGTTCCCCTTTTCTAAATGATTGCCTAGATAAGGGATTAAATTTGATTGAAATGATTCCTTCTATATTGCATCGGTTTCGGAAATATCCTGTTGGTGCAGTATCCGATATAGAGAAGGCATTTCTAAAAATTAGTATTAAAGAAGATGATAGAGATTATTTGAGATTTCTATGGGAAACATTCGTTTTGAATCGTGTAGAAGAAATCAGATCCTTAACTCAAAAGAACCAATGGCGACACATTGCAGGAAAATTTAATCCGGCAGATATCCCTTCCAGAGGTTGTTCGATTGAACAATTTTTAGAACTAAGATGGTGGGAGGGACCGGATTGGTTGGCTCAACCTGAATATACTTGGCCTCAAAGTGTCGAAATTCCCGATGAAGAAATTATTAACTCTGAAAAACGGAAAAGTGTCATTTCAGCAATGAACAAGAACACAGAATCTAGTGATTGGTATTATCGACGGTTTTCATCTTTCAAGAAAATTATAAGATTGATCGCCTGGATTTTAAGATTCTTAAACAATTTAAGAAATCCTAATTCAAAAGAAGTTTCTGAACTTACGTGTTTGGAATTAGAACAAGCCGAAAGAAAATTGATAATTTTGATTCAGAAAGACAGATTCAACGAGAAAAATAATCAGAAGATACGTAGCTTAAGACCAATCCTAGATGAAAATGGTATTATAAGAGTGAAAACGCAAGTTATTTATAGAGAAGATGCTTTCAATTTTAAATATCCTGTTCTTTTGCCTTCTGACCATCCTGTAGTCCACTGCCTGATCTCCTGGAAACACCAAGAGCTTTTGCATGCAGGAGTGGCTCTTATGATGACATCGTTACGAGAAGACTACTGGATCGTAAAAGCTAGGAAAACTATTCGAGCAGTAGTACAGAAATGTGTACGATGCAGAAGATTCAGTGCACAAAAGACAGAATCGATTTCTATTGCATTACCAGCAGAAAGAGTTGAAGACGCAGCGGTGTTTCAGATAATTGGAGTTGATTTAGCCGGCCCATTATATTTAAAGAATGAGGAAAAGGCTTGGATTGTTCTGTACACTTGTGCAGTGTATAGGGCCATACACTTAGAATTAGTTACGTCATTATCTACAGATGCTTTCCTCCAATCTTTCAGGCGTTTTATAGCGCGAAGAGGAAGACCAACCACCGTGTATTCTGATAACGGCGGAAATTTCGTCGGGGCAGACACAGCATTTTCAGCCATAGATTGGGAGCAAATCTCTGCCGTTGCAGCAACACAAAAGATTCGCTGGAAATTTAACCCACCTACCGCTGCCTGGTGGGGCGGTTGGTGGGAGCGATTGATACAAATGGTGAAACGCATCCTGAGAAAAGTTCTAGGTAGAGCTTCATTATCCTACGAAGAACTGCTCACAGTGCTCTGTGATTGTGAACAAGTTGTGAATGCTAGACCTCTAACTTATGTTACTGAAGATGCGAACGATCTAGCACCGTTAACACCATCAATGTTTTTTACAGGACATAAGATCTTCAGATGTGAGAGATTTTGATGCAATTGACGCGCAAGAATTAAATAAAAGAGTTAAGTATAGGTAACATGTTCGAGAACACTTACGTAAGCGATTTCGTATTGAATATTTAGGACAATTGCGCCAGCAAAGTTCTTTGCAAAAGAATGTCAAGCAACTGACCGTTGGTGATGTCGTACTCGTAGAGTCTGATAAGAAACGTGCCTATTGGGCTTTAGCCCGAGTGCAAGAACTTATTTCTGGTAAAGATGGCCACCCAAGAGTTGCACGATTAAAAACTGAAAATGGTGAACTTTTGAGACCTGTCCAAAAACTGTACAATTTAGAGATTCCAAAAGAACTTTCTAGTGATCCAGTATTAAGAACGAGAAGTGGCAGAATAGTGACTGTCCCAAAACGTTATTAACTTTAAATACTGTTTCAACAAAAAACTTTATTCTTATTTTTTAGTATATTTCATAGTGTTAATTTGAAACACTCACCCGCAAAAAAAGTCTCACATCTCGACAACAGTAAATTTCACAGGACAGGCAAAGAAGATTCGCATGTTTTTGGTGCAACATAAAATTGTCGCACTTAGCTTTGCATGCAGCTGTAGAAATGTGCATAAAAGTGTATAATCCTTAAGAATGAAGACGTAGAAGAGTTTTGAAGGGTTGAGAAAGTTTGTTTTATCATACAATTTTTCCCCTTTTTATAATTACGCGTGAATATATAACCTAAAAAAATACAAGACCTATTAGTGGAATAAAATGCAACATTAATTTTTGTGAGTGTGTTACAGTCAATCAAGGTAACTTTGGCCTATCAGGATAATTTTGGTCCAAGAGAAAAAACAAGTTGGAAATTGCACGTGCAGCGTAGCAAACGAGGTGCGTTCGTACTATAACGAAGTTTTAAAAATATTACTCTCATATATCAATCTCATAAAATTGTAAATAGTGAATTACAATTAAAACGCTCATCAAACAATGTTCTCCCTATAGCATTATGTAATGGAATACTTTTGTGTAGCTATGTAAATCAACAACAAATGTTCTTTGCATCACAAATTGTGTAAAATGTATATTATAATATGTTCTTTATAGTTGCATATAAATTTTATTAAGTTCGAATGAGTGCAACACCATTAAAATGCATTTGAAACATTTTCCCCCATTGACCGTAATGTAACGGAATACTTTTGATTGTCCCTGTAATTGATCTATGCATCCGAATTTCATAAAACTTGAAATAATTCGACAAAATTATGTAATAACTATGTATTTTAAATTTCAAACGTATAAAATACATTTGAAACTTTTTCCCCATTGACTATAATGTAATTGAATAATTTTGATTGCCCCTTTAATTGATCTATGCACCCGATTATCAAAAAATTTGAAATGACTCGACAAAATTATGTAATAATTATGTATTTTAAATTTCAAGCGATTCGGTTGGGTAGTTTTTGCGTTGTTATATGCGGACGGACGGACGGACAGACGGACAGACAGACAGACGGACGGACTGAGCGACAACAATAGGTGCTACGTATTTACATAATTACGAACGCACCTAAAAGGATTAAATCCGCTTCATCACTTGAGTTAACGGAAAAGTTTTAGTCCCAAAATATAGATAGTAGCACTAGTGTGAATTCTGCAGTTCACTGGAAATAATTTGTCAAAGTTCCACCATGGTAGAATGAACCAAAGTTCCGTAAAGTTGGAGCAAAGTTACAATGGCTTAAAGCTACTTTGATTGACAATACTTTTCTTGCGGGTGAGCGATATATGGGCCATTTTCAAATTTCGCTTACATATGCTGTCTCAGAGTAAAAAGAAGAAATATCAAACATAAATTACTATTTAAAGTTTTGATTTCAGTATGCATGAGCTAAAGAAGGTTATATTGAACATTTCTAACATGAAAAATTTTAAAAATCAATAAAATTTTTTGAGATATAAATTTTTAAAATTTTTATTCTAAGCAAAAATGCCCGCCCCATTCCAAGTTTTATGTTTTAAGCTGTGTTTTTTTAATTTGAGCTAACTTTTTCAAATAAAAAGGCTTTAATTATTTTAAATATGTACTGTTAGTGTTCTATATTAATGAAAAAAATTATTACAAAAGATATATTTTTAAAGAAATTAACAGAAATCTTTTGTCCATCACTTTTTGTCAAGTCCGTTACCTTGGGATTATTTTAGTCAAAATAGGTTTCGAATGCTGCCTAAAGTTAGCAGAAAATATTCGGCGATATAGTTAAACTATTCAAGTAACTATTACTTGCCATTTTTTACTCTTCAATTGTGAAGCAATGTAATAGTGGCAAGAATAAGCTTTTATCAAGGTTGATATTTTTTTTCAATGTCAAGTCTGTTACCGTAAATTTTAATATTAAAATAATGCTTTTTGCACTTTTTTATTAAATATTGTTTACTAAATAGTTTCAGAAGTATGTGTATTATTATCTAAGTTATAAATTATACAAGCTAGCTCATTTCTAATAGTTTTATTTGAAATGTCGCATTTATTATTCCATCATTGTGACACATAACAACACATAATCCAAAACGTAAAATAACAAGTAAATATTCCATCGCAGATAAAATTTTAAACTAAAAAACTTTCTAAAGTCTTTATGTCATTATTTTTTGACATTATTTGTTCAGAGCATTCTCTAATACAATATGTTTTCACTGTCATTCTTCTACATTTATTACTTTTCATCTGGGCTCATTTGCGTCCAAGTACTTCGGAAGTTAACAACAGAAAACTAGAAAACCGCTGTTGTCATAACAACCTTTAAAAGTAGGATAGTCAGAGTGGAGGGTGGAGGTGCCAGGAATTGTGTCCCGGTGAGAGACGGGGAAGAGAACTTTTCAAGTCACTGTGGGAAATATCGATTACATATTAAAAGTCGAAGTTGTTGGCGAGGACAAAAGACGAAAATATATGCAATTTCTAGACTTAAAAATGTATACACATTCACACACACACACGCATATATACATCGCTTATTTGCAAAAGTGACACATCACGACAAAAGTAAATTTTACAGAAAAGATAAAAGAAAATTCCCATGATTATTCTGTTGCTTGAAATTACAGTACTTAACTCTGCATGCAGGAGTAAAAAAGCGCACGAAAGTGTAAAACTCTTAAGAATGAAGACATATCATATGGTTTAGAGGGTTGAGTAAATTTACCTCCCAACACAATCCCCCCCTGTTCTGTGGCCACGGATGGACAAACAGCATAATAAAGTGATTTTCGGTATAACTACACTTATGAAACTTTTTGTGTAGGAAGACAGATCTATTAGTGGAATAAAATGCAAAATGAAATTTTGCGAGATGTGTCTCTTTTCTTGAGGGTGAACAATATATATATTTAAAGATAGAAAACCAACGATTATAAATGCACAAATAAAGTATGAGAAGGTAGCAAATAGCTATTTCGAATCTACTATCGAGATTCTTCAACAGTGCAAAACTCAGCGAGCTAAAAAATAGCAAAACTGAGCAAAAAGACAGAGAGACGCAGGCTTATATACCCGCTATGGCAACAATCCCGCCTAAAGAAAAGCAAGAGAAGAAAGCAGCCAAAACAACTGGATGGACAAGTAGCGACATCTATCGGAGAACAAACAAAACTAAAACTAAAAAGCGAGTGAAAAAAAGTATTAAATTAAAGATTTCCAAATACTTGGAAAATAAGGAGTACTAGATAAGTCATTGACTAAGGAGTGAGAATTTTTTATGATGTGGTAAGCTTCCCAAAAATCAAGATCAAGAATGGAAGGACATTTAATGGATGATGGTGGCTGAAGAAAAATTAAACTTATGTTGTGAAGACCAACAATGTTGAGCAATAGAGGAACGTTTAAGCTCTTGTTTTTGACATACCTTTTATGTTCCATTAAACGAAATCTGAGAGCACGTTTAGTCTGACCAATATAAGAAAGACCACATTGGCAAGAAATTTGGTAAATACCAACAGCTATTTTAATATTTTAATATATATATTGGTTCATTTACCTATGGTCGATTTTTCACAGTGAATAAGCACGGATATGTTTGCTATTCCTATAAATATTTGTATGTAGAATATGGGCCGATTAACTTGTTCCATTACGACGCAAATTATGACGTTGAGAGTGTTGTATTAGAAAATTTAACTCGGGACCTAACTGCTTGTCATTGAAACTTAATTTATTTTTCACGGTTCAGGTATAAAGTAGTCGCGAGTTTGCCAAAAGTCCGAGAAACCATATTGTTCTTGACTCATCATATTTTGATTTTGTTGGAGCAGGCTCAAAACGCTGCAAAATCTGAGCTCTCTGGAGGAGCACAAAAGTTTTTTAAAGAATTTAGGAGATTTTCCAGCAAAGGGTGAACAAGTCAAAATAGGGGATTTCTCCAACTGTGATTGGTTTCCTCTATTTCTATTGATAGATTTTCTGAGGTGACACAAATCTCACTTCAGCTTGATATTGATTTATCAGTTTCAAAAAATTCTTTCACACATTACTTATTATTTTTCATATTATTATTTATTTATTTGTTTATTTCATGTTATTTGTTTTTAACTGACGTTATTTTATATCCACTACTAAGCTCATTTGTGTCCAAGTACCTCAGAAATTAACAACAGAAAAGAAGAAAAACCTTTTTGTCATAACAAGACTACTTGATAGGGATATATAATAAATCTCCTTTTTTATAACAATCGCTAACGAGATTTCTCAAGATGGAAGGTGGAGGTGCCAGAGAATGTATTACGGTTAAATAGAGGAAAACTTCTCAAGCCTCATTCTGAAGGAAATATAGATTAGATATTAGAAGTAAGAATCGTTGACGAGACCATAAAGCAAAAACATAAGTAATTCACCATCCTCGGGTATTATAATAAAATTTTTAAACAGTACGAAAAGAAATTATTAAAAGAATAAAATACATAAAGAATAAGGTGATTATTTTTACAATTAATTAAAGCACTATAAAATCGAACTGTCATTTTAGCACTTTATAACATAGCTAACGAAGCGAGGGCAGAGTGAAAAAACTCCAAGCCGGGGATCGAATCCGGAACTCTTAGAATAGTACTCCAAGTGTTCTACCTTTTAAGCTACGAGGACGATTTCCAGTTTAGTATCTCTCACTCACATATGTTGGTAAAGCTGCAACTACATCACAAGATAGAATTCAATAATTGAAAAGCATTTACGAATTTGTTTTGTATTCGTATATTTTGTATACGAATTAGTTTTGTTATCTGTTTTACGTTTATACTGTCTTGTAATCTAACTTACATAAATGTACACGGACTGCTATGCAATTGACATGTGTTATTGAGTTTTACAGTGACACGTTTGGTAATAAAAAGGAAGAGTGTGGTTTTTATAGTTCATTTACAGGACATTTAAAAAGGTTTGTTGCATATGGTCTGTGGGGGAAAAACCTTTAGCAATGAATTTTAATGATTTAGTCTGCCATTGAGGCGTACTACAATATAATTACTGTAAAATATGACGTGCATTGCATTTATTATTCATTGAGAGGAAATAATAAAAATAATTTGATTACAATAAGCGACCTTTAGCATATACACGATAATTGCTAGAACTGAGATTTCCGCTGTGATACTGTTTTTTGGTTTTTTAATTTAACTAATATTTTGGATATTACTTCATGTATAAAAATTCTAGATCATATACAGGGCTGCAAAGAGCAATTCCAAGTCATTTCTATTTATTGTTGGGAATTGCTGACAAAGAATTTCCAACTGTACTATGCCTTTAAATTAAATTTAAGCTAACAATATTTTAAATGTAGTATACACACAAATATTTAGATCATATACATTTCTCCACAAAATACTTGAATGTTTCTCTGAGAATATATGATAATAGCTGAATTTCGAATCGCAAATGTGTTATGCGTTTTCCAAATTATTTACTTAAACATCATCTTTCCCCTTATTAAAAAGAAGTTTTCTTGTACTATTAAGAATATGCTGAAAGTATTTCATATTATATGCTTCACGCGTCATTGTACTTTCTTCTTTAAAATTAATTACAAATGTGTTCTGTTAGCTCTAATGATGTTTACAACTTCAACAGAATATACTTTTACTAAAAAATAGATAAAACTGCGTAAGAATGTTTAAAATTATCAAAAAAAAAAACCTTAAGACAGATTTTATCAAGCTATAAAAACCGGGAACATGCCCCAAAATGAGCACGTCTCATCTCTTTAACATCTCTTTGCGTTTTAGCTGCTTAAAATGTCAATCAGGAAATATGATATTACTTACCACAAATAAAATATAGAATTAAATAAAAAAAAGTTTTATAATAATTCAATTTTTTTAGCCCTATCAGCGTCTTGCAAATGATTAAAATCATAATGGTGTTTTCTCTGCATTTTGTTTTATTTGCTCAGAAAGTATAATTATTTCCACATTATATATATTTATATAGACTAAATTACAAACATGAATGTAATTCTTGAGAGTATTAATCATTCTTCAATGTATTGAAAATGCGTTAAATCTATTGAGTTATGTAATTTTAAATATTGTTTATATTGCAGTGAAACCTGGAGCTTAGTGAACGGAAAATTACGTTTCGAACACTCAGAGGGTTAATAATTTTATCTATTGTTCTACACAATTATCAAAATGCCACATTCATAGCTATGTATAATAATACAGTATCCCGAAACCAAGTTGATTGTTACAAAAAATATACGAATTTGAAATAAAATTTTAGAACAGTGCATAGATATAGTACCATGTAAATTATTCAAAAAGTGGAAAATATCAAATAAATATTTGGCGGACAACATATTTTTATGCTGAAAAATAATTTTTGGAACATTACTTTTTATCACTCCTTACAAATAAGATTTATTTTATTATTATTTTTTTTTTTCATAGTCACTCTCTCATATCCATTACTGGACAGCTGGAGTCATTTGCGTCCAAGTACTTCCGAAGTTAAGAGAAAACTGGAAAACCGCGGTTGTCATAACAACCTACAAATAGGATAGTCAAGGTGGAGGTGGAGGTGCAGCGGATTGTGTCCCGATTAGAGAGATGAGAACTTTTCAAGTCACACTCCGTAAGAAATATCGATTACATATTAGAAGTCGGATCGTTGACAAAGATATCAGACGGAAACATATGTATTCCGTGACTACAGGTGAGATAAATTACGTTAGAACTCGTGAAAGCATGAAGAAAATTCCATATGTTAACAATAAATGTGTATCAAAACTTAACGAGCAAAATAAATATTTATTTATTTTAATAAATAATAATTAGAAATTGATTAAATCCTAATTCAATAAAAATTTTGGAAAAGTGTTATATTTTATTTATTTTATTTTTTTCGATTATTTCAAAGTTGTTCTTCCTTGTTGTCTATTATGAGTAGTATTAAAAAAAAATACGCAGAAAAAATGGTGTTCTCGCAAAATATCCTTATTAGATCATGTGATACACACACATATGTATATGCATAATTGTTTACTTAAAAAAATCTTAAAAACAGTGAAATATTTTTTTTTTTTTTTTTTTTTTTTTTTGGGCACAGCATAGTTTTTACTGGGACAACAATACTTTCTACCTTCAGTATATTATCTCTTAAACTTAACTTACGAATAAGAAAACTATATAACGATATTTATATGATAAGAATATAAGAATATAAGCAATAATAATAATTATCAGTATGATTTATGATTATAATAAAGTATCCTTTTGACACTATATTACCTTCATAAGAGCTAGGTGCTTATGTAGCAAAATATATTCCCAAAAATAAGTGATAATATATTATCCTTTCAAATATCATATCAAATAAATATCTGACCGAAGACAAAATTTTGTACTAAAAATAAGCTTTTAGAAATTTCTTTTTATAAGTTCTCACACACAGAATTTTTTTCATATTCACTCTTCCATATCCATTACTGGACAGCTGGAGTCATGTCATAACAACCTCCAAATAGGATAGTCAAAGTGGAGGGTGGAGGTGCAGCGGATTGTGTCCCGATTAGAGAGATGAGAACTTTTCAAGTCACACTCCGTAAGAAATATCGATTACATATTAGAAGTCGGATCGTTGACAAAGATATCAGACGAAAACTTATGTATTCCGCGACTATAGATGAGGTATATTATGTTAGAAATGGAAAAATATTTTTGTGGACAATAAATGTGTATCAAAACATAATGAGCAAAATAAATGTTCTTTTTTTATTAAATAAAAAATAGTGATTATTAAGTCGCAATTCAGTAAAATTTTTAAAAGAGGTATATTTTTTTTCGATTATTTTTAAGGGTTGCTTATTATGATCTGTATATATATATTCTATTAACTAGTATACAAAGCACATCTGATGAATTTGTATGCTACTTATAGAATTAAGGCTTTCACATTATTGTTCACCCTGTTTGTCTATTTATCCATATTTATTTATGTCTGTATTTGTAATTTCAATTTTATTATAAGTATATATATATAATTCTAAATTCACCATGAAAAATTGTAGCTCTATTGGCGCTAAAAGCAGCTCATAAATAATGCTACAAATTATATTTAATATTTTAAAAATGCACGTTATGCTAATTAACCAAAACAAAACAATAAAATATACACCCCTCCCCGAGAATTTAATGAAGATGGAAAAATATGTATGACAAAAGCGCAGTAAATGCAGCTTTAAAATATGAATTTATTTGCATTTTTAAAATATGAAATACATATATATATATACGCAGAGAAAAAACAGCGTTCTCACAAAATATCTTTAGTAGATCATATTATATACGTAAATATATAATTGTTTACCAAAGTAATACTTAAACCAGTTAAATAGGAATGTTATTGGCACAGTATAATTTTATTGGGACAACAATACCTTCAATGCTGAATATATTATCTACCATACTTCAATTTAACTTACTAATAAGAAACTTTATAACGATATTTACATAATAATAGCATAAGAAATTAAGAAATAATAATAATTATGAGTTTAATTACAATAAAATATCCTTTTGACACTAGACCACCTTCATAACAGTGTAACTAGGTTCTTATGAAGCAAAATATAGTTCCAAAAGTCAATTATAAAAGATATTAGAAATATTTTTGTTTTACTTAATTAGAAAAAAACGCTTAGTACCTTAAAAAAGGAAAAAGAAAATCTAAATAAACTGCGGTTATTTTTCTCATCTCATATGATGTATTGTATATAACTCATTTAAAATACTTTTTTCCAATCAACACAGCGAGAATTTTTTTACATTTTATATTTTAAAGTACTTCTGAAAAATTATTTATATTTTTCACAAAGTGATGATAAAAATGGAAAACTAATACTTTATCAGCGTTAATTTTTTATTCTATAACTGAAGTACTCAACTTTCCATTATATCATATTTACACAACCTTTTTTTCCTTCCTAAAAGTACCTTAAAATTTTGTAAACTCATTTTAAAAGTACATCGTTTTTCTTTTTTGCGAAAGAAAAAGAAGAAAACATACAAAAAATTCAGCAGATGTTTATGAAATTCTTTCCTTAAAATTCTAAAACCGTAGAAGTTATTGAAATCGTGCACAAAAACATTCCTCCATCCAAACTGACACATGTTTCAATTTTTAATATTCTTTAAGATGTTGCTAAAAAACATACTGACACACACAGGAGAAAAAATGAAGTTTGTGATGTTTCAGCAAAACACTATCAAAATTTCAAATATTGAATTTCGGTAAATCAAAATTTCGTATGTTTAAGAAAGTTCCATTAGTTTCACAAAAGATTCGAAAAAAGTTTATTTTTCCATTCTTTTATTGTACTTTCATTTTATTTATTTATACATTTTTTGTTTTTTTGTCTTTTGGCACTCGAGCAGTTGCATAAACAAACTGCAAAACATATGTTGAAAAATGCTCGCATGTAGAAAAAAAGTATATCTTTATTTTTATTTTTAAGGACTATATTTTATATTCGAGCGAAATTTATTAGCATTCGTCGGTTAACATTTGTTTCAAAAATACAGATGTTCTTACATTATAAACAGGTTATCCTAAAATACCCAGAAATGTTTTAAAATTTTGTAACATGTAAACGGTGTCAAGTATTGAAGATATTCTTGTACAAGAGCAACATGTGAAATAAGTAATGTCTTTATTACATTTCCTTGTTTTAATTGCAAATATCACCGATAGATGAAACTGCACAGTCCATAACTTTACATATAATATGATTTCGGTTCTTCACACTGCCTACCCGTAAGACATGGTGACGTCGCTACAACGTCGTTGTGAAGTCACATTGTGACTTTGTGACCATCGATTGTTGATGTGACGTCACGTGACGTTGATGTGAAGTCACAGTGACTAAAATGTGAAGTCGTTATGACCGTTTTAGAGCTTTTTTGTGACGTCACGTTGTGACCACTTTGCGACATCACAATGTGACCAATTTGTGAAAAGTGTGTCATTTGTGACTACTTTGACATTAAAATTGTGACGAAACTGTGACAAAAGCGACGATATTTAAATTGCCAGAAATATGTTTTTTGAAGTAAATAACATGTTTTGAAGAATATTTGTAATTTTCTAAAAATTTTTTAGAAAGTCACATCTTAGTCACAATGTGACGTTACTGAGCGGTGGCATCTTCATCACAGATGTGATGTGACCAAAGTGACTCACAGTGACGTCACTGTGACCATGCATGCTATGAGGGTAACTGTTTAAAAATAAAAGAAAAAAGAGAAAAAGAATTACATTATGAAATTGTAAGATGATTTTTAGCATTATCAGTTGAGTAAAACAAATCAGAAAGTGTTATAACAGATGGATCAGAGAGTTTCGTTTAGTATTTCTTCCAAAACAACTTATTCTTTAATTAATAAATCCAAATTGTTAGTTTATAACTATCAATTTCTTACATAGATGATAGCAGCAATAAATATTCGATTTTAAAATAATTTTAAAGGGAAATTATTTACTTTATTCAAATTAAAAATGTTCAAATAAAGTTATTTAAATAAACTCCAAAGTTTAAAATTTTTAAATCCGAAAAAAAAGAGCGGAGATATAAATAAACTTTTAAAAAGATCTTAATTAAAATTTTAATAAACCTTTAAACTCCGCCTGTAGACCAAGCCGGCAGGGTTTTTTTTCCCCCAAACATAACACATTTTTCTTTTAAACCGTCATGTAGGAAAGGGGGAGGACCTTAAAATGCAATTTGTTTCAAAACGGTATCTCAATTGATTGCTTTACTAAATTTTTTTAAATAATTTTCTAGCAAGATTTTTTTTTTAATCTATCTCTTATCACTTGCAGGCTTTATTACGAAATAACTGTTTTGCAATTAAAACAATATAAGTAGTTCAGAATTTATCTCTTTACAGATTTAAAATGTCATCAATTTATTATATTTAAAAATGACAATTCGTTTGCGTTTCACAGATGCTCCTCCGAGAATATGAAACGCTGTGCAATGAAATTGACATCTTCTCGCATGTTTCAGAGGATGTCAAGAATGTCTTAGAATTAAAAAAAAAGTTTGTTGTTACATTAATTTTTTCGTAAGTTTTAATGACATTTCTGTAATGATGTCAAGTAAATGGATCCATTTTTATGGAAACGAGAGAAAGCGATAGGGTTTATCAGATTTCTTTGTGATCATTTTTCAAACTCAAAGAAATTTTTGTTTGAATAGTTGAAATTAATATTGGGATTGAATATTTTTGAAGGAAATTTCAAGAAATACAAACTTATTTTCACCTGACCAAGCTTAATGAATCAATTCATTAAAAAAAGGTCGTCTGTCGATTGCAACATTGAGATAAATTACATTGACGTAAAATGAAAAACATCGTATCGATTTTATATTATTATTATTTTATTTAAGATAGAAAACAGATTTTCAACTGCTTCTTTAATCTGGCGATATAAAATTATCGCAAAAACGTTAAAAATGTTTTAACGAAAAAAATATATATATTTCTCTAATTATTTATTTTAATTCATAAATATAATTTTAAGGAATTCGCTAAAACAAAGTCATTTTTGTTTAAGGTCACGGAATTATGTCATTTCTATTAGCCCTTAAATAGAAGCTAAATATTAGAAGAACGAGATTTTGGTGAATAAAGTTATAAAATAAGTGCATTTTCATTGGAAATTATTGTGATTTAAATTATAAATATAATTTATCCTTTAAAATACTATATTTAATAAAATCAATATTATAATTGCATTCTAAATTTAAAAAATAGTTAAGATTTTATTTTTAGCAGAAAAATCAAATTATCTTATGCAATTGAAAAACAACATATTGGTTTTCCACACTAGATATTGTAATAGCATTATGAACTGTAAAAAATTTTCAATCACGAGAAAAAAAATCCCTTACAAATAAAAAGCTACAAATATTTATTTATTTTTTAATTTAAAGTATGCATATTAAAAAAGCTTTTATACAGACATGCAGTGTTAAAGCATCTATTCAAATAACTGAAAAAAATAAGTTAAACGAGAAAAGTAAAAGTTACGATTATCATGACAATGAATTTTAGCAACATTCTAACAAAAAAAAAGAAAAATAAATAAATAAATAAATAAATAAAAAGCAGGCATTTTCTGCTAAAGTGAGTTTTAAGGTGTAACGATAAGAGCTTTTTCAAATCAAGACTATTTTACTTAGTTATTCAGATTAAAAATGCAAATGAAAGAAATGAAAATTGTGTTAATAATAAAAATAATAATAACGTGGTACAATTAGTTTCTTTCTTACTACGCTCTTTCTATGGATTTTATTTAATGAGAATTTAGCAGAAAATTAAAATGAATTATTTTCTTACAATAGTGCTTTAAATAGTGTTGATGAAAACATTTTCTGACGATAGTGTTGTGCTGAACAACACTTTGTCAGCAAATTAACAACACATTGTCAACAGCACGCAATTTTGGACACTATAAAACAACACATATAAAACATTAAAATAGCAAATAAAGCCTTTGTGCACAAATATTTAAAGATAGAAAACAAACGATTATAAATGCACAAATAAAGTATGAGAAGGTAGCAAACAGCTATTTCGAATCTACCATCGAGATTTTTCACTCGCTTTTTTAGTTTTTGTTTTGCTTGTTATCCGATAGATGTCGCTACTTGTCCACCTAGTTGGTTTGGCTGCTTTCTTCTCATTGGTTGCTTTTCTTTAGGCGGGATTGTTCCCATGGCGAGTATATAAGCTTGCGTCTCTCTGTCTCTTTGCTCAGTTTTGCTATTTTTTAGCTCGCTGAGTTTTGCACTGATGAAGAATCTCGATAGTAGATTCGAAATAGCTATTTGCTACCTTCTAATACTTTATTTGTGCATTTATAATCGCTGGTTTTCTATCTTTAAATATATAAAACACTTTCAAAAATACTTTCTACATGATGCCTTTAAAATTAAAAGATTTTAAAAAGGAAATAAGAAACAGTTTGCTTTACTGAAAAAATTGCCAGATATTAATGAGTGAGTTGACTAATTTTACCAATAAAAATCAATAACTGTTTTTTCTGGAAAAATTATCTAATTTTTAACAACATTTTTCGCACAATCTTTTTCCTTGGCACAACACATTCATAAGACAATCAAAAACGATTTTAGTTAAAAGAAGTGTTAATTATTATGTCCAGTTAATGTTGTAAAAGTGTTTCACGAATTTACAGTGTAGTTCTTTTCATAAAGCTTCCTAAAGATAAATGAAAGGTTTTCAAAAAAGTGGATAACCACTAGGTTGCACTGAATTCTAGTAAGCTTTTCTTCTGTAGCACAAAATGCTTCTGTATTTTTTAGGTTTGTTATAACATTACATTGTATATTTATAATTTATAGCTTTATTCAAATGAAAATTTTTTAATTAAATATGAAGGAATACGGAATTTCTCTACATTTTTGTGCGTTGAAAATATTTTTTACGCTGAAAAAAAATCTTTTTAATTATAAACTTAGTCACATAACAAAAGCCTTCATATACATTCTTGAAATTTCTATAGAATTTTTTCTCTGAAAATATGATCGAGAAAAAAGTAGTTAATTGCAATAACAAAAGAATTCTAGTTAAATTCTGACAGGAAATGAACGTTTACTAAATTAATCTTAATGTTTGGCAAATTCTAACTTGCTGCCAAGAACATTTTTTTTTTGCCTTCACATGTAATGAATAAATCATTAAAAAACTTCTAAATAATGTGGCTTTATTTGAAGGAGCATATTTAAATCTGTTTTTGCTGTTGTTATTGTTAACTTATTGTTATGTTCAGACATTGTTTCTAAGTTTTTTAATCAATCAGATTTTTTTTTTCCATGAATGCAGTACACGAAAAGCCGAGTATTAAAAATGTAGTACTTAAATATCCATCCATATTTAGACATAGTGTTTATATTTATGTTCAGCTATTTTTAAATAAAATGTACTTTTAAAAATTTAATACATCTTAGAAAATTGCAAGAAAAATAATAAGTTTTATGTTTCTGCAAAACTATTATCTAAAATACTTGTAACTCTATATTTAATATCTTTAGCAAAAGAAATATTAAAAAAGTCCTTCCGGCAATGCCGGGAGGAAGAGGTAACTTTCATATACATATACATTTATTTATTTATTTTAAAGTAAGTTACATTGTTCAAAAATACTAAGCTCAAATTAGTGGAAATAATCTTATAAAATTAGTGGTTTTATAAGATTGAATACTAGTTTTTGTCAAAACTGAATGTTAATAGGAATTTTTAGAAAATAGTCATCTTTTATTCAACCTGGTTTTATTTTAAGCGATTTAGAGAGTCTCCAAATTCTACGATATCATAAAGTGTATGCCATTTTAAGGCAACATGATGGATCGTTCAGATCAGACCGTTTCAAAATGTCAGCCATAAGCAAAATTCAAAGTGCTATAACTCAATCATTTTTTACGATATAGACAAAGCAAAAAGTGTTCTGGAATCGTTGTTTTAAGTTTTAATACGTAAAAGAAAAATATTTTTCAACTTTTAATTTTTTCACATTTAATTTTAAATTTAAATTTTTTTTAAAAATTTAAAATGGCCACCATTTTGAAACAAAATGGTGGATGATGCTGGCCAACGAACTCGGTCGAGACATTTGTATGTACTATGTACATACCAAACTCCATTGAAATCGGTTCATAAATATGCGTGTTATCACGTGACAAAATCAGATCGTTTCAGAATGTCAGCCATAAGGAAAATTCAAAATGCTATAACTCAATCATTTTGTAAGATATAGACAAAATAAAAAGTGTTCTGGAATCTTTGTTTTAAGTTCTAACACGTAAAAGAAAAATATTTTTCAACTTTTATTTTTTTCGCATTTAATTTTAAATTTTAAATTTTTTTAAAAATTTAAAATGGCCACCATTTTGAAACAAAATGGCGGATGATGCTGGCCAACGAACTCGGTCGAGACATTTGTATGTACTATGTACATACCAAGCTTCATTGAAATCGGTTCATAAATACGCGTGTTATCACGTGACAAAATCAGATCGTTTCAAAATGTCAGCCATAAGAAAAATTCAAAATGCTATAACTCAATCATTTTGTAAGATATAGACAAAATAAAAAGTGTTCTGGAATCTTTGTTTTAAGTTCTAACACGTAAAAGAAAAATATTTTTCAACTTTTATTTTTTTCGCATTTAATTTAAAATTTTAAATTTTTTTAAAAATTTAAAATGGCCGCCATTTTGAAACAAAATGGCGGATGATTCTGGCCAACGAACTCGGTCGAGACATTTGTATGTACTATGTACATACCAAGTTTCATTCAAATCGGTTCATAAATACGTTAGTTATCGCATGACAAAAATCAGATATATATATATATATATATATATATATTGTTATATATATATATATATATATATATATATATATATATATATATGTCAACATTTGAACGGATGGTGGTTTTGGGGTCTGGGGGTCATGATCGGTGAAAATATACCAAAATTTTCCGGAAGTGCTTTCCTCCGGACGGCTGCAATAGGTAGCTTTTTACTTTTTGTAATGAAAGCTACCTAATATTAAGATTTTTAAGGATTATCGAACGTCTCTGTAAATTTATGTATATTAAAAAAATATTATTGTGACTAAGAAAATTGTTTTTTAAAAAACAAGAACAAAAACAACGAGTCAAGCATAGATTATGTAGCACTTTCCAAAACATTCTGAATAAATTGACAAAACTTCACAGTTTATTAATGTGAAATATAATGAATAAATAACCCCTTCGGGACGGGAGCCCTTTACTATATTTTTTATGCTTTATCACCAGTTTTTAAAAACAGAAACTTGTACTTTCTTAAATAGAGTACATGCGCCGATTACACAAGACAAATTTTACAGTAAAATTTTATTGGTGGGGATGAACAAAGATTCTTAAGCCTTTTTGTGGCACATATACCTTTCGCTCGTCCCCAAGGAAATAAACAATTTGAGAAACTCATAATGCATTTTAAAACTCAATTTCTGCCACTGCAACCAATAGTCGGGTAAATAGCTTTTTTGTGTGAATCGCTGTACAAGATCTATACATTTGTGTGCATACTAGTATACTATATAGCATATTAAAAGGTGAAATACATAGCAGTTGAAATTTTACGTTTTGCAATGTCCGTGAGTAAACAGAAATATATTTTAGAACTTTTGTGCAGCCCTATATATGATCTAGAATTTATACACGCCAAATAATATATATATTTTTAAGTTCTATTTAAAAACGCGTGCCACAACTGAAAACGCTCTTCTAGCAATTATTGTTCATAGGCTTTAATGGTTCAATTTCTTCTTTAGCCAAAATATTTTGTGTATCATTGTAAATGAAAGATAAATTCTATTCACACTCTATTCTACAGCAAGCACCGTGCATTATGCATCATGTAAATTTAACATAACAGCGTAACCGGTTAGGTAACTTACACCAAAATCTAATCTGCAACAACTTAATGTTTCAAATTTTTACAGAAACTGAAATTTCACGAAAATTTGTGTATTAGTATTTGAAATAGAATTTTTGCAGAAATCGTAAAAAAAAAAACTGGATAGAAGAACTACCTTTTAAGTCCTTAAACTAAAAATTTAAGAATACTAATTTATATAAAGAATTGACAGAATTTGAAGTTTGATAAATATCCGTGCATTAGCTCCTGAGATAGATTCTATTGCGAGAATCATGAATAATTAAATATAGCAGCGTCAGCTGTTGAGAGATTTACTAAAAATATTACAGAATATTAATTTATATCAGGAACTAACTAAATCTGAAGTTTGATAAAAATTTGTGCATTAATACTTGAGATACAGATATTGCGACAATCATTAATAATATTGCATAGCAGCGCCATCTGCAGTTCGAGTTATACCAAAACATTATCAGAACCATTTTATACAAAGGACTAACGGAATATGAAATTTTATGAAAATCCATTCATTAGTTTTTGAGATATAGCTATTGTGGAAATTGTGAAAAAGGCAACAATGTAGCACCACCTGTTGGACGATGTACACCAAAAACTAATCAGATTCAGTTTATATTAACTTTTAATAGAATATAAAGTTTTCTGAATTTCAATGCATTAGTTCTTGAGATAGAGAGTCCACAAAATTTGTCACATACCTACAAACAGACAGACTGACTTACTGACAGACTCATAGACAAACATTTTGTAAAAAAATATTATTTGGAATCTCTGATCCTTAACATGTAAACTCGCCAAAAACCGGAATTAGAAAATTTTTTACAAATCCAATACTTTCTTCTTTAATAAGAGAGAAGAAAGTAACAATAATAGGACGCGTTTCAAGTTAAAAATATTAACAGCTCGCCATCAGCTGAAGTAAATACAGGTCCCTTAAGAGACAAGATCCAAAATGAACTGTATTTATTTTATGTAGATTTTTTTAAGTTTCATTATTTTAATTACTACATATCGCCAAATTTCGGTGCTGTTTCATTGTAGTTTTCAACTTTGTTAGAAAGTGTTAAAATGTCTTCATATACATTCTTGAAATTTCTATTGAAACTCTCTTCAAAAAATACGAAAGAATGAAAGAAAAAAAAACTAAAGGAAAAAAAAAGAAAAAGGCAATTACCATGACAAAAGAATTTCAATTCAATCTAACAGGAAACAGACAATTTTCATTAAATGAATTTTAATGTTCAGTAAACGCTTTCTTTTAGTAGAAGGAATTTTTCTCGCCTTTTCATATAATGGATATATCATTAAAAAACAAGGATTCGTAAAACTTTTAGCAATTTAATCAAGAATTAAAAATCATGCATTACACATAGATTATGAAAACCTTTGTGCCTATAACAGAATATTATTGTAAATTTTAACATTTTTTTTTTAATTTTTTTATTGATACAATGAAATGTATCAACATACCATAATAATAATAATATATATTCCATAAAGAAAAGGCGAGAACTTATATTGTAAATAAATATTTTGCGTATAAGACGTCACTTTAACAATAAAATATTTAAAATATATTAAAAATTTTAAATTATTAAAGTGACGATTTTATAAGCAAAATAAATGTAAATTTTATTTTGCATTATTCTAAATTTAATTTTTTTTTTTTTTTTTTTTTTTTTTTTTTTTATTGATTCAATGAAATGTAACAACATACCATAATAATAATAACATATATTCCATAAAGAAAAAGCGAGAACTTATATTATAAATAAATATTTTGCGTATAAGACGTCACTTTAAAAATAAAATATTTAAAATATATTAAAATTTTTAAATTATTAAAGTGACGATTTTATAAGCAAAATAAATGTAAATTTTATTTTGTATTATTGTAAATTAATTTTTTTTTATTTTTTTTATTGATACAATGAAATGTACCAACATACCATAATAATAATAATATATATTCCATAAAGAAAAAGCGAGAACTTATATTATAAATAAATATTTTGCTTATAAGACGTCACTTTAACAATAAAATATTTAAAATATATTAAAAATTTTAAATTATTAAAGTGACGATTTTTTAAGCAAAATAAATGTAAATTTTATTTTGTATTATTGTAAATTAATTTTTTTTATTTTTTTATTGATACAATGAAATGTACCAACATACCATAATAATAATAATATATATTCCATAAAGAAAAAGTGAGAACTTATATTATAAATAAATATTTTGCGTATAAGACGTCACTTTAACAATAAAATATTTAAAATATATTAAAAATTTTAAATTACTAAAGTGACGATTTTATAAGCAAAATAATTGTAAATTTTATTTTGTATTATTATAAATTTTAATTTTTTTTTTATTTTTTTATTGATACAATGAAATGTATCAACATACCATAATAATAATAATATGTATTCCATAAAGAAAAAGCGAGAACTTATATTATAAATAAATATTTTGCGTATAAGACGTCACTTTAACAATAAAATATTAAAAATATATTAAAAATTTTAAATTATTAAAGTGACGATTTTATAAGCAAAATAATTATTTATAATATAAGTTCTTACCTTTTCATTTTAGAAATACATATATTATTATTATAATACATTTATTAATGGACGTAAACAAGATTTACTGCTTTTATATTTTACGTTGAAATACATTAGGTTATTTCACACACGTAAAAATATCTGTAAGCTATTTTTTTTAAGATAATTTAAAACGATTTTTTATTATTTGAATTGATTTATTGAAATTTATCTAAACCGGTTTCGGGAAAGAAAGCATTATCATTAATCCCTTGGGGACAAGCGACACGTATACGTGCGGCAAAAAGGCTTAAGAATCCTTGTTTATATATAACAGTAAAATCTTACTGTAAAATTTGCTTTATTTAATCGGAGCATTTTATTGATTTAATAAGGCTCAAATTTCTGTTTTTAAAAAAAGGTGACAAAACATTAAAAAATTTCGTCAAAAGCTCCCATCGCGAAGGGGTTTAAAAAAACTTGCAAAAGAAATTGAAAAAGTCAAAAACGAATTTTATGCAGATCGACCTCAGCTACTCAATGCAAAATAACAACAACAGCAACAACAACAACAACAACAATAATAATAATAATAATAACAACAACAACAACAACAATAATAATAATAATAATAATAATAATAATAATAATAATAATAATAATAATAACAATAGCAATAACAATAATAATAATAATAATAATAATAATAAGATAAAAAATAAAAATACATACATAAATAAAATAAAAAATATTGAAATGCAAGCCAGCTATCTTTAAAAAATGCTTTTATAGGATAACATTAGTGAACGGGTGTTCTGAAGTGAATGAAATAATCTATAGAAAAGCAATTATATGCACCTTGTGGAACCTTTATAATTTCGTTGAGTTTGAAGTATCATAACATCATTACAACGAAACGTAGACGATTTTTCCCTTATAACAATGGAATGAAATTCTTTTGAGTGGCCTTGTAAAAGAAATACATATGTTAATTATGCTATATTCATGTGAAAGTATGTTTTAGATCCTTTTAATGATGCACATCAGTGTTATCATGTTGTGACATCATTAAAACACATCGCAAACAATTCTTTTCCATAAGCGATCGATGACATATAAAAATTTATGTCAGCGGTAATATAATTACAAGAGTTTGAGCACGCACGAGCTATATAGAGACAGACTGACAAATTTAATCCATAAACACGTTTGCCGGAAAATGCAAAATGAAATGCAATTAAATTACTCGTATCGCATTATTGTTACTTTCTTCTATCTTTACAAGAACAAAGTATGAGATTCATGAAAAATTTCAAAATCCGGTTTTCGTCGAATTTACATGTTTTATGGGACAGAGAACCCAAAAAACATGTTTTTACAAAATGTCTGTCGATGAGTCTATCAGACTGTCTGCATGTGATAAAAATTTTGTGGGGGCTCTATATCAAGAACTAATGCACGGAATTTCACAATACTTTAGATTCTATGCGATCTTGATGTAAACCAGTACCATCACTGGTTAGTTTTTGGTGCATATCGCTCCACAGGTGCCGGGGCTATGCTGCATTATTTACAATTTTCGCTATATTCATACCTCAAGAACTAATGCATGGATTTTTATAATATTTTATATTTAGTTAGTACTTGATGTAACATGCTTTTGATTATGTTTTGGTGTGAATCGCTCAACAGGTGGCGCTTCCATGGTGCATTATTCGTGATTATCGCAATAGCTCTACCTCAGGAACTGATAAACGAAATTAAAAAAAATTCATTTAGTCCCTGATATAGATTAGTGTTGTTTAATTTTTGGTGTAAATCGCCTTACAGAGCTGCTATTCTCCATTTTTCACGATTTCACAATAAGTATATCGCAAGAAGTAATGTATGGATTTTCGTCAAACTTCAGATTTAGTTAGTACCTGATAAAAAAATTATCCTGATTAGTTTTTGTTATACATCATACAACATGTGGCGCTGTAATGCATTTTTATTTATTTTTTATTTATTTTTTGTTTATTTTTTATTTTTAAGATTTTGAGATAATTTTATCTCAAAAACTAATGCACGGATTTTCATTTTCAAATTCAGAAATAAGTTGTCATAAGTTATTGTTGACTAAGATTTTGGTTTAAGCCACCTATTCTGCTATACTGTATTTTTCAGGAAGTATTAACATGCATAAGATGAAGAAAGTTCTGGGATTGCCAAAACTGAATATTTTTTTCCCAAGTTTTATTGATTGAGAATTTTGGAAAAAAATGTGTTTTGGGGTTTTTATAAACATTATAAATTTCTATTTTTAATATATTCAAAATACTTTGTAATAAAAACAAATTTGAAATTATATATCAAAACGTGGCAAACGTATCGTACGTAGCGTTCGTACTATAACTAGTTTCATAAATATTCAGATCTCGGTGCTTGAGCTGTTGCACTCTTATGCAGAAATGCATGAATACAAAATCAGTTAAGATTATGCATATTGAATACAAAAACGAGGAAAGATTACGACTCCATTTAAACAGGAGTTAATCGCCAAGGCAATTTCGAATCATAACCCATCATGGGTATCTTTGAATTAAGTACGTATGATAGGAGTTAATAGAATGAAAAAACTTTTATTAATAGTTTTTTAAAGTTTGGATCCAATTTTCATATAGTTTGAAATGACTCGGCTAAGTTCTACAACGATTATATATGTATCAAATTTCAAACCATTTGGTTAGTTAGTTTTTCCGTTGTTGTATACGGACAACCGAACGAACCAGACGACGAATATAGGTGCTACGTATTTATATAATTCTTGATGCACTTAAAAAGAAAAATATAAAAATATAGATGCACAAGTAGACTAACTGTATAGGATGAATTTTATGTCTGTGTTTAGAAATTTTCTCGTGTATATTTTCGGGTTATAATTTTATATATCCAAGATGTTTTTTTATTCTTATTTTTAAGAATGTGATATGCAATTCCATGATTATGGATATCTTTTACATTAGACACTAAACCTTGGCATTGGCACAAATTATGGAAATTTAACATGTTAATTACGTGTTATGCAATTTTATTTTATTTTATTTTATTTTATTTTATTTATTATTATTTTTTTTTTTGCAATAATTTTATCTCAAAAACTATAAAAGATTTTTATATGTACATGTGAGTCAAGTATCTTAAAGCTAAACAGTTTGAGAGAGCTGACGAAAGAAAGAGAAATCTTTCTCGTTTTATGTAGATGATACTTTTAAATTCTCTTTATCAAAAATAATGATAATTTCTTTTTTATTTCATTCATCTTGAAATATTTTTCTTCTCCCGTCACGTATAACGCATTTTCTAATAGCATTGATCTATATTTAAATGCTACAACATAATATTAAAATATTTTATTTAATAGTTGTACCAAAATAAAAAAATATTTCACAGAATTATGCAATTCTCGTAAATTTATACATGTGAAAGAAACGCTTTTTATATTCTAGAAATAAACTAGTGGAATGTGCCAGTCCCAAAACGTTCTTCTATCTCATACATGTCAGTACTTTAAAACATAGACAAATTAAATGGCAAGCTATGCCCATTATGAGAATTCTAAAAATATGAAATTCAATACATAGTTCTTGAGATGTGACTATCGTTAATATCGGGCAAATGCAGATTAGCAGCGCCAATTATTTGCAGATTTACATCAAAATCTAATCACCAACAACTTATATCAACGTCTAATTGAATGTGAATTTTAATGGAAATCTGTGCATTTGTTTTTGAGATAGAGCTTCTATGAAAATCGTGTTAAATCATGAATAACATCGCCACCTATTGAGCGATGAACCCCAAAATCTAACCAGTAGCAATTTGTGTAAACGTCTAACTGAATCTAAAATTAGATGAAACTTCAGCATTGGTTCTTGAGATAGAGCTGTTGCGAAAATAAACAAAAATGTAGCATAGCAGCGCCATCTAATGAGCGATTTACACGAAAAATTAATGAACACCATTTAATATCAGAAACTAACTGATTATAAGGTTTTATTAAATTCTGTGAATTACTTTTTTAAACAGAGCGCCTGCAAAATTTATGTCACATACTGACAGACAGAGACACAGACACACTGAGAAATATTTTGTAAAAATATAAAAATGTGTAAATCTATCGAAAACTGGAAGTCGAACATTTTCACGAATCCAATACTTTTTTAGTCTAAAGAAGAATAAAATCTAAAACATTTATTTACATGTTACTATCGAAAAACTTAATTTTTGAACAAAAATCTTAACATAAATTCGTGAAGTATAATTGAAATACTTCTCAGAAAAGAAGAAGCAAGAAAACTTTTAGTTAATTACAATAACCATGAATTTGGCA
The DNA here is from genome assembly GCA_964019185.1 of Maratus speculifer. NCBI lineage: Eukaryota > Metazoa > Arthropoda > Arachnida > Araneae > Salticidae > Maratus > Maratus speculifer. The sequence goes on along the minus strand of OZ025297.1, from coordinate 77,192,846 downwards.
ATTTATTTCCGGCAGAAAACAAACACTTTTCACAAAATGAATTTTAATGTTTGAAAAACACCTGTGTAATCACTAGCATTTTCTTCGCATATCTATAAAACAAATACATAATTCAAAGCTGAGAGATTTAATTTTGAATGATTTAATACAAAGAAAAAAATTAATTAAATTTCTCAAAACCGAGCATAATTGTTTTTTTTTTCTTATTATTAAATGACTAATCTATAAAAGTATGCTTGGAAGCTTTTCGTTTCTTTTTAAATTTCTTTTAAGCGTATACATTGTATTTTATAATTTTTAAAAATGCTAAATATAAAAATATAAACAATTAGTACAGCATTAATAAATCTATGTTAGACATTTTTAAACAAATTTTATATTTAGGGAATTTCAGGACCACTGAAATATTGGAATTGCAAGTTTTGTTGAAAAAATCTATAAGAGTTTAGAGAAGCGGAACGACTAAAGAAAAAACAACCAATATTTAATTTATGAAAAGCTAAAACAGAAGAGAAACTGAAAAGGTGGCCCCAATCATGAAAAAAAATCTGGGGTTATAATTTTATTTAACTCACATGCTTTTTCATTCTTACTTTTTACGAGGTTGCTTTACCTTGTAAAGCATCCACACACTTTGGGATATCTTACGTTAGATTTCAAGCCTTGACGTTCATCCCGATCATGGAGATTTACTTACAAAATTTAATGAAAATATTTTTATATATGGATATTTAGAAAGCAATTTTAAATAAACTAGGATTTTTAGCAGTATTTTCTTTATACTTAATATCTCAAATACTTCTTATGGGGGTCAATGGAATTTTCTTTTTAAATTCTCCCAAGCGTTACACAATTGACTGACATTGATCCAGAAATAATACAATGCTAAAACATCATACTATAATTCTGTAACTAATAATACCAAAATGAACGTTCCAAACCACTTTTTAAAAAAATAGCGTAACTTCAACATCTATATACACTGAATATTTTTAGTCTTTTTTATCGTTCAAATAAATAACAGATTTATATCTATATATACATATAAGAAACGTCGTTAGAAAAAAACTTTATATGCATTCTTGAAATGTCTATTGAAATATTTCTCGGACAAAAATATGCTTAACTATCATGACTAAAGAATTTCAGTTTATTTCTTAAAAGAAACGGGCATTCATCAGTAAATGAATTGTAATGTGTCATAAACGCTGTTTGCTGTGAAGAGCATTTTTTTCGGTTTTTCAAATACTGAATACATTATTAAAAAAATAAGCAATAAAAATCTGCTCGATTTAAGAAATGCGGCCGATGGTTTTTTCTTCTTTTCGATGAAATGTAATTAAATTTCTCATAACATAACATAATTGCTTTTCATTGTTATAAACTGAGAAACTTCGAATGAACTTCCTTTTCAACTAACAATGTTTTAAACTTTTCATTTGTCTAGAAAATTCTCTTTTTATGAATATATGGCATATTATAATTAAAAAAGGCAATATATAAATAGTCTATAGTAAATGAATTATGCATGTAAATTTAAATGCCTTCTCACTTATATTTTTATACAGTCACATTCTTTGTAATATATACATACATAGTGCTTATTTAATATAATTTAAGAGTATATAACTTGTTTTTTATTACGTTAATAATGTTTCGTTATTTACATTTAATCAAAATAGTAAATATTAGTCTGTTAAATATAAAAACTTAATTTTTCCATTATTAAAGTAGTCAAAAGTATTTTATTAGTTCTTATTCTTAAAACTATAATTTGATCAAACATTTTTATTATGTTTTTAAGATTATAATATTTATTTCAAGAAAATTTTTTGTTTTAGATAAATAAAATTGTGAAAACGTACAGATATGGATTATTATTCAATATAATAGTTTACTTTTTATAGTTATTATCTTAATTACAAAGTATCATTAATAATATTCAATGTCTTTTGTTTGAAAAAAATAGGAAATTGCTTGCATTTCATTGAATTACAAAATTTTAAGAACAATTTTCATAAACCTATGTGCATTGGATAAACATTAAAAAATAAATAGATAGCCTTCTCACTGACAAGCCCGTGTTAATATGTTCACTAAACTCCAGGTTTCACTGAAATCAAGCAATATTTAAAGTAATATAATTCTTTTGATTTAATAGTTTTTTTCATCCAACTATTACTTTCATATTTGTGGTTAAGATTTTTTGGATAATGGTAAAAGAATAACCCTTTTTAGCATTTAAAAAATGGAGAAACAACAACATTATAATTTTATCCTTTTTAGATCGTTGATGAAACATTCTTAAAATAAGAAAAAAATCTGTTGTTTACAAATCATTGCAATTTCTAAGGAAATTCTGTTCATAAAATCAGCGCAATCAAAAGAGAAAAAAATAAGTATTTTGACAAAGAATTTCAGTTCATTTATTACAGGAAGCAGGCAATTTTCCGTATATGAAATTTAATTGTACATAAAAAGTCCCTCACTTTCTTCTGTCAAAAATTGGTGCGACACTTTGTACTGTAAATCGATTTGAGGGAAGTATGAATTATGGGAAGATTATTATTAGGATATTTGCATCGGAATATTCGTAAGCATTCAACCTCCACTGAGTTATTAAAATTTGGAAACAGATGCTCTGTAAATAAGAAACAATACTAGAAGTTAATTCATGTTCGCAAATATTCATTGTTCTTTTATTTTATATTAGCCCTTGATTTTCATTTTTCTTATGATCTCGTGATTTTATTTACCAATTTCTTGTCTTTAAATATTTTTGAAAAAATATTTACATCAATAAAAGTCTTGAAATTGTTACCGTTTGAGAGAAGAATATCAAAAAAGATCTTGAAATTGTTGCCGTTTGAGCGATGAAACATATGCAGATCTGAATAAAGCCGTTCATTTTCATTTGAAATACTGTATGCAAGGCGATATTTCTCCCTGGAAAATTTTCCAAATATTAAAAAGAATCAAATGTTTAAAATGTGTATGTTACTGATATTTTTAAGAAATTTTTATACACAATCTTAAAATTTCAAAATTTCATTAAAAAATTTCGTTAAAAAATTTCAAATCATTCCTAACTTTGAAATAAATGATCTTCTTTCACAAAATAAAAAATTTATCGAACTAAAAATTTTAGGTTAGGGAGAGTTTAATAAATTTAAATTTCACGAAAAGACATTTTTTGACATAAAAATAGTCACCGTACATTTATTTTCATTAAAATAATAACTTGAATGACAAAAATCAATCTCCTTCTTGCATTCTTTATTCAAAACCTGATCAAGAAATGTGTAACAAAATAATTGTAAAGGAAAATAATTATTACGATGAAAAAAAAATTCTTTAATTCCGACGAGAAACACACTTTTCACTAAATGAATTTTAATGTATGATAAAAGCTATTTGCTATCAAGATTCTTTGACTGATATTTTGAAGTAATAAATTCTTTGTGAAATAAAAATAAGAAATAAATTGATTAAATGATTAATAATAATTGAAATAAATGATCTTCTTTCACAAAATAGACAATTCATCGAACTAAAAATTTTAGTTTAGGGAAAGTTTAATAAATTTAAATTTCACGAAAAGACATTTTTTAACATGAAAAATAATCACCGTACATTTACTTTCATTAAAAGAATAACTTGAATGACAAAAATCAATCCCCTTCTTGCATTCTTTATTCAAAACCTGATGAATAAATGTGTAACAAAATAATTGTAAAGGAAAATATTAATTACGATGAAAAAAAAATTCTTTAATTCCGACGAGAAACACACTTTTCACTAAATGAATTTTAATGTATGATAAAAGCTATTTGCTATCAAGATTCTTTGACTGATATTTTGAAGTAATAAATTCTTAGTGAAATAAAAATAAGAAATAAATTGATTAAATGATTAATAATAATTGAAATAAATGATCTTCTTTCACAAAATAGACAATTCATCGAACTAAAAATTTTAGTTTAGGGAAAGTTTAATAAATTTAAATTTCACGAAAAGACATTTTTTAACATGAAAAATAATCACCGTACATTTATTTTCATTAAAAGAATAACTTGAATGACAAAAATCAATCTCCTTCTTGCATTCTTTATTCAAAACCTGATCAAGAAATGTGTAACAAAATAATTGTAAAGGAAAATATTAATTACGATGAAAAAAAAATTCTTTAATTCCGACGAGAAACACACTTTTCACTAAATGAATTTTAATGTATGATAAAAGCTATTTGCTATCAAGATTCTTTGACTGATATTTTGAAGTAATAAATTCTTAGTGAAATAAAAATAAGAAATAAATTGATTAAATGATTAATAATAATTGAAATAAATGATCTTCTTTCACAAAATAGACAATTCATCGAACTAAAAATTTTATTTTAGGGAAAGTTTAATAAATTTAAATTTCACGAAAAGACATTTTTTAACATGAAAAATAATCACCGTACATTTACTTTCATTAAAAGAATAACTTGAATGACAAAAATCAATCTCCTTCTTGCATTCTTTATTCAAAACCTGATCAAGAAATAGGTGCAACAAAATAATTGTAAAGGAAAATCTTAATTACCATGAAAAAAAATTCTTTAATTCCGACGAGAAACACACTTTTCACTAAATGAATTTTAATGCATGATAGAAGCTATTTGCTATCAAGATTCTTTGATTGATATTTTGAAGTAATAAATTCTTAGTGAAATAAAAATAAGAGATAATAACCAGAACTATTGAAAAAATGGCTTTATTCAAATAAATGAACTGTACTTAAATTCTTCATAACTTACTATAATTGATTTTTTTCTGGTTTTCATTCAATTCGAATTAGACAAAGTTAAACTCGTGAAACATTTCTCTTTTCATCAAAGGGTATTTTTCTAATAAATTAATTATTTTTCTAAGAAATCGGAACAAATATATATTTTTAAAATTGCTGTCATTAATTTTTTAACCTTAAAGAGTACATAAGCTACATAGTGTTGAAAGCGCATAAATTGTGCATCCATTTAACTCATACATTCTTCGATGAAACAATGATGAAAATGACATAAATGTCGCTATTATAGCATTCCCTTACGGCGAAATATTTCCAAATGTAAAGATAACTTGCTTGCCGTAGCCAAAAACATATACAAGACATTTCAACAAACGGATACACAAACGTACAGACAAACATTTTATATAACAATGTCTTCGGATTTCTATGAGTCCTTAAACATGTAAATTCATCGAAAATTGGAAGTGAAAATTAAAATTCGATTATAATACTTTTTTCTATGGAAAGCAAAAAATAAAAATGAATTTATTTTTTTATACTTAATAAAAAGAATGAAATACTTAATATATATATATATATATATATATATATATATATATATATATATATATATATATATTGCTAACATTTTTACGAAATTCTTTTACACAATCTTAAAATTTCATTAAAAAATTCCGTCTAAAAATTTTGAATCATTTCTAACTTTGAAATAAATGATCTTTTTTCACAAAAAGAATAATTCAGCAAACTAAAAATTTTAGTTTCAGTGAAAGTTTGAATAATTTAAATTTCACAAAGAGACTATTTTTTTTTCTTTTTTACCATGAAAAATAATCACCGTACATTTATTTTCATTAAAAGAATAATTTGAATGACAAAAATCATTCTCTTTCTTGGATTCTTTATTCAAAACCTACTCAAAAAATCGATGGAACAAAATAATTGGAAAGAAAAATCTTAACTACCATTGACAAAGAATTTTTGTTTAATTCCAAAGAGAAAAAGACACTTTTTGCTAATTGAACTTTATTGTATGATAACAGCTATTTGCTATCAAGATTCTTTGTCTCAGATTTTGTAGTAATAAACACTTGGTAAAATAAAAATAAGAAATATAAACCTAAACGATTGAAAAAAAGACTTTATTCAAATAAATAAACTATAATTAAATTCTTAATAACTTAACTGCAATTGATCTTTTTTTGTTTTTCATTAAATACGAATTAGAAAAAATAAAACCCTTGAAACTTTTCTCTTTTCATCAAACAGAATTTTTCTAATAAGTTAAATATTTTTATGAGAAATCGGAACCAATAAATGTTCTAAAATCACTGTTATTAATTAATTAACTTTAAAAAGTTCATTACATTACATTATATAGGTATTATATGGTGTTTAAAGCGCATAAATTGTGCAGCCATTTAATTCATACATTGTTAAATAGAACATTGATACATTCTTAGATGAAAATGACACAAAAGTTGCTATTATAGCACTCCCTTACGGCGGAATATTTACAAAATTAAAGAGAACCTGCTTGCAATATCCAGAAACATATAAAAGGATTTTGAACATACGAATAGACGAACGTACAGGCAGACATTTTGCCTAATCATGTTTTCGGGTTTCTATGAATCATTAAGCATTTAAATTCGTCGAAAACCAGAAGTGAAAAAAATCAATTATAGTAATTTTCTTTGGAAATTAAAAGATAAAAATGGATTTATTCTTTTATACTTAATAAAAAGAATCAAATACTTAAAATATATATATATATATTGCTAAGATTTTCGAACTTCTTATCCACAATCTTAAAAATTACTTAAAAAATTTCGAATCATTTCTAACTTTTAAATAAATGATCTTTCAAAAAATGAACAATTCATCGAACTAAATATTTTAGTTTAATGAATGTTTAATCAATTTAAATTTTACGAAGAGACTTTTTTTAACACGAAAAATAACCACAGTACATCTATTTTGATTAAAAGACTAAATTGAATGACAAAAATCAATCTCCTTCTTACATTCCCTATTCAAAATCTGTGCAAGAAATAAATGCAACAAAATAATTGAAAAGAAAAATCTTAACTGCCATGACAAAGAATTTTTGTTTTGTTTATTTGAGTTTTTGTTGAAATATACACTTTTCACTAAATGAATTTTAATGTATAATAAAAAGTATTTGCTGTCAAGATTCTTCTTAAAGTCGGATTTTGAAATTATAAATACTTTGTAAAATAAAAATAAGAAATAAAAGCACGAGCGATTCTAAAAACTGACTTTATGCAAACCAATAAACTGCAATTAAATAACTCATAACTTAACTCTCATTGATTTTTTTCTGGTTTCACTAAATGCGAATTAGAAAAAATAAAACTCTTGAAGCTCTTCTCTTTTTATCAAAGAAATATTTTTATAATAAATTAATTATTTTTATAAGAAATGGGAACCAATATGTATTTCGAAAATTACTGTTTTTATTTAATTAATCTTAAAATTTTCATTAGATACATAGTGTTGAAGGCGCATAAATTATGCAGCCATATAGTTCATACATTCGTTGATGGTACAATAATGAAAATGGTACAAAAGCCGCTATTATAGCGCTTACTTATGGCAAAATATTTCCAAATTTAAAAAGAACCTGCTTCACACAACCAAAAACATATACAAGAAATTTTACGTATTGTACGTATACACGAACGTACGGACAGACATTTTGTGTAACTATGTTATCGGATTTCTATGAGTCCTTAAACATGTATATCCGTCGAAAATCGGATTTCGAAAAAAAAATCGTTTATAATGCTTTTTTCTATGGAAAGCAAAAAATAAAAATAGGTTTATTCTTTTATAATTAATAAAAAGAATCAAATATTTAAAATATATATGTTACTAATGTTTTTACGAAATTCTTATACACACGCTTAAAATTTCATTAAAAAATTCCGATAAAAAGTTTCGAATCATTGCTTATTTTGAAATAAATTATCTTCTTTCACAAAATGAATAATTGATTGAAAAATTGAACAAAAATTTAAACTCAGTAAAAATTTAGTCAATTTAAATTTTACGAAGATATTTTTTTAACATGAAACATAATCACAGTACATTTATTTTCATTAAAAAATTGAATGACAAAAATCATTCTCTTTCTTGAAAACTCTATTCAAAACCTGTGCAAGAAATAGGTGTAACAAAAATTTAAAAGAAAAATCTTAAATACCATGACAAAGAATTCTTGTGTAATTCTGACGAAAAACACACTTTTTGCTAAATGAATTTTAATGTATGATAAAAGCTATTTGCTATCAAGATTCTTTATTTCGGAATTTGAAGTAATAAATACTTAGTAAAATAAAATAAGAAATAAAAGCACGAACGGTTGAAAAAGGTCTTTATTCAAATGAATGAACCATAATTAAATTCCTCATAACTTGACTGTAATTGTTTTTTTTTTTTTTTGTTTTTGTTTCATTAAATACGAATTAGATAAAATAAAAGTTTTTGAAATTTTTCTCTTTTCATCAAAGAGTATTTTTCTAGTGAATTAATTATTTTTATAAAGAAATCATAACTAATATACATTTTTTAAATCACTGATATATATTACTTAACCTTATAAAGTTCATTTGATATATCGTAACGAAAACGAATAAAATAATTCAGCCATTTAATTTATACATTCTTCGATGAAAAAATAAGGATAACGACACAAAGGTCACTATTATCCCTTTCCACGAAATATTTCCAAATTTAAAGAGAAGCTGCTTGACATAGCCAAAAACATATACAAAAAATTTGAACATACGGATAAACGACCGATAGACATTTAGAACATTAGAAACATACCGATAGACAGTTTGTATAACCATGTCTTCGGGTTTCTATGATTCCTTAAACATGTAAATTCGTCGAAGTGAAAAAAATTCGATTACAATAATTTTTTCTTTAGAAAGCAAAAAATAAAAATGGGTTTATTCTTTTATACTTAATAAAAATAATCAAATACTTAAAATATATATGTTGCTATAATTTTTACGAAATTCATTTACACAATCTTAAAATTTCATTAAAAAATTCCGTCAAAAAACTTCGAATTATTTCTAACTTTGAAATACATCATCTTCTTTCACACAATGAATAATTTATCGAACTAAAAATTTTAGTTTGGTGAAAGTGTAATCAATTTAAATTTCACGAAGAGGCTTTTTTTTAACATGAAAAATAATCACCATACATTTATTTTCATTAAAACAAAAATCTGAATGACAAAAATCAATCTCCTTCTTAGATTCTCTATTCAAAATCTGTGCAAGAAAGCCTATTCAACAAACTAATTGAAAATAAAAATCTTAGCTTGCATGACAAAGAATTTTTGTTTAATTCCGACGAGATACAGGCACTTTTCGTTAAATGAATTTTAATGTATGATAAAATATCTTTTCTATCAAGATTCTTTATGTCTAATTTTTATTTAATAAATACTTGGTAAAATGAAAATAAGAAATAAAAACCTGAACGATTGAAAAAATACTTTATTCAAATAAATGAACTGTAATTAAATTTCTCATAACTTACTGTAATTGATTTTTTCTGGTTTTCATTGAAAACGAATTTAAAAAAATAAAACTCTTTAATATTTTCTCTTTTCATAAAAGATAATTTTTCTAATAAATTAATTATTTTTATACGAAATTGGAGCCAATGTATATTTTTAAAATCACTGTTATTAATTAACCTTTAAATTTTCATTAGATATATAGTGTTAAAAGCGCATAAATCGTGCAGCCATTTAATTTGCAAAAGGATGTAGATACATTTGAAAGAGATGTCTATACTTAGAAAAGCGATGCATGCGGTAAACAATATAAATACTGAAAGTGTACCAAACGGCGAATTGTGAAACTTAGCCAATCTATCTCAAAAATTATTTCGAGATTATTAACAAAAACAATAAATAAAAAATTTAATTTAACAAATTATAACGACCATTTGGAAAAAGATATTTTCAAAGAGTAAAATTTTAGACATAAATAAATACTATATTTCAAGCAAAAATAATAACAAATAAACATAATTTTTATGATAATAAGAACGTGGCTTATTTAATAACAGAGTCATAAATTACGTATCTCATGGATTAAACATTAATATTCCTGGACCAATCATATACAAATTTATGAAATTTCAGCTTTACAATTTTCGGTATTGTAATTTTTTAAATTTCTAATCATCACACATTTTCAATTTCTACAACTTCGTATAGGGAAAAAGATGTGCTTTTAAATGCAATTTGTTTGAAAGCTGTTGCAATTTGTTTTTGAGTTATTATATATATATATTTGTAATTTCTAATATATTTTTGTCTTTTTGGCAACAGAAGTATTACATCTCTTTACATTAAACATGGACGAATAAAAACCGGACAACACAAGGATTCAGATATGGGACAGATATCTTTAGACCTAGAGCAACAACCATTTTCCAAATGGTTAATAAGAAAGTAATTCATCAATGTCAATTTAATAAAAAGACACACTGGATATGTGTGGATAGCCTAAACAGAATATAGAAAATAATTGTATGAGAAATAAGGATGTGATCTAGAAGTCAATAGATAATCCGGATCAGGATACAGTTAAGTTGCCGTGGAAAGTATTACCGGTTGAGCAAGTGTACACGAAAGGTGTGTCTTTTTATAATTTTATTTAAAAACCAAATTTAACCTTTCTTAAGAATCCATATTTTAAAAAATTCCTTTTAAAAGTAACCAAAGTAATCTATGAGAGCATGCATTGCGTCAGATTAGTAAGAAAACTTCAGGTCATATAAAAAAAAAAAAAAAAAAAAAAAAAAAAAAAAAAGATATTACTACATACAACCATCAACATTGTATTTCAACCAATACATATAACTAGTTTGTTCATTATGCAGCGTTACACATTAGCCGAAAAATTTTAATAATATTGTCGCCATAATATATCTCATTAGTATTAAACCCCTCGTATAGCAACACGCTGAGGTTTCGCAAAATGTCAAGTAATCGTAAAACCAAGGAAAAAAATCGGAAATTTGTGGACGCTTCCACGTTAAGATAAGAAAATGTTGTAAAAAATGGACTGGTATGGACTCTCTAATCGTATAAAATTACTCTATATATGCCCTTCAAGTTTAGTATTATTAGCCGCAATAGTTTTTTGTAAATAGACTACGAAGAGATTTTTTTAATAGTGAGGGTTTTTAAATATTATTTTTATTATTTAAGGCTTTAACTCAAGTTTAAATCAGGAAGATTAATATTTTAGTAATCGGTTTTGGGTTATTTCAGGCAAGACTAAAAACACACATAACTGATTATAGGTTATCCAAATAATCTCAGCGGCACTATCAATGTTCAGAAATGCCCCCATTCTTAAAAATCCAAAACCACCTGCTAAGTAATATATAAGCATATTTCTGCCAACAAATCATACTACCTCTGACAATAAAGTTCGGTGAATAGTCCTGTAGCATTAATGTCAATAAAATATTAACGAAAGTTACCATACAATCCGACGAAATAGTCATCTCCTATAACTATGCACCGCTGAGATCTGCTATACATGCCCTGAGAAATTCGCAAGAAGTCTTCTTTTGGGATGAAGTTCAAAAGCTTCGTCACGTTTCGTTGGATGTCAGCAATGTGGTCAAATCTCTTTCAAAGAGGGTTTGAGTCGTGAAAATAGGAAAAATTCTGGAAGATTGAGATTTGGCGAATATGGTAAGTGTTCAATTTGCACCATCCTTCATGAATTTCTTTCGGTGTCTTGCAAAGCTTAAAACCTAACTTTAAACTGATCTTTTATTTGTTCCTTTTTCCTGTTCTCAGTTAAGAACCAACACACTGAACAAGCACTTAGTAAAGCAACCCTTACACATAACATAAACGACGCTCAACTGAACAACGGTGGGGGAAGATTGTCTACACTTGCCTCTATGCAGGTGCAGAGTTTTGTTTCCCCAGTGTTGCCAGTTCGGTCGTTCTGAATTCATTCACCGAACTTTATTATCAGAGGTAGTACATAAAACTATATATATATATATATATATATATATATATACTTTACAGAAAGATGGTTATATTTTAACTTAGCAGGTGGTATTCGATTTTTAAAAAAATCGATTAATGCAAAAATAAAAATTTCATTATAGGTTTACCGAAGTATATAATAACCTCTTTTCGAGTAATCAACGATTATTAAATGCTTTCCTTTAACTTCAGAAATATTAGAAATAATTTAAGATACGATATTTAAAGAAACATTTCTGTAACAACAGTTTCTTTTGCTGCCATTTTCCCCTATAGTTTTAAAGTAAATTAATCTCATATGCATTACGGCATTTAAAAAACCTCGAGTTTCTCAACCAATTAAAACACACATATTAAATGCATTCGCAATGGTACTTTTAGAAAATACACACATTAAATGCATCCGCAATGGTACTTTTAGAAAACACACACATTAAATGCATTCGCAATGGTACTTTTAGAAAACACACACTGAATGCAGTCGCAATTGTACTTTTAGAAAACACACACTCTGAATGCATTCGCAATGGTACTTATAGAAAACAATAGTATATTTTTCCTTTGAGTATCACTAGATAGCAACACCAATTTTAGGAAGGTGAAAATAGTCCAAGAACATATTTCAATGAGTTTTTTTGTCATCTTTGCTTCCATTTCGTTATCTGACGGCATCCTTAGCTTTTTCTTGGAAATATCTTATATTTTAAATATAAGTCTATCATATAATATATATATATATATATATATATATATATATATATATATATATATATATATATATATATATATATATTTAAATAGATCACTTGGCAATATTTTATGCGAAGTAAAAATCAATTTTTTGTTTATTTACTTTATCAAGCACTTTCAAATTGGTACTTTTGAGTACTGTCGGGACTAAGGTAAACAGGATTTTTACTTAGATTTTTATCGTTTGAATATATGTGGTGCACGAAAACGTATTACAAGGATTAATTGGCAACAGAGAGGTAGAGTTTGATACAAAGTAAGGGAAGGTAAGGGCATGATTTATGTTTAGTACTCATGAATAAAAAGAAAAGAAAACGTTCTTTTTTATTTTGGAACAAATATTGCATTTCTGTAAAACGGTATTAAAAATAATAAAGATTTAAAAAAATGAAAAAAATATATTTAAAAATTTTTGTGAATCCTTTTGGATTTTCTGCATCTATAAATGAAAATTTCTTTCAGATATGATTTCTATTGGTCGATACTGATACAACTGTAGAATATTATTTTTATGACGAAATTATCATACTTAATCACCAACAACATTATCATCTTATCATGATTGCATCACAGTCTTTTATACATCTAGTCATTTCCATGAAAAATCGCATTGAAATAATAATACGAAATTAAACACAGGTTTATTATTATTATTACTTTTTTTAGTCTCGATTTTATTCCACGTGATATGATCCAACGGTACTTTGAAGTTCATAGAAATACAAAAAGAAAAAATGCTTCATAGTTTTTTTTAATTAATATAGGAATATATTAATTTTCTGAATTCAAAATATCGGTTTTTCAGATAATATCAATCCTCAAATAAAGATTTTCATGTGAAAGGAATATGTTAAATTAATAGCATTAAGATTAGCATTAATATTAACATAAAGATTAATATTAAGAAGCTCTTGAGAATTAATAGTATCTGAAAATTAAATAGGGGCCCGTTTAACTCCATTTGAAATAGTTGCTGTTTTTTTCTTTCTTTCTTTTTAAATCTCTTTAAACTAGAAAAAAATAGTTGTACGCATCTCTTTGCATGACATAAAAAATGTGTTGTTCTTTGATAATAGCTATTTTCTACTTGGAAGAGAAAACTTCCATCAAATAACGTTATGTATTACAACCGTTTTTATATGTTAAAATGTAAAGCAATTTTTATGTAGTATAATAATGTTTATAAACGAATGATATATTTGATGTCATTTAAATGCCATTTCAAATTTAAATTTTAAATATAAAAGAAAAAAATACAATTTTTAAGGGTTTTAGTTAATTTTAAATGTGAAAAAGAAGGGGAGAAGGAATAAAAAAATTAGTCTTAAAAAAATAACGAATATTTTTTATTCAGAATTCTTTCAAAGAAAAGTTTTTTAGAGTTGAAAATTTGAATTCTAATTAAAAATATCTTCCCTGCCTAAGAAAAATATAAAGATTAATTTTAATTAAACTAGCTTAAATTCTGAAACAACTTACTCGAATTCTTGATATCTGCTGAAATATTTAAAACAATAATACGTACGGGAAATAACAGTGAGAAGGGATAATGAATATTTCTAAAGAATTTTACGTAATTTTCCCTGGCTAGAGTTCTACAATTTTAATTAAATTCTCACTTTTCACTAAAATGACATACTGATATTTAATTTACAGACTGTTTATTTTGAATGCGAAAGAGAAATTTTTCGTGTGTAGTTTAGAATAAACTTTTGACACGCATTATTAATTTATATTTTAATTAAAAGTAATTTAGAATTTATATCTTAAAATCGTACATATTACTTCTTCTACATAGGCCTCTCTATCCATTTAAAAAGTGAGGTAATACATTATTAGTAAAGTATCAATCGAAGTATTTTGCGCTTCAGTTACATTAATTTATATTGATTGACAAAAGAGATTACAAGTACTTTATAAGAACAAACAAAATTATTCAGTACATTACTTTCAACTGTATCAAACTACAGCTTTTGGGAATTTAAACATGAAATTAAAAAAAAAGATAATAATAATAAAACGTTCCTTTAAGATTGTGTTCATTAAACGGTTTTTCACTTTTTAAAGTTTGTGGCACAGTCATGCTAGCTTTATCGATTTTAATTACAAGCATTTGAAGTTTACATACGAGACTCAAATTTTATAGCACTTGATTTTGATTGAATAAAGATGTTCAAAACTTTCGACTGATGAAATAATGCTAAGAAGTCTATATTTTTAAAATAACAAGAAGAAATTATTAATTCAGTTTCAGCTTCTTTAAAAAATATTATTCTTGAAATTTTGGCTTCTTAAGAATGCATTGTCTTTATACTGAACTTGAAGTTGTGGAGGAGCGGGGATATTTTAATCAATATATTAGGTAAGTAAAGACACACAGACTTATGAAATTATACATTTCAACTACAATATCCTTAAAATACCATCCAGTACTTTTTCGCTTTCAAACCACAGTAACAACGAACAAGTGAAATGCTCCAAAAAAATCTCATCTTCTTTATAGTAAAAACAATAAAAAACAATTGCTAAACACGCAAAGACTACTAACAACCACTAAATTAAAAGTAGTAGTAAATGGAAATTAGCATTAGTTTGGAATGCACAATATGTGCATGCAAATGCGTAATTTCTATAATTGTTAAATATGTGATTTTTAATTCTAAGCGATATGAAGATTAATCTCTAAAGATCTGGCTCACAATCACAGTTATCGTTGAGAGGGAAATTTGCATACGAGAGATTTAATTGACCACTAGCACGGGGAGCAGTTCGCAATGTTTCCCAACAAGCATTGCGCTATTTGATTGGCTTTTGGTGAACGCTTGTGGGATAAATACAGAAGCTGATTAGCTATAATCCATCGTAACGTTCTTTGACGTCAGAAATGTTGTGATCCATTGAGTACTTTGAAATTTTGAATACGTTTTCCCTTTCTGATTACTGAAATGTACAATGAAGAGAAGTAAAACAACAAATGTTGCAAGGAAATTTTACGTCACCTACAGCGTTGTTTTCCATTTGAAAGAGTATTTTACAGAGCCTTTATCCACCTGCAATGCTGACGACGCCATTTCAAATAGGTTCTACGGCAAGCTCTTGATGATGGAAGACACACAATAGGTTTTAGTCTCTTTATGCGGACAGTGCAATATATCTACTTTATATTTCTAATATAGATATTTTTTTTTATTACAGGCAATTTATGCATTTTAAACATTAATTGTATAAAAATAATATTCTTTCAAGGTTATACTCATCATATGTAATGAAGTTCCGCAATATGGATAATCATAGTTTAATAGAACATGTCATCTAATTATACCCTCTGTGTGGATATATATTTCCTTCTTATAAAGATACTCTACATAAATTTAACAACTTGGAATTAATTTGAAAATTTTTCCCCTCAAACGTAATAGCTTTGCAAAAATCTCCATATGAATTTATTTCCAATGACTATATGTGGCATAATGAAGTGTAACATATGAAGTTGAAATATGACTTTACGATACGTATTGTTGAAATTTGAATCCATAATGAAAATATTATTGGATTATTGGATTGATCAGCAAGCAGATTAAATATAAATACAATGAATAACGTCAATGATTTGGTAAATTGTTTTTACATGTGAATAAATACAATGCATATAAAATTATATACAATTGCATGAAGTTTGATCGGAAATACACCTTTGACGCTCCGTTTAGCCGAGATTAGATATACATGGTTATCTTCATTAGCAAACAGATTAGACCTTTACTAGTGTTGACTAGTGTAGAAAAAAAGGGTCACCGGGCCGAAATTTTTTAAAGAGGAAACATTATTCTAAAAGAGAGTAGATTTTTTTTTTCAAAAAGAGAACACTATTCTAAAAAAGAGTAAATTTCTCCAAAAAGGAATCACTATTCTAAAACAAGGACACACTTCTATCTTGTTCACCAAAAATATTTTGAACTGGTTTGTTTAGAGTCGTTTAGAACATGCGATATCTTCCCGGGATCAACTCATTTGTCACGGTACGCATAGGAAAAGTCAAAAGGGCCGCCAGAACGGCTTAGAGTCATGTAATACTTTCAAACACATTCAGTATGCCGTAATAAAACTTTCTGGTTTAATCAGGTGAAATATAATATCTTAGGAAACAATTTGGAAAGTGCATAACTCATTTTAAAAAAAGATTTCAGCAATTACTATTTGTAATTGGGAAAACATTAAAATTTTTTAGTGTAGCGTGAATATAGTTTATGGATTTGCATATGTACTACACTGTAAAAAAAATCTGTAAAGGTACTATACTTTATCTAGGAAACTGGGATTCTAATAACTTTTCCTGTAACGGTAACAACAAAAACTCAAGTTTTAAAATCGGTTACATGGATTTTTCCTGTTATCATTACATGAAAAGTTCTTGGAATCCCAGTTTCCTAGAAAATGTTTAGTACCTTTACAGATTTTTTTTTATAGTGTACATAGTATGAAAAAATTTAGTTCCGCAAAACTTATACACACCAACTAACATGTAGAAAATCAGCTGAAATTAAAAGACACATGAACTGAAACGGCGCTTTGAACCTTTGTCGCTTATAAATATTGCAGTAAGAGAATTATTTTGCGTGGTCATGTAAATAAACAATAAATACGAAGTTCTGAAGTAGGACTTTTGTAATGCACCTAACTGATGTACATTGATTTAAATATGTTTGCAATAGTGTAGCATCTTACAATAAATTTCAAAAGATTTTTCCCATACACCGTAATGGAATGAAATCCTTTCGAATGTTCTTGCAAAAAAACTATAAATGCTAGATATGTAACTTTCAATTCCGAAATTTCCATGGTAAAATTCAAATATATATATCCATTACATGGCTATGAAAGTACATTTACTTGAGTTAGAGAAAGGAAAATACATGGATTGATAAATAGAATTCAACGGGAAGGGAATCTTTTAAATTGTTGATAAATGTTTTAAAAAACTTATTTAAGTTCATTCCTTGTATATATTTCTTATGAAATAACAAATATTATTTCATATGTAACAAATATATGACATAAAATGATACATAACAAATAACAAATAAACTTGTTAATCTGATTCATTGTTTTAATACAATGATGTAATTAAATTCTTGCAACAGAAGTTTTTTAATCAGCCTCATACAACAACTCTATCTAAAATGTATTTTCTATATATTTTTACTTTTTAAGGATTATCATACATTCAATTTACATACGAAAAGTATTATCTCAAAGTTTTTTTCCTCCTTTGCTGAATAATGATAAGAAAATTCATATTCCACATTGGAACAAATACTTTTAAACAAAAGAATTTAATCTATTAAAAATGCATTACTTTAAATAATGAACTTTATTCCGATCGAAGAAAAAATAAAACATAATTAAATATACTTAAGTCATGAAATATACTAAAAGTAAAAAAAACACACACGCATCAAAAGAAATTATGTATAATTAAATTTCGCATCGATAACTTCCATGTTTCTTTGTGTTTTTACAAAACCAAAACTCATTTTAAAATCAAAATCTCGCAATATTTTTTCTTCCAATCAAATTTCAATTTTGAAAAGCATTCATTTATTTTTCATAACTTAATAATGAAATATGGTTTGAAAAAGAAAGTTTTTTAATGCATTATTCTTTTATAATTATAACGTAGTTTTCCACGTATAATCACAATTATTTTTATGCTTTTAAAATGACATTCTTATTCTTGCATTTTATCTATTTATGGAAAAGAATTAAAACTTATATTTGAAAGTACAATTTTTTTATTTTTAGAAAGATGATTTAGTCGGTCAGATTTTTAATTTTTGTTATCTTAATTAATTTTTAATAGTGTTTTGATGTTTCAAAAGTATTAGCATAAAATAATGAAAACGAAAAAATTTTGACTCCTTAATTTATTTATTTATGTATTAGAAATTTGCAATCGCATAGAAAATCATGCATAGCTTTTGTATCGTTTCTACTTTTTTCAAAAATAGTGAAATCTTATTGAGTAAAATTTAGGGCTTAGATAAGAAAGTATTCATAACTACATTATAAAAATAACATACGTGTGACTAATACGTCATAAGGATGATTGTTGCAACGATTTATTTTTCCACTTTTGCTGTTATGACACTGTAACTTTAGAACAGGGTGCAACATTTTTACTTCATTCAATAGAAAATATACATGTATACTATGAAATGTCACTCGATAGGAATCTGAATACAAATTTGCTAATTTTAACTAAAAAAATATATCTTAGCAATAATCATTAGTTCAAAAAAAATTGCAAAGTATCATTTGCAGTAATATAAATCAGTGTGCAATTCTAAGAAGAAAGGGGCAGAATTATCACAACTGGTAATATGTGAGAATTCTTAGAGCTATTACTGGATACATAACATATCTTAGACCGCCATTTCTGAAATGGAATCCTCCTAGAACTGAATGCCTGTTTACATCGAAGAACTTACCTGAGATATCTCAGTGAACGTAACTCAGTCTGTGATCTGAACAAATGTAAATTATGCGCATGCGCTTAAAATAATAATGGCCGCAACCGCCAATCATATAGCCAACGAGAGTGAGTGGTAGTTCCTGTATCTAACATACCTGTATCCTAGTGATGGCCGATAATGAGAAGTTTTTCTTGATTTTCTCGATTCTATGAACATCTTGATAACTTTCGATTGTGTAAAATTTTTCTCGATGACTCCAGTTTGCAATTGCTTTAACCCTACAGGATTCGATTTTATCAAGAGTCGTCTGGAGGTGAACGAGTCGGTGTTCATAAAGACACGACGGATTCACTCGCTAATGAGCCCCTTCTTTCAATGCTGTCTCTAATTTATACGCAATCTTGTAATATGAAATCTCGAACTGAATCCTCTTTGTATACGGCATCATATACCAAGCGTGCTGTGGCACACACAGCAAAATCTTGTAAACAAAAGAAAAAAAAATCTCGAACCGAACGAACCTCTGACCGGATCCTTGGGGTGTGAAAGGTAGAGAAAGGGGCATGAGAGCTGCATAATATGAATAAGGGGGCATACTGCTTCCCAACTATATATCACATGAGGAGTATTGGCAAAATTTAGAAAAGTACCCTGAGAGGGCAAAATGGAGAGAGGTTCGCCGAAGGTGTTTAACATCAATAAGTGGTCATAAGCTTTTCCAACCATTTGCCTCCTGAGAGGTATCGATCTTAATTTACATAAATGGCTTCCCCTAGAGCGTAAATGGGGGGAAATGCAAGGGAGGTTCATAACATGAAAAGTGATCACAGGCATTTCCGACAATATGTCACATGACGGGTCTTGGGTAAGTTTATAAGAATGCTACCCGGGAGGGGCAAATTTAAGGGAGGACCGCGAGAGGTGCATAACATGAGAAAGTGGTAACATGCTTTTTCAATGATATGTCACATGAGGGGTCTCGGCTTCCCCCCCCCAAAAAAAAAACCCGGTGCTATGAGAGGAAACCGGAAAACTGCAAAAAGAGCGGCGAAAAAAAGTTAGCTATGCTATAATTTTTCTTCCCGCTGTAGCTTCCATAGAAGCAAAGTTATAGCCTTTTAAAAATTGAAATGAAGTGAAGAAATGAGCAAAATTAGGTGAATAACCGACAGGATGGGTCCACAGAACCGGGGGTGCCATGTAGCTTAAACTTTTAAGTTCAAATTCGTAGAGAATTAAATGTGCGATATTTTAAGGTGTATGTTGGGGGGGGGGTCAAGCTCCTGTCCCCTGGAAGAGGTCCTCAAAGAGAGAACTTCAAAACAATGTGCCTAGGTTTCGGTAACAATGTGACGAGTTCAATGCCTTTTCCCTAGCTCAAAAAAATTCCCAATGCGCATAAGGACGTTTTCAATTCGAAAATTCGATCTAAAATGATAAAAACACAAAAGTTTTACAAACTGCCTCACCCCCCCATGCCGTGGAAACCAAATTCGGAAGGGGAGGGGGAAGAAAGTATCATAATATGAAAGAGTAATCCAAGATCTGCAAGATCTTATACCACATGACGGGTTTAAAAAAGTGAAAGTTCTTCCCCTCCCCCGCCTCCATGGGTCCACCCTTTCGCCCCCCAAATTCCGGCAGCACGCACTTTAATTTTTTTACATTTGATAAATAATATTTACCGAATAGTTCGATCAAAAACTACACTTAAAATTATAGGTATTGTATAAATCGCTATGGTTTTAAACATACGTTCGTCCTCTCTCCAGCCCCCTCTTTGAAAATTTTTTTAATAAATAATATTTATTGGGGGGGGGGGGGGTTCCAGGTACGTGACAGCTTAGTAAAACTAAAATACGAGAAACTTTGAAAACAATGTCTTCATTTCACAAGCCATTGTCATATTCTCATGCTTCTTTCTGTACCTCGTTTCTCGATAAACCTTTCATTTCACAAAGCTTCATCGGTAAAATTCTACTCGATAAACCTTTTCATCTCTATTATCAGTGAGAACAAAAATCAACCTTATCGAAAAAGGTTTTCATCGGGAAACCACAAGTTGCTCGAAATGCCGCATTTATCGAGGTTAATCGCGAAGCTACAGATCCTTCGATAAACCTGAGATTTTATCGAGATGATTTTCATCGCGAAGCAACAAGTTTCTCGAGTTGCCTGAGTTTATCGAGAAGAGATTTACTAAAATGAGAGGCATATACGAAAGCTCTTTTAACCATTCTTTCATATAATGAATCTTTCTCCTTTTGGAGTTGAATTTTAAGGGGGGAGGAAGGAGCGATGAGGGGGTGAATTTTTTTAATTGCAGCTACTTCGACAATAAATGTTATTTTTGATGTGGGTTTTTTTTATGGAACTCTCCGGTAAATATTATTTATTAATTAAATATAAAGATTTTAAAGTGGTGGGCTGCGTCATTTTTAGGTGTATTCTGGAAAAAATGAGTGAACTCAGGGGTAACATGTAAATTTCAAACTTTATTTTTGGACCCGTCATGTTATATATAACCATCTGAAAGTTTTCGCAAATCTCTTTCATTTTACGAATCTTTCTCCTCCTGAAGTTGAATTTTAGAGAAGTGGGGAAGGGGAGCGATAAGGGGGGGAGGTGATTTTTTTAAATCGTAGCTATTTCGACAATAAATATAATTTTACATGTGGATTTTTTTATGGAACTCTCCGGTAAATCTTATTTATTAAATGTAAAGATTTTAAAGTGGGGGCTGCGTCATTTTTAGGTGTATTCTTGAAAAATGAGTAAACTCACGGGTGACATGTAAATTTCAAACTTTTTTTTTTGGACCCGTCATGTTATATATATAATTGGAATGTTTTCGCACCTTTCATTTATTTTACGAATCTTTTCCTCCTGGAGTTGAATTTCAGGAGGGGAAAGGGGGGAGCGATAAGGGGGTGAATTTTTTAAATAGAAGCTGTTTCGACAATAAATACCATTTTAGGTGTGGAGTTTTTTTTATGGAACTCTCCGGTGAATCTCATTTATTAAATATAAAGATTTTTAAGTGGGGCTGCGTCATTTTTAGGTGTATTCTGTGAAAAATGAGTAAACTCACGGGTGACTTGTAAATTTCAAAAAAAATTTTGGACCCGTCATGTTTAATATATATTATCGGAATGTTTTCGCACCTCTCTTTCATTTTACTAATATTCTTCATCCTGGAATTGAATTTCAGGAGGGGGGCGAAGGGGTGAATTTTTTAAATCGTAACTATTTCAACAATAAATATCATTTTTGATGTGGAGGGTTTTTTTTATGAAACTCTCCGGTAAATATTATTTATTAAGTATAAAGATTTTAAAGTGGGGGCTGCGTCCTTTTTAGGTGCATTCTGGGAAAAATGAGTGAACTCAAGGTTGACTTGTAAATTTCAAACTTTTCCTTGGACTCGTCATGTTATTAATGTATCATTGGAAAGTTTTCGCACCTCTCTTTCATTTTACGAATCTTTCTCCTCTTGGAGTTGAATTTCAGGAGGGAGGGGGAGCGATATAGGGGGTGAATTTTTTAAATCATAGTTATTTCGAAAGTAAATATCATTTTAGATGTGGAGTTTTTCATGAAACTCTCCGGTAAATATTATTTATTAAATATAAATATTTTAAAAGGGGCTGATTCATTTCCGGGTGTATTTTGGGAAGAAAAAGTGAAACGAGGGTTGAAAAGTAATTTTCAAAAATTTTTTGTTCCGTCATGTGATATATCATAGGAAATTTTTGGGACTATTCTTTCATATTACGAACTTTTTTCATCCTGGAGTTGAATATCAGGAGAGAGGGGAGGGGAGCGATTAGGGAGTGATTTTTTTAAATAGTAGCTATTTCGAGAATAAATATCATTTTAGATGTGTTTTTGATGGAGTTCTCCTGTAAATGTTATTTGTGAAATATAACAATTTTACAGAGGGAACTACGTTATTTCCGGGTGCATTCTGGGAATAAAAAGTGAACTCACGGGTGAGGAGTAAACTTCAACCTTTTTTTGGACCCTGTCAGATGATGTATCCTTAGAAAGTTTTCAGACCACTCTTTCATATTATGAACCTTTCTTCTTCCTTCGCCCTTTTGGCCATCTTGTATAGGCAGTTTTCAATCTTTTTTGAAATTGCAGCATTTTTATCATTTTAGTATACTGGAGTTCTGCATCAGGATGAGTAAAACGATTTTACTCGCATTCGTCATACGGATCGGGCAACGAGGGTCCAGCTATTTCCTTTTTCTCTTTAAGAGACTACTTCAATCAAGCAAAAAAACAAGACCCGTTCGTTAAAACTAATCCTATGGAAGAAATAAAATGATGTCTCGTTTGCATTTCAATATTTTTATTTTATTATTTTTTATTTTTTTATTATTATTATTTATTATTTATTTATTTATTTATTTATTTATTTATTTATTTTGTATTGGATATTTGAAATAGATTTCTACAAAATCCGTTATTGACTTTTGACTTTTTCTATTTTGTTTACAGGTATTTTTAACGAGAACACTTTTATTTTCGAAATCGGATTCGATAGTGAAAGTACCACAATGAAAAAAACTTGCAAATTAAATCGAAAACAGTAAAAAACAACCTTTGTACCGATCGACCTCAGCTGTTCTATCTAAAGAAAATCATATAAAAATATTGAAATGCAAATAAGAGATCTCTATAAATTTGTTCCATAAGAATTAGCACTAGCGAGCGGGTCTTTTCGCTTCATTGAAGTAACCCCATAAACTTAAAACTGAAGCAAATAATTGCGACAGCAGAATTATCGAGCAAGCCCTACCATTACCATGAAGTTTTCTGCCAGAATAATAACTAAGAATCGCAACAACTGCTTTTAGCTTCTCTGTGTTACAATCAATTGTAAAACATCTCGATTGTAGATTCTAAGATATAATCGATGACTGCATCGATAGTGATTTTTTACGATGACGATTTTTCTCGATTGTTGAATTCTTGAGAATCGCCCATCACTACTGTATCCTGTATCTAGTTACCTCCTGAAGTTGAAACCAACTGAGAGAGTTTATGCAACTCTAGGACTTTGGCGGCCTGAGATATCTTAAGTAATAAAGGTCGTTAACTTAATTACATACAAATAAATTCCTTTCTCATTTCATTTTACTTTTTTATCTAGACCAATTTCCCTCCTTTTAACACTTTCCAAAATAGTTGAAAAGTGTTTATGAATTCAGTTTGTCTTTCTGTTCGTCCGTTTGTCTGTCTATTTACCATCTGGTCAGCCTTTAACTCGGATTGCCTTGAAACCGATTTATATTATTGAGATTTACTATGGAGAGTTCGGTATTGAAAATAAAATGAGTATCATTCACCGTTCCTTTACAGGGAATCTCAAAATAACTTCGCTATATTATTATCTACGAAGATAAATTGTTCACGGTGCATTTTATTAGTATTACACTACCTAAAATATAGTGAAACATATTGATATATATATATAAAAATAGTGAAATTGATGCATTTCTTTTTTTTTTCTTTCTTCATTTTTCATTTAAATTTTGAAATGAATCTATCTACACTGAAAAAAAAGTAATATATATTGATATTTTTAAGCATTTGTCAGAAGATTATATCTTTTTAATTAAAATAGAGCAATTTCAATTAAAATGAATCAGATGAAAAAATTGTATTATTTTTAACTTCAAAGTTTCGAAAATTAAAAAAGAAATCAAAACTTTTTTTATTGATGTTTAAAACTTTACAAGATATTTAAAGCGTTTGATTACTTTATACTCGAAGCACAAAATATTTTTAATTTAAATCATTTTCCATTAGATCGAGTCTAAGAGGGAAAAAAATATCAAGTAATGCATTGAATGAAATATTTATCAATAATTACAGAGGCATAAGTATGAAGAATGATGAGACCGGTGAATTATGATGAAACGCGTTCCGAAATATTCAGATTACTTTATAAGTGCTATTCATTCAGTTAAATCTTTATATCAAAATTTAAAAATAATATTTAAAAACAAATTTACATTAAAATGATTTCTTTTACATACTCTAAGTTATAATTCCCTTCTTATTAATTTTCTATGTTAAGATCGATTAATATTTAGACGTCACATTTAATTCCTCTTGACATTAATCTGATCAGTATCATTCCGTTAAAATTGAGCTTAAGATTAACATATTTTCAAAGAATATGAAATACTTTATAAGAATTAGTACTTGCTAGTACTAGTACTTAGTACTAGTAGAACACGTAATTAAATTTCCAACGTAATCGTTACATATTTGCTTCAATACACAGAATAAAATATAATCAATTAACAATTTCGTGAACTTGTTATTCATTCACAAGGTTAAAAAGTGAATGAATTACATTGAAATGTCTATTTTTAGTAAAAGTAAGTAAAATAAGTCATTTCAAGAATCCCGAACTTCAAAACAGAACGTTCATCTAGAAATAAACGGCATTTTTAAAATTAGAATGCGGAACAGGCCGATTCTTAAAGTTGGAGAAAGTCAAATTAAAACTATATAATTACAATGACAAGTTTAAAGAAGAGAGTAAGTGTGATCGCAGATCACACAGGGAGTTTCGTTTAATATTTCTTTTAAAAACAACTTATCCTTTAATTAATAAATCCAAGTAGTTAATCTATAATTATTACATTATTATATAGATTGTAGCACTAGAAAATTTAATTTTAAAATAATTATAAAAGGAAGTTACTTATTTGAATCAAATTAAAAATGTTCAAATCAAATTATTTAAATTAAATTTAAAATTCCAATTTTTTTTAATCCAAAATAAAAAAAATTAATGGAGATATAACCGAAATTTTATATTTCTAAAAAAGAATGTTTAAATGAAATTTAAAATATTAAATCATTAATAAATCGTAATAGTTTTTAAAACAGAAATTAAATTAAATTAAAAAATATATTATGAATCTCAGTAATAAAAAAAAATAATATAAATTCTTAAATTGGTAAAAAGTGTGAAAATTCTTTTGATTAAGTAATCCATCTTAGTATGAAAAATTTCAAGCTCCAACATCGGAGTTATGACAAAGAATCTTCAGTTTACTAGCAAGATGCTTTTCCTCCATGATATGATGTCTACTAGGATGGATTGAAAAATCGAAATGCGGATAATCGAATCGGCGCGGGGTGCAAAAGTTGCCTTTTACGTATACTAGTTTAAATGCGTTTATTATTATTATTATTATTATTATTATTATTATTATTATTATTATTATTATTAAAATAGATTCATATTTCCCGGTTCCATTTAAAAAAAATAATATTTTTTTTTTTTTTTTTTTTTTCGAAAAATGTAAAAGTTGTCATTTATATATAAGTTAGTTTACATTTCTTTTAAACCATTTTTTTTTTCATTGAAACCCATTCATATTTTTAGGTGACCCTATTGCCCCAAATTTAGTTCAGAATTGTAATTTTTATGAATATATTTTTTCCTCTTTTTAACTTTAAAACTATGTAAAAGATTTAAGCAATTTTTATTGTTTATTATTAAACGTATAAAAATATTTTTTTAAGCTACATAGAAAAGACCACACAAAAGTACTTGTGATATAAGGGCACAAAGTTAAACACAAAAACTACAAAGGAGGAAGATGATTTCGTACTTTTATTTTTAAATGCATACTTCATACATTATTATAAAATGATTATTATTTGTAAATTAATCTTTATAAACTAAAAACTTTGCCAAATTTAGCAGTTTTCAAAAATTAAAAATTTTAAGTACACCTTCTTAAAAATTAAATTTTCAAGTATACTTGGGGCACCGGAAGATATAAATGGATTTTAAATTAAAAAAAAGTATGTAAACTGTACAAATATGTAGTATAATCAATGCAAAAATTCTTCACCGTGCACAAAAAGAATTTAAAATGAATAACAAAATAAATAAAGTAAGACAGAAATAAATTAAAACATTTATAAAAATTTCAATTTTTAACCCTTTTGGGGATGCTTGGGGTACTAAAAAATATAAATCAATTGCAATTTAAAAAAAATGTAAATTAATACACTTAAAAGACAATTTTTTCACCCCGTGTTAAAACTAATTTTAATAAAATTATAAATATATATATATATATATATATATATATATATATATATATATATATATATATGTGTGTGTGTATTAAAAAATATTCAAGTTTAACTATTTTTGGGGCGCTTGGGACTCCGGAAAATATGAATGGATTTCAATATAAAAAATAGGTATAAACAAATATGCATAAAAAGCAACTTTTGCACCCAGTGCCAAAAGCAGTTTCGAAAAAAAAATTAGTATACTTTTCGATCCACCCTAATGTCTAAAAGAGAAACGTTGAAATTAATGTTCTGTTTTAAAATTTAAATTACAAAAAGGAAAGGATGAAATTAATAAAATTAGTTTAAAATAAAATAATAGTCAAAGTGAAAAAAATTCTTTAAAACACCATAAAATAAATTAAAATGCGCAAGGCCTGTCGAAAGAACTGAGTCTTTCTTCGTCAGACACAAATAATAGAGTGTTTGTCAAAATTTTATGATTGGTTGTGTGACATGAGGTATTTAGTTGCGAGTACATAAAATTTAAAGTCCCCGACTCAAACAGTTTTTGTGTACGGACTCTGTGACGGACAGACAGGCAGAGGACTGAGACGAATAGAGTTCCATCAGATGAACGAAACCCTAACAAATCTAAAAATATATAGATATTGAACATCAACCATTGACCACAACAGCAATAAAAAATAAAAAGCTTTTTTAATTTAAAATAGATCTAAAAGATATATGAACACATATTAAGCGTATTTTAGATGTTCCATACACTGTCGGCATACTGAGCTTGCCACTGAGTGTAGTACTGAGTGACAAACAGCTGCGAATTTCGAAATAACATAATTATTAACACTTGCACCTCGTTTGCCCTCTTAAAAATAGAAATTTCAACCAACGTTAAAAATTCAAGTTCATTTTCATAAGGAAGTTAACACTCAAAGGTCATGGACGTTGTATGGAATATGCCTCCATAACGAAAGACATCATATGTATATACATATACATATATATATGTGTGTGTGTAATAATTAAAAAAAATTCGCCATTTTCATAAGGAAGTTAACACTCAAATGTCATGGACGTTGTATAGAATATGCCTCCATGACGAAAGACATCATATATATATGTGTGTATAGTAATAAAAAAAAATTCGCCATTTTCCCGTTTCGATTTTACTCCAAATTCTCATAAAAGTATACTTTTATTTATATTTCAGTAATTTTCCAACATTTAACTATCGGCTAAATTCTCCTTTTTTCTTAATTCGGCGTAATATACTATTATTGTCGTAAAAGAACTCAATTGTATTATTAAAATGTCAATCTCTTATTTCGAAATATTATTCTATTTTATTATTTCATTTCTCCTTTTTAGAATAAAAAATATTCTGTGGGAAGCTTTATTTTTAATATTTTATTAAAAATTGCTTGCGTACCCATAATGCCTTGCAACCTTATAGGCATTTTGCCTCTGTTTAGTTTTGCGGGCTTCCGCTCATTGTGAAATAGCCCTGACGTAACGCACCTCTTACTACCCAATGACGTGGTTGGATACGCTTTCCTCTCCCCCACCCCCCATCCTGGATGCCGTTATTGGTTGCTCGATACTTATGATATGCCTTAGTTCGGGCGGGAATGTGCTATTAGATGATTTTCGCCGCTTAAAACGCATTGAACGAACTTAGAAGACAGAATTCGTCTGATTTTCCACTTGCTAAAAATGAACAATGAACCGCCGCTAGGGGTAGTAAAAACAAGAATGCATTTACCTTTTATTTCTAAAACAAATATCAAGATTTTTAAGCCATTATAAAAAAATCCTTGCTAAATTTGAAGAGAGAATAGTTTCAATGGAGCATGTTCATCACAAATTACACGTAAAAATTTTAAACAGCTCAAAATTCATTTAAAGCTGCATTCGATTTGAGTAAAATTTTAATTAAACTTAAAAAAAGAATTACAATTCATCCAACAAAACTTTAAGCCAAATACTTAGCAATACTCATACTCTGAAAATTTTTAACACACAAAAATTAATGCATTTTGGAACACTTTTTTGCCACCAAAGTAACAACAAATTAATGCGTTGTGAATTAGAAAACTTCATATAAAAAATATTTGTGGTGTTATGATTGTGTTCTTAATATGTTGTAAAAATGTTGCTATCGAGAAATGTGTTCTTAATATGTTGCAAAAGTGTTGCTATCTAGAAATGTGTTCTAAAAATAGTGTTGTTAATTTTGTTGAAACAATGTTGTAAATAGTGTTGATAAAAATATTTTCTTACAATAGGGTTATGCTGCTCACCACTTTGTTACAGAATTAACAACATATTCTAAACACTACACAACTTAGAAAACTATAAAACAACACTATTAACTTTCGCAACATTTTCTACACAGTGCCTTTAAAATTACACTATTTTGGAAAAAAGATATAGTTTGCCTTATACAAATAAAATTGCAGGAGATTACTAAGTGAGTTGATTAATTCTGCCAATAAATATCATTAACTACATTAAAAAAAAAAAAAGAAATAGTTTTTCACAACATTTTTTGCACAACCTTTTTCCTGGCCCAACACATTCGCAACATATTTACAAGATAATCAAAAACGGTTTCAGTTAGTAGTGTTAATTATCATGTTCAGTTTTTATTATAAAAGTATTTCACGAATATGCAGCGTATTCTTAAAGATAGTTATTAATCTTATTAACGTTTTTTTTTCACAAATTAAATCATTAATAATCTAGTGAAAATTGAAAAGATTTGGAAAAAAAATAGTCTTCGTAGAGCATTTTCCTAGTTAGAGATAAAAATTTCACACTGATTAGAAATAATTTAAAGATTAATCGAGTTAGAGTAGAATTTTATTTAAAGTAAAATAAATTTGCATACTTTATTGAACAAAAGTTTGAGCAAAATTTTGATTTTTAGTGATGTTTTTTAAAACAAAATCAATTTTCAAATCCTCCATCTTGTGAAAGAGCAATATAATTATAGATGTACATTAAAGAAAAAGATTTATAAAATAATCTAGCAAAAACACAAATAAATAAAAAGCAATATAATGACAAAAAGAAAAAATAGCATTTTAAAATGAGAAAATTGTGAAGAATAGATCGAAAATATTCACAATAACAAATTAAATCTATATAATTAAATTTAAACAGCCTCTATGAAGAAATCAATTTTCTTTAAAATAATCTAAATGTTAAGTAACAAATATAAAAAACAATGAACAACAAATAAATAACATTTTTTAATTAAAAATATAAACAACATACAAAAACTTCTGTTAAGACAATCTATAATTTTAACGAGATCATTTTTTTTTTTAAAAATCTGTAGCCACCAGAGTTAAACTCTTTTAAAATAAAATTCGTGAAATATTTCTAAACCATAAAAAAAGAATAGATTAACTATAACTTCGAATCTTTAACGTAAAACTAATTTAATGAAGTTGTCAAGAGAAAGCGTAGAGAAAAAAAATTTAGTTGGAAGAGTTAATAAAATCTAATGAAGACATTATAAAAGTTTATTAAGTACGTAATTCATAGCCGTTTAAATTACCGAGAATTTTTTTGATTATTTTTTAAAGGCCAGAAAGAAACTGAAATTTAAAAAGGTACGAAAAGAAAACACCATTATCTTTGAAAAATACCAGGTTTACATACATGAAAGAAGATGAACGTTGTTCGTGAGAAATTACTTCAAATAAATTAGAAGAAATACAATTATTATTTTCTTGTTAGAGTTATTAATTAAAATAATGCTTAAAAGAAAAATATTTTAATCTATATTACATAAATATATGTCTATTTATGTAGTTTTAGAAATATTCTTTAAAAGAAAATCATTTTTCAAATACTCTATCTCATGAAAGAGCAATATAAGTATAGATTTACAACAAAGAAAAATATTTTATAAAATAAATTAGCGCAAACATAAATAAATAACAAAGCAACATAATGACTAAAAGAAAAAATAGCATTCTAAAATGAGAAAATAGTGAAGAACAGATCGAAAATATGCATCATGACAAATTAAATCTATATAATTAAACAGACTCTACGGAGAAACCAATATTCTTTAAAATAATCTAGATGCTAAATAACAAATATAAAAAACAATAAACAATAAATAAATAGCATGTTTTAATTAAAAATATAAACAACTTTTAAAAACTTTTATCAGGACTATCTATAATTTTAACCAGATTTTTCAATAAAAAAATTTGGCAGCCATGTGAGTTAAACATGTCTAAAATAAAATTCGTGAAATATTTCTAAACCATAAAAAAAGAATAGATTAACTATAACTTCGAATCTTTGACGTAAAACTAATTTAATGAAATTGTCTAGAGCGAGCGTAGAGAAAAATATTTTAGTTGGAAAAGTTAATAAAATCTAATGAAGACATTATAAAGGTTTATTAAGTACGTAGCTCATAGCCATTTAAATTACGTTAGAATTTTTTTTTTAAACCAAAAATAAACTGACTTTTAAAAAGGTATGTAAAGAAAATACCATTCTCTCTGAAAAATGCTAGATTTACATAAATGAAATAAGATGAACGTTGTTCGTGAGAAGTTACGTCAAGTAAATTAGAAGAAATACAGTTATTATTTTCTTACTAGCGTCATGAATAAAATTATGCTTAGGGGAAAAATATTTTAATCTATGCTACACAAATATATATGTATGTACATACACATGTATGTATGAGTATGGCATTCGATGATTATATTTCGTCACATAGTTTATGTTTAAAGATCTAGAATCATATAACGTAGAGATAGCCATTTTTAAACTATAAAAGCAAATTAAACAATTTTCCTATAAGAATCATTCAGCAAATTAAAACATTTATTATGTCATCAAAATTTTATTATATTAAACATCACTGTATTATATTAAACGTCATTAAAACATTAACCATTATTCATCATTAAACCATATTAAACCATTGTATTACATTAAATATTACTTGAGATGAAATTTTTGCTCCCTGTACTGTAAAATAAATCTATAACTCTACAGATGTAAATTTACAGACATCTGTATGCTCACTACAATTTAATCTGCACACTGTACAGAAAAAAATAAGATCTAAATCTACAAAATTAGTTTTTGTAAAACTACGAAAATCTGGAGTCTGTAGCTTTACAAAAGAATTTACTAAAACTACAATAATCTTACTAAAATTTTATCTGTAACTTGGGTTGCAATTACATAAAAAGTTCTAGCCATTCCAGTTTTCAAAAAATAAATAAATAAATAAAAATAAATATTTTTAAACTTATAGATTTTTTGGGCACACGTATTCCTGTTACATGAACTTTTGTACTTGCCGTTACATAAAAAGTTCTAGAAATATCAGTTTCCCAGAAGAAAAAAAAATAGTAATTTTACAGTTATTTCTTACAATGCGCATTTTACTTCAACATCTTTTGTCTTGTCATAGTTACTAAATTTTGATCACTTCGAAATATCTTCAACTGTAAAGAAACAAAAAAGCTCAGATCACTAGAATCTCATCAGAGCTACATGTCTGAGATTTATTTGTTTCCCCTTCGATTAATTTTGTATAATTTTGAAACATCCGACATAATCAATTTAAGTAAAGGAAATATCAAAATTTCAAGTAACAGATACAAGTTTTCATTGAAAATTAAAAAAGTCTGTAAGTTTACTAAGAATTTTTTAGGAAACTGGGATGCCTAGAACATTTTATGCAACACAACCCGGGTTATAGATAAATTTTTTTTAATATTACTACAATTTTAGCAAATTTTTTAGCAAAGCTACAGATTTCTGCAGCTTTACAAAAACTAGTTTTGTAGATTTACATCTCTTTTTAGCACTTTCCAACAAAGTTGAAAAGTGCTTATGCATTCGGTTTGTCTGGCCGTCTGTCCGTCTGTCCGTCTGTCCGGATGGCCGTCTGTCCGCTCTCTAACTCCCGTAAATATACTCGGATTGCTATGAAATTTTTATACGTTATTGAGGTTTACCCTAGCACGAACCCTATTGAAAATGAAGTATCTACCATGATTAGTGTATCTACAGGGCGAATCAAAAGTTTCCCATTACATTACGGCCTATGGGGAAAAATCGTTAATATACTCAGATTGCCATGAAATTTTAGGACATTATTGAGGTTTACCCTAGCACGAACCCAACTGAAAATGAAGTATCTACCATGATTAGTTTATCTACAGAGAGACACAAAAGTTTCCCATTACATTACGGCCTATGGGGAAAAATCGTTAATATACTCGGATTGCCATGAAATTTTAGGACGTTATTCACGTTTACCCTAGCATGAACCCTATTGAAAATGGAGTTTCTATTATGATTAGTTTATCTACATGGCGAATCAAAAGTTTTCCATTACATTACGGCCCATGGGGAAAAATCGTTAATATACTCGGATTGCCATGAAATTTTAGGACGTATTGACGTTTACCCTAGCACAAGTCCTATCGAAAATGAAGTTTCTACCATGATTAGTTTATCTACAGGGCGAATCAAAAGTTTCCTATTACATTACGGCCTATGGGGAAAAATCGTTTCAAAGGAATTTTAAAGATGTTATACCCTGTCAAACACATTAAAATATGCATTCTATAAAATATAAGGTGAAAATGTAGCTATTATTCATTTACAGGGCCACACAAAAGAATTCCATTAGATAATGGTAAAAGGGGGAATTGTGTGGGTAATATTTAAATATATTAAGCTTTTTCATGTATAATAAAATTGATAAATGTCACTGAAGCTTAATATAAATTATACGCTACTGTCTTGCATAACATGAAGTACATAGCATTTACAGGGCCACACAAAAGATTTCAAATAGTATATTCTTTCCGAAGTACCGTATATGAATCCGATGATGGCTGATGGAGGGATTATATTTCGCTAAATATATGCACATTATATGGTGTGTATAAATGTTATAGTTGATATACAGGGCTACCCAAAAGAGCTCACCAACGTTACTGAATATGAGCGCAAATTATTTAAACGTGGTTCTTAAATAAACTATGCATTTTTACGCTGAGCTGCATTCAGTTTTCTGTGAAATGTTTGCAGAATATAGATAAAGGGATATACAGGGCCACGCATAGAATTCGGTACATGGACGCCTATGAATGATGATTTATGAGAATGTGATTTCAGTTGTTTTAAAAGTGTTTTAGTTTACAATAAACTTTAGCCTAATGCTGACGTGTAATAAAGGTACAATGTAAACTACAGGGCTGAACAAAAGTATTCAAGTATGTTTCCATCTAATAGTATGTATTGCTGAAAAAGAAATTTCAAGCTACTGGGTATTTTCTTGCTAAGCTAAATTTTCCCATTATATGAACTGACATATGAAATACAGAGCTGTTCTAATGTACTGGAATACATATTTGGATATATTTGGCTATACACTATTATTTCCCTAGATAACAAAGTTTTGTTAAAGATTTCATTAAGTGTTGGAAAGTGCTTCATAATCTATGCTTAACGCATGATTTTTCTTACTTGTTTTTATAGTGCGCAGATAAAATTTTAGTAAGAATACAGATTTCCGTTACATTATATCTTAGCCCAGTCATTTTAGCAAAAATAGGGGGAAAATTAGAACAAAGCTGGATTTATGCGTAGGTGCTAGTTAGGTTATGTAGTTAAACATACTAAAAGTCCCCATCGATACGATGTGAGCTTTCACCGCCAGGGGACGCTAATGAGCTTGAAAATTGGTTTTCTATGAATATCTCAAGAACAATGGCATTTAGAAAAAAAAGTTCAGTTACAAAGTTGTACATAATTTAATTTCCTATAAAAAGTGTCATTAACATTTGTTTGTCACACCAACCCTTCCCTGCCAAAAATATAAAAAAGCGAACATATTTGAAAGTAAAATTATAAAAATACGAAAAATCTGCCGCTACTTTAAAAAAATTATGTAAACAGATCTAAAATTCTCACATTTGAATGGAACAAGTGAATATATAATGTATATTTATGCTTATTCCACATTCCCTTGAACTAAAGCATTTAGGTTCTTTTTAATTGTGGTTTCCCCCGTAATCATATTCCACTTATAGTGACTGGCTCATTCCTATTTCAGTCGTTTGACTGCTTTAGTAGTTCTTTGCAAAGCTTCAATTTCTACACTAGATTCAGATTCGTCACTAACTGTATTTCTTTCTTTCCTTGTTTCTGTATTGTATTTCGTTGTTTCTGTATGTAACTGTATTTTTTTCTTCGTGCTGCTTTCAGAATCTTTTGTTTGCGAGCTTCCCTCCTCCCTTGAAGTGAGCAGGATACTTGTCAATATCTTCCTCTTCTTCACATTCAATATTACTTGCATTTTGACATGAAACTCCGCAGCAATTTATGTGAATATCAGAACATTTCAATCCAATTTTTCGACATCCAGATGTTTTTCCACATCCTTTGAAGCAAGTACAAAAAAACGATTCAATAATATTTTTTGGTGCGGGCGGTAAGGTAGCTGGAATTGGAGACAAATTAGGTGCATTTTGCCAGCAACAGTTCTCAGGATGTAGTTCATTGCCCAACCAGTATTGTACTTGATGATAAACACGTAAACTGTGCAATCAAGCTGATCTTCGGTAGGCGAAAACGATGAAAAGCTTTTTTTACCAACAGCAACTCTTTTCTTGAAGCATACATAACGGTGCTTGTTCAGATAAATTTCTGCTTTACCACCATATAAAACAAGAAAAACTGTTTTTCCTGCCTCGGAAACTTCAAATTGAGATACTTGATCACTTTTTAAAATGCTGGCAGCTTGTATGTTATAATCTTCTTCCTTTTTCAAAAATTTTGCTAACGACATTTTACTTTCCCCAAACATTGCTGATCTCGAGTCACAACCTGAAAAAGCGTGAAGGAACAATACATGATCTTACACAACAGCATCATTGTTAAGACTGTGCGATGAATAAAAGGGTCGTTGCAATTTGTCCTCTTCCAGGCTTAATAAAAAATATCTATATCTCTTGAGGTGTTAAAGCAGTGAACATCATCGCCAACAACAGCAGTGAGCGCACCAGACTTTGCTATTTCAATAGCTGTATTAACAATTAGTGTGTCTGCATAATCTTCTGCTTGTTTCCATTCGAAACCATTCTCCATAAATTTCTCCACAAGCATAGATATGAGACGTGTCTTATTTTAATGATTAGATTAAAAAAAACACTTTTTCGCGAAAATTTAGAGCTTTCTTTTTTTCCTACTGTATAAAAGCTTCGTCTAATGTATTAAACATAACAAGCATAATTCCTTAAATTCAAGCAACTAATTGTCTATTTAATTTTTCCTTCAATGGAGTAATTTGTGCGGACGTTGATGGTTTTTCTGCAATAGATTTATTTTATGATTTAATAGATTTTTTTCGTGTATAATTTTTCAAAAATTTGGGTGAACTGTAAATTTACTATTGTTTTTAGTCATTTCTTCAAATATTTTCCTCTTATGGTCACCTCTTTCCGAACTTGCTGTCACAAGGGACTTCAGTCCCTTTTTTCCCCTGTTTTTACATAATCTTTCGAAACGCAATACTCACCGCATATACAAGACAAACTATTTTGTCAATCTCCATTTTTCGCTCACAATCAGAAATTAAGAAAGAGTCATTTTAAACTGTCATAACTATTTCAAACTTTCTACAACATACGTTAAAAATAAAATTATTCCCTTCCTAAAATCTCACAAAGAACACTTCGTTCAGTAAATTAGGGTGATTTCATACTAGTGAAATGAGCACCAAATGAAAATAAAACATTGTAAAGGTACCAGCACGTGGTAGGTTTTGACAAACGCAAAGAGAGATAGCTTATTGGGCAATGACTATGCACAAGCGCACGAAAACGGCATACAGACAATGGGGGAGAGGTGGGGGGTGAGGATTCAAAGTTTTCCGGTATTTGTTCTGCCTCTTCGCCTTTTTATGTTTGTGCTTCCGCATTTTTTTTTATTAATGTTTATTTTAGTTTTTGGCAGGGAAGGATTGGTGTGACAAAAAATGTTAATGACACTTCTTGTAGAAAATTAAATTATCAACATCTTTGTAATTGAACTTTTTTGTCTAGATGCCATTGTTCCTGAGATATTCACAGAAAACCGATTTTCAAGCCCATTAGCGGCCCCTGGAGGCAAAATCTCACATCGGATAGATGGGGACTTTTAGTATGTTAAGCTACATACCCTTATTAGCATCTATGCAAAAATCCAGCTTTGTTCTAATTTTTTCCGCTATTTGTAAAAAAGGGAGATAAAATGACTTGACTGTCTGTAAAAAAACAGAATTTTTTTTACTATGAATATATATGTGCAATCGTAGAAACAAAAAGTAAACACACCCTACTAACTTCTCAACAAATTATTGTAGAAGAAATTTACTGGTATCGAGCGATTGAATATAAAATCTACATTTAACTGATGTACATAAAATTTGCTTAGGGATCCATCTACATGTTAAAACGAACCTAAACTGAATTTTTTTCAATAGCAATATTCAACTTTAAAAAGATATTTCAAATCTTCGATTCAAACTGTGCCTAGACATTACATTTCAACTCATTTCAATGATAAACTTTTGAATTATAAACATTCAAAATTTAGTGCTTCTAATGTTAAATTACATTTTCATATTTTTATTAATTTCTCCTGAAATTATACTCCTAATGTACTAATTCTTTATGTGGTAATAATACTAAAATACCTAAACATCAATACGCTGAATTTCCAATTTTTATAATTTTATGATATGAATTATGAATTATGAAATTATTGGGAAAAAATATGAATTGGAATTTACAATATTTTGATGGATTTAAATTTATTAAGTCCTGCTTTATGGAAATGGAAAATTTAAAATTTTACTTCAAATAATTCTTTATACTTAAAAAACGGCAAAATAATGGTTTAAGGAGCCATAAAGGGTACAAATTTGAAGCTTATAGAGGGAATATAGAACCTTCCTATTTATGTGCTGAAAAAAAATTGTTGTTGTAATTTTAAAATTTGTACGAACAAGAAGAGCAAGTTTTTTTTTTCTATAGGATAACATGGGATTCAAATTTTTCTTTCCTCAAATAAGTCCTCTTAAACATCCCTAAAGTAACATTTCAGAAAATACTGTTAAAATATTTAAACAAATACCAATAAATTACAAAAAGTTCGATTTTTTTTATCTGCATTATTTATTTTCTACCGTTTTAATATCAAAATTAAAAAAATATACAAAAAATATCTAAGCCGCATTTCTTAGTTATTTTTTGTGTCCTTTACAAAATGCTTTTCGATTCACTTATTTTTCATCAATGAGATACCTTTAAAGAATAAAGCACTCTCATCTATTGACGTCAAGTGACAAGCAACGGCAAAACTTGATAAATTTTTCTAGATCGGTTTATTTTTATTTCATTCACGCTAAATTTAATGCTAAGAAAAAGCTCTTTCGCGTGTGAATTAAAATAAGAACTTTAACAACTTTTGTCAAAAGTGCGGTTTAAATGCATTTTTTTTTTTTTTTCGTGCCTTAACCATACAGGTTTTGTCTTTAGTTTTATTCATTTTAGCGTGTGTAATTTTTATATTTATTATTAGTTTAAATTTCTTATTTTTCCATTTTCACCATAAGGAAATGTTATTCGCCTTTTAAAACATGAAAGTATGTGTGGATGTGTTAGATTTCATCATTTTACAGTATATATATCAATAAAAAAAACTATATTGAATATAATATTAGATGTATCTCAAAATTCATACGCAGTCTTTTTCAATATACATTTGAAAATCTTAAAAAAAATAGTAAAAATATTAATATTTAAAAAAGTAATAGAGATTTTAAAAATAATATTGTTTTAAATTTTAAAAAAAATTACATAAATAAGCAGTTTTTTTTTTTCTTTTAAGCACATTTTTTTTAACATCGAAATTCTGTGATTTCAACATTTGGATTATATTTGAAAATAAACAAAATTGTTGAAAAGGTCAATTGTACCCTTATACATCTCTAAAAAAATTTAGAAAATATTCATAAAAACCTTTAAATAATAATACCAACAAATTACAAAAAGTTCAGTTATTTTAATCTGTATTATTTACCTTCTACCGCAAAAAGTATTTTAATATCATAATTTAAAAAAATACAAAAAACATCTAAGTCGCATCACTTAGTTATTTTTTGTAGCATTGACAAAATGCTTTTTGACTCACTTATTTTTTTATCAATGAGATAACTTTAAAGAATAAAGCACTCTCGTCTCCTAAAGTACTGACGTCAAGTGACAAGCAATGGCAAAGCTTGATAATTTTTTCAAGCTCCGCTTATTTTTATTTCATTCACGGTAAATTTAATGCTAACAAAAAGCTCTTTCGCGTGTGAATTAAAAAAGAACTTTAACAACTTTTGTCAAAAGTGCGGTTTAAACGCATTTTTTCATATCTTAACCATACAGGTTATTTCTTTACTTTTATTTATTTTAGCGTGTGTTTATTATGAGTTTTTATTTTTTTTATTTTCATCATAAAAATTTTTATTCATCTTTTAAAACATAAAAAATACTAACTTTTATAAGTCTAGTTGAAAGCTTAAGTCTTTTGAAAGCTTAA
Source organism: Maratus speculifer (assembly GCA_964019185.1). NCBI lineage: Eukaryota > Metazoa > Arthropoda > Arachnida > Araneae > Salticidae > Maratus > Maratus speculifer. Next base: position 77,153,039 of record OZ025297.1, on the reverse strand, counting down.
ATTTTATAATATATACATATTAAAATTAATCGTAGTTAAAACTGCTTGTTTTTGTGACAATATATATAATTAGTACATATTTTTATACATTGATTTTATAATGCAATGTTTGTTATTTTTTAAGAAACAACGATTTTTTCTCTGAGATACTCCAAATATCGATATTCGCATGTTTTACTTGTACAAACATACATCAAGTCACATGTTTTTGTCAAATACATGCGGGTATTTATTCATTAATCAGAAATCGGATTGAAAATTTTAAAAGGAAAATTGAAATTTACTATTATTTCTCTTAAGGGGACCGTGGACGTTTATTAAAATTTATTTTAATCTTCATATTAGGGATTTGGTATTTTGTTCAAATATACATTTCACTATAAGTATGTATAGCACCTTAAAAGAAATTTCCTATCTTATAATATAAAGATATTTTTAAAAAAAAGAAATTTTAAAACGATCCTTGTGTCATAACTTTTAAAATATTTCCTCAATTCCAAAAATTTCCCCAATTTCCTCAATAATTCCTAAACAAACAAACAAACAAACAAACAAAAAAATGCTAATTTTAGGCTTGACTTTTGCTCAGATAAAGGTCCACGGTTCCCTTAAGGGCAAATGAAGCACTTCGGCAAATAAACTGAAGCAGTTTTTGGAAATATCTATGATGTATTTTACTTGAAACAAGTTGGAAATTGCACGTGAAGCGTTGCAAATTAGGTGCGTTCGTACGATAACGAAGTTTTAAAAATATTACATTCATATATCAATCTCACAAAATTGTAAATAGTGAATTACAATTAAAACGCTCATCAAACAATGTTCTCCCTATACCATTATGTAATTGAATACTTTTGTGTGGCCTTGTAAATCAATAACAAATGTTCTTTGCACCACAAATTATGTAAGATGTATATTATAATATGTACTTTATAGTTGCATATAAATTTTATTAAGTTCGAATGAGTGTAACACGATTAAAATGCATTTGAAACATTTTTTCCCATTGACCGCAATGTAACGGAATACTTTTGATTGTCCCTGTAATTGATCTATGCATCCGATTTTCATAAAATTTGAAATAACTCGGCAAAATTATGTAATTATTATGTATTTTAAATTTCAAACGTATAGAATATATTTGAAAAATTTTCCTCATTGACCATAATGTAATTGAGTACTTTTGATTGCCCCTGTAATTGATCTATGCACACGATTATGAAAAAATTTGAAATAACTCGACAGAATTATGTAATAATTGCGTATTTTAAATTTCAAACGATTAAAATGCATTTGAAACTTTTTTCCCCATTGACCGTAATGTAATGGAATACTTTTGATTGTCCCTGTAATTGATCTATGCATCCGAGTTTCATAAAATTTGAAATGACTCGACAAAATTATGTAATAATTATGTATTTTAAATTTCAAACGATTCGGTTGGGTAGTTTTTGCGTTGTTATATGCGGACAGATAGACGGACGGACAGACGGACGGACTGAACGACCACTATAGGTGCTACGTATTATATAATTACGAACGCACTTAAAAAGAGATAGAAATGAAATTTCTTTAGAGTATATATATGAATTATAAATATACCATATGCTCATATATAAATCAATAGAAATTAATTTCATACATACTTCAGGGGTTTATCCATTCACAATCAGTCAATCAATTAACTATTTACAATTCAGTCAATCAATTAACTATTTTTTAAACAATATGTCTGTTCGGTAGATTTTTCAAAAAACTGTTGAATATATATTACCTTATATATAATTTTACCTTAAAATTCGTTGTGGTGTCAGAAAATACACTATTTGAGAATAAACTGAAGGTATTTTTATTTCCACTTAAAAGATAAAAAATAAATTACTAAAAGATTTTGCAAATTCTAAAAAATTTCAGGACATATTATTCATTTTTTTTTTTTTTTTCATTCAGACATATAATATTAGATATTTTTAAGGAAATAAAACAGTTACATGATTTTAGAAAATTTCAACTGTTTATCTAAAATAGAATATTGAAAAGTATACCAAAGCATTAAAAAATGCATTTCGAAAAAAAATACAAATATAATATATACACTCCTGCAGCGATTAAAATACGTAATTTAAAAGCCTTCCAGCACCATAAAATTTTAGGTCGATAATATTTAACACCATATATTATTAACTTATGAAAATAGCTGATAATTAACTGTTCTTGAACTTGAAATAATATCTATGTCCTTTAAATATATTATAAGCAGGAAAATGGGGGATTCCTTTCCGTAAATGTGCTTCTTTTTTATCAATATTAATTAGGCTATTATTGGAAACGTAGAGGGAATGTATTAGTAATTTTACCTCTGATATATATATATATATATATATATATACACAGTCGAGTCTCTCTATAACGAAACTCCATACATCGAATTTCTCTATATAACGAATTTTTTGTAGGAACGGTCCCTTTTTCGCATAATTACATTAAAAACAGTCTCTATATAACGAAATATCTATCTCCATATAACAAATTTTTTTCATAAATTGGTCTTAATTTATTCAGTTTTAAAAAGCTTCAGAATCATATGGAATAAATTTTTCATCACTTATTTATGATTTATCGTCAGTGCTGAGTTTTTTTTAAATATTACTTCTCTCCTTGTTCTTTAAATCCAACGAATTCATACCACCTCGCACACACCTTCCACATCCTTCTCAAAACAGAGTCAATTAGATTGATACACATGTAAGAGAGAAATCAATGAGAGGCACATAAGAGATGCCTTCAAACGGAAGAAAATGTTAACTACAATTTTTCATTCCTTGCTCAAATTTAAGCTTTTTTGAGAGCGTAACAATTTTAAAATCAAAACAACAAAAAATTACAGATTTCTTCGTCTTAAATTAATGCAAATCTTCCTTATTTGATTTCCATTAAGCTTTCAAATAAATGTATGTTCTCTTTTTTGAAACAGCTTTAATAATTAAGAAATAAAATGTTAGGTTAATATTTACTTTTAAACATTTCAAATTCTTAATTCAAAAGATCAAATATAATATTTGTTCAAATTTCACACAGTAAATACGATTTTTAACATCATTCTCCTTACATCGAATTTCTCTATATAACGATTTTTTTACTGGAACGGTGGATTTCGTTATATAGAGACTCGACTGTATATATACATATATATATATACAGATATACATATGTTACAATATTAACTTTTCCTTCGCGATGTTTCCTTTTATTTCCTGGTTATTATGCTAAGTTACTGGCGTATTTACTAATTTCCTACTCTTTAAAAATATCTCTCATTATCCTATTACATTCTCATTAAAATAATCATTATTTTATTCAGTTTTCTTTAATGTAAAACTCATACTTTATTTTTAAATTACATCATGATTTTTTTACCGATTTCTTTTATATAGTTCCGATTCGAATGGTTTTAAAAGAGCCATCTCTTTTTATTATTCATTTTATTCCGAGATCTTTCGCGCCCTGGATATTTTTTACTACTTATGGCCTTTTCACAGAACTCTTTGCAGAATTAACCTCATTGGACTTAAACGTGTGCCGATATTGACCTTCAATGGTCAGACGCGCGCGACGTCATGATCTGTGCTGCTGCGAGTTAGATCAAAAAAATGCATTCAGTGAACACTCAGAATTTGTTTTATTTTCCACCTGCTAACATCCTATGGTGTCTGGTAGTTTTCTTAGGAAGATAGCTTTCGTTAAATAAAAAGATTTTATATTGTTTACTAATTCAATTTTATTTCAAGAATTTTAAAATAATTAAAAAAATGTTAATAAAGGCATTTTATGTGTACTAACATGAATATATAAGAATGAGACAACGAAAACGGCAGAATGGAAAGATAATATACACTAAAATCTTTCAGTATTTCAAAAAAAGTTTTAACTTATAATATTCTAGAAAATATTTAATGAAGAAATATTATTTTTACATTATGATTTTACATTATGAAAATACAAGCAGATAAAAGAAAAGATAATATTTAATAAATTGAGTGAGTTAAGAATAATATTGTCTTCTTCGAAGATTTAGAGGAAGAAGTTAGTTCACGCCTTTTCCTCCTTTAACGCATAAAAGGAAACTCAGCAAATGATCGAACTTTCTTAAGGCGCAGAAAAAAAAAGTTATAAACACCGCAAAAAACATTCGGAATTGTTATTTGAAGCGCTTTTGCAATTCGATAAAATCCGTTTGAAAATAAAAGATTTCTCGAATCTCAATCCTTAATATTTTTATACGAGAACTTTTCTAGAGATGAAATGCGAATTGTTTATAACTACAAAAATGCAACTTGAAATAAACATGTTTTAGAAAAAAAAAAGTGTGTGATTAATGTTGTGACTCATGGTTCTTATCAATGATTAAATTCATAAACAGTTATGCAATAATTAATATAATTAATTATTGTTAATTTTAATGTAATTAATCTTTCATTGTTTGGTAAATTATAATATTCAATTATGAAGTTACATTATAGCTCACTCGCAAGATTGAACACGTCTCGAAAAACTCATTTTGCGTTTCTTTCGGCAAATAATAAATATTCCATTAATAAGCTTGTCATAGTGCGACTCTCTACAAAAACAGTTTCATAAGCATAAATGTAGTTATGCCGAAAATCACTTTATTACGCTATATGTCCATTTCTAACCACAGAAGAGGATTGAATTGTGTGGAGAGGTAAAAAGAGAGGGGGGTTTTTGGATTTTTGAGTTTTGGATTTTTGAGTTTTGAAGGTAAAGACCCTCCAAAACTCATCCTACATCTTCATTTTTAAGTGTTTTATGCTTTATGCACGTTCCATTCTTACATACAGAGTTAAGTGTTATTTCATGTTGTGTAAAAACATGCAAAATTTATTTTGCCTCTCCGATGAAATTTACTTTTGTAAAAATGTGTCCCTTTTCTTGCGGGTGAGCGGTATGACATTACATGTTTTTTAAAAGATATCATTAATAAAATAAACAACATGAATACCACATAAATAAGTGAACACTTTCCCCTGAATACGGCTAATGATTAGCTAATAGCGCTAAGGTTTTTAACACCTTTTGATATTAATGTTTTAACATCTTCAAAAACTTTAAATGTTTTAAAACTTCTACATACTTGCACCTATTAAATAATAAATTTATTTTGAATTAAGTATTAATGTTGTTTACTTATTTTATTAAGGTGAATATGACGTTTCAACTTGACATATAAAGCTTCATACAGGGTATCCAGTAAATGACTGACCCATGTTGAACGTAAATAAAACAAGAGAATAAACGGCTTGAGGGAAAAAAAAATGCGCCGTTTGCTTTATTGTTATAAGAAAAACTATAATTTTTTAAAATATACTTCGTACAAATAATTCTAATTTCGACCATAAGAAGGCACTGGCGTAACCTGCTGTCGGAATACAACCATTACTCTAGTTTTCATAGAGATGAGCTTTCCGGCTCATTTCGCAGAGTTGAATCTGAGTCGATTCACCTACTTGATGAGTCGACAAGTTAAGCCAACTCCCGACTCACCTGCAAAAATCTCTTTCCAAACGACGCACAGTGGGGCAAAAAGCCTTCAAAATTGGCAAAAAATCGAAAAAATGAAATTTTATTTTGAACTACCGACATACGTCACTTTAATAGAGCAGATGTCAGTACACATCTTCCTAGTATTAAAATTTGCGCAAAGTTATTTTGATCGTCACTAGAGAAAGAAGTTAAACTGCATATTGTGCTTTGATAATAAGTGAAACAAAAAACAATAATTTTGTTTCAACATTCGTTTGTTAATTTCGCTATAATAATTAAAAAATAATTTTTTTTTTTTGACTATGGAACCTTTAACTACAAGTATGTAACAATAATTCATTAACTTTCAATTTGTTTTAATACGATTTTTATAGATATACAGACGCTTAGAATATATAGTGGTGAAATTTATAAAAAAAATTAACACTGTCACAAACATTGTAGGTTTTAGTTATGAGTTAAGGCGAATTAAGTGTTAACTATAATTTTTTCTACTAAGTATGAGTTTTAAAAGGACAAATATGCCAGAAAATCTTGCTCCTTTTTGCCACTTTTTTAATTGTATGGTCATTTTTATAGCTAATCATCCTTAAATTTTTGTTAGTGTACGGGTGTGCCAAACATGATTCTAAATATTTTCTTTGTTAAATACGAATTTTAATGCATTGTTTATCACAAAACAATGTATTTAAATGAAACTGACTATCATGGAACGTTTTAACAAAAAACTTTTGAAAAGTAATGTGATTTTATGGTATAAGAGCTCCATAATCGGAGAAACTACGAACAAGTAGTTTAAATGAAAAGAAGATTAAATGTTTTAAAGTTTAATATAAATTCCGATGAGCAAAAGCCTGGCGAAAAAAGGGAAATGCTTTAGAATTAACAAAGAGTGGCTTGGCAAATCGCTTTCATTTCCTCGATTTGAAAGACAAACAGAAGCGTCAATGAAAAGCAAACGTGCCCATCTTCATATTCCGTCTGAATTTGTTCTGGACGATCAAAAATATCAAGAGTAAAACGGTTATACAATTCTAGTTCTACATATTCGTTAGTGAGTTTAAGATCTGAAAAACAGGAAAACAAAAAGTGTGTGTTAGCACTAAAACAACAGAAACTGTTTTTCTTCTGCTGTCTTTATAGTAATACGTACATTTTGCCTGAGAAAGGTTGATCCAATCCTTCAAAACGAGTCGCTAATATTCATTATAAGGTTTGCTTGAGAATAATTAAAATTACTAATTATGTTTACATTTTTTAATGCGATATTATGGATGATTTATAAATATCTAATTAGTATAAAACTATCTTAAATTCTTGTTTTTAACTCATTTTTCTACAAAAAATATTGAAAAAGGTTTGTAAATTAATTAATAAATTACTATTTAGCTTATATAAAAGTTTAAAATTTTACTACTTTTCTTCTACAAAAGAATCCGTGATGTGCTTTTTTTGTTCAAAGTAAATTTTATTTTTTGCCAACTTTGGAGGCTTCCTGCCCCACTGTGCGACGGAACCAACTGTGTTTCTGCAGATGAGTCGACCATGCAAAGTGAGTCGAAAAGTAGAGTAACAGCCTAACAGTAGAGTAACGGTCGCCAGCAGGTTGCCGCTATTTGAATAAAGCGTATTTTTAAAAAATTATTGATTTTCTAATAACAATACAGCAAACGGTGCATAATTTTCTCTTTTTTTTTTTTTTTTTTTTTTTTTTTTTTTTTTTTTTTTTGATTTACAGTACAAATGTGTATTTGTTAAATGAATGTTTATTATTTTCGTTGCATAAAAAAATTACAGGATTCCCACGCTGTTTTAAAAAATCTGAAATTCACGGATATAATTTTCCCAAATTTCACAAAAAAATCTCTTTTCACAACAAAAAGGCATTTTTCGTTAAAAATCGGAAACTTTCATCATATTTCCTGAAAATAATGAAACGGGTGGAGATGGAGAAAGAATCAACGGAAATACTGCTGCAAATGTATTTTGAATGTTTACAAAACTGACGTGTTACTGTATAGAAATGAAAAAATAAATAAACCAACGAAAGAATCCTGGCTCTTTTGTAATATTTTGTATCATGCTGCTGAATTGCAACTATGTTGCTTTTTTCATCGAGATTAAAGAATATTATCAACCTTATAACAACTTTATAATAGCAACCTTATAACGAGCTTATTTAAGGGGCAGAAAAAAAAGTTATATAAGTAAAACAATTCTGAAGTGTTATTCAGAATCCTTTTTTGATTCTGTACAATATATTTGGAAATAGAAGATTACTCGAAAATCATATTTAACACGTTTATCATGCGAGTTTTACGAGAATGGAATACGAAATCCAAAATCAACAAAGAAACGCATACCTTAAATTAGTTTATTTTTACAGACGAATTATTTGAAAGAAAAGTTTTTTATCCGGGGGGGGGGGGAATAAAGGACATGATTTGTGTAAATACTGCAACATTTGAGGTAAGAAAAGGAAGGTGAAAATATTTAACTTCCTACACTGTAAAAAAAATCCTTTCTACACTGTAAAAAAAATCCTTTCTACACTGTAAAAAAAAAGTATTAAAAGTTTTCTAGAAAGCTGGGATTCCTAGACGGATGTAACGGCAACACCAAAAGTGTTTGTAACAGGTACAGATTTGCACTGAAAATCAAAAATTCTGTAAGGTTACTACGAATTTTTTAGGAAACTGGGATTCCAAGAATTTTTTATGTAACTACAACCCATGATACAGATAAAATTTTAGTATGGTTACTGCAATTTTAGTAGACTCGTTTGTAAGGTTACGGATTTCTGTAGCTTTACAAAAATTAATTCTGTAGATTTACATTTTTCCATGTAAGGTGCACAGGTAAAATGTTAGTAAGCATACAGATTTCGGCAACTTTTCATCTATAGGATTACAGATTTTTTTACAGTGCAGTCTGGTGTACAGGTACATGTCCGCCATGTCTTTTAATTGAGTATTATAATGTTTCAACAAACTTTTGTTACTGTTTACATGTAGTAATGTTAGTATGTGTCTATGCATTTACTACATGACTTCATTAATGTTTATGCATTTAATATTTATAATAATAATAATAATAAATATTTGCTTATTTCTCTTTTCACCATTTGCGATTATTTTATTTTAATCATATATATCACTTTTTTAATTTAAAATAAAGGTTACTTTCCTGAAAGAACCTTGTGTAGCGCAAAACATATTAAAAAGTTGCAATATCAGTCAAATCTGGTTTTAATATAATATTTTCCAAATATCTCGAAACATTCTGTCTTAACCTATAGTCATATAAATATGACGTGAATAATATGTAAAAAATAACACGCGTCATGTTTCAGACAATAAAGTATTCGCTAAAGTTCACTTACTATATTTCTTAGGCTATTAACGTAAAAGTTATTTTTTTTTTTTTAATAACAGATAATAAAAATCGGGCTCGAAAGGGTTTAACAACATATCGCCACTAATCTACACTGTAAAAAAACGGACGATTTAACGGAAGTATTACTGGTAATCTAGACGCCAGTACTATTTACTGTTTTTTAACGAAAAAATTCCCAAAAAATTCCGTTTTTATCGAGTTTTTCGCAGAATTTACGGAAATTTTTCCGTTAAAAAACATTAAATAGTACTGGCGTCTAGATTACCAGTAATACTTCCGTTAAATCGTCCGTTTTTTTTTTTTTTTTTTTTTTTTTTTACAGTGTATGGCAATTAATAATAATTTAGAAAAAATGTAATAAATCGAAAATTACTTGGAAATTATTTTGAATAGAATTTACTATTTACGTATCTCCCGATATTATCAATGATTCATATAAAGAAATTGCAGTAAATAATCGAATTTTCCTCAAGATCAGAGTAAAGTTATAGAAATTACCAGAAGTTTCTGATTTCTGAAGCGTTTTCGCAATTTATAGTATCAGTCTGGACACAAATGATTTCTAGAATCTAATTCCTTAGCGCGTTCAACAGGTAAAGTAATTTTCAGGAGAACTATCGGCGAAATATGAAATTCAAAAGCAGGGAATATACGCGAACGGTAAATTAATTTACTTCAATAGAATATATGTTTGAATGAAAAATTAATATGTGGAATTACTCTTCTTACGAATTATTATTATGAATTAGAATGATTATTATGAATTATGGAGTGATTAATGTAGCTAAATATTGTTTTTAGTTCGATTACTGTTTCTTTGTTTATAGAATTAGAAAATGTGGCTTAAATTAAAATGTTTCAAGATTATTATTGAGATACACTTATTACTACACATTTAAAAAAATAATTTTAACTGTTTTCCCTTCTGGTAAAAAATTACGGATTCGTTTACATTTAATGGAGGGAGGGGAAGAAAATCAAATGAAAAAATATATATACATCATTCATTAAACTTTATGTTTAACATTTTTATATTTCTAATGAATTACATAATGGAGAAACATTTTAATTGCATTAACATTGGGGTACATACACTTGGCATACATACATATTTGTATATAAGCACTTTAGCTGTCTCAAGCAGATATTAATGCGTAAAAACTTTTCAAATTTAATAATTTTACACAATTAAAAATTTTCTGACATGAGATGTTTTCAAGTAAAATTCAGTAATGTTTTATTGACATACCTTTTCTATTCATTAAGATAAAATGCTTTAATTTACAAGGCATATAAAAGGCGGTTTTCAGTTTTTGTATTATTATTATTTTCTTCAAACCTTAGAAATATACATTAAATTAATCAAAATTCAGTAACTCGAAATACAAGTACTAAAAGTAAAATAAACCACATTTTATATATTTTTATTGACCAATTATACTGTAAAAAAAATCTGAGAAGGTACTAAACATTTTCTAGGAAACTGGGATTCCAAGAACTTTTCATGTAACGATAACAGGAAAAATTCATGTAATCGATTCTCAAACTTGAATTTTTGCTGTTACCGTTACAGGAAAAGTTCTTGGAATCCCAGTTTAGTACCTTTGCAGATTTTTTTTTCAGTGTACAAGAAGAAGAAAATGTGAAATTTGTCCAGCAAAATTTGTTTTCTTGATGAAAACTTTGTGCAGAGAAATATAGAAATAAGAAAGTTACCGTGTCTTTATTTTCTTTTTTCATTATTTGATGGAACAGATTTTTTTTTATAAATATGTATAATTGGAAAGAAACCTGTATTCATGCAATATTATATTCGTTAGCAGAAGAAGTATAAATTATCATTTCACACTCTAAAAAGAAATTTTGCAATCCTACAGATGTAAAGTTGCCGAAATCTGTGCGGTTACTAACTTTTTACCTATACACTGTACAAGAAAAAAATGTAAATCTACAAAACTAATTTTTGTAAAGTTACAGAAATCTGTAAATTTGCAAAAGAATCTACTAAAATTAACGTTATCCTACTAAAGTTTTATCCGTAACCTAGGTTGCAGTTACATGAAAAATTCTTGGAATCCCAGTTTCCTAAAATATTGTTAGTAACCTTACAGATTTTTTTGATTTTCAGTGCAAATCTGTATCTGTTACATGAATTTTTGCTGTTGCCATAACATAAAAAATTCTAGGAGTCTCAGTTTCCAAGAAAACTTTTAGTAACTTTACACATTTTTTTTACAGTGTAGAAGTAAGAAAAATAATTTCCCTGTGATATCGCAGGTCATGCATGGCGTTGCATCAACTTTTAAAAGGCACCAAAATTTACATATTTTTTATTTCAAGTAGTATTAATATTAGAAGTATATATTTTATACTACTACGTGTCCTTAAAATTATGGAACATTTTTAACTGGTCACAGGAAATCAATAAAACAATATAGAAATGTGAAATATTCATCAATTAAAAGAAAAACACTTCAAGTTTCATACCTACTTAGAGCACGTTCGATGGCTCTTTCATTTGAAATAGATAAACACAGACTTTATTCACTTTGTTACACCAGACATCCTTAACTGTGTGTGTGAGAAAAACTTGGATATTATTTAGATGTGTGTAGGACAACAAATAAAGGCTACATATAGAACTGCACTGAACAGGTATGGAAATTGGAGAGTTTTTCTTTTATTTGCTGAAGAATTCACATTTCCATCTTGTTTCCCTGATTTACTGTAACCTGTCAAAAGTATATCCTGACTTTACGAACATATTGTACATATGTATATATGCATTAGAATGACTTACAAATCTTTTATAACGTGCTTTTTTTTTTTTTTTTTTTTTTTTTTTTTTTTTTTTTTTTTTTTTAAATCTTTATCACTGCGATCCGAGTCATTAACTTGAGATGGTGATCACAGTTTTTCAATTATTGCAAAAGGTGCAGCTGAAGAATAACAAAAGTTCTCAAAAAGCAATTTGAAACAGAATTATTGAAAACACGGCTTGAAGAAACAGCATTTAAAAATTATTTCAGTTGCCAATTAATTAAATTGAAAAATAGAAATGTGGAGATTTTTACGATGTCATTTTCCGAGTCTAACAACAACGATAATAAAACAGATTGCTGGCACTGCATTTCTCATTCGTAATCCTTCGGACCGCTTGAGTCACGTGGTGACTTTTTGAGGCACAGTTACAGGCAAAACACTCCAGGTGTACAAAAACATCACCAGATTACTCTAACGACTTGAAGGGATACAAATGGGCAACCTTTTTTTTTTTTTTTTTTTTTTTTTTTTTTTTTTTTTTTTTTTTTATAAAACTCGTCATTTTTATGGTTTTATAATATCGAAGACAACCGCCAAATCATCCTAAATGACAAAATGTTAATATTGCAAAAGAGTATTTAAAAAAATTATTTCTTTTTTCGCTCTTAATTAGTATTTTAATTCGGTTTTATGTATAATTCCCTAGCCACATGAAATAAATCGCTTTAAAATTTTTAAAATTATGAAATGTTCATTATATTTCCTTTAAAATATCATATTTGCAATTAAAACTTATTTTATGAAATAATGTAGTTTATGATATTTTTGTCGAGAAAAGCTAGATATTATCAAATATAAATTTAAGCTATTTATAGATTGTAACACTCAGGAAAAGTGTCTAGTTACACAATGTCACACACGCTAAGTTAAAAATATAAGAAAACATAATTAAAAAATATATGTATTAAAACTTTTTTCTTGGCATACATAATCTTCACGTGCCTTACAATAAAAAATTTTATTTTGTAAATAAGTATCAAACAAACAGGAGGAGATTAAATTAAAATACACAGCTAAAAATTTTTGCAAAAACACAGGGGAAAAAACCAGACTCTCTGTAAATTTACACTAGCTCTCGGTTAAATGCATTTGATCGATTTTCTCGGTCATCGTTTTACCGACATTTATCTTATATTATATCTAATTCCCCTTAAGTTTTTCATGTCTTTACCTAAAGATGATTTTATCTTTGTTAAAACTTGTAATTCAAAATACACCCTTTTAAAATTATTTTGCAATTTTATTAGAAATACTAAAAAAGAAAATTTAGTTTACTTATTTATTTTTTTAAGTTAGAATAATTTAGAAAGGGAAAAATCATATCTCCAAAGATACAGGAGATTTTTATCGACAATCAATATGCAGTTTTCTCATCTCCATATGCCAGAACCTTGGTAATATTTTAAAAAAAATAGCTCATCAAAAAGTAGTGCGTGACAGTTTGAAAAATTCTCTTTAACATCATTTTTGTAAAAATATGAATTAATATCAAATTCTTTCATTTAAAAAAATCCATTGTCTCTTCTTATTTATTGCATAAACCATTTAAAAAATCATAATTAATTAAAACAAATAGGTATTATGTATCGGTCTAAAATAAATTTAAATGAACCGTTTACGAATTTTCTTACGAATAAATTAGAAGCGAAAATTTTGAAAATCACAGTAGATTTTACTCAGACGAATCATAAAAGACATATTTTGCACAAAGTAACAATAGTTTCTTATAGCTTAGTCAGCATAGTGCACAGAGTACAACAGAGCCTCAACTCGGCTTGAAAAGAGCGCCCTCAGTGGATCACTTAAAAACTAAACCATCACGTTGGCGATTTTTATCCTCGTGATTTCTATTTAACTGTAACCTTATTCTGCTTGGCGCTTCTTGCTGAATGCTGATTTGATTATCTTTGCACACGTGCTTATGCTATTTGATCTTAGATTTCCGCGCTTATATTGATTCGTAATTATTACTGTTATTATTCTTGTTATTATTTTACTACAACATTAATTTTAAAATAAAATTGATTTTCGACTGTTTAAGAACAAGTTGAAAATAATTCTTTCATAAATTTCAAAACAAGAAGCAGTAAGCCGTCGCTGTATTTTTTTTTTCTTTTTTCCCCTTATCATTTGTCACCAAGGAAGCGATGTTTCGCCTAATTAGCAACCTCTCTTATGTTATGATCGTAGTTTCAGAGTGGTCCGCTCGTGTCGCTACTGTCTATGCGTAATCCCATGTTAAACAAGTTGCCATTACAGTGTATGAAAGTTGATTCTCTGTTCCGTACTCTGTGGCATAGTGTTCTCCCAGTTTCAAGAGGCCTCGGGTTTAAACTTTAGCACGGCTAGAAACAAATTGTATAAAAAATTAAATAATATAGCAGTTCAAATTTACAGGCAAAATTCAATCTCTTTGATAAACTGACAGTTCACTCAATGACAAATGGGTGCGATTCACTTATTTTGAAAGCAAAATTAAATTATTATAATTAAAAATAAATTTACAGAATTTTGTGTATTTTTAACGATGTCAATTTACAGAATCTGTTGTAAATTTACCGAATATTTTCTCTGTTATTTAACGGAATCTCTCTTTTTCTAATCTCTGTAATTTTACATGAGACTGTATGATGATCGATTACACATAGATTCACTGTGATTTTACAGAAAAGGTTTTAACAGTGTATTTGATTTAATCACACTAAAGCTTTTTCAATTGTAATAGTTTTGGAATTTGAAAATGTCTTATTTCACGAGAATGAGTAAAATGTGGTTATTTCATAATCTGATATCATCAGATATTGGCGATGTTCTCCGCTACTTTCCCTTTAGGCTTACAATTTAACGTTGCTTTTAGATTACCACAACGCTGTCAAATCTCAAACAATATGCAGGATTGATAATGCTTTAAAGTTCAAATATATATGATGGAAATACTTCACCTGTCTAAGCATATTAATGATTATGTACTTCATTTCAAATAACCTATTTGACCACAAATGTGTTCAATATGGAATACTCGAATCTTTAGCTGAGAGTTTGAAGTTATATTTATTTTAATCTTTTAAAAAATATGTGTAAATTATTACAAAACATAAAATAAAAATCTTACAATGAAAATTTATAGACATGTGGTATAGTATGGTATAGTATAGACATGTGGTAATTTATAAGACATTGATTTTTTGAAGTACCTTTATCTATATAATTTAAACATTAATTCCTCATTTATATTCCTTTAAAATGCCATCAAATTTCAAGCAGTCCATATGACTAATAACGCTTTACAGTTGGAATATAAAAGAAAAATATGTTTTATATTAATAAACCAAATGTTTTAATAAAAATTTAATATGCTAAAAGTGAAACAATACGCTTAAAGGATTATAAACAATGTAAAGTCGAGGATCTAATCAATTGTGCTCTGTCAATAGATGCAGGCATCACAGCTAAATATGACTGTTTATCATAAATCAAATCAACAATAAACTTCACTTTTGACAGCCGTTCAATAATTCTACCATCCGGAGAAATAACTTCAAGAGGTAGAAAACGAACCACTAGTTCAGTGTATTAACTGTAAGTAATGTAGAGTATTTTTTGAAGATTATAAATAAAGAGTAAGTCAAACAGTTTTAGGTATACGCATGCGCGAGTACTGTTTTGTTATTGACTCGCTTGCAGTCCATATACGCATAATAGTGAATCCCCAATGGAAAAGCACAAACTGGCATAAAGCGCTGGGCTGAAGATTTAATATCGGCAAGAGCCAAGCGATTTTTACTTACGTAGTATAGAATAAGTCTTGCAATCGTTTTGAAAATCAAAAAGAAAACTTGATGGATTTACACATTTCAGACAATAAAGATTTCAAAAAACACATTTTTGGAAAAAAAAAATGCCGTCCGTCTGACTGTGTCTTTATATGTCTGTCAGTAAACGTTCTATCTCCCGAACAAATTTAGATAAGGACTTAAAATTTGGTGTGTACTCATTATGTAATAACGGAAAGAATCCTATTGAATGCACTATATGGCCAAACATGACCGCCCACTTGCGATTTTAGACATTTTGTTATATATCTAGAAAAATACATAAGGAATTACCCTGAAACAATAAGTGTGTAAACATAGTAGTTCAAGTCACACATTTCTGTGGAGATATTTTCCTGGAACTCCACAGGGGACCGTCAACAAATTGAAAAAGAACGAATACCTTTTGATTAGCCCAGTCAAAACTAACTTAGCAAAAGCGTTCAAAATGTAGATTATGATTAAGTGGCTTATTGTAATAAAGCGTTTTTATTTTTTATGCGGATAGCGTGCATACTCGTAGAGACATTAAGTATTTTTATAAAAACAGTCCCAATTTTTTTCAAGTTTTTTGCTAATAATTTGCAGAGTTCTTATTATATAATAATGTTCTTTTTTGAAAATATGACAAAAAACATTGTACACAATATCCTCTAATCAGAATTACAAAATAATAAAAATTGTAAGAAAAATTAGCAAGTTTACTAAATATTTTTTCATTGCGCATGCATCAGCGTTATCAAAATTTCATTTGCATATTGTGTTAACTAAATGTATAGAGCAAATTTTGTAAAAGCCTCAAAAACATAGCTTGAAAATTCTTAAAGTGTTCGTCGATAGAATAAGCACAAAATCCATTGTTCCCAAAATGAAACAAAAAAATGAGGGATTGTATCCAGATGAAGTAGTACGTGCCATATTGTATATTATATATTGGCACTAATCAATGGAGAAATGAATACAAGCCCTTACCTTTTTGCTTCATTTTTGGAAAAACGGATTTTAAGCTCGACGAACACTTTCAGAATTTTCAAGCTATTCTTTTTGAGACTTTGACAAAAGTTGCTCTATAATTTAGCTAACACAATATGCAAATAAAATTTTGATAATTTTGACGCATACGCAATGAAAAAATATTTAGTAAAACAGCTCATTTATCATACAATTTTTATTATTTTGTAATTTTGATTAAAGGGTATTAGGTACAATGTTTTTTGATATATTTTTGGTAAAGAACATTATTTTATATTAAGAACTCTGCAAATTATGCGCAAAAAACTTCAACAAATTTGAAACTGTTTTTATAAAAACCTTAATATCTCTACGAGTATCCATGCTATCCGGATAAAAATGAAAACATTTTATTACAATAAACTACTTAATCATAATCTAGAGTTTTAACTCTCTTGCTACATTAGTTTGACAGGGTTATCCAAAAGATTTTCGTTTTTTTTTTTTTCAAGAACGAAATTATTTTCTTCGTTCCCTTTCTTTCGTTTTGTTGACGGTTCCCTATGGAGTTTCCGGAGAAAATAATCACAGAAATCTATCACCTGTACTATTATCTTTACACACTCAAGGTTTTGGGATAATTCCTCAAGTCTTTTTCTAGATATTTAACAAAAAGTCAAAAATCGCAAGTAGACGGTCATCTTTGGCCATATAGTGTATCAGTAACCTCGATTATCCGGAACAATGTTTTTTTCGAACTCTCAAAATATTCGTTCTGATGAAAGGTATATACAAAATTTCGATTTTTTTTTTTTTTAAGTAAAGGCTGTAAGAGACAGTTAGAAAACATAAATTTTGCATAAAAAATGAAGTCGATCGGATAATTAGTTGCCGAAATAGTTTTAATAATATTTCCACACTCTTCGATTTTTCATGACCCTGTATTTCATTCAAATTTGAATTCATATATACATTTTAATTTGAAATAAGACAGTTCATCCGACACAATAAACTGTTATTTAATAGATTTATTATTTTTGGAGATGTAAGAGGTTTCTTTTTTTACTTGATTATTCCGTCGACAAAAAAATTATCGCCAATCTTTGAAATTAAATGCCAATAATAGCTTATCATAAATGTCACATTCACTTGACATTAAACACGTTACGTATGTTTGTTTGTATGTCACCAAGTGATTTTTAATTCGCATTTTTATTAATCTTTTACTAATTTATTTGGTTTTTTATTATTTAAAATAAAAGTTGTACCAATTTGTATAATTTACGAATAGTTTGGAAATTTGTATAATTTGTCGAAATGGTTCAATATGATAATCAAGTAGTACTCGTAAGTCCGTAACAGAGCATCACTATGCACAGTGGGGCAAAACCCCAAAAACCTGGCCAAAAGTCGAAAAATGAAGTTACGATTTAGGGAATTTCGATTGTACAGTTGGCTAGAATAATATTTGGAGAGTCAGAATCTGTATTTAAAAAAAGATTTTTGCTTTGCCCTTACAAGCAGCATCATTTCAAAAATGATGCTTGAAGGAGTATCATTTAGAGCGAACAAAAACAGCAAAACAACTGTTCCTCTAAACGCGTGCTATATTTTATAATATTATCCGATTTTAATGATTTGAAATGGATTCACACTATGATAGTATGTACTTTATTTGCCTGTATTTCAAAATTTATATTAAGCACGTAAAATTTAATAAATTCATTGTCATTTTTAATAAAAAATTTTAGAATTTTTTTTATTTTTTATCTTTTAAACATCAAAAAGTTTAAATGTTCCACAGTGTTCCGCAACGAAATTTAATGGAAATAATAACTTTTGGCTATTGTCTAGTGATTCATAAAAAACCAGCTGCCTAAAACTGCCTTTCTGCATTTCACGCATATTGTAGTAACCGCAAGTAAAAATGCCACTTTTTCGGCCGCCTCAAAAATTTTGAAATTGACTACTTTTTACATAATTTAGCTGATAAATATTTTTCAAAATTTTGAATTATTCAATTTTATAATAGTTTATTTCCTATTATATTGTAAATAAGTACTATAATCATAAGATTACATTAATTTGATAAGTAAGCTTTGTAATGAAAAAATGAAAATAATTCTCTATTACTGATCCGGTAGAATAACATTTTCTTATCTTTATAGGTAGTAATTTTGTTTGTTCTATTATAATTAGAAGAATTATTTTGTCAATGGCTATATTTGCTAGATCAAACTACTGAGCGTATTTCATTAATGCGAGTAAAAATCATTATGAATATCACTTTCGCTTATATTAGTAATTTGGATTTGATTTGCAAGTGAGGATGTGATGGCACATCTATTCTGAGTACATTTAAACAAATATTTACCTATGGAGATGGCAGGAAGTCTAATATATTTTTCTTTTCTTCCGTGCTACTAGAATACATAAATATTGCGAATAATTCATGAATCGTCAATTTGAAAATATCGAGATCTTCATTTTACTGATTTTATCGGGCCAATCAAGATCCATTTTTCTTTTTCAAGAAATACGGAAGCAACTGTCAAAGAATGGGATTGCATTAAATACTAGCAGAATCAACTTATTTCGGTTAATACAATCATTGATACAGAAGAAAAAGTCGTTAAAAACGAATTAGTGTAATACTCAACGTTGCTACCTATGTCAGACAGCATCAAAACAGCATCTTACCGATCTGACATTTTTTATTAAAAGTGGATTGAGATAATTTAGAATTCAGAATATCTAACTTACATGCAAAGATGTTTAGAGAGGCCTTACACCTGGCAGGCAACTGGATAGAAAAAATGAAAAGTTCGTACTCTGCATGAAAAGAAGAACACTGAAATTGCAAAATAAAATATGCACAAAATATTTCGTTTACAATTAAGACTTCTCGTGGAGAAACTAAATCCCAGATTTGGAAGCACAAATGATGGAAATACAATTCAAAGATTCTTTGAAAACGCAACTATTTGTTTCTATACGAGCATATACGAAGATTTGATTAAACGCTTCAATGCCATATGTAATTTCTTGTAGCCATGTTATTTATTTGATAAACTTCGAAAAATTTCCCTAACAAATAGCTCGTAGATTTGAGCAGCACCCTTGGTTCTATATGCTTACTTCAGTACACAAACTACTTATTAATGACAAAGAAATAACATTATCTTCATTACTGCCAATTTGTCAAATGCCATAAGATACTCAAGAATCATGCAACAAACTGATCAAAAGGCATCGAGAAGATTTATCGCAAAGATGCAGTAGCGAGAAAAAAAGCTATTTTTACGTCTTTTAATGTCATCAGATTCTTTCCTTTCCAGTTTAGGTAAATTATTGTAGAAGAAATTAAAATCATTGATCCTAAGAGTCACAAGATGTTCCAATACCGCCAATAAGTTCTGCTAACTATTTCGACACCTTGACCTCTGAAGAATCTTTTTATTGTACTACAGTTGATTCTAAAGGTTAATTTCTGGAATATATTTTCGTTTTTATTTTAATAATATAAAAATTAAATAGTCTAATGTTTTACTTTCCATTAACGTACTTAAATTTCGTTTAAATGTCTTGTTTTTTTTTTTTTTTTTTTTTTTTTTTTTTTTTTTTTGAAAATTCCCTTTTAAGTTTACCTCGAAATTTTAAATTTTATTTAAATCTTATTGTTTTTACTCTTAATCTGTAATTTTATTGTTAATTTATTTTTAAAATTTAACTTTTGAATCCTAATTAGCATCCTGAAAAGTTTACGAAATTGCATATAAATTGAATAACTTTCGAGACATTTTAATTTTTATTCCGCCATATTGTATCCGCCATTTTTTTTTCAATTTTTATTTTGTATTTTTACTTCGCATCTTTAAAAACACCTGTATACGAATTTTCGTACAATTTGATTCACATTTTCATATTTTGGCCAGCTTTTCGGGATTTTGCCCCACTGTGCTATGTATTAAAAATATTTAAATATACGTTTAAATTTTACTTTGGAATTGCAATGCATTTTATAAATAATTTACAAATGTTTTATTTTCCATTTTATGTTATGTATATCCATGATGGGTAAGTATTACGGTGATCCCGAAAGACTAATTTGTTTAAAGAAACATAATACATGTATTATTCTACTTTCCTCAATATCTATATTTTATTTCCCCAATGTTTTCGGAACTAAAAATTGACTTTCACTTCTTTCGGAAACCAATTACGTAACATTTGAAAATTAAGATTTTTTTTTTTTATTATTCTTTGAGGATGGTTGTGTTTACAATTGAAAGTACTAAGAATTAAAGTAATTTTATACCTTATTTTTTCATATTTTTTAAGTAAATTACACATAGTGTAATTTTAAGTTTATGGTAAAATATCTTACGTTTCACGTTATTCACCTTTTAGTAATAAGGTGGTCTGGTGTAATAACACCAGGCGGGGTAATAACGCCAAGTGTTAATATTTTGCATAATTATGAAATAATCTGGTAAATGACACCCATGTGCTCTGCGCAGAAGGGTTTTGAGTCATATAAATCGCAAAAAAAAAAACAGCTTCAAATTAATTTGTTTCATTTTTAGGTCATTGTTTTTACAAGCAACTAAAATTAACTCTTGATCTAAAATTTGCGAGATACGTTTTGTGATGTAAAGACTATTTTTTTTATCCGGAAATACTTTGTTAATTACATAAATTTGTAGTACATTTCATGGACTTTCAAAATGTTGTTGAAGATTTCGGGTATCTTCTCGAGATAATTTGTAATTTAAAATGTACAGCGCAATAACTATAACGGGGTAATAACGCCAATCCTTGGCATTAATACCCCGGTTGATTCTCTACAGTGGCCGAGCTACATCCTAAATACTGATTCAAATAAACACAGTTAAAACTGTGCAATGTTTCTAATTTTCTGTTTAAGCGGTCCTTTTTAAGCAAAAAGAAGCTCACGGTCTGATATTCTTTTGCCTCACCCTCCCCCCCACACAACACCTTTATTTTTCTTACACTTTCACAAAAAATTGAATATTTTCAATAGCTTATAATGCAATTTGTCAATTTCTAAGTTTGTAGAGTTTGTATTTTTAGAATTGGGCAATCTACATGCAATTATTCCATCTTATTTCATAGTTTTGTTTGCATAGCGTTATTACCCATATAGGTGGGTAATAACGCCAAATAGCATTGGTCGAGAAATCACGCCATTACATTTTATGAATACATATCTGTTAAATTATTTTTTTATATAGATAGTCAATGAGTTGCTGTATCAAATCATATATTTTTTTTTTGAAAAATACAAACTAAAACTGAGCCGTGAAAATTGGTAGAACCTTAACGTGGCGTTAGTTTACAAAATGTAATGTTTAATATGTTAGTTTACAAAATGTAAAACCCTTGGTTTACAAAATGTAATACACATGTACGAAGCGAATAATAAATGTTTTCCTCTGTACAAATATTTGCACAGTGAAACACGTGGTATTTCATAATGATATGAGATTTGTATAATTGATGTGTTTTGCTGTAATTTTGAGTAACTTCACATTCCCAATTACAATATTAATCCTCAATTCCATTATATTAATGTGGCCAAATTTCAAGCAGTAGGTATTACTAATAGCACCTTATAATTTAAATATGAACGATCATACTTCAGTAGTCTAGGCCAAATATCAAGCACATTTCGGGAGACATATTTGCCAATAGATAAGTTAGACAAGTCATATTTGGATCACATGCTAGAGGTTTTAAAAGCTATTTTAATCCAAATACATGCATTGCCGGTAAAAATACACTATTAAAAAGTATGGGAAGATATGTTACATTTATTCACTTTTTAGTAATAATTAACAAAATGTGAAAAACATTTACAAAGCAAGTAATGAACTTTTTCCTCTGTAAAAATATTTGTGTAGTGAAATACGTGGCATTCCATAAAGATATGCGATTTACATAATTGGCTATGTTTTTCAGTGACTTCCCATTCCTAATTACCATATTAATCCTCATTTACATTATATTAACGCCACCAAATTTCAAGCAGTGGCATTACTAATAATACTTTATAGTTCAAATATGAAAGGGCATAACTTCAGCTGTCTAAGCCAAATATTAAACATATTTCGAGAGACATATTTGCACATAGATAAGTTAAATATGTCATATTTGGATCATATGCTAGAGGTTTTAAAAGTGCATTTTATTTATTGTAATAATTTATATAGTGTTGGAAAAGAGTTAACAAAATAAAGAATAAACATTTTTTTTATCAGAAAATATTAACATAAGCACCTGATATTTCATACCAAAGTTAGATTTATGAGATATTCATTATTCTCAACTACCTATCTTTCCAAATGAACAATTAATTCCACATTTATTACGCAAGCCTTTAATTCCATCAAATCCTAAGCAGTCGCTATGACTAATAATTCTATATAGTTGAAAGATAAGTGAGAAATATATTTTAGCTGTCTAATACAACTATTAATTACTAAACATGTATTAAATGAAAGATTTACCCACAAGTTTGTTTTAAAATAGAATATCATAATAGTTTGGGAGATACATTGAAGTTACACTATATTTATTTTAATGTTTTCAAAATGTGCAATTTTTTTAAAAGCAAAATTTAAGCACCTGACTCACTGTAGATATTAATATAGACATATGTTATTGCATGACTAAATAAGATTTATGAAGTATTGATTATTCTTAAATACTCTCGTCTGCACATAAAAAAAAAATAAAAATTCCGAATTTTTTTTCTTCCACTATAAAAATTTATAAAGGTTTCGATATTTATCCATATAAATTTAAGGTCTTGAGTATTTTACGGGTATAAATTTCCAGCTCTTGGTAAAAAAAGGAACCTCTAAAATTTTTGTCAGAAAATTCTCTATCCCTATTTTTTTTTTTTTTTTTTTTTTTTTTTTACTTTTACTTTTACTTTTACTTTTACTTGTACTTTTACGGAACATATTTTTGAACATAACCAGGACTGTTTTCCCTTAAAATACTCAAGAAAAAGGCGTTATTTTAAAATATTAGTTTTAAAATTCTAAAAATTTTCAAATTACTCGGTTTTATTTTATTTATTTTACTAGCGGCCTTCGCCCGCTACGCTGGTCGGTTTATCTAAAGAAATCTTGAAGAAGTAGTTAGATAAGGTTCAGACATACATTAAAAAAAAAAAAAAAGCAAGTCGATCATTCAAAAAACGTTGGGAAATATCAAATATTTACAGTAATTTTTTAAGAAAAACAAAGTTTCGAAAAAAAAAATTAAATCGAAAAAAAAATTACACTGACATATTAATGCAAGGAAATTTTCCCAGAGAGAAAATTCGCCTTGAATACAATATTTCAAATTCTTTTAATTGCTTATAGGCGTTAATGCCAACATAGTGAAAAAAAATTCCATGCTGGGAATCGAAACCGGGCCATCAGTATGGCGCACTGACGTTCTACCGACTAAACCACATGGAACGACAGCCAGCTTGAAACTTTCTCATACTTAAGTAGACTGGCGAAAACATAACGATAGCGCGTTTTAAAATCGCACAGTGACATCTATTGGATTTTATATGTACTAAAAAACGTTATGTACTAAAAAACGTGAGCAGCGCACCTAATAGTTTCTTTTGTTTCTTTTTGTTACTTTTTTGTCTGTTGTCCGATTTTGATGAAACAAAGCCTATACACTGCCCGGGAGTGTGCATTCTTCATTAGTGAAAACCGCATAAAAATCCATTCAGTAGTTACGAAGATAACCTCGAACAAACAGACAGACAAACAGACAGACAGACAAAAAATTCAAAAAAATTTTTTTTGTGTTTCATTGGTTTTCTTTTATCGCCCTGACTCCATTTTTGTCAATTATCTTCAATGTACAGACACACCGGGTCCTACTGTTTTATTATATGTATAGATTCTATTTATTTATTTATTTGTTTTTATTTTTATTTTATTTTATTTTATTTTATTTTTTATTTATTTTATTTTATTTATTTATTTATTTAGAAAAAAATACGATTTTTGAGAGAAAAAAGCAGGAAGATTTTAACTAAAAAAGCTAAAAAGGAAAAAAAAATGTAGTGAATCAATTTTTTAATTTTTATTCAAATATTATAGAGACAATAATTAAGTAACATCAGTTTGCAATTTTAGATTTAGATTTTCTCTGGTTGTGTTAGAGAACATTATCATGATCCTCTTCCTCTCATCACCACATTCTTAACCTAATGAAAATCTAAAATATTTGCTAGGAATTTTAACTAAAATTCTGGTAAAGACAATCAAATATTAAAGCTACGTTAAAATCTGAAACTTCCCTACTTAACCCTGTCACGCATAGTCGAATAGTTATTCGAATAAAATCCTCTGGAGCCAAATTTACTCCCATTGGGTTAATGCTAATTTCCCACGCTTAAACAAATACTTTTCACAAAATGTCCCGCTTTATCGAATAACAACCGAGTATGACAATTTGAAAAATGGTTGTGAAGAACACGTTTCAATTGGAATTTGCCCCTATCTTTTATCAGTTTCGGCTCTAACACTGAAAACAAATTTCCTATATTTCGTGCATGGATTTCGGCCGACAGGTTACATAGGACAGATCATGTGAGATACCTCTTTTTCTTTCTTTCTTTCTTTATTTTTTTTTCTTTGGAAGGGGGAGGGGGAATGAATTTAAAAATTCATGAAATAAATAGGACAGCTTCGATAAATTTTGTATTTTTTCCCCCAAAGGACTTGTTTCGATTTTATGTTCGATTTTGTTTACAGGTATTTTTAATGAAAACGCTTCATTCTCGAAACCAGTTCCAAAAGTAAAAGCATCCTCAAGCGAAAAAATCAGCATCAAAACAGAAAAAGTAAAGGCTTTTGTACAGATCGATCAGAATTATTCATTTCAAAAAAGATCATTTAAAAATATTGAAATGCAACTTAGATATCCTTATAATTTTTTCCCATAGGATTGGCATTAGCGAGCGAATGCTTTCGCGCGACTGAAGTAGCCTTTTAATGATAATGCGCCGATAGAGGCTTAAGATGGTAATTATGATACCATTCGAAAAACAATTTGTCATTTGTTCCTCTAAAATTTCACATAAATCATTTGAATCGGTTTTTTAAACTCCTATAAATAATGTAATCCCCCCCAATAAAAATTTTAACAAGCATAATAAAATTTGGACCCAATTCACACGAATTGAATAAATATAATATGAACCAAATGCATGTGTTTACTGACAGTGGCACCAACTTATATGGGCCCGTAAGGCCTGAGCCTACCCAATAATTTTGAATTCTTACGTGCCAATTTTCAGTGGTCTATTTCGTTATTTATTTCATAATCATTTTATTATTCATTTTTCTCCCAGAACAAAATTTATTTTTTCCTGTGACCACTCGTTTTAATTATCCGACTGACGCTCATAAATCCAAAATGACTAAAATGCAAATGCTTAACTTTCTGCTTTTTCAATATGCAGTCATGTTCATGATATGATGATATTACAATAAATATTAGAGTCTTTATAAGAAGCAACATATAAGAATATAATTTCTAAAAAAATGCAATTACCTTAAAACATGATGGCTTGACTTAAAAGTCTCATTTTTTACTAGCTATCCACCCTTCAAATAAAATCAAACTGTTTGTACTATTTTAACTAAATATCTTTGAGCCCACCCAATATTTTTGAGCCAACCCATTATTTTTCAAAATTTGGCAAACTGTTTACTGACATTAAATTATTACATATTTACTTTACATTATTTTGTTTTTAAGCTATTGCATAGCTTTTATCACGGGCTTTGAGCGCGGCGAACGAATCCAAAAATTCCGTAACGCGAAAAATCCTAACACATCGTAACGAAAAAACCTAACACTCGGCTAACGTCATTTCACTTCGGCAGACTTCGGCATGGTATCCTTCGGTAGACTTCGGCAGACATTGACGCGGTATTTTTCAGATATTTAGAGGATATCAAGTCTCAAACTTATGTATCTTATTTCAGTTACTATAAATCTATAGTTGCAATAATAAAAATTACTGATAGAATGTGTATAGAAAAGAATCGTCTTAAGATAAAAGAAGGTAGGATAATGTAGCTTTTGGTGAGTGGAGACCCGCCCAATGGTGAGGATCGAAAAATTTAAAATGCTTATAATTCGCGATCTAATTTTCGTAGCGCGGCCAAATTTTGTTTGGTAATTTATAATGAGACAATGTTACTTTTGGTGACAGGAGACCCCCACGGTGAGGGTCGAAAAAGTTAAAATGTTTATAACTCGCGATCTAATTTTCGTAGTGCGGCCAAATTTTGTTTGGTAATTTATTATGAGACAGTGTTACTTTTGGTGACAGGAGACCCCCCACGGTGAGGGTCAAAAATTTAAAATGCTTATAACTCGCGATCTAATTTTCGTAGCGCGGACAAATTTTGTTTGGTAATTTATTATCAGACAGTGTTACTTTTGGTGACAGGAGATCCCCCATGGTGAGGGTAGAAAAATTTAAAATGCTTATAACTCGCGATCTAATTTTCGTAGTGCGGCCAAATTTTGTTTCGTAATTTATTATGAGACAGTGTTACTTTTGGTGACAGGAGACCCCCCACGGTGAGGGTCAAAAATTTAAAATGCTTATAACTCGCGATCTTATTTTCGTAGCGCGGCCCAATTTTGTTTGGTAATTTATTATCAGACAATGTTACTTTGGGTGACAGGAGATCCCCCATGGTGAGGGTCGAAAAATTTAAAATACTTATAACTCGCGATCTAATTTTCGCAACGCGGCCAAATTTTGTTTGGTAATTTATTATGAGACAGTGTTACTTTTGGTGACAAGAGACCCCCCACGGTGAGGGTCGAAAAATTTAAAGTGCTTATAACTCGCGATCTAATTTTCGTAGTGCGGCCAAATTTTGTTTGGTAATTTACTATGAGATAGTGTTACTTTTGGTGACAGGAGATCCCCCATGTGAGGATCGAAAAATTTAAAATGCTTATAACTCGCGATCTAATTTTCGTAGCGCGGCCAAATTTTGTTTCGTAATTTATAATGAGACAGTGTTAATTTTTGGTGACAGGAGACCCCCCACGGTGAGGGTCGAAAAATTTAAAATGTTTATAACTCGCGATAAATTTTCGTAGCGCGGCCAAATTTTGTTTGGTAATTTATAATGAGACAGTGTTACTTTTGGTGACAAGAGACCCCCCACGGTGAGGGTCGAAAAATTTAAAATGCTTATAACTCGCGATCTAATTTTCGTAGTGCGGCCAAATTTTGTTTGGTAATTTATTATGAGACAGTGTTACTTTTGGTGACAGGAGACCCCCCACGGTGAGGGTCAAAAATTTAAAATGCTTATAACTCGCGATCTAATTTTCGTAGCGCGGCCAAATTTTGTTTGGTAATTTATTATCAGACAGTGTTACTTTTGGTGACAGGAGATCCCCCATGTGAGGGTCGAAAAATTTAAAATGCTTATAACTCGCGATCTAATTTTCGTAGAGCGGCCAAATTTTGTTTCGTAATTTATTTTGAGACAGTGTTACTTTTGGTGACAGGAGACCCCCACGGTGAGGGTCAAAAATTTAAAATGCTTATAACTCGCGATCTTATTTTCGTAGCGCGGACAAATTTTGTTTGGTAATTTATTATCAGACAATGTTACTTTGGGTGACAGGAGATCCCCCATGGTGAGGGTCGAAAAAAATAAAATGCTTATAACTCGCGATCTAATTTTCGTAGCGCGGACAAATTTTGTTTGGTAATTTATTATCAGACAATGTTACTTTGGGTGACAGGAGACCCCCCACGGTGAGGGTCGAAAAATTTAAAGTGCTTATAACTCGCGATCTAATTTTCCTAGCACGGCCAAATTTTGTTTGGTAATTTATTATGAGACAGTGTTAATTTTTAGTGACAGGAGATCCCCCATGGAGAGGGTCGAAAATTTTAAAATGGTTTTAACTCGCGATCTAATTTTCGTAGTGCAGCCAAATTTTGTTTGGTAATTTATTATGAGACAGTGTTACTTTTGGTGACAGGAGACCCCCCACGGTGAGGGTCGAAAATTTTAAAATGCTTATAACTCGCGATGTAATTTTCGTAGCGCGGCCAATTTTGTTTGGTAAATTATTATGAGACAGTGTTAATTTTTGGTGACAGGAGACCCCCTGAGGTGAGGTTCGGAAAATTTAAAATACTTATAACTCGCGATCTAATTTTCGTAGCGCGGCCAAATTCTGTTTGTAATTTATTAAGGTATTGCATAGCTTTTATCGCGGGCTTTGAGCGCGGCGAAAGAGTCTAGAAATTCCGTAACGAGAAAAAAAAAACTAACACTCCGGCTAACGTCGCTTCACTTTGGCAGACTTCGGCAGACATTGACGCGGTATTTTTCAGATATTTTGAGAATATCAAGTTTTAAACTTATGTTTTTTATTTCAACTACCATAAACGTATAGTTTCAATGATAAAAATTTCTGATTAACCTACATGTATTGTAAGATAGTAAAAATATTTGAAACGATATTAACTTCTCATTTGTTCAATACAAGAAAAAAAGATTGTTATCGGTCATCACGCTCAAAATGTTTAATTTGAATTAATATCAAAGACAAAAAAAACTGCATAAATAAAAAATAAATAAATAATTATGATTGCATATGTTGATAAAAAATGCTATGCCATAGCTTTACTGCGGCAGTCCCCGAGTGCCACACGTATTTTTTTATTTGAGTTTGTATTATTCCATTAAAGTTTTTAAAGATTTTCTTACTCTGTTAATTATGCGGTATGTAATAATTTTATCATTTGATTACACATTAATAACTGCATTTATACGTTTTCCGTTAAATCAAATACTCCGCTTAATCGAATATTTTTTCTGGACTTCTTCAATACTCGTTTAAGCGGAGCGTCTATACTACCGTTTTGCTTTAAAAATGTATTTTATAAAATTTTTATTTATTTATAAGTTCTAAAATGCTATAAAAATAATAATCAGTACGCATTAACAAAAAATGTAAAGATTTTATGTACATGCCTTAATAAAAAACATTGTTATGTAACTCTTTAATAAGGAAAATAAAAAAAAAGTCTAATAAAAGTTTTTTGATATGCAGATCACTTCTTTAAGAAAACTTCTATTTACAAAAATAAATAAATAAATAAATAAAAATAAAATGCGAAATGTGGTTGTTGAAATTCCAATAGGAACGCACGTACAAGTATCAATGGGAATATACGTTGTTTTTAGCTAACATTCTTTTAATTTACATTTTGAAAAAATGGAATAAAAAAGCGAAACTTTTGTTTTTAAAAATTTGAATACATTTTATCACTAAAGTTTTAAAACAATAAAAAGAAAAGTAAAAGTAACTAACATATTATCAAAGTAATTTACTTCGTAGAGTTTAGATAAAAAACTTGTTATACAAAACGTTTGGGAATACTAAAAGATTGTTTTAATGTATTAGTATGATTCGTTATAAATTCATGTAAAAGTAACTTTGAGTTATTTACAATAAAATATTACAAAAATCATAAAGTTAAAGCATTTTTAAGGGGTAGTATATCACTATGACGCCCAGATATTTAAAGCTTTACGGAATTTTGTTTCTAAAAGATTATTTTAATCTATTTGTATGATTCGTAAAATGTACAAGTTGAAGCTACTTTAGGTTATTTACAATACGATATTACAAAATTATTCTTCGAATATCTTTAAGGGGTAATATTACATTGACGCCTCGACATTTAAAGCTTTACGGAATTATGCTTCTGAAAGTTTGTTTTAATCTATTTGTATATATGCATGTTATTTATTAATTTTTACTTAGATATTTATATTTATTTTCATAATCATTGAGTAACTAGATATATAATTTTGATAATTTATATGATAATGCATTTTCACACATTGAATTTTTGTGTATTACAGTCTCTATAATTCCTTGTATAATTCATGGATAGTATAAACTGGAGCGTAAAACATATCTTGCTTTCAATAAAATATTTCTGCATGATTTCTTCTTAGCATAATCTTGCTGTGGTTTTTCTGTTATATTTAATGACAGCTACATGCTTTGTTTTTTCTATACTTGAATTTATTGATACTCACACCAAAATAGTAATTCATTTGTCGGTATTTCATCTACTATTCAGTAACTCCCAAAATTAATTGGGTCAATTTTAATGCAAATTATATTTTTTTATTTAGGAATTTTTATTTCGGTTCAGCTACTATTTTAGAGGGGATGATATTCTTTAAGTTCAGATGTGATTTTAGTGAATTAGTTTAACTAGATGATAAATTTTCCCGTATTTTTGGTAAAAGCATTAAGATTACTTTTTATTTTCTAAATCTAAAAAACAGAAATGGCGGTATGTTATACTTATTAGATTATACCCCAATATTCTAAGCGTAATTTCATTTTGAATGTTTATATATAAGTTTTGAAGAAAATTTACAATATAATTTATGTAATACTATAAAGAAAATATAGCACAACTGATATATTTCTCAGTAAACACTTAGTCAACAGTTGTTTTTGAATCAGATTTACAATTTTTTTCTTTGTACGTTATATCAATAAAAGCTTTAATAATATCACATACTAAACGAAGATGATATCCATTCAAAACAAAAACATAAAATAATGTGAATTTTTACACCATGAAGGTTAAAGGTTGAATAGAAAAAAATTAGTAGCATTTTTATGTTATTTTTTATGTGTTTTTTTATCTACATCTCGAATAAAACGGATATTTTTATTATTTTTATTTATTTATTTATTTTTTACATTACGATCAAAGTTTTTAATTTTTTATAATAACATTTATGAATCTATAATACCGAGAGTAATTTTTAAAAATATACGGGAAAGTTTATCCAAAAGTTTATTCAAATTATATAAATTTTATTTTAAAGTGATAAAATCAAGTACAGCTTTCAACAAGTCATAATTAATAAACATATATGTATGGAGGAACCATGGTATTATGGGATACCATTTTATTTTTATTTCTAAATCAACATAAAAATTTTGAGATGCATTAAAATTTAGTAAAAAATAAACTTGGACTATTTCTTAACAAATTTTCTGCAACATCTAAGAAATTAATAAATATAAAAAAATAGCTTTTTTTAAAACTTACAATTTTCAAGTAATGTCAACCTCTCAGGTGAAAAGCAATATTAAATTCCAAGAAAAATTGCGATATAAAAGAATAACCAAAATTATTTAACGCGCAAATATAAGTATAACATCTATAAATCATCAGATTTTTTAATAATTGTTTTAATTTTTAAACTCGTCCTGAAACAGCTTTCTAGATGTTGAATAAAATTATATAAAAATGAAATTCATTGAAAAAAATTAATTCATGTTCATATACCCTGGCACTCTCTAAGTTGACTTCTCCTTCACAGATTAGGTTTCAGACAGTCTTTTCTTGAATTTATTTTACATAATCTCCATATTTATGAGTCATTAGCAACCGTTCTTAAGAACAATTTATGTAAAATGTACTCACAAATTTATATCAGATAAAAATCTCAATTAGTCTAAGGTAGTAAAAGAGTTTTGTAATCAAGTAATCCTTTCCAAAGTTAATAACTTTTGAAAATTTCTCATTATCTCAAATGTTTGTATAACGTTTTTGTTAAACCAGTAAAATAATCAAAAAGAAAATTGGAAAAACATTGAAAAAGCATAATTCATCATATCAATTATTACTAAGTGTTATGTTGTTTTTGAAAAAAGAGATATGTTCCATTCCAGGTGTGTTGTTGTAAGTGTACCAAGTTATGTAAGTGTACTGTTTCATAACCTGATATCGCCTTTATAGTATTGTGTTTTGTTTGATTATACGTTACTAGCATATGTAAAGAAGTAGAAATTCAGTTTAAACTTGACCGATTTTCTCAAATAGGAATTGATGAAGTAAAGCTATAGTAAGTCAATTGTAACGTAAATTAAAAATAGCCAGTTTAATTTTTCAACAGAATTAAATGCACATACAACACAATTATTCCATAGGCACTGGTTACATTTAAATCTCTTTATTAAAAAGAATAATTCACTAGCAGCTCACTGTCGCACACATATCGTTTGCACATTTCTCAAACACAACTTTAGAATAAAAACAGAAAAAGCACTTCACTTCACTTCAGTTTCTGGACACTGAGATTTTAATTATAGCTGGCGCGGTATATCTGGGAACATGGAACACACAGATACATATGTTTTAATATGTAAAACTGTATAAAAAGCAAATTTTAAAAGCCATATATAAGAAGAGCAATTAGTGGATTGGTCTGCCCTTCGGGATTGCACTATCACTCTAAAGCATATGCTGAGTTCCTGAGATGGTAATCCTTTGATATTCCATATTATCTAACGCATCACCATAAAAAAACATAACCTCTTCACTCTTCAACAAGTTAGCACATAGGAAAACCGACTCGCTAACACAGCATAAAAATTAAATGTTTAACTGTATATTGAACAAGGTTAACAACACTAACAATGATATTTTATAATTAATGCTAATTTTATAAAATTTATCTTGAAACAAACAACAAAAATTAAGAATAAGATTTTATTTTACCACATCAATCAAACAACAGGCATCCAAACAGGACTGAGAACAGTGCCTCATGAAAGTATAAGAAATCGTATGTTGCAAAAAAACGGCAAAAATTAAGAATTAGATTTTATTTCACTGCGTCGCTCTTACAACAGCCATTCAAACAGAGCTAATCACAGTTCCTTATGGAAGTATACTAAGAAATCGTATGGAAGATTTGTGATTGGCTGCAACATCATCTGCGCCAGATATTGAAGTATTCCATATTGTCTGACAATTCTATAACACACGAATTTCTTCTCTATATTACGATTTCATTTACAAATTTTTCAGATAAAAATATTTAGTTTTATAATTTTAAAATAAATAAATAAATAAATAAATTAAACAAGTTAAAATTTTTTTAGAAATTTTGTTATTAGGTGCGTTCGTAATTAATACAAAGGATATATAGTAGTCGTTCAGACCATTTATCCGTCTGTTTGCATATAACAACGTATGAACTGTGCAAAGGATGGTTGTTAATCATTTACATGGCCAAACAAAGATATTCCATTACATAATAGTATAGGAGGAAACGTAGTTTGGAGCGCATTTTAATTACATTAAATTATTTCACATTTTATAATATTTATACACTTTTTTGAATTTTACTACAAGTTGCTTTCTTTATAATAGAAAGCAGAAAGTTTTACGGTGACAAGCGAAATTACCGACTTGTTATTTATTATAACCATTTTACATATTTTCTTACCAGTATTAGAATTTCGATTATTAAATAGCAGCAAATAAAATTATGCAATTTTAGTTAACTTCCGTTTAATGTCGACTCCGAAAGATAGTCATTTTTGTTCAGTTCAACCGAAGTTTGCATCGAACGATATAAACATTTGAAAGATGCAAAATTATGCGTTTCTGTAAATATATAGAATTCAATTTTTCACTGAAATTAAATAGGTTATCAACTTTATAATAAAAGAAACAACATTTTCTTCAATTTAGCATTTTTTGCAATTTGTAGCAGCACAATAATAACAATTCTCTTAATAAAGAATACTGCCCAGTTAAACTGATGGCATTGAGCTCACAGGCTACAAATACTAATTGTACATTAAAGCCTTATATTTTCAAGGGTTAATTCCGTTCGAAAAAAAAATTAAGAAGGGGAAACAGCTCTCCCCTTTCCTCTTTTTTTATACTTAATCATTGAACCTCCTATACTATCAAAGACATGCTTTATCATATAAAAAATCTATATCCAAAATTCAGAGCAAATTAGATAATTCTTAATAAAAACCCATTTAGCATTTATATAATTTAAAAGGAGTTATCCCCTTCTTTTATACTTAACCATTAAACTTCCAAAACGATTCAGAGATTTGAACGAAATCTGAAAATTCTGCTTGAAAAACCTATTTATATAAATTAAGAGGGGGGGGAGGCATTAGAACCCCTGTTGCCCCTATTTATACTTATTCAATGAACACCTAATAGCAGTCACGGAATCGCCTCATCAGAATGATCCTAATCTAAATTTTGAACGAAAACTTAATTCTGCATGAAAATCCCATTTATATCAACTAACGGGGGGGGGGCATTAGAACCCCTGTTCCCCCTATTTATACTTATTCAATGAACACCTAATAACAGCCACAGAATCGCCTCATCAGAATGATCCTAATCTAAATTTTGAACGAAAACTTAATTCTGCATGAAAATCCCATTTATATCAACTAACGGGGGGGGGGATTAGAACCCCTGTTCCCCCTATTTATACTTATTCAATGAACACCTAATAACAGTCACGGAATCGCCTCATCAGAATGATCCTAATCTAAATTTTGAAAACTTAATTCTGCATGAAAATCCCATTTATATCAACTAACGGGGGGCATGAGCCCCCCGTTCCCCCTCTTATACATATCGAATGAACTCCAAAAACTAATCAGGGAAGCGCCTTATCAGGATATACCTATATACAAAATTTCAAGTGGATCCGATATTTTTATCATGAGTTATCGCGTTACGCACATACGCACATACATACAGAACGGACGGGCACATAAGCTCTCAGGCTATGATAGCCTGTGAGCTAATAAAAAAGAATAAATTACTGAGGACAAATAAAATATGCATTGCAATTGCCATAGTTACGTAAATTAAAATTTTTTAAAATAATCTTTTTTTCTTTTTTTTTTTTTTATCATTATTTGAAATGGTTTTTTTCCCGAAAAAAATCCAATTATAACCATACACTAAAACATTTGATTGATTATATCACATGTTGCTTGATAATATCAGGCAACATACATTAGTAGCTTTTACAAAGTTAGCTGTTATAGAAAATCGATAAGAAAACAATCCCTTATTTTTCAAAATATTGATATTTTATTCTACTTTTATATTAATTCGTTATATTTAAAATTAATGAAATTTTGATTCAAATAGAAATTTAAGGGGAATATTTACCTTTACAACAATTTTGTTAATTTTTGAAAATAAGGCTCAAATGCTCAACTAATAGTAAATTAAATTTATTTTTTAAGTCAAAATTTTAAAACAGTTTTTAAAAAATTTCATTTTTAAAAATCCCTACAACATTTTAAAAATAATGATCTTTTTGTCCGATGTTTGTTTATAGATTTTCAAATGTGTAGAATACAAGACAGCACATGGATTTTTACATACAACTATTATTATATTTAATATAGTGTTTTTAGTGATATACATGGGAAAAATTATAAAATATAACACACCTTCATACATTTTGTTTTAATAACAAAAAAAAGGCTAATTCCATGAGGTAATTTATCTCTTGTACAATAAAGCACATACAAAAAAAAATTAATTTTCTCACGGAGAAAAAGAACTTTAGCATTTTTAAAACAGAAAAGTAGTTAACATATGAACATAGAGAATGAGTAATTTAAACTTTTAATTTATATGGGCAATTGTTTTGGGTGTATTAACAAAAATCTACCATATCTTGCGATCTAATTATCATATGGGCAAAAATGAAGCATCAAAATATTCACAACTAACCCAACTTTCAGTTAACTTTTAAAAAATCGACATTTTTCATTAAATTTGTGGTACACTGTTCCCTAAAAATAACCAGTTTTAGAATTTCAATAAACTCAAACTTTATCCAAAATCTTTTTTTTTTAATCCTCAGTCATTTATTTTTAAATTTTTTATCAATTTTTTATTCTTTTAATAAAAACGATTGACGGAATGTTTTAAAAGGTATGCATTTCTTGCGATTTCGATAGCAATTTTTTTTAATTTTCATTTATTATTTCCTAAAATCGGCAGGATATAGTAAAAGACTTGATACAGAATATCTTAATTTTTATACATAAAACACAATTCAAAAGAAAAAAAAACTTAAGATTTTGTTAACAATTTATAGAATTTTCAAACAGTAATATTTAATAGTAACATTTTTTTGAAAGACAAATTTCTTATGCTATATTTATTTTCGAAAAAGAACATTATAACTTTATAAGAAATCAATAATATTATGACAGTTTTGGCATATAGATAGCAGATAACAATAATTTTAGAGTAGTTAATTTCTATTACGAGCATATTCGGAGTACATTTAACTTTGTATAACTAACAAGATAAGAACAAAAAGAAAATTAAGACTTTTTTTTGCTAAATATTGATTTAATTTAATATTTTTTAGCAGAAATTTTTTTTTAAACTAATTAGATTTAGCATAAATTTAAATTAAAAATATAAAAATTATATATTAACAAACAAAATTTAATTTTTCTTTATTTCGTGACAAAAAAAAAAATAAATAAATAAAAAAATAAAATAAAAAATAAATAAAAATGGTGAAAAAAATACATTTTTCTTATCATTCCGAAAACAAATTATGTAATTTGCAGTTATTAAATCTAAATTCCTTTTAATATTGTAACACAGAATAATTTTTTATAATATATGTGATAAATATGTGCTTTTGTAATATAATGTACTAAAACTAAACAACTTGTATTAAATAAATATATTATACAAATTTCCAAAAATTAAAGCACAATCTATTTTGTTTACTTAAACATCTTTCTTCCCGATAGAAATTCATATCCACCACTATCTCAATCATATTTTGTATTTCCTCTAAAGATATTAAGATAAATTTCTCTTGATATATTTTGTTGCAATTCAGTACATTATAAGAAATCAATATGAAATCCATGTGAATCATAACTTTTTTTCCGGCAAATATCAATACTGTTATATGGTAGTTATTACATTACTAATGGTACTCACGGGCAAATCCGGCCGGCATTTTACATAGCATCAACAAAACACAACGACGCACTAGTCGACTAATTCAGCAGCACTGCAGTAAGCAGCAACAGTTCTGGTCCGGCACATGGCTGGATATGCCAAATTCTGGATTCTCCGGGAAAGCCTCCCGGATTCATAGCCTGTGAACGCCGCGCTGCGGCTTTTCCCTGAGTTAGTGACTTTTGATCGAAGTAGAAAGTTTCGAAATAGTAGAATATTTTAAATGGGGAAATGTTGAAGAAATTTTATTTTCAGCAGGATGGCAGGCTGAAGTACCTTATTTCAGTAAACTTTCACTTTTTAATGTCTTGAAAGAAAGGGGAATAAATTTTCAAGAATGTAGCTCATTTCTTGTATACGGTAAAAAATAATATGAATGAATTTTATTAAACTGATTTGGAACTATATAAAATCAATAAAAGAGATGGGGTCATAATTAAAATCGAATGAACAAGTGTAATGAAATAAATATAACATTTACTAACTTAACATCCTTAATTGAACTTTTATTGATTATTTTTAATTGAAATCAACAATATTAAAATTAATTCAGAGTTTTTTCAAAAATCTGAATTTATTGAATATATAAAAATTAGATAAAGTTTTATTAAAAATATTCAGTTATCAATCTATTGAAACATTGATGAACTAACAAATATGCTCATATGTTATGTAAATATTTATTTTTATAGATAAGAACTGAGTTAAGTCTAATAAAAAAAAGAAGTTATATATTTATAAATATAACAAGGATCATTTATTATTTTTCTTAACAAATATTACGCTTTAGAAGCGTACGTAATTATATAAATATGCAATGCCTATAGTCGTCTTCTGGTCCGTACATCTGTCTACATATAACAGAATAAAAACCTCCCAACCAAGTGGTTTAAAATGTAATAATAGATATAACCGTTGCAGAATTTTTTCGAGTCATTTCAAACTTTATGAAAATCGAATCAAAACTTGACATAATTTCTTTCTTCATTCTGTTAAATTATATTTTATTTGATTCATTCAATGAAATTCTATGGTACGCAACGATTCTAGATTGCCATGGTGATTACATCCTATCAATTCCGTGTTACTGATTTTAACGTTATAATCGTCATAAATTTAGGATTCATGCATTGTTGTACAATATAAGAGTGCAACAGAGAAAAAAAAAAAATTCCATCTTTGATGAAAGCTTATTCTTGCCACTATTATATTGCTTCACAATTGAAGAGTAAAAAATGTCAAGTAGTAGTTGCGTGAATAGTTTAACTATTTCGCCGAATATTTGCTGCTAACTTTAGGCAGAACTAGAAACCTATTTTGACTAAAATAATCACAAGGTAACGGACTTGACAGAAAGTGAGAGACAAAAAAATTCTGTGAATTCCTTAAAGAAAATATCTCTTGCAGACATTTTTTTTTTTTTTTTTTTTTTTATAGAACACTAACAGTTCGTATTTAAAATAATGAAATCTCTTTATTTTAAAAGTTAAATTAGATTTTTAAAAAATAATAGTTAATTACATAAAATTTGGAATGGGACAGGCACTTTTGCTTAGAATCACAATTTCAAAAATTTATATCTCCAAAATTTTTATTGATTTTTAAAATTTTTCATGTTAGAAATGTTCAGTATAGTCTTCTTTAGCTAATGCATAGCTGAAATAAACTTTAAATATTAATTTATGTTTGAATTTTCTTCTTTTTACTCTTGGACAGCATATGTAAACGAAATTTGAAAATGACCCATAAATTTCAGAAATATTTTGAGATCTAAGAAGAAAAGAGAAATCCATTAAGAATAACACGCTAAAAAATGGAATAAAACTATTATTTTCCCGAGGATATATTTTAAATATAAGAATACATCAAATGCCCATAGATTTAGCATTAGTGAGGGGAATTCGGAAGCACAGCACAACGACGGGAGATCATCATTATGGTTACTCATTTCTCTAAGGAACTCAACATATGCATCAAAAACCCCCTATCTGTATAGTTCAGCATTCATAGTTGGGCTGGTAAAAATGCGCACATCCATGCGGCCATTCAAATGGTGTTCACTCATACCATGATTCAAAATAATTATACATGCATATACATAAGTATGCGTATAAATATACGAGTATCGGAAAAGGATTTGTGGAAAAACAGAGAGAATGTATTAAGCTTAAAAGATTCAGGATTAAAGTAATTTTAAAGTAAAAAAGTATTTATTAACCCTTTCCGACGCACTATGCCTGGTCCCCTGGGACACCTAACTTTAATTCCAAACTTGCAGACGGCACCAATAATATTTTAGTAAAATTTTGCTTTTACAATAAAAGCTTAAATTAAGGGTTTCAAAATATCTAAAAAAGTCGTTTGTTAATTCCGGTGTCAGTCGATAATATCTCATTTTACTAACCGATCTTGCCCGTGCCGGAAAGGGTTAATCGTGGCCGCCACATTAGCACATAAGTAAAATGTATCATTGAAGGAGCTTTATACATATTCATACTTATATTCTTATAAGTATTATTATTATCATTATTTTTTTAGTATTAGAAATCAAGTAATTTGATACTCAGTCTATATAGTCCTCTTGAATTGCATACTATTTTAAAATTTATTTAAGGTGTCATTAGACAAATCGTACAATCCATCAAAATTGTGGTTGTGGCTATTTTTCTTAGATGTAATGCTAAAGTACTCGTATATATATATATATATTTTTTTTTTTTTTCTGGCCAATGTCAGTTCTGTAGAAGTAGACTGCTAATAGACTTTAAATATTCAAAACAAGCTGTAGAATATTCAAACAGACACAAAAGAAAGCTTAAAATATTCAAATTTAAATGAATACCCTTTATTTCACTGATTTCATAAAGAATTATCACTGTTTATATAAAGATTTAAATTGACTTTATTAAGATAAATCTGTACAAAATAGAGCGAAGATTTCCAATAGAAATCTCTTGGCTTAACAAAATCAAAAAAATGAATGCAAGTCATTACTGCAATGTGGCACAATCAAGTTATCTTTTCTAAATAGGGAATCGAATTTAAGCTGGAATTTGCAGAAAATAGAAAAATTTAGAGAAGCACAAAAAAAGAAACACTCAAGTATTAATCTACAGACTTTCTCGTAACTGATAAATTTCTCAGATTCGACAGAAAATTGGTTTTCAATAAAGTAAATTTAAAGTTCATTATGCTAACCAAACACACATGTTTTACATTACTAAATCAGTAATATACATTAAAATTATTCTATCTTCGAAATAAGAATATTTTTTATGATTATAACAGAGAAAAATAGAAATTAGATTTTTTAAATAGAAAAAAAAAGGTTTTCGTTTTGTGCAATTGTGTAATTGTGGTCGTTTATAAATTTAAGTACTCATAACTGTACATATTATTGCTGTACTTATTATATTCTTTAAATTAACCTAACTTAATTGATGCATGTAAAGAACTGATTTGGTAATCGATTTTTTACTCATTTCCTGATATGCTTGAAATAAAAAAATTATACAAATTTTTCATGAATAAAACAGAAGAAAAACATAGATTAGATTTTTTAAATAGAAAAACAGTTTTCCGTTTTTTGTAATAGTGTTGTTTATGAATTTAAATACGTATAACTACACAAACTTGCGGCTGTATTTATTATATTTTTTTAATTAACTTGGTTCATGTCCAAAGTACTAATGGAAAAAATATCTAAGCAAAAATATTCATATTTAATAGAGTAGAAGGGAGTTTAAAAAAATAATAATAAATGAATTTTAGTAAAATAGGCTGTTTTACAAAATTTCTTTAAATTTTTATTTAAATTTTAATATTAAATACTGTGCCACCACATTTATTACAGTTCATGCACAGTTTTATTTAGTATATTCTAATGAATGAGGAAAAAAATTCGAAGCAAAAATATTCATATTTGTAAAAGTAGTAGGGATTTTTAAAAGTTACTTTTTTTAATTTAAATTTTAGAAAAATAGACTGTTCTGCTAGATTTTGTAAATATTTTTTTAATTTAATTTTTAGTATTAAGTATTGTACTACCACTATTTTACAGTATTATTCAACATTAAAGAGATGGTTTCAAAAGTACTCTGTCCCCTTAATTGACATATAATAGGAATCTTTCTTCACTATTTACTTTATTCAAAGGCAGTTATTTTAATGACTTCACTTTAAAAGAAGCGATGAAATAAATTTGTAATAGGCTAAAGATAAAAAGAAGTAAGTAAAAATATATCCAAGTAGTAAAATCGATTTATCAATGATTGTTTCTAGTAAAATTTTGATTTCTTAGACTAGAATTATTGTAAATCCCAAAAGATCCGAAGAAACAATAAAATTACCTTTAAACATTCAAGAATGAATTAATCGTGCAATTCAAGTATATTTAAAAGGTACTCTAATGCTAAATAAATTATTTAATAAATTAATGTTATCCGATTGCGAAAATCATATGCGTTTAAAGTTAATCGCTATCACTGTTTTCCATTTTCAAAATATCTGTTCATGAAGAAAATCTTTAAAAGATTACTAGCCAATTTTACAATTGTTCATCGAAGTCCATATGCTACTTAGTCAGACATTTACTTAAAATTATACTATAAGGAAGAAGTACGATTGCCAACAAAATTGGAGCATGTATATTTTGTCATAATACTACTTAAAACCAAACTTATTGATTTTTCTTAACAACGAGGGAGATATAACAATCATTTACGGGGAATAAATTCATTGTTTAGAAAACATGGAAGAACATGAAAACAAACTAAAATTACCTAAAACTATTCATAATCATGAAACAAAAGTTTCGGAAAACGTTGCTATAATAATAGAAAAGTTATTTTATGAAATACAGGCTTCAAGAATTAACGATTTCTAATTTTATTTGGAAGAGTGTAAAGAAAGAAACAATTACATAATTAATTATTTATTTTCTAAATGAGTTGTACATTCACTTCTTAAGAGCAAAATACAAATAAATGCCTTTATGTTAAGTTCATGATACAACTACAAACACGAATTTCGATGAATTAAACATTCTTTTATTTGACCCAACTAAATATCTTCATTTATTATTTTTTTCTCGAAGGCGATTACTTTAATGACTTCTTCAAAAAACAAACTGGTGAAATAAATTTGTAATAGATTAAAGATAAGAAGCATTAAGGATAAATAAAAAAAAGTTTTAAGTAGAACCGTTTTCTTTTATGATTACATTTTATCGAATATCAGCTTCTTAGTTCGAAACTATTGGGGATTAAAAGGGCAGTTTAACTTTGCAAGTTTTTTTTTTTTTTTTTTTTTTTTTTTTTTTTTTTTTTTTTTTTAAGTACTGTTGAATTAATGAGTTCATTGCATTTAAGTGTTTAAAGTACATTTTGAAAAAAAAAATAACTGCTGTATATCTATATAATAAAGGCCAAACGTATCTGTGCGCAACGCATACGTCATGTTTTGAATGGCAACACTTTTCGATGAAATTTTAATTTTGCAATTTTCGCTATTGTAAAATTTTAAACTTCTAGACATAGCACGTTTTCGACATTTATACCATCGTATGCAGAAAAATATGCACGTTTAAATGCAGTTTGTTAGAAAACTGTATCTTAATTTGTTTTTGAGATATTAATTTTTTTATAGTTTTTAGTTCATTTTCTCTAATGGTGGCAACTTAAGTATCGCATTTGTGTGGGAAAAAAAGGAAAAATATCCATTGAGCAAAGAAAAAGGAAGATGAATAGAGATGCAGTTTGGTGGCTGCAAGTGACGCTAAAAAATCATCTCTAAAATTCGCTGCATTGCATCAAACACAACCACGTGCTTTCGCAAAAAAGGAAAACTTTTAGCGATACAGTTTTAATTCATAATACAATGAAATGCTATTTTAGAATGCTAAAATATATATATATATTTTTTTTCATTTAGAGAAAAATGATGTTAAAGGATTCGGTCTTTGTTCTTAGAGATTGTTTTGTTTGGCCCGAATAAGAGACTTAAATTGGAAGAACAACGCC
The DNA here is from genome assembly GCA_964019185.1 of Maratus speculifer. Lineage (NCBI taxonomy): Eukaryota > Metazoa > Arthropoda > Arachnida > Araneae > Salticidae > Maratus > Maratus speculifer. The sequence continues at coordinate 77,109,546 of OZ025297.1, read as the reverse complement.
CATGAAACCGTTTTAATTGCATACTTCACCTCCATTTATCTCTTTTCTACGTGAAAAATAACAGATCATTGTATATTTTAGTTGCCATTTTTTCATAGCAACCGAAAAAAATATCAATTAAAAACGTGTTATGTCAAAATATCGTCGGATATAAAACCCAGCGAATGTTGTTGGTTTTATTTCGTTTTTTCCTATCAATTTAATAACTTTTAGTTCGTTGCAAACTTAATTTACAAAAAATACATCAATTAATCTTTACAAAAATGTATTTTAAAGAATATCTGTGTATCATATTTTCTTAGTTGATTTTATAAACTGAAATAATGCAATTTTATTCTTTGGCAAGATCTTTGGCTAATAAATTCTATCTTGCGTCTAATACGGAAGTACCGATAATTTTCAAAGCTTTATATGATAACATAATTAATATTTTTCATATAAAATTGCTGTTTGGAATTAGTTGGCAGTTTAAAAAGCATATTACGTAGGAAAAATTTATTAGACTTTTCAATTTTAATTTTTAAAAAAGTTTTTCACCTTTACTCTGTGACCCGGGAACCCCGGGTTCGGTGTACTAGTTTAATTAAAGTTCATAATGATTTCAATTTTTTAAAATTCCTAATACTTTTTTAAAAATCGATATTTAAAAATATATATTTTCAAGATTTTCAAATGTGTGTTACACAACACCTAACATGGATTATTACATACATCTAATATTACATTTACATTTAATATAATTTTTTACTGATATAGTTCATGTAAAATGATGGAATTTAACACATCTTCATGTATTTTATTTCATTTATTTCTCTTAATATCAACAAACCTAAAGAATAATTCCATGCGCATATGATAAAGAACATTTACAAGAAAGTTTAAATCTCTAACTCACATACCAAAAAAAATCCTTAACATTTTTTAAACATGAAAATGAAGAAAATATGAATATGTAGAAAAGCCATTTAAGCTTTAGTTTTGTGAGTAATTTCGCTGAGTGTAGTAACAAAATTCACAATATCTCGCGATATAATTACCATGTGGGTAAAAATAAGTTGTCAAAATTGTGACAATTAAACAGGATTTCATTTAATACTGAAACAGACAAATCAATTTTTTAATTCATTTTAAAGTAAATTGTTTCTTTAAAAATCTTTAAAGATGCGAGAAAGTTGTCAAATTACCTAATCTTATTTAATTACCTGATGAATAGCTGATGTATTAATATGAATAATAGTGCCATCTCTATAATAAAAGCCGAAATCATGTGACTGTCATAAACAGTCACATGATTGGAGTTCTACATTCACTTCTTAAAAAATCTTAAAAAAAAAAAATCTTATAAATGAGTTCTACATTCACTTCTCAAGAGCAAAATATAAAGAAATGCATCGGCGTTAAGTTCATGATAAAACTATAAACATTTGACCCAACTAAGTATCTTCATGTATTATTTTTCTCAAAGGCGATTACTTTAATGACTTCTTCATAAAATAAATTGGTGAAATATAATAAGTCAAAGTTAAGAAGCATCAAGGATAAATAAAAAAAGGGAGTTATAAGTAAAACCGTTTTCTTTTATGATTATTTTTTAATGAACAACAGCTTCTTAGTCTGAAACTATTGGTGGTTAAAAGGACAGTTTAATTTCGGAAAAGTTTTGTCTATTTTAAAAAATACTGTGCAAATAGTGAGCTTACTGCATTGCAATGTTCAAATAAAATTACATTTTGCACAAATAAATAAATACATATTTAATTAAAAGTTTAAAAAATGTTTATAAAAAATTTAATTTTTTTATGTCCATACTACTTTTTTAAAAATCAATATTTTGCCTTTTTAAAGATTTTTAAACGTACATTACACAAGGCTGAGCATGGATTATTAGACATATCTAATATTTCAATTGATATAATATTTCACTGATGTATTTCAAGTAAAACGTTGAAATCTAACGTGTGTAATTGTATTCGTCCGGGATGGCTCAGAAGAGCATTGGCGGCTTCAGCCAATACATCCCTGGTTCGAATCCTGGCCCGAACTTTTTTCACCCACTTGGAAAGTTTACCTCTGTTATAATTCATTTACCGATTGAATAATCGTGTTATAAATTAATGTAATTATATGTACGTGTATATAATATATACGTGTTATAAATTAATATTTTATATATACATAGGAATTTAATTTTTTTTTTCTAGAGATAAATTTCAGAAACTAGCTGTATGCAGACTGTAGTTTTACTTATTTATTTATTTATTTTGACTAATTTTTTGTTAGGTTTCCAATTTTTTATTGAAATTTTTATCATTTCAAGAGATAGTTCTTCATATTTATAAAAAGTTATATCGATGCCAATTTTCAGAACAGCACAATAACGTTCGAGGTTATATTATATTTCCGAAGATCATTAAACATTTGTCTTGTTTTATGAGTAAAAACTAGTTTCGAGAAATAAACTTACACGATTTTCGGTAATAAACAACTAAAAACCTTCTATCAACAAAAGAGTCTTTAAAAAGTGCATAATCACAAAGAAATAACTTTTGTCAAGCATTGCTATAATTCTTAATAACTTATTTAATTATAGTCTTTAAAAATAAACTATTCTAACGTTATATCGAAGAAAAGTAAAAAAGAAACTATTTGCATTCGTCTTTATCAATTTTATAAGTTTCAAAATAAGTTAGTTCTTAAGAAGAAAGCATAAGGGAGTATCTATTACATTACGTTCATGATAAAGCAAGCATAAACAAGGATTTTAAGAGTTAGGACATTACTTTTAATTGACTCATCAAAGAATCTTTGTTGACTCGTTCATTATTCTCAGACGTAGTTACTTTAGAAATTTCTTCATAAATAAATGGGTAAAGCAAGTTTGTAATTGGTTAAAGGTATGAAACATTAGAAATATATAAAGAAAGGAGTGAAAATGGTAAATTCACTTTATTATTGATATTGTTGTTGTTAATGATAATGATGATTATTAGTATAGAATTTTGTTTTTTATAATTGTTACAGTATCTTTGGATTTGAAGGACATACACCAATATTTTTCTTCTTCATTGGCATTTTACTTATACGTTTTATAATACAGGATCAAATTGATGAGTGTTTAGTCTTTGTATTTTTTAAAGTGAATAACTTGTTTTAATAATGCTTAAATCGAATTCAGCTCCGGACGGAAAATCTATTTTTATAACCGTAGTAAAAAAGTACCGATTGGAGAAGAGGGGGGGGGGATATTCTATGCTCTACAGACTTGATTTCCTCATCTGAACAAACCCTCAATGAAATTCAATATTAAATATAAGTTCTGTAAAAAGATCTGTAAAGCATTCAAAAAAGTAGTCAGTAGTTATCAATTTAGCTTTTTTTCCCTTTATTATTTAACGCATCACCTATCAGACAAGTCAAATAGACACGACAGGAGAAGTGGAATTAGCTCAAATACAGTAAAATTCAGCTAAATGTGATAAATAAAAAAAATAGTTTTTAAAATCATATTTTTAGACCTAAATTCGCAAAAAAACCTAAAGAATATCGAATAAAAATGCAAATTTTAAATGCGGTTGGGTGCATTACTATAATTTTTATACAGTGTTTTATTGGCAGTGCCAGGGTTAAACCATAACTGGCAACATCTTCTGCTTTTTCGGCACGGAAAAATTTTACAGTAAATTTTACTATTTCAAATCATCGTAATCTGCCGATTAAATAAGGCAAAAATTTCTATTAAATTTTTCCGGGTTCAAAAATCGGAAGAGTTGGCAGCTATGGTAAAACCCGAAGATCAAGATAATGCCTTGAACTTAAGTTTCAATAATTTACTTTTTATATAATAAACATTTGTTTAAAGAACATTATTATAAAGAAAATAAATTATTTAAAGAACTTAATTTAAAAACATATTAAGGATTGATAAATGAATATAAAGTGTGATTATTGCACAAAATTCCCATAAATTCAAATATAATTAATTTTAATTGGTAATATCCTTCCAAAATTTATCAAACTATTGTAAGTCTCCTAAATTAGTTTTAAAAATTAGCTTCCAAATGAATTAGAAAATAAAATTTTCATGAATTCATAATTTGGAACGTAAGAGAATAAGTCTCGTCTACTATTATGAAGAGTGTTGCCAAATTTGATTGATAAATTCTGAAGAGTGACAGTAAACATCAAGAAAATAAAAAAATACCACAGAAGATGGGATCGCAAACCATTTATTGAGTCACAAATGCAGGGTGTTTCATCCTAACTGAATTTGGGTTCACAGTAATATTTTATAAGAAAAATAAAATGCTGCAAAGAAAAATAACGATATGTACATCGTTTAATATGAAATAGAGATAACATTCCGAAAAGTTTTGGAAAACCATGATGCTTGCGCAATCGATGATACACTGAGAAAAAAATATGGTTCTGGCATCTAGAATCTAAATTGTGGCTCTACAATAAATAGTTTCATGTGATCGCTATAAATTCTAATTTCCTTCGCTAGAGAATTCTAGTCTCCTACTAGAATTCAAGAATACTTTCCTATATTCTCGTTTTCAAACTTATTTAAAAATCTCTGCAAACAGATGCGAACACAAGAGGTTAGTTTTAATAACTATAATTCTTGTTTATGAAGCCATTCTCTAAATCGATAATTTCTTGCTACTGAAACGATTCATTGTCGTTTCGTCACCTAGAAAACAAGAGGCTAGAAATTCTAGATAATTTCATCTATTCAGCGTAATCGTGAACCCTATTCGCACAGCTTAGAAATCTACATTTCTAGTTTAGGGATTCAGAAAATGATTAACTGTTCATACTAAATGAAGGCGGTATATATTTTTTCTCAGTGATAATCGCAGTCCAAAATGTGAAGCATCAAGTGCATACTTATAGCTCGTATAATGGAAACTTCTACCCCTTTTTTTGATGTAACCATATTTACAACAAAAGTGAGCATGTCTATGAACATGGAATTGTAACACACTTCAGTTTTCTTAATGTTATTATCGGCAACCCAAGTTCAGTTAAAGTAGAACATCCTGTATTTTTATTAAATAGGTGGATTGCATAAACACATTAGACATGTTCCAACTTTTTTTCTTCGCAATGTATATATAATCACCCTTTTAAATTTGCAGTTTAAATTCGGAAAACAGCTTCTATATAAATCTTGTTAATTTCGTGGAAATGATTAATAAGGTATCCTGGGGTAATAACGCCACGTTAAGGTTCTACCAATTTTCACGGCTTAATTTTAGATTGTATTTTTCAAACAAATATAGGATTTGATACAGCAACTCATTCTCTATCAATAGAAAAAAATAATTTAACAGATATGCATTCATAAATTGTAATGGCGTGATTTATTGAACAATGCAATTTGGCATTATTAGCCACCTATGCGGATAATAACGCAATGCAAACAAATCTATAAAATAAGATGGAATAATCCCATGTAGATCGCCCATTTCTAAAAATATAAACTCTACAGCCCTAGAAATTGACAAATTGTTGAAAAAAAAATTTCTAAACGATAGAAAATGTTTAATTTTTTGTGAAAGTGCAAGAAAAAGAAGGGGGGGGGGTGGCAAAAGAATATCAGAACCTGAGTTTCTTTTTGCCTAAAAACGACAGTTTAAATAAAATTATCAGAAACATTCCACGGTTTTAACGTGTTTATCTAAATCAGTATTTATATTCACATATATGTATTCTATGCGATAGAAAATATTCAATTTTTTGTGAAAGTGAAAGGAAAAAGAGATTGTTAGAGCATCTACATTATATAACACCCTGAGCTTCTGTTTACTTAAAAAGTCCCGTTTAAATATAATTATAAAAAACATTGCACGGTTTTAACCTTACTTGTAATCATAATGTAATACTTTTTATCATTTGAAATTTTATAATAACTAGAGTTATGTGTAATAAATATTTTTTTAACACTGTTATAGAAGTTTTTAAAATACTTTTTAACCCGTAAACTCCACACTAATGTGGATTAACTCAAACTTAAAGTTAAAATGTCGGTGTTATATTAAACATTCTTTAACAAATATGTATTTTTAATTAAGTAAATAAGATTTCCCTATTATTAATATCCCTGTGAGATCCCTTATTAAATTTTACACATGATTCATGTAGTTATATTTCATTATCTCTATATTAGCAGCAAAAATTACCTTTAACTGCTGAACTGCTGTTAGCGCTCTCACTAAACGCTGATATTTTTTTTTTTTTTTTTTGGGGGGGGGGGGGTCAAATTTCAGATTTTAACTTGTAGTTTCCAATTTAACTATAGGTACAAATCACATCTCTTCCGTTTGAAGTCCTCGTGCTATTATTAGAAATATTTAAATAGATTAAACTTAATTAAACTTAATTCTGTACAAAAGTTTAGTGCATAAATAGTACTCTATGAGTTTTAATCATTGATAGCCTTTTAAACTTTAACTAATGTCACCGGACTCACACACCATTTCTTTTTGTAATTTTTATAGTTTAGCTTGTAATTTTCAGTTTAACTACAAACACTATTGTTTCATTTGAAACTTTAGTACTATTACCAGACACTTTTAAATAGATGCATATTTATTATAATCGTCTTGTACAGAACGTTTAGTACAAAATACAATCCTATGAGTTAATCATGCCTTTTATTCAGCTTTTGATCTTACGGTCTCACAGACCCCATCACATTAGTTACGCTACAATTTATATCACATCAGCTAAAGTTTAAATTTTGAAAATTTTGAAAAAAAGAACACTGAGAAAGCGGACAGTTAAAATTTAGAATTCAACTAAACAATCAAGTGGGAATTTAATAGAAACCTGATTTTGAAAATGTATGAATTAGAATATCGAAAACATTTTAATATCGTTTTATTTATAAGAGTTTAAAATAGTTTTTAAATTAAAAAAGAAAGATCAGTTATGGGTATCGGACCCCCCTACTTCCCTTTAATCTAACCATTTTAACAATGACAATAATCCTGTCTCATACGTAAAGTAAAAAATAAACCCCTTTTGGATATAGTATTGCCACTAAAGAAATCAATTGAGCTGGCGTCAACGTTTGATGCTGCCATCTATTGAGGCTTTGCTGAAAATCTTCCACTGTAGAAGTCTTCCTACCCACTGGATGCAGTTCAAAGGAAGCTCCTGCCCTTCGAGCACGCGTCATCAATAAAACTCATTTTGTGGTTCTTGCTAAAAAGTTTTAAGTTAGTTATACGAAAAATTCATTTATACAGTTTACAAAATAAATGTTTGTTTCACTTGCTAAAATTGCGTTTGGAATAGTTACTAAGAATCTATGAGTAATGGTTACTAAAGATAATTGTGGAGCTGTTATCAAAATTTGCTATTTGTACTGTGAGTAATCGTTACTAAAAAGTTCTGTGGGATACAAATTTACTAAAAAAATTTTTAGTAACCTCATGATTTTTTTTTTTTTTTACAGTGTATGTAGTATTACAACCTTATAGGGTTGTCATTTTCAAAATAAGTTTGCATTTTCAAATTAAGTGGTTCTGGTTTAAGCTTTCAAAAAGAAAATAAAAAATAAATAAATAAATAAAATTCATGATAAAACTACAAATTGAAATCTTTTAGAGGTATACATTGTTTCACATTTAGTAGCAGAAAATAATTCATAGTAATATCTATCTTCATCAGAAAGGATACTTTAATAACTTCCTTATAAATTTAAATGAATGAAACTCTGCAATGTGTTAAAGATTTTATGCATTACATAAAAGAAAACGATAGTAAACCGTTTTCTTTAAGAATCCTTTTTTGATCGAATACGAAAATATTGCTAGCATTTTCAAATTTCAAAATTCCTAATATATAATTATTAATATAATTATTACTAAAACGCACATCATATTCCTGTTTAATTAGCTTTTAATTTAAAATATTGTTCAAAAAAAGATTTTAATTAATACAGTCTAAGCTTTTATAAGACGTGCATCTTGTTATAATAAAGTTAATAATGTATGTTTTGGTATCCAAACGTTAAAGGGTCTTAAGATAGACTGCATGTTTAGCAAGCATTAAATATTCTGTAATGAGTACTTTAATATCGCCTCAAACTTTAATTTATACCATAAGGTAAAGACAAATTTCAAACTAAGTTTAATCTAAGACTGCATTAATTTATATTTGAATTTATTTATAGTAAATTAAACTTTATATTGATTACTGAGAAAAGCTTACTTCATTTAGAAAACACACAAAAGTTAAATGAGTTTTCTATCAACAAAAGTTTTCTTAGAACTCGTTATTATTAAAACTTAATAATAAAATAATTAAAACTGCTTTAAAAAAAGAGTTTTTAAGAGTCCACACTAGTCACTCAAAAAAATCCGATTGATAATATCAAGTCTATGGCGGCATTATTTTCAAATATCTCGTTTAAATTTTATTTTATTTTATTTTATTTATTTATTTATTTATTTATTTATTTATATTTTTTGCGTAGGATACCTGAATACGATCTACAACCGCACTAGTTTTTACTTTTTCAATTTTAGTTTCAGATTATTCTTTAAAAATTACTTTAAATTTCGGAGCCGGCTCTGAAACTGAAAATATCATAAAATTAAAAAATATATATAACCAAAATCGGAAAGGTAAAACTAGCCCAGTTGTAGATCGTCCTCAGCTGTTTGAAAATAACGCGCCCATAGACTTACCATTACCATCCGGATATTTTTCAGTGACTCGATTGGCATTATAAGTTCCATTATACGTTAGACGAGCATAGACTGTTTGAAGAACTTGATCTTTCTAAATCAAGCGCATAAATAGCCACATAGAAAATTCAACATGCACTATAAAAAATTATCTGCAATTCTACACATGTAAAGTTGCAGAAATCTATATGCTTACTAAAGTTTTACCAGTACACAGTACAAAAATAAAATAAAATAAAATAAAATAAAATAAAACAAGTTGGAAATTGCACGTGAAGCGTAGCAAATGAGGTGCGTTCGTACTATAACGAAATTTTAAAATATTCAGATCTTGCTGGTATAGTAGGGCGTACTTTGGATACAGTATAGTGATCGAAATCTTTGTGTTCCTGTAAATATGCAGGGAGTAATTTTTATTATACTTCATTAACGTATATCTTATTCATAAAACGTGAAGTAGTTTAATATAATTAAAACACGCCCCAAACAATGTTTCCCCGTATAACATTATTTAGTGGTATACATTTGTGTGGCCCTGTAATTTAATAATAAATATTCTTTGCATCACAGATTGTACATAATGTATATTTTAGTACACACTTCATAGATTCATGTCAATTCTATTATGCTCAAATGAGTGTAACACCATTAAAATGCATTTGAAACTTTTTTTCCCCATTGATCGTAATGTCACGGAATACTTTTGATTGTCCCTGTAATTGATCTATGCATTCCATTTTCATAACATTTTAAATAACTCGACAGTATTATGTAATAAATATACGTTTTAAATTTCAAACTATTCGGTTGGGTAGTTTTTGCGTTGTTATATGCGGACAGACAGACGGACGGACAGACAGACAGACGGACAGACGGACGGACTGAGCGACAACAATAATTGCTACGTATTTACATAACAACGAACGTATCTAAAAAATAAAAAAATTAAGTAAATAAAACTAATTTTAGTAAAGCTACAGAAATCTGTAGATTTACAAAAGAATCTTCTAAAATTACAGTAACCTTATAAAAATTTTACCTCTATTCCGGGTTGCAATTACATTAAAAGTTTTAGGCATCCCAGTTTCCTAGAAAATTCTTAGTATTCCTACATTTTTTTTATTTACAAGGTAAACATGTATCTGTTACATGAATTTTTTCTGTTGTCATTACACAAAAAGTTCTAGGAGTCCCAGTTTCCTAAAAAACTTTTAATAGCTTACAGCTTTTTTTACAGTTTAAGAAATATTTTTGTAATATTGTTGTTTTAAGAGGTTACTTCAATTATGCGATAGCACTCGTTCACTAATGCTAATACTGCGGGAGAATTTTTAAAAAAATATCTCGTTTGCATTTCAATTGATTTTTGATTATTTTATTTTTGTTTACTTATTTATTTATTTATATCTGAAATTGATCTCTACAAAGGCCATTTATTACTTTTCGTTTTTGTTTGCAGTTCATCATTACAGTTTCACATTTGAAATCGGTTTCGTTAGTAACCGATCCAGATTTTTAAGATATCATCGGAGATATATTTTACCAAATAATGTCACAATTCAGAAGTATGTACTTTGAAGATTAGACTCTCTGCAAACAAACTTGAGAAGAATTTAATTAGTTAAGAGTAAACGAAAAAAGAAGCAACTGTAATCGTATATATATATGTAAGTATTGTCTTTATAATTTCTCTAAAATTATTTTTTTAAACAGAAAGTACAAAGATGCATCTCACAATAAGTTTATACTAACCTTTTATGCCCCAACGGTACTTTAACGTAGCATTAAAATAATTTGATTTAATTTAATTATTTAATACACCGTTTAGTAGTAATACAGTTTAGAATGAGTTATAGACACTTTACTTTATCTTATTCTAATAGCATTGCTGACTGCATAAAACAAAAATATATCGAAAAGGAGATTTCATTTTCATTTTCATCTGGTTAGCGCTCTGGATATTCAAAAATTATGGGTGAAAATTTTTAATTTGAAATATATAAATATATATATATATATTGTAAGAGCATTATATTTGTACATTTCCTAATTTTATAAAGTAAGGGGAACTGGGGCGCATTGATACATGGGCACATTGATACATCTCTTCTACTGCTCACAAAATCATTACAGGAAGTTTCACAACAGCTCCAAAAGATGCTAGTATACAAAACTACATACAGAATGTCTTGGAATGATTCAGAAGTTTGATGAAATGGAACGGGTGATTTACTGTTTTTGTAGGTCAAAAGTAAATTTGAGTTGTACAATTGCAGTGGTATTATACAACTGTTCCAGTATTTTCAACTCAAAAGAATACTCTCCCTGATTAGTAAAGCTAATGTTTATCAGTTCCTCAATCTTTATTGTTAGATAAATTGTGAAATGTTAGATTTGACACTCATGTTATCAAAAATGGCTGCATGGGGCACATTGATACAGTCTATGTCGAAGCACCTTGATACGTATCAACGTGCTCCATGATAGCTTCAGACAACCTAAATCTTTTTCTAGTTTATTTTTTATTACTTTTTTTTATTTTCTTTTTATTATATACTCCTTAATCCAACCATTCCCCACCAAAAATTTCTAATATTAGTTTTCATTGAAGTAATATAGCTCCATTTTTTGTATTAGAAAATTTTATAGTATTTTTGCAAACAGAAGACGTACGAACTTACTTAACAGCTAGTGGTAGTAGAACTAACAAAAGAAAAGGACGGCAGCCTGGCAAATCTCGAATTCCTATCGGTTCTCCAGAAAAAAAAATTTTTCGACATGAGAAATGTTAAATAAGAGAAACAAGCTGCAGCAGAAGGATAATGAATCTGCATTAATTAATTCTGCAAAGAATTAGTCATTATTACATTATAAACAGAATTTTTTTTATATAAATGTCCTTAATTTTCTGTTTATAAACCTGATGTTTAAACACATTACACAAGTTTTGCTGACACCACATGGAAAAATAACTTGAAATTTCTATTTTATGGACACCAAAAAAATTCTTAGAAAAAAACTGTATCAATGTGCCCTACTTCCCCCAGCTAAAAGAGTATTTTAATTAAAAGAATCTAGAAAAGTTATAAATATTGAACAAAATCTCTAATAAACTCCCACTGTTAAAAATTTCAATAAAAACACACAAAAAAGCGAGACTCTTTGTAAATTTATACTAGTTCTCGTTCAAATGCATCCAATCGAATTTCTCGGGCTTCCCTTATATTACATCTAATTCCCTGTAGGTATTTCATCATTATTTAAAGATATTTTTATCTTTGTTAAAACTTATAATTCAAAAAACAGACTTATAAAAGCATTTCGCAATTTTATTAAAAATATTAACAGTTTATTTATTTATTTATTTATTTTTTAAGTTAGAATAATTTAGAAAGGGCGAAAACATCTCCTTGGTATTAGTCGGGATTTTTATCGATTTTCCCTTACTGAATCATAAAAAAACATATTTTGAACAAAATAAAAGCTCCTACAGATGAGTCAATAGGATGTCTTTCCAGTGTGAAGAAATTTCGGATTCAATCCCATAGGACCTCTAGAAACTAATTGTGTAAAAGAATAAATGATTAATAGCTGAAAGTCGCTGGAGAAATTCAAATTATTTCAGACTCACTGAAGATTGAGTGATTTACTGATTAAAAAAACTCAATTGAACAATTATGATAAAAAATAAATTTATCGACTCTTGTGTGTTTTTAACGATGTTAATTTACAGAATCTATTGTAAATTTAGCGAATAATTTCTCTGTTATTTAACAGAATATCTCTTTTTTCTAATCTCAGTAATTTTACTTAAGACTTAACATAATGGAATACTCTTAGATTCTCTGTAATTTCACAGAAAAAATTTTAACAACGAATATTTAATTAATTAACTTTATTTAATAAAATCTTTTCAAAATTTATAAATTAAAAAAATTATTAAGATGATTAAATCTTCTAATGGAATTTAAAACAATCACAATGAATCTGTAGAAGTTGAAATTTTTATGCATTCATAATTTGGGAGATAAAGGGTTAAAGTTATAGACTGTAATATTCATTAACTTAGCCTTTAACTATTTATTTACTTCAAAGGCGATTACTTTAATGACTTCTTCATAAAATAAATGGGTGACTTAAATTGTAACTGTTTAAAGATATGAAGCATTTAGAGTTAAATTCATGAAAAGATGGCAATAGAATCTTTTATCGTTTTTCAAAGGCGGATTTTTGTATGTTAATATAAGACTATTAGATAACTTTTGGAATTAATATTTGAAATTTTTTTATTAAAATGAGTTTATTAATGTTCAAAATTACTGAACCTTTAAATAGGAAATTCTTAGAAGAGCAAAAGTACAGTTGGAGATTTTATAATACATGCATACCATAATGAAATGGCTAACAGGAAACCATCAAAGATGCAAATTGATAAAATTTAGAATGTAAGACGTCTTTATAGTTTTCAAAAATTAGTTTTACTGGCTATCGTTATATTTTTATATACATAATAAAACCGAAGAAGTGCAAAAGAAATGTAACTTAGATTAATTTGGTAAAACAATTTTTAGTTGAAATAGCTCATGATATGAATAATTTTTATTTTAATATCTTATATCTATGTGACAAATATTTGTCAAACTTTTCGATTAGAAATTAGAATTAAATTTATCCGAAATCTTATACACGATTATTTCATAAAATTTACTTTTTATAAGTAGAATAATTAAACCAATATCCCGATTAATTGAGTCTTTTTTTTTTTTAATTTATTTTACAATAACTGACTTACCCACAGTTGAATACCGGGTGGTAACATTAAAAAAGGTTTAAATTCGGTGTTTATTTCAGTTATTTTCTTCCTGGGGGAGGGGTAATTTCTGTAGATCCAGGAAGTCGATTACTGTGGATTCCCAGTAGAGTTATGCACTTCTAGACCACAAGTAAGTAAAAAATCTTATCACCTCATTTCTGATACCGAATAAAAAGTGAAAAATATCCTCACCGCAAGGTTACCTGTGTCCTCAGAGCAATGGTTTCTAGAGATAAAAGGGAATATTAAGGAACCCAACGCTAGAACTTTTCCCCTCTCTTGTTTTGCGGTGTTTCAGATAAAAAATGGACGACCTTGGAATTTGTACTTGTATGTGTATATATATATATACTTTTATAAATATAACCAAAGTAATTCAGATATTACCATTCAATAAATAAATAAATATATATATATAATATATTTATATATATAACTATAATTCGTTCTCAAAATCTACTTCTGATGCTAGTACTTTACCATGTAAATGCAATGACCCCTCTCTACAAAAATACATTAATAATGATCATGGACATATTATCACTGGCAATCTTAATATTGTAGATGATTTAACACTAAGAAAATTAATGGGCTATGGTACTAAGTATCGAATTCCATCCAAATTAAACATTAATTCTATAATAAGAAATTTACTTATGATATAGATATATTTATTTATAAAATAGCAATATATTATAACAAACCTAATGAATATTTCAATCAATGGAAAATTTTAGTCATTGATAAATTAACTAAGTCTTTAAAATATAATATTTCACATCTAGATTATGTAAATACAAAGCATCTTTTCAAGCAAATTACTAAATTGCAACAAAACTTTGTCATAACTTATGTTGATAAATCTCCAAATAATTATGCAATTATATGTAAAATTTATTATCATCAACTGCTTAAATCTAGTATATCTACTAATAATACATTCCAGAAAACTAATGATAACATACCATAAAATGGGGTGAATCGGAACACTTTTCAACTTTAACGTTAAAAAAAAGCAACAACTGATTTTTTATTTTTTTTATTTTTCTACTAGAAACTTCGGTTTTGTTTTGTTCTTTACTTTTTAAGCAAAAACGAAACATTTTTACCGTTTATATATGTATTATTTTTTTTTTAATGGTGTTCCTATTCATCCCGCAGATAGAGTTGAATCGGAAAAAATGGTATAATCTTTATTTATTCCGATTAAAACTTTAATATGGTTAATAAAAACAGGGAATAATGATAAGGAAGGAATAGGAAAACGTAGTTACTGTGAAACCAAGCCTTTATTTTATATACAAGTAAAGATATGCCTTTTAAAATATAGAAAACAACTTTTAAATCACGAAAAAATAAAATATATTTTAAGAAATTATATTCGAATTGCAGAAGTAGAATTTAATACAAATTTAGCCCTGTTCTGTGTTATCCTTTACTAGCAGTCATTGGGTAAGTGAATCTATTGAGTAGCCCCAATCGCTGCATGTATTAATACAATCTACTAATACGCCCTCATCCCCAGCCCTTACTATTGTGTACATCCCTCTCTTTTTAATTGGTTTTTCATTTTGAGATGTTTGTGTAATGTTGTGGATGTCAGAAAATAATTCTGTGCAGTTTTTCTAACTATTTTGCTATTTTTAAATTCTTTTATTGTGTGTTGCATGTCTGTTGGATTAGGCGTTGACTTTTTTAAAGATAGAAAACCAACGATTATAAATGCACAAATAAAGTAAGAAAAGGTAGCAAACAGCCGTTTCGAATCTACTATGGAGATTCTTCATCAGTGCAAAACTCAGCGAGCTAGAGAAAGCAAAACTGAGCAAAGAGACAGAGAGACGCAGGCTTATATACCCGCTACGCAAACGATCTCGCCTAAAGGAGAGCAACCAATGAGAAGAGAGCAGCCTAACAACTGGATGGACAAGTAGCGACATCTACCGGAGAATAAACAAAACAAAACTAAAAAACGAGAGAAAAAAAAAGAGGTTTAAATTAAATTAAAGATTTCCAAATGCTAGGGAAATAAGGCGTACTTGATAAGTCATTGACTAAGGAGTGAGAATTTTTAATGATGTGGTAAGCTTCCCAAAAATCAAGATCAAGAATGGAAGGACACTTCTGGATAATGGTAGCTGAAGAAAAGTTAAACTTATGTTGTAAAGACCAACAATGTTGAGCAATGGAAGAGCGTTTAAGCACTTGATTTTTGACATACCTTTTATGCTCCGTTAAACGAAATCTGAGAGCACATTTAGTCTGACCAATATAAGAAAGGCCACATTGGCAAGAAATTTGGTAAATACCCCAGTTATCTAAGAGATCAATGGGATGCTTAAGATTTGAAAAGGCAATTTTATTAACAGGAGAAAAAATAATAACATTGAAATCGAACCTTTTTAAAATTCTAGCAACTTGCTGACTGATTTTGGGAAAAAAAGGCAAAACAACCAAAGTATTGGAATTCGAATTAAAGTTATTTCTTTCAGATTGGGTGGATTGGGTGAAAAGTTTTAAAAGCCGCAACTTTCTGGTTAGGAGGATGTGAAGAATATCTATGAGGTGGAAGACTGACCGCAAAAGGTTTACGAAAGACAGTAGTCTGAAAATTATCATCATCGCGAATAACAAGGACATCCAGAAAAGATAGGCGATTGTTCGATTCAACTTCAAAAGTAAATTGAATATAAGAATCTATAGAATTATAGATTCAATTCATAGAAAATTGACAAAATCCACCCAATCTGAAAGAAATAACTTTAATTCGAATTCCAATACTTTGGTTGTTTTGCCTTTTTTTCCCAAAATCAGTCAGCAAGTTGCTAGAATTTTAAAAAGGTTCGATTTGAATGTTATTTTTTCTCCTGTTAATAAAATTGCCTTTTCAAATCTTAAGCATCCCATTGATCTCTTAGATAACTGGGGTATTTACCAAATTTCTTGCCAATGTGGCCTTTCTTATATTGGTCAGACTAAACGTGCTCTCAAATTTCGTTTAACGGAACATAAAAGGTATGTCAAAAATCAAGAGCTTAAACCCTCTTCCATTGCTCAACATTGTTGATCTTTACAACATAAGTTTAACTTTCCTTCAGCTACCATTATCCAGAAGTGTCCTTCCATTCTTGATCTTGATTTTTGGGAAGCTTACAACATCATTAAAAATTCTCACTCCTTAGTCAATGACTTATCAAGTACGCCTTATTTCCCTAGCATTTGGAAATCTTTAATTTAATTTAAACCTCTTTTTTTTCTCTCGTTTTTTAGTTTTGTTTTGTTTATTCTCCGGTAGATGTCGCTACTTGTCCATCCAGTTGTTAGGCTGCTCTCTTCTCATTGGTTGCTCTCCTTTAGGCGAGATCGTTTCCGTAGCCGGTATATAAGCCTGCGTCTCTCTGTCTCTTTGCTCAGTTTTGCTTTCTCTAGCTCGCTGAGTTTTGCACTGATGAAGAATCTCCATAGTAGATTCGAAACGGCTGTTTGCTACCTTTTCTTACTTTATTTGTGCATTTATAATCGTTGGTTTTCTATCTTTAAACATTTTTGCACAAAGGCTTTGTTTGTTGTTTTAATGTTGACTTTTTTGTTTAATTAATTTCTTGGCACCTTTAAACTCTTCAAATAATTAGAACAAACAAAATATTGTTACAATACATATTCATACATATGTTTTCATATATTACATGAAACTATTACTGTACAGAAAAATAAACCATGAGAGAAAACGTGTTCCGATTTACCCCATAAATCTTAAACCTCTGATGTTACAAGTCATTTTTCATTTTTTCATTATGTAGTTTAGAAATAAGTAGAATTTAATGCAGCATATCGTTTACAGGTCTATCATTAGTTAATAATCCCCTCTTTTAGGTTTAGAATGTGAAAAATACTGTAGTTACATACAAAGTTTTGAAAACGTTGAAAAAATGAGGTTTTTGAGGATCCTCTTGAAGTTTTTTTATATACCTCAGTAGCTGTGCAAACATGTCAAAACTGAATTTCCCAACTCTTAATGTTATTACCTTCTTATAAAAAAAATTGGCAACTAAAAATATCATCACATATATTTATAATGAATTTATTTGTATGACTGGGAAGTTTCGTTCCTATTCACCCCGCTGTTCCTATTCACCCCATTTTACGGTAATTGTAAACAATTGTAAAATTAAAGGCTTTTATAAATTATTAGACATTAACTCTACTAACTTTAAATATCCTTATCTAGTCCTTATACCCAAATTTCATAAGAATCTTGTTAAATTTAGAACAGTTACAATTGGTTGCATTACTTACAATAATGCTGCTAAGAAACTTCTATTAACAATTCTTAATCAAATATATAAAATTACTAAAATCAGTGATAATAGACATTGTATAAAGAATAGTTATGAACTGGTCAATACTATGAAAAATCTTAAATGTATAAAAAATATAACTACTTATGACTTCAAAGATCTTTTTAATAATATCGATTTATTAGATTTACATAATATCATAAATGATCTTTTAAAAAAATATCAACATGATTTGGATCTATCAACGAACTTTGATTCTGATTATTTTCTTACTTTAACTAATTTCATTATCTATAATAATTTTATCATGCAAGATAACATTATATATAATCAAAAAGTTGGTATACCACAAGGTGGTAGTACATCTAGTATATTATCAGACTTGTATCATTATGAACGTAAATATTTTAATAATAAAATACATTTATATTGATATATAGATGATATAATTTTAATTTATACTGATAATACCAGTATATCTCAATTACCCGTTGATTATCCATCCAATATAGAAATTACAAAAAACCTGCTTTTTAATAATACCATTCACTTTTTATATCTTAAAATTATATTAAAAGAAAACAAATTAATAACTGATATATATGACAAACGGAAAGATTTTAATTTTAAAGTTAATACATTTACAAATTTTACATTCTGTCTTCATAATTCTGTATATCGTAATATAATCCTTAATCATTTATATAGAATAAAATGTTTATGTTCTTTTCATTTAATTAATACTAATATTAAAAAGCTTGTTTATGATGCTATAATTAATGGTTTTCCTAAAAAACTCATATATTCTTTAATATACAATTAGTAAGTACATGATCTAATAATTAATTAACACTTTGCGTAAAAAAAGTACAAAAAAATTATTAAAACATAAAAAATACTAATAAAAAATTAAAAATGTAAAAAATATATAATAAATGTATATAATAGGTTGGTTGGGTGGGTAGATGTTAGAATACGGAGGAGGGATGTGTTGTCTGGATAATACTCAAAGGTTAATTTAATATATTAAAAAAATGAGAGTGGTAAATTCATTCTTTAATTTGGTACAAAATTTCATTAGAGTTTAAATAACACCAATGTATGGATTGTTGTTTAGTTATATCTATTATATTAATAATTTTAATCATTTACATTATTAAATTGCACTTCACTTTTAATAAATGAATGTACTATATCACTACTAAATGTATAGGGTACATTTCTTAATAAGCTATTTTTTAATCTTTAATCTTCCTTAATTAAGATATTGAGTTCAACCTAGCATAGTCAAAATAAATGTTATTGATTTAAATAATAATAGGGTAAACTATGGAGGATGGTCTAATTTTTCTGATATTACATTATTCTGCTTTTAATTAATTAATTAATTTAATATTATGATGTGTACAATAAGTCGTTTTATCTTTTTATTATTTTATTATCTCCATTTTTCTGTCAAATGATATATGAATACTTCATATTTTAATTTACCACGTGCGATATAAGGGTTAAGGTAGTGCATTTGGAATTCATTCTACTTTATAACTCATAACTGTTTTATTTTCTCCATATCCACTATAGATTACTTGGTTTTTCTTTAATTAATTTTGGTTTTATGTGTGTTTGTAATCCCAAATTCGTATTGTTTTGCTTTTTCATGGCAAATACGAAGATGAAACCACACACTCCATTTGTAGTTCCAAAGTATTTGGGATCTGAAGATTCTGCTTTGGTTCTATAAATTCCATTTGTATTCATATTCTTCTTTTTTCCTTCCATATTCAATGTGCTTTAAGTTCTTAAATTCAATGGTTAATTTCAAATGGTTAATATTGTTTACTATTAATGGTCTTATATATATAATGGTTTCCAGATAGTCTACTCAACAAAATGATCTGAAATTTAAAAATGAACGATTACGCTATCGAATGAAAACTTGTTTATTGTCGACAAAATTAAAACTTGTCAAAAAAAAAGTATAAGGTTTTAAAACAAACTATTTTGAAAAGAGCACAAAATTTATTATAACGAGCAAAAAATTGTAGGCATGAAAACTGACATATTTTCCAAGAATCAGTCATCAAATTTCTAAAATTTTGTCAAAATTTGACTTTAAAATAACCTTTACTCCTTTCAATAAAATACAATTCTCAAATCTCAAAGATCCAATAGATGGTTTATCACATTGGGGTATTTATAAGATTTCTTGCGAATGCGATAAAATGTACATCGGTCAGACGAAGCGTGCCTCGAAAAAACGTGTGGGAGAACACAGTGCTAACGTTAAAAATTGTGAAATAAAACCTTCCGCTATCGCCAACCATTGCTGGTCCAATAGTCACAATTTTAAATTTTCCGAAGCCTCAATAATACAATATTGTTCATCTATTTATGATTTAGACTTTTGGGAAGCTTTTCATATATGGAAAAACTCTAGTAATTTGGTTAATGGCATGTCCACTACTCCAAGATTTTCTGATGCCTGGTTTCTATTCCTGTAATATCACTCCCCCTCCCCCCCCCCCTCCTTTTCTCCTTGATTTGGATTCGTCTAGTGGGAAGAGACATATGATTGGTCTCCTGAGTGCGCGTGCCAGTTTATTTTTACTGTTGCTTTGCGACGTTTCACGGTCAGTTCGCCTTAGCGGCGAGCTCAGATGCACGGTTTTATTTTATTTTATTTAACGATGTGATTTTCTTTTACGTTTTACACTTTTTTAGCACTGATGATGGGACTTTAGAAGTCCCGAAACAGCTGTATGCTTTTAACATCTTTTATTTTATAATAATTGTGCTCTTTAGCGTTGTTTATTTACTTAGTTATATATAAGCACAAAGTACAATCCTCCCCCCCCCTTCTTATCAAAACTGTATTTAATAAAATTTTTATTAATTAAAAATCTTTACAAAAAAAAAATAATAATAATAACTCGTAAGCTTTAGCCAACAATATAAAAATTTCACATACATGCATTAATAAAAGTTATTATTATGTTGCTCTTTAATTAGAAGAAATAAAAAAAAGTCGATTAAAAGCATTTTGATATGCAGATCACTTCTTTAAGAAAACTTCTTTACGGGGAAAAAAATGTAAAACGTGATTGTTGAAATTCCAAAAGGAAAGCACGTACCACGCACCAATGGGAATATACGTTGTTTTTAACTAACTTACTTTTAATTTCCATTTAGAAAAAGCGTAATAAAAAGAGGAAACTTTTCTTTTTAAATAATTCAATGAGTTTTATCACGAAAGTTTTAAATAATAAAAAGAAAAACAAAAGTATGGGATTAAAACATTAAAAAAAGCAACAGGCTGACATATTATCCAAGTAATGAACTTCGAAGCATTTAGATAAAAAACTAATTATACAAAACATTTGGGAATACTAAAATCTTATTTTTATGCATTTAAATAATTCATAATATGTACATGTTAAAATAACACATGTTTAGTGGCTATCGTTCTATTTTTCAATACATAATAAAACTGAAGGATGGAAATAAAAGATTTTTTTTTAGCAATTCACATGATGGACTTTCACAAAGATGGAATTTGGAGGTTTGTATTTATGTGCATGTTAAAATTGCTGGTGAACTTGAAAGATCAGGGAAATTCGTGAATCATTCTATTCAGCATACAATAACAGAAAATTTAATCAAAAAAAAAAAAATCAAAAATCTGAGTCTTAAGTTCATTTAGAAATGTCTCCGTCTATCTGGCATCAAATAACTCTCTCTAAACAAGAGAATCTTTTTTGATGTTCCTCGCACCTAGTATCAAAACTTGGTGCATTTTGTAGCCCTATACATAAAAATTAAAGAACCAATAAAAATTCTCTGTTAAAATCATATTTTATACATTTTTCATTCTTAATTTTATTTGTTTATTTCACGCCGAAAGTGAGTTAAATCGTCAAATAGAATGTTCCGAATTTTTCGCGTGCTGTTTTTCGGGGTTATAACATTCGGCTAGGGTTTCCGGAAAGCTCTACTTTGGAAAATATGCCAGCTTTTACCCCACCAAAAATGTGAATATACTGTCGTAATTTTTCAAAACTAAATTTGTAGTTTTTTTTTTTTTTTTTTTTTTTTTTTTTTTTTTTTTTTTGAAGGAATTTTTAAACTTCTGCTCATTATTTATATTTATTATTAACTAAATTATATTTTTAAATGCTTTTCTTAAAAAAATAAAGAAAATAAAACTCCTTTAATAGTCTAGTAAATGGCCTCGAAAATAGAATTTTCAGAAAGTTATGCTACTGCAAAATAAAAAATATGGCTTTAACAGATTTTTTTTTTCGTTTCTCGATTCGAAACTTTCTAATATCGGGGTTCTATACTTTCTATCTATATTTGTATCTATCTTTTCTTATCTATCTATCTATTTTCTTATCTATCTTATCTTATCTATCTATTTATATCTATATTTATGTCTATCTATACTTTCTAATATCTATATAATTTCTATATTGGTGTATTTTAATACACCAATTCTCAATGCTAGGTTAGAACAACATTTAAAAAGGTTCCCTTGTAAGTGTCAAGGACTTCCTCACAATCATCAACAGCCAAACATACATACACTTACAGACAAAATTTTTCTTTAATTAATATTAATTTATTCTATTTAGATGAATAGTTTACCATTTCGCTCAAAAAACACTGTTTCTTTATACCTTTAAATGATTTAAAACAATGCTCTGGCATCAGATCAATAGTCGCTAAAACGTGGCCCTTAAAATCTTTTGCCAATATTGCATTTTTTGAGAGAAAAAATCGTCCTAATAATTTTCATAGTTTATTAAAATTGCATAATGAAATGTTTAGACATTGAAAATATTTCTAATGAAACACCGATGCGTTGTAAATATTTATTTTACGTTGAAAAAGTTAATAAAGTTGATAAAAGTTAATAAATCAACAACATTGCACGAATATTGCAATTGCATTATTAATATTAGAACGAAAAGCGAATATTGGTTTTATTGGCTTTTGCAATGCTAAATATATTTTTTTTCTAATATTCACAAAATGCCAACACTGTAACATAAATCTGTATTAATTATTTCTATCAGTACTTATTATGATTTTCACACAAACATCTTTCGTATTCTTCGAAGTTATATTAATAATTCTGTGAAGCTCGTTCAAAATTTATTTTACTAGCAATCTACAAGAATAGTAATTACAATACATTTATGTAATTGCAATAGCAATTGCAATTACAATAACAATAGATTTTTGGCTTTAGCTCCGAAAACATTATCTCAAATCCCACTTCCATTCATGATCTTGACTTTCTTGAAACATTCCATAGTTATAAAAATCTTTAAAACATTCTTAATTGTGATTTTACTATTCCTCCGTTGACGGATTGTTGGAAAAAGTAACTGTTGTCTAAACTTTTTAAAAAAATTATCGGCCAATAAACTTGGTCATTAATTCCGCTTGCATAACCCATTTCTTGAGATTTCTTCTTGCGATTTTATTGGCTGAACGAACTTTGAATCTGCTTCTCTTACATTATGTGTTTCCTAGAATTTCCTTTTGTTTTATTGGCAACTTTGTCATTGAATTCGCTTCTCCAACATATATTTCGGCAATTTCCTTTTCTGAGCAATCATAATTTGCACTGATGACGGTACGTTAGGGCTAACGAAACTGCTTTGTAATAAGAAATGAAGTGTTTTGGTGCTTTAAACGTTGTTCTTTTTTAATTTACATGTATACAATGCCTAATGACTATCCTTTCTAGATAGAAATGCATCATATATATTGTTCTTGATTTTACGATGAATTATACATAGTTTTGTTATTTTAATATTTTTACATTGGTTCAAAAAGATGATTAAAAGAGATGACAATTTCTCGAAAGGATATAAAAAGTTAAAAAAATAAGATCTTATATACTTTATAAATTCAATTTTCATAAACAAAAAAAATGCCAGCTTTGATACAATAAATGTTTGACTAACAAAAGTGGTAGTGTTGTTTATTTTTTTTCTCAATTTTTTTAGCCCTTCCTATATAATCTTGAAATTCAGATCGCAAACGTACAATTTTCATTTAACGGCAAACTGACCAATTCTTTTTCTACGGGACTTTCTTTAAATATTCCATTCATACTTTAAAATTTATAATTTTTAAAGTATGAATGAAATAATTTTTTGTTCTATTTTAAATAACGAAACACCTTCTTAAAATGTAATAAATGTTTTAAGTCGAAAACTTGAAGAAATACGTAACTTAAACTTGAGGACATCTGATCTTGAAATCCCTTCTAGTGATGGAGCGAGTGAATCCAGTTTTTATCCGATACAAAACGATATTGCTTTCATCACCTAAAAGTTTTCGTGCCCTAATTAATCTTATGAAAATATTTAGCTTTTTTTCTTCTACAATCTTTCTTTGTATCGTTTCTTTCTATATGTGCTTTTTTTTTTTTACTCCCTGTAGTTTGTACTTCTTTCTAAAATTACCTCGTGGTTGATAAATTAAAAAAAACTTTGATTGCGGTTCAGGTATTTTCTTATTTATGTACTCTATACTGTGTACTAATAACTGTATCTATACGTTATTTATGTACTCTATACTGTGTACTGTATACTGTATCTATACGTTATTTGTGTACTCTATACTGTATTCATATACTGTATGACAGTCCACGCTGATACTTTCTATCAACTAATACTACTGCACTGTTAAAATTCTATATCTTTTGTTGCATCGTCACTCCACCTCTTTCCCACAATATCTCTATTCTGACCAATGAGAATGCTTCATAAGGCACTGAAGTAACCGTTTTATATAAAAGCGATGTAGAAAATTTTTATAGATTTTTAATAGTGTGTTTATACTGCCTCGCTCATGAATTTGAGTGCATGAAAGTAAGGTGGTATCTTATGTTGGTCAGAAACCAGAAACAACTATATCTGGATTTGAAAACCAAACTCAAAGTCTTAAATGTGTCAAAGAACTCAAAGCATATTCCAAGTTGTATCTCTATTGTAAGAAATGATAAAATTTAAAACATCTGGTGTAGCCGTGCAGTGTATTTACAGAATCACTATATTGCAAATGAAATGTAACCGCAGGTCACTTTGGACTCCAGCTTTTTATTTATGTACCCGATAGCATGTACCGTACGATAATCCACATGGATAATTTCCATCAACTAATGCTAACTGTCATCTACAGTTTATATTGTTTCGCATGCATTTGAGTATATGAAAACAAGGTGGTATCGTGTGATGGTAACAAATCACAGAAAATTATATCTGGATTTGAAAACCAAACTCAAAGTCTGAAAGGTGTGTTACAATATTCATGATATATTGTATCTCTGTTTTAAGAAATGATACAATTTAAAACACTTACCGTAGCCGCGCATTGTATTTACAGGATCGCTATATTGCAAATGAAATGTAACCGCAGGCCACTTTGGACCCCAGCTTCTAAGAATATCCATTATGTATGCATCTTCTGGCACAACTTCATCTGAAAGAGAAAAATATTTCCAATCAATAAAAATGTATTCCGTAATCTTTGAAAGTAAATGTAAAGATTATCATAAAAACTTGATGTTTGAATGCCATTAAAAATCTGTACTTAAGAGTGTTTAATTACTGCTGTGGGAAATATTCGTAGCTTCACTTGCATACGACACAATGTTCCCGACCCTCCCTCGCGCGTGGTAAGAGGAACTCTGTTTTTGAGATTAAAAAGTAAGGAAGCTATGTGAATAGAAAAAGGAAAAGAGAACGTTTAAAATAAAATGACGGCCGATGTTGTTAGCGCACAATCTTCTTTCGATTAAATAAAATTGAAGATTTGACGAGATCTAAAAACTGTAAAGTATTTAATGACGTATTGTGTATAAAGTTAAAGATTGCCGTATTTAACTTAAATGTTTACAATTGTACGAGAAATTGTTGATAATATTGTCGGTATTCATCTACTTGTCTTCAATAAAAGTAGTGTTCGTCATTAAAAAGTGCTATAATCTTGAATATAGGGCTTCGCACCTCACATTAGTATGAAAATAAAAGTTTGTGAAGCAGTTTCACTTTTATTATTTAAATAAGGTGTTCTGAGGTAATAACGCCAGGTGCTGAAATTACGCGTAATTATAAAGGAATCAGCGCGATAGCACGTATAAGTTTTGTGCAGAAGGACTCTGAGTAGTTTGAATCATAAATAATCGCTAAAAGTTAATGTGTTCCATTTGTAGACTTTATCGCGGGAACACGCAGCAGTCAACGCCCTATCTAAATTTTGCGAGATAAGTTCTGTGGTCTGAAGATTATATACTTATTTGGAAATACTTTGTTTATTCCATAAATTTGTAGCGTCACTTTCAAGTACTTCCAAAATGTTGTGGAAGATTTTGGATGTGTTCGCAAAGTAGTTTGCAGTTGAAAATATACTGCACAATAACCAATAAAAATACCGGAATAAAAACGATTCCAAGTATCAGCGATATACTGCACTACAATTATGTTAAAAAAACATTTAAGAAAAGAATTTTAATTTTAAATTATTAAAAAATATCCTGTGTAGAATATTCTGAGATTAAAAGTAGCGTAGCTTATCGGCGACGTGAAATTGGCATGGAATTATAGAAGATGACGTGCAACTACTTGTAAAAATATAATTTCTGACAACAATTAAATTTTATATCCTAATTTTCAAAAAAAAATCCTAGCGTAACTACCTTTTAGCATTTTTTTTTCTTTAGTTATTAGCATATTTATAAGCGGCAGAACCGCTCTTTGAAAATAAACAAACATTTGTCAGTTGCCGTAAAATTCCTTCAACCAGTCAGAGAATAGTATTTCCTCTGCTCGCGTAATGAATGTGCCTATGTGAAATACGCCATCTGATCTGTTGTGCTACCATTGCTAAGTGTAAAGCTTTCTAAATACTGCTTCTGCAACTTCCAGCGCAACTAACATATTTTCTTTATAACACATTTAAAATTTTTAATCGTAATAATTTCAAACATTTGCAAAATATTTCTTTTCAATAAAAAGTCTTCTAAATATTACACGGACTTAATGATCATTGATTTAAGAAAAATAAATATGCAGCAAGAAAATAGCAAACGAAATCTACAACCATACAGCAATTGCTATAAACTATCACGATCTAATTTCCTTTATCTCAAAATACGTAATATTGATGAAATGTGAATTTCTTCTAATAAATGCATTATTTATTATTTAGTTAATCATTAAATCGGAGTATAAAAAATTAATTGAATTTTGAACATTGTGAGATAAAGTTTAATAGCGAATTTCAGAATCGGCTTTCTCAATTTCATGATTTTTATTTTTGTATGAGTATTCATTCCATGCCAGAAGAGGTAAAAATTCATTTTGATTAGTTTTAGAGAAACATGGAAATTTCATTATGATGAATAATACGAAGGAAAGATTTAACATTTTTTTTCCTTCGAACATTTAACAGTTAATCCATTTATGTGAACACAAAGTTGCTGCTTAATTAAATTAGTTTAAGCGGGTAATAAAAAGGCATAAAATGAATACAATGTCTTTTTGCATTTAAAAAATTCAAATTTGAAATATTTCTTCCTTGTTGAAGCCGGATAATTTACACAAAAGACAACAAAATTAAGAATTTCAATTAAGAAAATGAATTTTAGAGAAAATGCTTAAGTAATTAATGCGATACCTTGATCATATAGATTTTGTAAGAAAACAAGAAAAAGAATTGATGACCTCAGTAGTCAAAGATTACAAGTGACAAAAATTCGATTTGCAGTAAACTAAGTTTAAAGATAATTGATGTTCAGTTAGAACATGAATAATTATTGACTGAATAGAAAAGGGAAACTGTCTCTTGTTTCATTGTGGTCTTTGAACCCTTATTTCAATAATTGTGAAAAAAGTAGAGTACAACTTTTTTTAAATTTATAATTATTCAATATTGATTATTATTCCGAAGAAGTGATTTATTTTTAGAACTTAGCACGTAATGTGAAAATTACTTCTATTTCTTTGCCCGAAAAGAAAATATATATATATTTACAGGTTGTCTGTACACTTAGTTCATTTTTTTTTCAATTTCATCACATAAACACCTTGGCTTCAGGTCTTCAATTATATTTATTTTCCGTTAATCCAATTTCCTTTGATTACACTCAGTGTATGTCGTTATATGAGAAATATATGAGTATTGAGTTTTTAAACCTAAATGTTTATTGTAAATAACTGAAAATTTACTGGATACGTTTCACTGAAATATCAGGAAGCTTTCTCTGAACAAACTCATAGAAATGTTTCTGTCCATTTTACAGGAAGTTAAATTACATTTAGGGCAAAGTTTCAGTTGTCAATAGAAACATTCCTTATATTTCAGAGAAAATTTAGAAATAAATATATTCGGTACACTTTAATTTCAGTTACTTACAAGAAACGTTATCCCACTTTTCTTCAGAGAGAAGCAAAAATGTATTTTTGGCAATCTTAAATTGCAAATACAAGATGTTCGACGTGCAGTCAAAAGTATCTGAACAAGAAGATCTTTTTCTATCATTAATCCCTTTGGGACGAGCGTCTTTTACAAAATTTTGAATCATTTGTCACCGGTTTTCAAAACAGAAAATTTTGTCTGCATGATTCTGTAAAAGCGCTCGGTTTAAAAAAGGCAAAATTTACAATAAATTTTTACAGGTAAGAATAATCAAGGATTCTGATTACCTTATGTGGTACCTATACCGCTCGTCTGATCCGTACGAGTTAATTAGCATATCACGGTACCATTGCCCTCTGACGAAGCAGTAATGGATTATTTTTGCAGTTTTTCTACAAAAAATAAATAAATAAATAAATACGGTCCAATGATAAAAATAGCCGCATGCCACACCATATTGTCACTTTAATAAGGCAAAGGTTGTCACTCAAGCTATTCGAATGCGGTATCCGTTTTCTAAATTTGACAATTGTGAATGTTAACTTGCTCATTAAAGCAAATGAGGGGTTTTTGCTTAGTCAGTCCGCAAAATGTTTCACGACCAAATGACGTATACCACTATTTGAGGAAGAAATTGAAGTGCAAAACTTAAGCGAACCCATGAGTCTGAATCCTGCAATGGGTGCACAGGCGTGATTTTGATGGGATAAAAATATACGAATTCCGCCGTAAAGTTTTTCATACAGTGAGATACGACATAACAGAGGAAAAGAAACTAGCACACTCACAAAAACATACGACGATTGACTACTAGCTTTAATGACCGGAGTAGCCAAATCTTCGATGCAAGAAGACTGAATTTGCTTTCGCCCTCTACGTTGAAGAATGCCAAATTGCCCATTTGTTTCAAATTTCTTTATCATCTTGCGTAGGGCACATGAGGATATTGGAACTTTATTGTATCTGCATGCTTCATACGCGTACAACTGCAACGAAGTTCTACTTGCTCTGGTAAAAAAAATTACCAATAGCGATTTTTCTTAGAATGTAGGCATCATATGCAGAGAAGTAACTAAATGCTCATTCAGAACACGCCTTACTTTTATCCAAGGAATAATGCTAACACACATGCGCTGTAATGAAAATGATGTTTTACAGTTTCAGTATATGCAGATAAATAACATTTATGTTACAGCACCACACAGAAAAAAAATAAGACCGAAAGCGGGTGGAAAATATCCGAATTGGATAGCGAGATTATTAGGTATGAAGTTGTGAGGGAGTACCTTTGTGATAAAGGCACTCTAGCACTTTTTGAGATCGTGACGTCAATGATTTAACATGTGTAGCGTGAAAGCGACACCTATCCTCTCTTTTACTTTAACTTTCTAGAACGTTTGTATCTTCCTCGGTTTCTACAGTTAAGTCGTGGTTAGAAGTAATATGTAAATTTGTAGTATCTCAGTTTGCAGCATATAAAAGCTTGGAGTTTGAGTGTGTGAGTGTGTCTAGCGGTGAAAGCCAGCTAAGTGTGTCTAGCGGCATTAGCCAGCTAGTGGTGTCTAGCGGCGTGTCTAGCGGCATGTGTCTAACGGCGCAAGCTAGCTAGGTGGTGATGACAAGCAGTGGATTGATCTAGATCGAGTTATAGCAAGTTATTATTGATCCTCCAATGAGTTAGCCAAGAGTTTTGCAGTGAGCCGCCAGCAGCATTTGCCGACTTAGTTCATTCCGAGAGGAGCGATTCGAGAAGTTTGCCGTTGATAAGAGATAGTAATTATTTACGTTCAATATTTCAAAGTTAATAAAGATTGTTGCACAGCCACGGGCTGTTTAATAAAGTTTTATCTAGCAGTTTAGCTGAAACTTACGTGGGAAGTTGATTCGAAGTGCCCCGATTGAGGCTAGTGCCGGAGCTGTGAGTATGAGTTTAATCTTTTAGAATTGTTACTAGTTATTAAAATTAAAGGTCATAAAGCTCCACTTTCCTTGAGCCCTAACCCTTTAAATAAACTGGTTTTATCTTATATCTCGAGTCATGTATGCATTCAACAACCACCAGAATACCCACAACGGGCAACCGTCCGTTACAAAGTTACTGAATTTGGGTTTATATGCTTGTTTTGGTTACAAAACAAGCTTGTTGCTTTTGCTTGTTGTGTATCCATTTTGTGCACTATTAATCACCCACTTTGGGGATGTTTATCCAAAATGGATATTTAACAGTTCCCAAAATGGATACACAGTAGTAACCAAAAGAGGCATATGAACCCAAATTCGATAACATCATACCCAAGAATGTTTCTACCCAATTCAGGTATTTTCTAGCCTTTTAGGCCTTATTTTTTTTCTGTGCAATTATTGGTAAATTCTCATAATTAAAATTTTTATTTATTAAATGTCAAACACATCCTTTGAATTAGCTGCTGTTCAAAATTCATCTCATTTGGACCAATAGAACGCATTCTATTGTCCTCAGAGTCCTCTCAAATGGGAAAGATAGTTCTTGATAACCCTGTACTTAAACAGTTTAATGATATAATAACTATTAAAAAAATATTCCGTTAATTATTACAGCTATTTAACTGTTTCACCAATCCTAAATAATTAAAAATATAAAAATATAATAAACAATGCAAATAACTACATAAAAGAAACTAAGCATATCTACACATAATTTATTATACATACAGAATGTCACGACCTAATTGTTTTATCTTAAAATAAGTACTGTTGATGAAAAGGTAAAATCTTTCATTAAATATACTATGGATTACTTAGTAAATCATTAAATCGCATTTTTTAATTTTGTAAAATAAAGTTAGATTTAAGGCTTGGCTTTTTTTTTTTTTTCTTTTTTTTTCATGTTCATTATTTCTGTCTGAATAAAACATTTCACGTATAAATCAGTAAAATATTCAATTGATTAGTTTTGGGAAAACATGGAAATTTCATTATGAAGAACAATGAGAAGGAATGATTTAGCAATTTTTTTCCCCTAGAAATTTAACAATTAATCTAGTTATGAGAAAACTACGTTTCTGTCAATTAGGCGATGAAAGAGTTAAGTGAATGTAATGAACTTCATTTTGCATTTTAAAAAATGCAAGAGAAATTATTTGTTATTTCCGTCGAAACAGGGTAATTTTATAAAAGGCATTGAATTTGTAAATTAAGAAAACATGATACACAAAATCCAATAAATAAATAATGTAATTCTAGAATCCCCTTTTTTACCATGTTTAAAACAGAACCAAAGATATTTTATTTATAGAAGAAGTTCAAGTATTACGAATACTATTTACATTTTATTTGTAGGTGGACATAAAAAACTAGTCAGATGTGGTAATCCTAAAATTTTCTTCTACCTCAAAAACACATTAATACTTACTGAAAAATGCAGCATAGCAGCACCATCGGCTAGGTTTTTTCCACCAAAATCTTTCTGCAACAACTAATCTGCTGTAACTTCTAACTGAATCTGAAGTTTAATGAGCAATTAAAAAAAATTCTGTCTAACATCACAGTTGTTGGGTGATGTATACCAAAAATAATTTCCGAAATTACCATTAACGGTTGGACAAACATGGGAATTATTTTTATATACCTGTTTATGACATACGGATTTGTATGCGTTTCTTGCAATTAAAATTCGCTAAAAACGCATAGCACAGTTGAAAATTTCCTTTAAAGAAACGGAAATGAATTCAATATCTTTTGTGCATCCGTGTATATGATCAATAGAATTTATACACATGTAAAAATAAACATTCAAACAATTAGTTAAAGTTAAAAAATTCTAAAGCAATTAAAGACGCAATTCCTTTTCATAGCTAATATTATAACAGAGTTATTTTACGTGCTCCTCTAAATGAATGATGAATGCTATGTACACATACTATTTTCCTGTAAGCATTTTATCATACACCTCAATTATATACATCAATTTCAATATCTTTTAGACAGTGGAACATCGTTAAAATACACAGATAACGTTTTTTTCTCCGTAGACCATAATGTAACAGGATTCTTCTGACTCGCCCTGTAAACAAACGATAAATACTGCTCATATACACTTTAATTTAAATACACTTTTATTTCGATACTAGAAACGCCATTATAAACATTCACAATAATCGAACCACGCTAAAAAGTGTTAAAAACAAGCTTTTTCTGACTTTATAATGATTTATGCAAGATATGATAAAATTTTACTTTGGTTAGTTTTGGAGAAACGCAGGAATTTCTTTATGATCAACAACTCGAATGAAAAATTTAACATCCCCCCCCCCCCGATTAAATTTTAGTAATTAATATAATTAAATGAAAATAAAGCTGTTCTCAAATAAATATTTCTACAGAAATGATTTAAAAAAAAATGTGAACAAATATAAATTACATTTTGTATTTAAAAATTCTGATCCAAATGAAATATTCATCATGTTTGTCTAATCCGGATAATTTGCATGAAAGAAAATAGATTTGTAGCTTAAAAAGTACTTTTGCGCATAATAAATTAGTAAATAAATAATGTAGTTCCAATTCATAATTTATACGATTTTCTAAAATATATTCGGAATACTTAATTATTTCTTATTTCTTATATTTCTGTTTCTTATTATTATTTACTTCATTTATTAAAATGATATTTTATCATTTAGTTACAAATAATTTTCATGTATTTTCACAACATACATATTTTAAAAAGAAGTACGAAGAAAAACTAGTCGTTAGGGACCTTCGTAATACTTACTCCTCATGAATAGTCATAATATAAAATATGGAAATAGAACATGTGTAAATTGTTTATGAAATGCACTGCAATTCCAAAATAAAATTTAAACGTAAAGTTAAATATTTTTAACAAAACAAGGCCCAATTAGAATACAATGGGAGTATATGGGAATTAGAAGAAATACCGGAAATAGCGCCAAGTTGGTGTCACTTTTGGCGAATAATTTTCGTCGCTAGATTTGGCAATATATCACCAAGTTAGCAACAAATGTAGCCACATTTTTTGGTTGACGGATGGGATAATGAAGTACTAAAGAATTGCGTATAAGAAGCATCCTTATAACTCCAAAAATTCTAGTCATATTAACTTACAGTTTACAGCTTCGAATTAAGCGTCTCATTTTAAATTAAAATATATCTTTGAATAGAATTTAATTGAAATGCAGGATCATAAAAAATTGAAGAGAGTAAAAATTATGATTACAAATATCTCCGCAACTAATTATCCAATTGACTTCCTTCTTCGTGCATTTTTTTTTTCCTTTGAAATAAACAATTTCCAAAATTTTTATGTCATTTTTATCAGAATGAATATTTTGAAAATCTACAAAATTAGTTCCGGATAATCGAAGTTACTGATATTCAATAGACTTCTTCACATTATTATATACTAAGAACCCACCAGTTTTCAAGTCTCTATCTCATTTTATTCGAGTGAAAGGAATTTTACAGACGCTATGAGCACTCAGACGGATGGCAATTTTTTTTTTTTTTTTTTTTTTTTTTTTTAATGTGTTTTTCAGAATCTCCCGTGTCTGAAACGTATAAATATGTCAATTTTTTTTTCGGTTTTTAAAACGGTTACAAAATTTACACTATACGACGTATGATGGGTAAGTAAATACATTTAATACACATAGGTCAGATCGATTTTTTTAAAATTATAAGCTAAAGTTTTTTCGAAAATTTGCATTTGCATCATTATATGGACATAGTCGTAAATATTATCGTAAATTTATTAAATAAAAAAATTATAAAATGTATAAAAAACTCACAACCATAGTTTTTTTTTAATATTTGGTTTATTGTAGGAATGAATAAAACAACTTTTTTTCTATCTTTACAAGATGAAAGTATTGGATTCGTGAAAAAGTTCGACCGGTTTTTGATGGATTTATATGTTATAGTAGGTTCTGAACACGATTTCATAGTTTTTAGAAAATGATTGTCTGTCATTCTGTAAATCCTTATAAGACCAAAAAAAAAAAAAAGGGAGCTCTATCTTAAGAACTAATGCACGGAATTTTACAAAACTTCACATTTTGATAGAGCTTGGTATAAACTAGAGCTGATTTGTTTTTGGTGTACATTTCGCAACGGCGCTGTTATGTCGCATTATTCACAATTTTCACAACAGCTATATTTCAAGAATTTTGCAAGGATACTCGTAAAACTTTAGATTCAGTTTGTCCTATATATAATTTGATGTATATAACTTTATGGTGCAAGTAGCTCAAGAGGTAATGCTGCATATTCATGATTATTGTAACAACTCTATCTCAAAAACTAATGCACAAATTTTCATCAAACTTCAGATTCAGTAAATCCCTTATGACAGATTAGTGTTGTTTAGGTTTTGGTATAAATCACCCAACAGATGGCGCTGCAACGCTAAATTATTCAGGATTTCGCAATAGTTGTATCTCAATATCTAATGCATGGATTTATATGAAATTTCAGATTCAATTTGTGAATTTTGGATTTTGGTGTAAATCATCTAATTGGTGGCATTGGTATGCTACATTTTTCAAAGAGTATTAAAATGAATGAGATGGAAAAAAGCTTTGGGATTGCCACATCTGCCTAATTTCAAAATGGTCTAGGATGTACTATGGCACTGAATCCCTCATATATATATTTTATATTTTTTTGAGGCCCCCCTATTAAAAATATAAATGGCATTTGATAGAATACCTATATTTCTTGAGCGCCACGATAAAATAGCTAATTGGGATATAGCTACAATTTTTTTTTTTTTTTTTTTTTTTTTTTTTTTTTTTTTTTTTTTATTGGTAACAATTACATTCATAAAAAAAAACTACAAATAAAAACTTTAACAATTGATTTCATGATCAATTTTCGAATTTTCGAACCAACAATGACAATAACAACCATCTTTTCAGTGACCTGCTAGATTGCGGGTCTAACCCAGATTTTTCGATTACTTTCTATCTAATACTTTGGTTATCCTATTAACTTCAACTCCTTTTCAGACTTTGTCGCTCCTTTATACCTGAGGTCATTTTCTTGATATAGGGTCATTCCATGTCAAATGAGCAAAAATGTAAAAAAAAGCCGTGGCTGCATAGAATCCAATTTTAATAAAATTTGAGATACGTGTTCATTTCATATTCAAATGTATGTGTGCACAATATTTTGACGAAAAATAAATTATTTTATCAATCTTGGACATTTAAAAAACTTGTGATATAGAATGACTTGCGGATAATCGTCGAAAGTTGCAAGTTTCAAGTTCTATATTTTGAAAACTATTTAACAAAAATGAAGTTTTTTTATAATATTGAAATCGCTGGATATCAATCTTTATATTTATTGAGTAACAATAATTTGGTAATATCATAATTAATCATAAATTGGTTGTAAATATTAAAATTTTGTAATTTTTTAAAATTTTTGAAATGTTATAAAAATTAAAGTATTTAAAAAACATCTCTGAAATTGATGCAAGATGTAGTACTATGTATGAAGATCGAATTCTCAAAGTTTCATAGTTGTTATTTATTTCCTTCATCTTCAAAAAAACTTAGAAACTTTTAAAAAAAATGACAAAATCATAATTATTCCTCTTATGTTACCTCAAAAAACAATTAAAGGACAGGTCCTACATCAACAATATTACACGTACATAAGAATCAATAAGTCCATGACACACTAAAAAAGTTTCAATACTGCCTTTTTAATTTCTAACATAACAAAAATGGGTTCAAAAGACTAATATTTGAGACATTCTAAAGACAATCTTTCTTTGAAAACACGCGCTTTTTTGCAAATTTCTCGCTAAAAAAGATGTGTGTTGCCATTTATGTTTGCTACTTGAATTTAAGATTTAAATACAATTTTTTTCAAGAAGAAAATCGTTTTTCTTCTATACAAATTTAAAATATTCTTGAGGCAAAAATAATCTGAAAGCAAGAATAAAACTTCGTATACTTAAAATACACACTTTTATCTGTAATATCAAAGAGTTTAAAACTTTTAAAAGCTTTTATTCGTCTCCAAAAAAATGAAAAAAATGTTGACTTTTTAATCAGCAGTTTTCACTATTTATTTTTTTCTCATAAAGGAATGAAAAAGGCAAGAATTAAATTATAGATGTATTAAATATATTCAATTATCTATAATGGCAAAAAAAATTGAATTTGGAAAAAGTGTCCTTCATTTTAAAACATATAACTGAAATATTTTATTTTTTCCACGATTTTTTTTTATTATTTATTTATTTTTAAATTATAAAATAAAAATACAATTACTAAATTATGCTAATCTGTTACTTATAGTTCATTCTTAAGTGTAGATAATTTTTATTACACTTTTTCCATTCCTACGGCAATTAATCAAACTTGAAATTTCAAGCATGTACACAAGACTTCGATTTCGTGTCAACTTTAATGTAATTTTTTATACTGAAATAAACTAGTCTGAACTCTACTACTTTGCGTTTCCTCGTAAATGATTGTGATCTAATTATATGATGATTTTCAATAAAATCTGTGACATGTCAGCCACACCTGATTTGCTCATTTTGTGTGGAATGACCCTATACTCAAAAACTGGAAGGAGTGAAAAGCTCACTCTATGAAAGAGTAAGGGCATTTTCATTCTTTTTAGAGTGAACTTTATAGAAATATCTTCCTTAAAGTGAAATCTTCCACTCTCTAAAAAGGGCTGAGATATTTCATCTCATTGTTGAGAGTGAAATATGTTACTCCGTTATCGAGAGTGAATTATCTCACTCCGCCAATGAGAGTAAAATACAAGCATTATTCACTTAAAAAGTAACTCCGTTAAACTTTGAACCAATACATGGAGTAAAATAATGAAAAGCACCAAAATATGTCACTTCTTAATTTTCCAAAACTCATTTCATAATGTAACCTGGAAAACCATGCTTCTTTAGTACTTAAAACGCACTCATTTTCAAGAATGAGTAGTTACTCCTTTGTAAGAGTGACTTATATATACATTAATCATAAGCCAAATCAGAAAAATCTTATCGCTTTTTTTGAGTTAAGAGAAATATGTCCGCCATTTTAGGATTAACCTTTTTGTTTCCTAACTTCACATACGTTGACCTCCATTCTTTTTATTTTTATTAATAACTCTGAAGCGCAATTGAAATTTCGATCTTAGAATGATATGCTTCGATATCTATGATTCGAAATAATCCGAAAAGACTAAATCTCTTGTTCTCGAGTCATAGTAGAGAAGAAATAATTCAGCAATAAGCAATAATACTGTAGTAATACTCAGTAACGAAGTGGCTGCAATACACGGAGATTATTTATCAAACAAAGGATTATTATTAATCAAACAAGAGATATTATTTATCAAGGGTTTATTCATGAAACAAGCGGTAAGTCTTGTTTAATTTTAACATTTTATTCCTGAAAATTTTGAATGTTTATAACCACGCGTTAAATAGTTTTTTGCTGTATAGAAAGTCATTTACTATTTATTATCTGCTCGAATAAATGCTGACACAAAGACTGTGTAACGGATTTAAATAAGACCCTACTGCAAACTTGGTCTTTTTACTTTTTATTAACAACAATCACGTTACGTAAAAAACACAGACATATAATGACAGAACACACACTGAAAATAAAAGGGAGTATAGTTAACCAAGTAGGAAATGGCCTACGCGACCGCTTTCCATCGCCTTTCTCGAGCATCTGCCCTTCTGGCTGCGTTCAACTCCAAAACTTTGGTCACATGACCATCTTAGCCCTCATTAGTTCATATTTACCGAAATGTCAGTCCTGGCACTTCTCTCTGAAATTTAGTATTTTATTTAACAGAGTTATAGCCATCTGGAGTCTTTCAGTGGATAAGTTCGATTTCAACCGAGGTGGCCAATTAGTAGATACTGTCTATGAAATGTTTGAGTGGCCATGTGTTGCATTTCAAAGAGGAGTCATCAAGACGTTACAGCTCCTCCCTACCAAATTTTAAAATTTTTTTCTCAAGAAAAAAATTTTCTTAAACACACAGGTGCAAAATCACTATTAATTCAGGAGTTAACCGTAATACAAAATAAAAGCAATCTACTCTAACAAATTTTATTTTTTTAAAATCAAAACAAAACATTTATGTGAATATATATATATATATATTTTTTATTATTATTATTTATTATTATGAGATTCCTTTAATTATTTCTATTATTATGGTGGGAGGGATTCAGCAATATACTATTATCACAATACAATTGAACACTAGTTATACAAGAAGAATAATTATCACAATACAATTGAACACTAGTTATACAAGAAGAATAATAATAATAATATTCACACCAATAACATAAAAAACTGTACCTTCGTTCAAGGCTTTACCTTTAGCATAAACAAAATTAAAAAAACATAACAGGTACTTTACACAATAAATCTATCTTTCCTGTTATCATGTTTTTAAAACAATAAATATCTTTTAAGGATAGTTTAAATCAGAAACAATTGTATATACTTATACAATACTAAACAAAGACGCGTAACTATTCTTAATAATAATGCAACCCTTTTACTGTAAACCTAAATTGCTCATTCTCATTCATTTTTCTAAAAATGCGAGAAATATCTACTCGGATATAAATCTTATTCCTTATATGACACTTTTAGTTACAACACAAAACAACAACAATAAGTATCCTCTAATATATATAGTATTAAAACAAATACCCTTAAGTTATATTTTAATGATACAATGTTACTGGTCAAAAGCCGCTCTGCTGAGACTGTCAGCATTTTTATGTTTTTTTCCTGCACGATGTTCGATCTCAAAATCGTACGGTTGTAAAGCAAGGCTCCATCGCATCAGTCTTGAATTCGAACTCGCATGAGTTTGTAAAAACCGCAAAGGATTGTGATCTGTTATGATTCTAAATTTTCGACCGTCTAAGTAGTAGTGCAACCTTTTTACGGCAAAAACAATACCGGCACATTCTCGTTCGGTGGTGCTGTAGCGCCTTTCCACCGGAGAGAACTTTCGGCTTAAGTATAAAATCGGATGCTCGTCCCCTGTTTCGTTTTTTTGGCTTAACACTACTCCAACACCACAGGCCGAGGCGTCTACCTGAACAATAAATTCCCGCTGGAAGTTCGGTGCATGCAAGACAGGTTTTTCCGTAAGTTTTCTTTTGAGAGTGCAAAAAGCGGTCTCACACGCGGACGTCCATTCAATCTTTTCGCGCGTCCTTTTCCCTTTTAGTGCATCGCTGAGAGGAGCAGCGATTACGGAGAAATTTTTTATGTACCGCTGATAGTAGCCTGCGAGGCCGAGAAAAGCTCGGACCTGTGTTTTCGTTTGGGGAGTGGGGAATTTTTTTACGCACTCTACCTTGGCTTCTGCTGGTGACCGAGACCCATTTCCTACAACGTGACCTAAATACTGAACGTTGTTTTGGGCAAATTTGCATTTTGACGGTTTTATTTTCAGATTTGCCTTGTTGATTTTATCCAAAACTACAGTAAGATGTTTTAAGTGGTCCTCCCAGGTGTCCGAAAATACCGCAACGTCATCTAGATAAGGAACTGCGAATGCTTCCATCTCTCGTAGTAGTCCTGCCATCATTTTACTGAAGAAAAACGGAGCATTTTTTAATCCAAACGCCATTCGCAAACAGCGAAAGGATCCGAAAGTTGTACAGAACGCTGTATAACGTTGAGCTCTGGGACTTAAAGGAATTTGCCAATATCCCTTTGTCAAATCTAGGATGGTTATGTATTTAGCTGAGGCTACTTGTTGAACCCGTTCTTCTATACTAGGGAGGGGAAAATATTCCGTTCTAATTTTTTTGTTTAGTTGTCTATAATCAATGCACGGTCTCGGGTCTTTTCCGGGAACTTCTACCAATATTAAAGGCGACGTATAGTCCGACTCGCCCAGTTCAATAATTCCTAATTTTAACATTTTTTGAATCTCCCTTTTTACAATTTCGGTTTGTCTATGCGACATCCGATAAGGTTTCGCACGAACGGGTTCATCACTAGTTAGAATTATATCGTGTTCCACCAAATTGGTTAGGCCGGGGTCGTTCGAAAAACATGCAGCATATTTAGTCAAAATCTCTTTCAATTGGATAATTTGTGCTTTATTTAAACGTTTCTCTAACTCATAAACTATCTCCTGGAAGTCAAAAATGGTAGAATTATTATCTAAATATGGAATGTCTAAATCTTGATCTTCCATTAAACTTAAATCCTCCTCGGAGCACAACAAATTTACATGTTCGGGTCGGGTATAATAGGGTTTCAGCATGTTTACATGATAAATTTGAGATTTTTTTTTTCTGGTAGTTCTACTACATAATTAGTTTCGGATATTCTACTCTTAATTTTTCCCGGACCGATCCATTGTACGGACAGTTTATTTGGTCTAGCTACGGCTAAAACCAACACTAAATCCCCTTCCTTGAACTCTCGTTTAACTGCATTTTTATCGTACCACAGCTTTCTTTTACCCTGCATTTCTTCCATGTGTGTAACAGCTACTTCGTGACAATGTTTCAAACGATTTATTAATTTGAATACATATTCGGTCACTATATCATTTTCAGGTGGGGGATCTAACCAACGTTCCATTATTAGCGTTTCTGGTGTTCGGAGGTTTTTTCCATACACCAACTCAGCTGGTGAATAACCCGTACTTTCGTGAATCACATTTCGAAGAGCCAATAAAATCACAGGTAAATGTTTGTCCCAATCGGTACCTGATTCGATACACAACGCCCTCAATAGTCGTTCCAAAGTCCTATTCTACCTCTCCACAGGATTTGACTGTGGATGGTAAACCGAACTACGACTGATCTTAATGCCAAATCTATTTAGAAATTCGGTCGTTAAAACTGAGGTGAATGATTTTCCTTGATCATTTTGGATGTGACGGGGAAATCCGATACGACTGAATATATTCAGCAGCGCCTCAGTCACTCTAATTGAGGTGAGGTCCACAAGCGGAACGGCCTCCGGATATCTGGACGCCATGCATACTGCAGTTAAAATATACCGATGTCCATCAGTAGTTAGCGGTAAGGGTCCACATGCGTCAATATTTATTTTGCTGAAAACTTCCTGAATCACCGGAACAAGTTTTAGCGGGGCTTTCTTTTTTTCGTTTGCTCTGCCTGCCCTTTGACAAACATCGCAACTACGCACAAATTCGTCCATTTCTTTATAACAGTTTGGCCAATAAAAATATCGAATTAATTTATCCTTTGATTTCGTACCACCTAAATGTGCGGAAATGCCTTCATGACACAATGCTTTTATTTTCGGCCTCAACTCTTTTGGAATAACTAATAATCGAGTAACGTTTCCAAAACGATCTTCACGATTTCTTACTAGTAACCCGTTGATAACCGAATAATTTTTTTTGTCTCCAGTCTCGCCCATTCGCTCAAATAATCCCTTTAAGTCGACGCATTCGTGTTGTGCTTTCAAAAACCCCTCTTTGTCTATTTTTAACAACTCTAAATCCGGGGCATCAGCCTCTAACGCTGGAATAGTAATAGGTTCGTCCCCTTCCGTTGAATCCCTAAGTCCCAATTCTTCCTGGTTCGCTAATTTGTCATCGGGGTTACCGGCATCCGGAGCTTCACGATCTCCCGTTTCTTCTTTTAAACGTTTAGTAATCGCCCGTGTTTGTACTGCATTTACCTGTTCCGTAGGCAGGAATTCATAGCCAGTTTCCTCTCTTATCATCGCAGCAGTCTTATTTCCTAAAATATATCTGTTTTGGTTCAACTGATTTCCGCAAACAGCGGCCTTCGTATAAATTTTTCCAAAGTCTCCTTCTATCTCGACACGCGCCAATGGTAAGCAAATCAACTCCAAACTAAGAGCCTGCTGCACCCAAATTGTCTCTCCACAAAAATCTTGCGGATCAATGAATTTTCTACAAACCACGTCTAACGTCGCACCTGTATCCCTTAGAATTTCGACTTTTTGTTTATTTACAATCCCAGGAAAGGTATAAGAGTCCAACAAGCCGGTTTTCTGGGGCTCTTGCAACTTATTTACTGAACCTGATTGAGGTTTTTTTTGTAACTTCGGGCACGATGAGCGTAGATGATATTCGGAATTGCACACAAAACACTTCAAATTTGCTCTCCTTTCGAATGCTCTCTCCCGATTTCCCGGCCTGCGCAAGGAATTTTCATTCGAAGGAGGAGGGAAACGCGGTCTATTTTCC
This sequence comes from Maratus speculifer, assembly GCA_964019185.1. NCBI lineage: Eukaryota > Metazoa > Arthropoda > Arachnida > Araneae > Salticidae > Maratus > Maratus speculifer. Next base: position 77,067,076 of record OZ025297.1, on the reverse strand, counting down.
CGAGGCCTGTCTTGAAAAAAAAAGTGCGTTCTTTCCGCCTTATCATCTCTCATGTCTTTTGCTTTCTGGCCTATCCTGGGAAGAGAAGTAGAGGCCCTCACGCACTCATATCCATCCAACAATTCCACAATCTCGGCTTCCGTTTTCAATAGAGGCCATTTATCTATAAAATGTTCGCGTATTTCACTTTTCACACGCCGTTTTATTTGATCTGCCACTAAAAGATCTTTTAACTCCTCAAATGTGTTCACAGACAAACCAATTAGCCATTCATTTAAATAATTTCGAATTTCATATGCAAAATCTTCCCAATTTACAGCGTGTAATTTTTGATGATTTACAAATTTTTGTCGAAAGCTTTCTGGGTTTAATTTAAATTTTTTTAGTAATATGCTCTTAATATTATCATAATCTTCGGATTCAGTTTCAGGTTGTCGAGCAATTATAGAAATAATATCAATTGGCAACAAACCAATAAGATGTGAGACCCAATTTTCTTTCGGTATTTTTATTCGCTTAGCTTGGCGTTCAAATAAAATTAAATATAAGCTAATATCTGTTCGTTCAGGATTAAATTCTGGGATTAATTTTTTTAAATTTTTCTCTGTGGAATGTGAATGAATATCTGTCGCATTTTCTTGGGCAGGAGGGACCCCTTTCTCGATTCTTAATTTTTCTAATTGAAAATTTAATTCTAACTCTTTTGTTTTAAGTTCTTTTTCTTGAAGAATTTTTGCCTTTTGCAAAGCCTCGTCGCGCGAAATTTGCTCTAATCGGGCTTCTGCTTTCTCTTTTTTTTCTTGTTCCGCTTGAGCGGTCACAATATGTTTTCGTATAGCACCCTAACATAATCCTCGTCATAATCCTCTGATTCTACAATTAGCTTTTTTAATTCCGCCCTCTTTTCATTTCCACGGCGTTCTATTTCTAACTCATCTACCAATTGCATTAAATTTTCTTTTAAACCCTTACCCAAAAATGACATTTTGATTTTGATATTGTTATTATTATTATTATTAAACAATAAAAAACCTCTTATTTAATGGTATACACAATACACAATCAAACAAACAAAAGTAAACAACAACAAAAATTGTATATTACTGACTCACTCCCAACAATTTCCATAAAATTTCTTAAATTTTATTCCTAAAAAAAACTTTTTTTTTTTTTTTTTTTTTTATTACCAAAACAAAAAAATATCTCTTACTATATATATATTTTTTTTCACATTTATATTAACTCCTAAATCAATCAAGATTTTGACTTACCCCATTTGACGACTTGTGGTTTTATAATCCAATACATCTTCTTCGGCTAATTTCCACAAAACGCGAAAACTTTCTTCGGCTAATAGCCCACAAACGCGAAATCACTTTTTTCGGCTAACAGCCCACAAACGCGAAATCACTTTTTTCGGCTAACAGCCCACAAACGCGAAATCACTTTCTTCGGCTAACAGCCCACAAACGCGAAATCACTTTCTTCGGCTAACAGCCCACAAATGCGAAATCACTTTCTTCCAGTTCACAGGTAATTCCTATCAGGGAGCCAAGGCCAACGACCCCTCAGTTCCGTAGGAAATTTCCGTCTCACAGCAGCCGGAGAATCTTTGCGCTTTTCACATCAGCGACCCTTCCGACGAGACTCAATTCGTCGACGAAACAATCTTTTCTAACCTTTCCAATTCTTAAACAGGAATCAGCATAGCAGTTTTCATGGTGTCCCTTTTTATTTCCTTAATAAATAGTCCAGTCGCATGGCGCGATTTGTTTCTCGAAACAATGTTCAATTAAAAAAAATCAGGCCCGTGTGTGTCTGTCTGTCTGTCTGTCTATAATCCCAACTTCTGACGACCAATTCTGTAACGGATTTAAATAAGACCCTACTGCAAACTTGGTCTTTTTACTTTTTATTAACAACAATCACGTTACGTAGGCTGCGTTCAACTCCAAAACTTTGGTCACATGACCATCTTAGCCCTCATTAGTTCATATTTACCGAAATGTCAGTCCTGGCACTTCTCTCTGAAATTTAGTATTTTATTTAACAGAGTTATAGCCATCTGGAGTCTTTCAGTGGATAAGTTCGATTTCAACCGAGGTGGCCAATTAGTAGATACTGTCTATGAAATGTTTGAGTGGCCATGTGTTGCATTTCAAAGAGGAGTCATCAAGACGTTACAACTGGTATATGTCACTCCATTCAGAATAGAATATAAACATTTATTTGCAGTTACTTGAGATTATTATTTTCTGATTACTAATACTTATAACATTTATTGTCATTTTTATTTTAGAGTTAAATATGACATTAGATTATTATGATATTACGAAACGGTTTCATATTGAAAATCGGTATTATATTGAGAAAATGTCTTCTTACATATTACAATTGTGAAACTTTTGAAACTTTTTTTTACTAATAATATTTTAAATTACTATTTAAAATTTCTAAATCTTCATACTAATGTTTTCAGATGTAATATTTTCCTAATTTATAGAATAATAGGAATTTCTTATAACATATGGCAAGATTTTTGAGAAATAGTTAAATATAATATAATGCATTTAATTCAGCTACTGTAGTTTGTTGTTGGTTAATAGAAATATAAATTACTAATTATTATTTTTAATGTTTTTCAAACTGATACACTTATTTTTTGTAAATTGTATGTAAGTATTTTTCAGTTTTTTGCTGTTTACGATTTTAATCATACATTTAATTACAAACATTCTGAATAAGTTATTAAATTTCGTTCCATATTTTTTCGTTTTTTTTCCGCGTTTATGACACACGTAACTAATTTTATTAAAAAAAAAACATGGTATTTAAGCATTGAAACAAAGTGCTTTTTATGCCTGATGTTTGTAAATAAAACTATTTTAGTACATGTATTTTTTAAGTTCGTAGTATCACTTATATGAGATGGAATAAATTTTAAAGAGGAAAAAAACTGCTTTTTACATTAAAAATGCTTATCCAATAATAAAAACAATACATATGTAGTCAGGTTTTTTATTTTATATTTCCGTCTTTTTTCTATTTTCTACATTAGTATTTTCCCATAAAACTTACAAAATCTATTTAGCACATATTGATAAAATACAATTATATACGGGAATAAAAAATTGAAACTAAATATGACTTATGCCGTTTTATAATTACAGGTTGTATTAATATCCATTTTTCAGCAATAAAATTTTAACTACGCATTAAAAAAAGATACTAAATAACGTACATCGCGGAATTATTAAAACGATAAAAACAACTTAATGGGTAACTGCAAAATAATAATAATAATAATAATAATAATAATAATAATAATAATAATAATAATAATAATAATAATAATAATAATAATAATAACTATAATAATAATAATAATAATAACTATAATAATAATAATAATAATAATAATAATAATAATAATAATAATAATAATAATAATAATAATAACAATAATAATAATAATAATAATATTGACCTATTAAGATTTTGGTGAATTCCTTGTCCATATGGACATTTTAAAACTATCATATATTTATGGGGGCTTCCAATGAAAGCAAACACAAGGTAAAAGATTGAAATAAAATATTTTAGTATATTTCGGTCAGTAATACAATTTAATTGATATTTAACTTTAAATAAGTTTTTCTTTAAAAGTTCAATTATTTTTAAAAACTATGAATTAAATAAATATTGTCAGTAAAGTATTTTATTCCAATATTTGGCACAATTGTACTTATTTTCATTGCATGCTCTAACAGATGTGATTCTTTTAAAAATCTTATAAACCTACAATTCCTGTTTAGAGTGAATATTCACTCTGCATGATTTAGTATTCGCTCTTTCAAGGAGTCAACAATTCCACTTTTGCTCAGAGTGAATACTCGCTGTAAAAAGGTTGGACATATTTTGAGTCTGCGATAGAGTGGCTATTTAATCCTCCGGCGTGAATAGTTACTTTTTTTATTTAGAATTAGGTTTACATCTCTAGAATATCATTGTAGGTTGTATATATTCCTATTATTTCGTCTTCTTGCAGTGTGCCCATCCCATTTTTATTATGTATACTATTATTTATTATCTGTATTACTTTACATTAAACGTTAAATTACCCTTAGACTAGTTTAATGTCAAAATCTTCCAATGAAAGTATTATTTGTTTATTAGTAAATCATTAAATTCGTTAATGTATAAATTTCATTTTTAATAACCGAGAACAAAGTCGATAATAAAAACTACCCTTCTTAATTGCATTTCTATTATTTCTTACAGAATAAAATTTAATACAAGGGAAGGTAAAATATCCTTTAAATTAGTTTTCAGAAAACATGAAAATTTAATTATGTCTAACAATGCGAATAAAAGATTTAAAAAGAAAAATTTTCTAAAAATTTAGCAAATAATCCGTTTATGTGAAAACAAAGTTTTCTCTCAATTAAATTAGTTGGAACAGACAGTGAAAGAGTTAAACGAATATAATGAAATGTATTTTTAAATTAAAACATTCTACGCCGAATGAAATATTTTTCATTTACGTCAAAGTGGATAATATACACTAAAGACAAAAGATTTTTAAATTAAAGTTTCTTTGTATGAAATACATTAATTCCATTCAAGATACAATTTTCTCTTTTTCTAAAATGACTTGAACAATAATTAATACCCAAGAGACATGTTTACTTTGTGTTTTAAAACAGATTTGTTCTTTTACTGAATATTGACGCTAATATACGAGTTTTATAAATAAAAAAGAAAAAAAGACGTATTTCATGCATAAAACGCTTGTATATTTTAACAAAACAGTCAAATTTCATTCTGTTAAACTGAATTTATGTCACTATATGAAAAATGTATTAACTTTTTAACAGTCAGAAATAAATAGCAACACATTGCATGTATTTGTGAATAGCATTTAAATCAAAAAGCATAATTTGTGCATGTCGCATTAAAATTATTACATGCAATATAATCATTAATATTTACATTAAGTCAAAAACCCATCAAAAAGAATTTTACATTGACTAATGATGAATCTTTTATAATTTATCTACATCTTTATCATGAGCTTATTAATAAGGAAAAGTCTTACACTATTATGCTCTCAGCAGCTTATAAAAACGTGTTAAATTCAACTAATCAGTTTTTACCATTTTTAATTATTATTAGCATTTTAAATTTTATTTTTTATTTAAATATATTGTTAATGTTTAATCTTTGTTATATTGCATTTTTTATATTTTTACTTTTATTAGAGGAATTTCTGAAATTTTATAATGACTGAACCATATTAAATGCTTCAATATCTGGATCATAGGATACTGCAGCCGATCATAAATCTGACATAAATCTTTGTTGTATTTACATTTTTTGTATTTTTACTTTTATTATTATTAGAGGATGTTCGGAAATTATAGAATGATTGGACCATATTGAATGCTTCAATATCTGGAGCATACGATGTTGCAGCTAACCATAAATCTGATGTACGACTTTAAAGTACTCTCATGAGGTACTGAGGTCAGATTTGTTTTGATACCTGCAGTTCGACTGACGCGGTAAAATAAAATGCAAGTAAATTTTATAAAATTCGCATTAATTATGAAATATCAACTGTCAGTTATGTTAACCAAGTTCAGTATAGAGTTGACCATATTTATTATTTATTGATGCGTTAATCAGTTTTTCTCTGTGCTAACTTGTTTTCGAGTGAAGAAGTTGTGTTTTTCAAGATGGAGTGTTGAATAATACGAAATATGAGCTAGACAATTATTTCAAGACGAGTCTTTAAAAATTAAAACTTTTTCAAAAAAATCTAATGATTTATAGAGTATGTGCTAAGGTTTACTCATTAAATATTTTTGGTTATTCTTTTAAATCGTAGTTTTTATTTCAATTCTTATATTATTTTGACATTATTCCACTTTATCCGATTGATTGAAATTTCTCGATAACATAATTCATTTAACAGAAAATTAAGCATTTAAGAGTAACAAAATGTTGTTACTTTTAATATTGATGCTAATGCTAATTACTTTAAATGTAATAATAACACTGGTTTACAAATTTACACATTTTTATATACGTTTGATGAAACACCTACTTTCTTACTATACAACCTCTAACTAATGAAAGGCGATCTTTGAAAAAATTCTATCACGTCACATTATTTATAGTCTTCTATACAGGGTGCCCAATGGCTGATTCCTAAACCGTTAGTCATGGGCATACAGTTTCAGTTACAAAAATGTTTTAATGAAGTAATTAAATACAGTAGAGTCTCTCTATAACGAAACTCTTTACATCGAATTTCTCTATATAACGAATTTTTAGTAGGAATGGTTCCCTTCTCGCATGATTACATTAAAAACAGTCTCTATATAGCGAAATATCTAACTCCATGTAACGAATTTTTTCATAAATTGGTCTTAATTTATTCAGTTTTAAAAAAGCTTTGAAATCATACGGAATCAATTTTCCATCACTTATTTTGAATTATTTTTTATTATTTATTTCACTTTTTTTGATTTATCGTTCAGTGCTGAGTTTATATATATATATATATATATATATATATATATATATATATATATATATATATATATATATAATATATATATATATATATATATATAAATATTACTTCTCACCTTGTTCTTTAAATCCAACGAGTTCATCGACCTCCCACACACCTTTCCACATCCTTCTCAAAACAGAGTCATTTGGATTGTTACACATATAATTTTTTTTTAGAGCGTAACAATTTTAAAATCAAAACAACAAAAAATTACAGATTTCTTCCTCTGAAATTAATGCAAGTCTTCCTTATATGATTTTTATTAAGCTTTCAAATAAATGTCTGTTCTCGTTTTTGAAACTGCTTAAATAATTAAGAAATAAAATGTTAGGTTAATATATACTTTTAAACATTTCAAATACTTAATTAAAAAGATCAAAAATACCATTTGTTCAAAAATTACACATTAAATACGATTTTTAACATTATTCTCTATACATCGAATTTCTCTATATAACGATTTTTTTACTGGAACGATGGATTTTGTTATATAGAGACTCGACTGTATTTACAAGCAATTTGTGTCAGTAAAAATATTTATTAAAAAGTACGAAATTTAAATTTTTATGCGGTCCCCCAGTCCTATAATTTATATTTGGTAAAATTTTTCTGCTACACAGACGAGTAAGATGAAAGCAAGTTCCGTCATTCTACGAATAAAATTGACCGAATAAAGCTGTTTAAAGTTGGAGCATATTTTTTCTGCAAATTAGGAGTCATTCACAATCTTAGTAGAAATATAATTTTGTCAGTCATGTTTAAAAAGGGAGTTGAGAATAAAACTAATATTACAACATAAATCTTTAATGATTGTGACATGTTAGTGCAAAATATACAATTTATAATAAACATATAAGAAGAAATAAACAGAATTTTTGTTAAATAAAATGATGAAAATTAATAGCCACAATTCTTTACAAAATGTTATATATTTTTAAAATGCCATTAGATTACGATTGCCAGCGAAATTTGGGTTATGTCATGTTTAATAAGTGATTCTTATATATTCTGTAAACCTAAATTCGAAAAATTGACCTTCATTTTTTACCAACAAGTTTGCAAATCGTAAATTTTAAAGTAAATACAGGGTGTCTATAAAAGAACTTCGGGGTTTTAAAAATTCATATCTCACTAACTATAAAAGATAGCAAAATTTAGTCGATTTCTCTGAAAAGAGTAGCTCAAAAAGTTTTACTCATACGAATTGGGAATGTTTGCATCAACTGTTGGCGGCGCTGCAGGGCGTTGACCTTGAAATGATGGCGACTCCGCAACAAAAGGCTCAATGTGTTATTTAGCACATAGAAACGATAGAAATTTCTTCTGGGGGCATATCAAGAATCTTGTATATGCAGAGAAAATTCGTGATGTTCAACATCTCAGGGAACGAATAGTCAATTGTGTGGCAACCGTCCCCCCAGACATGCTCGCCAGGACATGGGAAGAGGTAGAATACCGTTTAGACGTCTGCCGTGCCACTAACGGGGCTCATATAGGACTTTACTAAGTGTTAAAAAAACTTGAAAATGTAAGCTTTTCAGTCATGTATAAAACATGTATGTATGTTTTTTATTTCATTAAAATATTTTGCCTCAAAACCCCGGAGTTCTTTTATAGACACCCTGTATATATATATATGATACGAGAGAAGGGGTCACATTGAAACATGAAAAAGATTGGGACAAAGCCTTTCTCTAAAAAATATCCATGGAGGGAAAACGGTCATTTATGAATTTTTAAGAAATTATAAAGATGAAAATTATGAAAATAATAATGCTGTTTTATTAAAAAATTATCATGCAACGGGTGTGAACATGCCCCTGAAGATACATTTTCTCTATTTACAGCTGGATTTTGCCCTGAAAACTTGGACGTCATGAGTGACGAGCAGGGCGACAATTTCGCCAAGACATTAAACTTTTTGAAAACAGGCAGAAAGGTTTTTGGGACAAAAATATGTTAAGTGACTACTGCTAATCTATTTTAAGAGAAAAGAGGCTAAGAAAATATAAAAAGAAGACTAAAATCATCATTTCTAATTTTTTTTCTTTTTGTTTTTTATGTTAATATTCTTTTAAGTATTTAATAAATATTTTTAAAACTTGACGTGACTGGTTTTTTATAGCAATTTTCCCGTACTCAGTGAACTAAAATCTGTGAAAAATAGACATTTAGGTGAAAGTATATAAATTGTGTAAACCAGTGTAATTAGTAATGTTTATTGAATATGAAAATATTTGCATCCGAAAAAAAAAATTTATGGTTCAAAAAATTGACAGAATCTCTACTCGGAAACGATTCCAAAAATTACTGACAAAACAGAAATTTTTGTCTCAGAATGCTTTTTTTTTTTTTTTTCTTTAAATCAGCGAAATCTATTTCTGAACAAAAAATACGCTCTTCAGAATCATTGGTAACTCTATATTGCATTTCGGAAACTTAAAAACATAACGGCTAGATATGTAGAGGGGAGTGGTATCAGCTAAATTGAAATACATTTTATACTGGATATTCAGTTTACACATATGCATGAGTAATTGTATCGTTATATTAATTTAATATGTTAATATAACTTAATAATTAATGTTAAATGTTAACTTTAATCTAACTTTTAACAATTTGGACAATACCTAAAATATTATTTCCAAGTGTATAAAATGCATATATTGATTATCTATTTTATTCGTTATTTCATCTTATATTAAGATATTGAATTTAAGTTAGTATTGTCAAATTATATGATTTTTTGCTACATCATTTTACGGGTAACTCGTGTCTAGTATGTTTTTCCGTTTCTATTCATTTTAATAATGATATTACCCTAATAGCATGCATGGTTACAGTGACGTGACTGTGAGTCACTTTGGTCACAACACATCTGTGACCAAAATGCCACCTTTCAGTGATGTCACATTGTGACTGAGATGTGACTTTCTTAAAAATCTTTAGAAATTTATAAATGTCCTTCAAAACATGTTATTTACTTTAAAAAACATGTTTCTGGCAATTTAAATATCGTCGCTTTTGTCACAGTTTCGTCACAATGTTAATGTCAAATTAGTCACAAATGACACATTTTTCACAAATTTGTCACATTGTGACCACTTTGTGAAACGTCACAAAAAAGCTCTAAAACGGCCATAACGACTTCACATTTTAGTCACTGTGACGTCACATCGACAATCGATGGTCACAAAGTCACAATGTGACTTCACAACGACGTTGCAGTGACGTCACCATGCTTTACGGGTATGATTCATTTTTATGTTTTTCTCCATTTTATTTTGGTTTTATGTGTATTGGTAGTCCCAAATTCGTATTGTTTTGCTTTTACGTGGTTAATACGAAAGTGAAACCACACACTTTATTTGCAATTCCAAAATATTTGTGGGCTTGAAGATTCAGCTTTGATTCTGCAAGTTTCGATTGTATATTAATTTTGATTTATTTTTCCATGCTTAAATGTGGTAATTATGTATTAAGTTCAATGATTTATATGTTGTTTTACAATTAATGGTTACATATATATACATGCATAAATATTTGTTTTTATCTTGTATAAAGAACAATGTAAAAGAAAGATTTAATAATTTATTCCTGTAAATTTAACAATAATTCCATTATGTGAAAACAAAGCTGTTTTCGATTTAATTAGTTTAGATAGGTAATGAGAGTTCAAAATTAAGATCGACTCCACTCCGGATAAAATATTTCTCATTTCCACGAAAGTCTGTTTTTCTAAACAAAAGAAAAAAAGATTTTTAAACTGAAAAAAAAAATACTTTTTACATCAAATTGATTAGATAATAATAAGGGTCATAATCAACAGCTGCTACCAGTGTTATGGTGCGATTTTTTTTTCACTTAATGGTGAACTCACTTCATATAATGGTGTAATTTAAACATATGTTACTGGTGTAACATTACATATTAATGTAATGTTACACTGGTTATCTTGGTTAATCGTTATTCCACCATAAACTTAGTGGAAGCTTGGCTGCCACCAACTTTATGGAGTAGCGTTACACAAATGTTTTACAGTGAATAAAGATAATTAAAAAAGTTGTCCGTAATATCGCACCCCTTTTATATATTTCTTCTTCTATATAATTCTATATATTTTTGATATTTTGCAGTTTAACTAATAACTTTTACATGATGTTTGTAGGTGAGTTATTGACTCTTCATGGCACATTCACCGAGTTCATCAGTTCAGATGCGGGAAAGGAACATCGGTGAACAACATTTAAATCTTTTAGTATAAAGTAATTTTGACGAAAACTTTTGGTTTGTGCTAAACTTAATAAATAAATCCTTCTATAGTAAAAAAAAAAAAAAAAAAAAAAAAAAAAAAAAAACTAGCATTAAACAAATCTCCAGGAATGACTCCTGGAATGATGCTGATGTGCAAGGTTTCCGGAAATAACGCGTCCTGGTGGACCACACCTTCCATGAGTCGAATAGACCAATCAGGAAAGGGCTCCGTCTATGCTTCGATCAATGAGGAGAGGGATGAATTCCGAAATTGAGTGTACACTGTTAAAAATCTGCTGCATTTTGTTGCATCGCTTTGCTGCACCGCTTTGTTCCACCGCTTGTATATAATATCTCTATCCCAACCAATGATGAAGCTCCATTTCACGGCCAAGTAACCGTTTTCTATACAAGCAGGAGAGTGCGTTGCAACAAAATGTAGCAAATTTTTAACAGTTTATGGAAAATAAGGTATCGCGAAGCGATTCCATGGGGTATAGGCGAGCGCAGCAAGAAGGGGTAGCCTATAACTTGGAATCGCGAAGCGATTACGCGGGGGGTTGGCGAGCGTAGCGAGCAGGGGGGTGGATCCCCCCTAGTAAAATAAAAAAATAACAGAGGTTAAACACAACTATATTTAACCAAGGCGCTGATCCAGTTGATGCCTTGATGCTAAGCATTATTTAAGCCAATTTTAATTTAGCATCAACGAAGTCATGTGGAATGTGATATAAGGGACATTTCCCCAAATTCCAGGGGTATTAACAATATGTACATTACTAAACCACAGTTTAACCAAATTTCAAAAATAAATTAATATATAATATTAAAACATTTAAAAGGTCACGTTGTTTCATTTATTAAAAATACATCACGCAGCTTAATCGTTGAGTCATTAGGTTTTGCTCTCGTGGTGACCATGTCGTCCAATGGTGTGTTTGAAGAGCAGGAAGGGTGATGCGCACTGGATGGTGCCCTTCCTTGACCGATAATATGCGTCATGCGGCACCACACAGGCTCACTCTTGTCATGTTTGACGCCTATTACATTAATCCCTTGAGGGGCAAGTAATAATGTCCCTGTAATATTGAATTCTCATCGAAAAAATAGAAACATTTGCTTTAAAATAAGAGAAGGCAATTTCACAAAGTTAAGCCGTCAAAAATTGGAAATATAAAATTTCGTTAAAAATTTCTTGTGAGAATTTCTTTTAAATTAGGTGGGATGAAATATATCCCATTACCCCTTAAGGGGTTAAGGCTCATCACAGCTTAGATCGGTATGGCTAAGTGAATTAACACAAAGTATTTTCATTTGATCCATTTAATTTTTTAATGTTGGTGAAAATTTGACTGATTGCGTGCATCTAAAAATGACATTGGATTCAACAAAATTATTTTCTTCCGCACATTTCATTAAAATGTCTACTTGCAATATAGCGACAAACATTTTAATGATATTTAACCATTAACAATTTCATTAAGTAGAAAAAAAATCGATCACGTTATAAATACTGCATGTTAATTATCATATCAAATAAATAAAAAAATAAAATAAAATAAAATAATAATTTACAGTAAAAATACACTTGATGCAAATAATCTGTTGCAAACAAATTACGTTTATCATAATACGGATGTAAACAAAATGTTAAAATCTTCTAAATGAAATATTAAATAATTAACTAATTATTTTAGTCTATTTGTGATAAAGAAACAAACACAATTTGCATGTCTGTTAAGAAAATGAAAAATAATTTAAGGGAGAATCCAAAATATAAGGAGACGTGTAAATGCATATTTATAAAATAATTTGTAATGCTTATTTAATTATATTTTAAATGACATTTATTTATTGAAAAATGTTACATTTTATGCAGTCTCTACATTAAATTAGAAATATTTTGTTTCTTTAATAATCTTGTTTCTTTAATCTTGTCAAGTACGTCTGATTAAAAGCTGTTTATATGTATTTTACATAAGATTTTATCCATTATATTTACTGAAAAGTCTTCGAAATTATAATTTTAAAACAAAAAGGCAAATTTAATTGTATATTTCGTTTGCAGAAACCGACCAACATAGCGACGAAGCCTACTAGTTATTGAAAAATACAAAAACTTTCGTAGCTGTATCGTTTGAATTTCTAATATATGCCGATCTTATAATGTTGCCAATTCGAAATTCAAAATTTGTCTTGTATATTTCTACATTCAGATCCTAGATTTAAAATTTACCAAGTCCCTGCACTGCCAATTAAATAATATATGTTTGACTGTAACAGTTTTAAACTAAATTTTAAATTTAAATTTTTCCGTGAAAATATTTGTATTATATTTATTATTGAGAATGACGGCCGTCAGAGCAGTGAAACCTGTTTAATATGAATATAAAAAGATATTTTTTGCCTTTTAAAATGTATTTTACTACTTTAAGAAAATATCAATTTAGTTTGATGTATTCAAATGATTTTTATATATAGTTTTAAAAACAACTTTATTAATTTATAAAACAATTTTATACATTCCTATGTGGAATTTTTGAATATAATTATCGCGTGCATTGAAAATAAAATACATATTGCTAAGCAAGTTCTTGTAATTGAATTGTTATTGTAATATGAATAAAAGTAAAATGCTAAAATTTTATAAAAGTATTATTTATTAATGGCCAAGTCACTTATATTTATTTCAGAATGTAAGAAAAGAAATACTAACATATTTAAGCCCCCGAGATAAATTTTTGTTGAAAGCTTTGGCTTTCTCAGTTTCGGATTTCGGATTTGCAATGTAATGAAATTTTAATTAATAATATATACCACAATTTCGGAAGAATATGAAAACTTTTTTCAGATGATGCAAAAACTAGTGAAAAATTGCTTTAATTTATTCTGTTCCAAGAACTTTAATAATTATTTCATTAAAGTGAAAAAAAAAGATTTCACTCATTTAAATTAACTTTAATAAAAAGATGAAAGTTTCATAATTAAAAATATGAAATATAGATTTAAAATATAGATTTTATCTCGAATTTAAAAAACCCTCCATTTTTAATTTTCATCGAGACAGAATAATGTACGCAAAAGACCATAAATTTACAAAATAAAAAGTCAATTTTGCGCGCGATATTTTAATGATGCAATTGAATTTTTTAGGATAAATGCATTCAATGGTAAAGTTAATAAATTTTTAAGATAATCAATAATTCAAAAATTAATTTGTGTCTTTTGTAAAATGAAAACGTACCCCTTCGTTAAAAGAGATAATTACATATTCATGCAAGCTGCTCATTTTATAAATATTTAAAAAGGTATAAAAATCTTGCTCCAAGCATCGGTTATGAAACTCTTTCTGACACATTCAAAATACTGTAACAATGTTTGATGATATCTAGTAAATAATTGAAAAAAAGCATAAAAGCATAACATAATTGAAAATACGACCAGAAATTACCATCTATACTTTATAAAATATCTGGATTCTTCCGTGGAAACCTGTATGTGTTCTATATTGTACTTGAATTTCTTTGTGCGGCCTTGATCACCAGAATTATGAACATCAAGAAATATCCAAAAAATAGTTACTTTAAAAAACGGATTATGCAATTGAAAATGACGAGTGAAGCGTTTGTAGTTAGTTTACAGGGACATGAATGTGGAAATTGAATGTTCGAAAAGAAAATGGTTTCGTTTTCTATGGCTGTGTTTCATAAACATTATGACTCCTAATTTGAGAATTATATGTAAAAAAAAATAATAATAATAAAAATCCGAGATACAATATCACTTAATGATTTTTCTTTCAATGATATTTTCACACAAGAAAAAGTTAAATAATATTAATAATAAATAATATTATGAGCTTAAAAATCACAGTTTTACTTCAAAAGCGATTAACATAATTAAATAAATGTTAGAAGTTAAGAAATTACACTTTATTTAAAACTTCTCAGTTACTCAAGTTTTCCCAAGCTCTTCACCAGAGAATGTTTTAATAACTAATTGTTTATTTATTTATACATCATTCCGTTTTCAAAATGAGTAAGCCAATAATTATTATTAGAGTTGAAAGTAGAAATATTTCTTATATTAAACTTAGTTAGAGAGAATATGTTTTATTAATTGCAATCCTATTTATTTAATTATATCACTCTGTTCTCATACGTAACGTTTCCTTTTAAATGCAAAGCTGGAAAGTCGAAGTAGTAGTGTTTAAAATTAAATTTTTATAGAAGAAAATTTAACTGCCATCTTAATACCTCTCATTATTTTAGTCGACTTTTAAGTAAAACAATGATTTTTTTTTAAAGTTAATACTAGTGTTGAATTCAGAAGGTAGCCCGAATGGGTCATCTTCTCCCCGCCCCTGGAAAATATGAGATTTTTGTGTTTTCAATTATACAAAAGTGCATTTCCATCCCCCGGAATTCTATAATGTCCCCACCAGAAGCCACAGATGCCCCTCCCACAGGAAAGTGTCTGAATTCAAAATTGTTTCATATTATGTATTTTATGTTTGATTAAAGGTGAAAAATTGCGTTTCGTCTTGCTATTTTATTTGATTAAATAGTCATTTCTCATAGGACAATAGATAGACATTTAATGTCATCGGGATTGAGCAAATCTTAACTCTTTGCAGATAAAATTATTTTATTAATCTAATTGTAAATGAATTTTTAAAGTAAATGTAATGTATTTTGCAAAAAATTACCTAGATTTAAAAAAAAAAATTCCACAGATCAATAAATTTTCAACACGCATCATTCAATTGTTTATTTAAATGTAACTTTTTTTTTTTTTTTTTTTTTTTTTTTTTTTTTTTTTGTATGTGTGAGTGTGTGTAATTCAGTGAGA
Organism: Maratus speculifer; assembly: GCA_964019185.1. Taxonomy (NCBI): domain Eukaryota; kingdom Metazoa; phylum Arthropoda; class Arachnida; order Araneae; family Salticidae; genus Maratus; species Maratus speculifer. Next base: position 77,051,388 of record OZ025297.1, on the reverse strand, counting down.
AACATCTCCATTTTATTTTAACAATAAAAATTTCATGAAAAATAAGGTAATCATTAAAACTCGAATTTAATTTTTAAATTACAGAAACGAAATCCCAAATTAAATAAAAGAGAAATATTTGCATTTATACTGCATTCGTTGTAAATAAGCGGTTGCGATCGAATAAATTTTATGTACTATAAAATAAATAAATTTAGTGTAATTAACGTTTCAAACAAAAGCATTATTTGTTAAATGGTAAAGCATTTATATCTATTTTATGAAATATATATGTATATATAACTTGCGTTTTTAAGTCTGACTGGAAAATTTAAGATTTAGCTTTCTCAATTTCGTATTTTTGTTTTTCCAAAAGACTTGCCAATAAATTTTCATGAAAGAAAAGGTTAAATTAACTGATAATTAATTTCTAGGCAACATCCAACTTTAATAACGAGGAACGTGAATACGAATGAAATAGTGCACGATTTTCTTTAGTTTCTGGAAATTTAATAATCAATTCATTAAAATGAAAATAAAATATCTTTCTATTAACATAATTTAGACAAAACAAAAATACTTATTAGGGATTTTATTTTGTATGTGTGATAAACGGACAACGTAATTAACGGTAACGGTCCCTTACATCAATTTAATGTCAAGTAAATTCAACTACAAACATCCATACTTGAGCAGGGTTACGAACTGAGAAGTCTGTGTCACACAGCCGACGCGCTAATTAGATAAAACAAGTTGGTCTCAGATCTTAGACTAAAGAGTGAAAAATTATCGGAATTTTTACGCCAAACATGGCATGAATACAAAGTACATGAATACAAAATTTGGGCCGTCCACAAATGATGTCACGCTTAAAGGGGGGGAGGGGAGAGTAGAAATTGGGGCAGTCTGTGACAAAGGGGTGGGAGGGGGCAAGAAGAAATAGGACATCCCTTATTTTAGTTAAAGTAAAAGCATTAAAAATCAGCAAATTGAACTTTGAAGTTATTTTGAAATTAAAATATTTTGTGTTGTTAAAGTATAGATACGATTTAAAGTCAAATATATTAAATTCTATTTTAAAGTCTAATGTACTACTGTTTTTATTTGCTCTTCCATATTAATATTTTATTACTATTGAATGTTAACTATGTTTTTTGTTACAAACATTAATCTTATTTCATGCAAAATAAGTACACGAATCGTTTCTATTGTTATGCTTTACAAATGTCATAAAAAAACATAGTTAAAGTTTCAAAATAAAATATGAAATTTGATGTATAACGTAATATTTTATTTCTGAATTACAATATATGTTTATAAAATATAGAGCGACATGTGACAAGTGGGGGAAGGGAGTAGGGTGAAATGGGACACTTTCTGACAAAAGGAAGGAAAGGGTAAAAAATATTTTTAAAAAATTACGATTATATACAACAAATTCAGCAATACGTAAACAATATGAGTTGATTAGGTAGTATAGAATCTAGTGAAATGCAGAAAACTTTTATTAATATCTCGTTAGGTTTTGATCCGATTTTCATAAATTTTGAAATGATTCAACAAAATTCTGCAACGATTACACATATCGAATTTCAAACTATTCGTCTGGGTAGCTTTTGCGCTGTTATATGCACACAGACAGATGGACTATAGACGACTATAGGTGCTGTGTATTTATATAGTAACTTACGGCCTTAAAAACACCTGAAAAGGAAAGAGCTAGCAGAGATTGGAATGATAGCTGACACCAGAAAAGACGACGACACGAGAAGAACTCTTGCATTTACAATTTTAGTTATGCAGCTGAAAATGTTTAACTAAAAATTAACAGCAACGTAAAAACCGATATTTCGGAATAGAAGAAAACTGATTAATTAGTTTACAGTACACATTTTAACATTTTGATATTCATCTTATTACATATATTATAATAAAAGTAAGTTAATTGCAACAAGTGCCTGTAATAAAAGTAAGTTAATTGCAACAAGTTGCCTGTAATAAATACTATGTTAATTTAAATGTTTTTGATTTTATTTGTTGCTTGTTTTGTTTCTATTGTTTCATAATTAAAATAAATAACTGATTATCATAGCAAATTTGTCAAATTTGTCGTATTTGATATTGATGGACTCGTTTCTCATTAAATATTTTGAAAATATTTATCACTTTTTAACGAATAAAAATATTTTTGCAGTGTACAAAAATATGCTTGTTGCACAAAATTTGATACAGATATATCTTGAAAAAAAAATGGCAAATTCTTATCTACAAAGATATAACATAACCACGTACTAAAATATACAATAAACCATGATTTAAAAAAAAAAAAAAAAAAAAAAAAAAAAAAAACATTATTTATACTTATAAAGTTCTGAAATCTATAAAGGGTGTTTCAAAACTTGTCGTTTAAATTTCTCGGGAATGTTCACTGTGAAAAAAAAAAAAAAAAAAAAAAAAAAAAAAAAAACGATTTTACGGAAATATTACTGGTAATTTAGACGCCAGTACAATTTTCTGTTTTTTAATGGAAAAATTTCCGTAAATTCCAGAAAATTTTCCATTTTTTCCTGGAATTTACGGGAATTTTTCCATTAAAAAACGATAATTTGTACTGGCGTCTAGATTACCAATAGTATTCCCGTAAAATCGTCCGTTTCTTTTTTTTTTTTTTTTTTTACAGTGTTGAGAATACGTCAGGAAACCAATTTTTGGTAGGAAAGTATGCCCATACATGTAGGCATGCGTATATAGAAGATGCCGGTGTGTACTCGACCTTCCACTGCATTCCAATCATTGTTTTGATTTTCCTAAAGCTAGTATTATTTAGTAAAATGTGCATTGTAAACACCACTGGAAAAAGATTCCGAATAATAGCGGTAAAAAAAACCCTTGTTTTTATAAATACTGCTTTAATTCTCTTATACATATATACAGGGTGATTCAAAAGAGAGCTTTAAAATTTCGTAGGAAAGTAGGGAATACACGATTACGAGTAGCAATTTTACATAGGAAAGTATGTTCGCAAATGTACGCATGCGTTGCCTAAGACGGCCCTGTATGCACCCAACCTTCCATTGCGTCCCAGTCATTGTTTTGACTTCCCTAAAGCTTGTACGAATTCTTCTCTTGTTTATATTTCTCATTTGGACTTCCACGAAGCCTTTTACTTCTTTAAAAACTACAAAAACCACGTTATAGAGATTTATTCAATGTCTTCATTAACAGACGCCAGGAAACTTCTTGTTTAATTTTGTTCTTTCCGGTATTTTTAACTTTTATTTTATTTTATTTTATTTTTTAATTTCTGTTTTAATTTTAATTTTATTTATTTTTGTTAGTTTATTTCATTTTTTGTTCTCACCTTTCTTTGTTCATGAATTAAAAATTTTGCTTTCAAACCAAACTTCTTTAAAAATATTTCTAATTGAAGTTTCTATTGCAATTGACAACTATTTTATGTTTTGCAGCATTTAATGTACTCGTGATTACCAATTTTGTTCATTATTTCGATTCGAAACATTTATCACACGTTTCTGCATTTGATGGTGTTTGTTTACTTTTTTTTTAATTAATTAATTAATTTATTATTTTATTTTTATTTTATTTTATTTTATTTTATTTATTTATTTATTTATTTATTTATTTATTTATTTATTTTGAGACATTGAGATTTTTGGGGGTTTTAAAGATGAAATAGGCTTTGTGGAAGTCGAAGTGAAAAGTGGAAACAAGAGACTAAATAATACTAGCTTTAGGAAAGTCAAAACAATGATTAGGATGCAGTGGAAGGTCGAGTACACACCGGCATCTTCTATATACGCATGCGTACATTTACGGGCATACTTTCCTACCTAAAACTGGTTTCCTGAAGTATTCTCAACATTGTAAAAAAAAAAAAAAAAAAAAAAGAAAGAAAGAAAGAAAGAAAGAAAGAAAGAAAAGAAAAGAAACGGACAATTTTACGGGAATACTATTGGTAATCTAGACGCCAGTACAAATTACCGTTTTTTAATGGAAAAATTCCCGTAAATTCCAAGAAAAATTGAAAATTTTCTGGAATTTACGGAAATTTTTCCATTAAAAAACAGCAAATTGTACTGGCGTCTAAATTACCAGTAATATTTCCGTAAAATCGTCCTTTTTTTACAGTGAACATCCTCGAGAAATTTAAACGACAAGTTTTGAACACCCTTTATAGATTACAGAACTTTCTAAGAATAAAGAATGTTTTTTGGTATCATGGTTTACTGTATATTTTAGTACGTGGTTATGTTATATCTTTGTAGATAAGCATTTGTCATTTTTTTTTTCAAGATATATCTGAATTAAATTTTGTGCAACAAGAATATTTTTGTACACTGCAAAAATATTTTTATTCGTTAAAAAGTGATAAATATTTTCAAAATATTTAATGAGAAACGAGTCCATCAATATCAAATACGACAAATTTGACAAATTTGCTATGATCATCAGTTATTTATTTTAATTATGAAACAATAGAAACAAAACAAGCAACAAATAAAATCAAAAACATTTAAATTAACATAGTATTTATTACAGGCAACTTGTTGCAATTAACTTACTTTTATTATAATATATGCAATAAGATGAGTATCAAAATGTTAAAATCTTTAATAAGAATACTAGTAATTATAAAACAATAGAAACAAAATAAGCAACAAATAAAATCAAAAACATGTAAATTAGCATAGTATTTATTATAGGCAACTTGTTGCAATTAACTTACTTTTATTACAGGCAACTTGTTGCAATTAACTTACTTTTATAATAATATATGCAATAAGATGAATATCAAAATGTTAAAATCTTTAATAAGAATACTAGAAACTAATTGGGAATTCTTTTAATCTATTTAAAGATTTAAAATACAACATTTCGTTTCGTTTAATACAAAAAAATTTCATGCCCAATTTATGAAATGGCTTTCTTAATTTTGCAGACTTCAATTTCAAATCAATAACATTCCAAAAAGAAAAAAAAAAGATAAATTTTTTTTGGAATTCATTTTAGCAAAACATCAAAATTTTATTATATTCAGCAACGCAAATGAAAATTTTCGCTAAGTAGTTTTATTTCAATAAATTTAATGACTAATTCATTTAAGTGTAAAGAAAATACGATGAAAGAAAGACATAATCAAAAATAGATGAGCAAGGCAAATAGAAGTTTTACTAAATAATTTTATTACTGTAAATTTGATAATCAATTCATTTATGTCAAAAAAAATCTTTTATTACATTAATTCATAAAATAGAAAGAATTTATTAATATTAGAAATTTTAATTTGTTTTTCGAAAAGTCGGCTTGGGATTTTTTTTTCCTTTGAGGCTGGGAAATGTAGGCAAAAGAATTGTAAAATAACAGTTTTTTAGCTAGATTTATTTATAAATAAAATAGAAAATCATATGCCAATAACGTGCCAAACTTTAAGGGATCTCGGGAGTATAATGTATTAAAATTTTTCAATTGATTTTTTCCAATTTCCCCAGTATTTATCCTGGGGATAAATTATTATCCTCGTGATGTCACCTGGAGGCGACAATAAAAGTACCCTTTAAATTAATTTAAATGCTTGTAGAACTATTAAAATTACATCTAGACTTTATCAATAAATGTGTGATATTAGAAGCATCAATATATAGACTGATGCATCTTTTGGGATGTTTTATAATAATTTTAAATTTGTTTTTGTAGTGCTACATAAAATTTATCTCAGGACTGAGGAAGTTATAAATTAAAGAATTGCATTTATGGTAAATATATTTAAAACCATACAGTTGCTTTTCTTGAATTTACTTAGTATTTATAAATAAAGGAATTATTTTTCCTGGTGGTGCAATTTAACAACATGTCACATTTGATTGTTTTTTCCTCAGCCCCTGTATAACATAAATACATAAAATTTTGATATAGACAACTTAACATTTCTTCTTTTTAAAATATGTTTTTTAATATTCTACGTTGAAATTTTATGTTTAATTTTGATTAAAAAAATAGAATTTATTTTATTTTTTTTTATTTTTATTTATTTATTTATTTATATTTATTTATATTTATTATCATTATTATTATTATTATTATTTGACATGCATCCATGAAAAGTGTGGCAAAACTTCAAGATCAAACTTTATTAACTTATGAGAAATGTTGCGCGCAGTGAATGCAAGTCAAAAAATAATTTAAATTTTTAAATCAAAATTAAACATTAAAAAAATAAAATTTCAATGTAGACTATAAAAAACATATTTTTAATAGAAGAGATATAAGGTTGTCTATATTAAAAATTTTATACATTTATATTACATAGAAGCTGAGGGAAAAAAAATTTTAATGTGACGTTGCTAAATCACATCACCAGGCAAAATGTAAAATTCCTGAGAACTCTTAAATTATTTGCACGCATATCTTTTTTAATTATTTACTGATACGACTGCATAGAATAATTCTAATTATAGGCTTTTTTATCATTAGGGGAAAAAAGTAACAATACTATATAAGAAGTTATTCATTTCAAACGACATTCAGTGCATCAAATCTTATTTTCTACACGCTATATTACATGTATTATATTTCTAATGAATTAAATGTATTTGCATAGTATTTCAATAAAATTTTATTAATCTTTCAATAATATAACAGTTGTTTTAGCCATAAATGCCCGAATTTAATTACATCTTAAAAAGGGGAAATAATTAAATAATCAAATAAAATAAAAATCCTTCAGCATTCTTCTTATAAGCTGTTGCGATCTAAATGCTTTTATCGCAATGTAAATAAAGGCAATAAAATGTTGAAACCTTTCAAAAGGTATTTCTTACTAATTTTTTTTCAAACATGTTCAGATAGAATCAGTTAAAATCATTAAAATAATAATAACAACAGTAATAAAAATAATATTTTTTAAAAAAGGAAAAGAATTGCATAAGTTTCCGATGCGCATCCAAATCAATGAATATATTTTCCGCATGCAACATTAAAATGCTCTCTTGGGACGAATACTATTTGAATATTATTTTATTAAAAAGACCTTCATTAACATCAACAATTTAATTTTTGCAGTGATCATCATTTCTCAAATTTAATTATCAAATCATATAAACAAAAGGTATCATTTAATAAGAGAGGAATAAATCTCGTCAATAATATACTTTTATTGAATGCAAGCAATCACAATTGAATTAATTTTATCGTAATATGGAATAACAAAGATAAAAAATTCTTAAATATTTCCAATAAATGTATTATTTGTTAGTTAGAAAATAGTTAAAATATATTTAAAGGATTAAAAAAATGTGTATTTAGTCTATTAGAAAATTTTAAAACTGGCTTTTAATATTTTTTGTTTTTCATTTTTGACTGAATATAATTTTACTGAAGGAAAAATAAAATGTCTTTTTCATTAACTTCGAGAAAGCAAATTTCATTATGAATGAATAATGCAAAGGAAATTTTTAAATGATCTTTTTCATTTAAATTTAATTATGATTAGATTTATATGAAAACGAAGTTGCTTTCAATTAAATTAGTTAAGATAGAAAATTTGAGAGGTAAACCAAAATAATGAATTTCATTTTATATTTCAAGAATTCTGCGCCGAAAATTTAGTTTTCTTCTAAAATCAGGAATTGCATACAGAAGATACTATTTATAAACTAAGAAATTGGATTTATGTGAAACATTAAAAACCATAGAATTGTTTAGTTTCATTTTTCCCAATATTTGTTAATGAATGAATTATATTTTGGTGAAATGTATTAAATATTTACAAATCAAAGAATTACATTTAAGTAATATATATTAAAATTTTTCAGTTGATTTTTCCCGATTTCTCCAGTATTTAGCCTCTTCAGTCCTGATGTGGCCTGGAGGTGACACTAAAAATTATCTTTTAAATTAATTCAAATGCTCCTAGAATTGTTAAAATTGTGACGTACCCGGCAAGGCCATCACGTAGATAGGAGTTCATTTTTAACAGCAGAACTCGTAAAACTTTTTATTAAAAACTTTCGAGATGGAGTTTTCGCAAGAGAAACTTCCATAAATTTAGCAAACACTAAAATGAAAATAAAATAACTCACGTAATCTGATTTTCTTAAATGATGATCGCCGCTTTCCTTAAACAAGTTGGAAATTGCACGTGAAGCGTATCAAATGAGGTGCGTTCGTACGATAATGAAGTTTTTAAAATATCACTCTCATGTATCAATCTCATAAAATTGTAAATAATTACAATGAAAATGCGCACCAAACAATGTTCTCCCTATACCATTATGCAATGGAATACTTTTGTGTGGCCTTGTAAATCAATAACAAATATTCTTTGCACCACAGATTATGCAAAATGTATATTATAATATGTACTTTATAGATGCATATCAATTTTATTACGTTCGAATGAGTGTAACACTCTTAAAATGCATTTGAAACATTTTCCCCCATTAACCGTAATGTAATGGAACACTTTTGATTGTCCCTGTAGTTGAACTATGCATCCGATTTTGATAAAATTTGAAATAACTCGACAAAATTATGTAATAATTATGTATTTAAATTTTCAAACGATTAAAATGCACTTCAAACTTTTACCCCATTAACCGTAATGTAACGGAATCCTTTTGATTGTCCCTGTAATTGATCTATGCATCCGATTTTCATAAAATTTGAAATGACTCGACAAAATTATGCAATAATTATGTATTTTAAATTTCAAACGATTCAGTTGGGTAGTTTTTGCGTTCTTATATGCGGACAGACAGACGGACAGACAGACGGACGGACTAAATGACAACAATAGGTGCTACGTATTTACATAATTACGAACGCACCAAAAAATGCAACTTCCTACTAAAGTTTTCTTTTTGGAATTATTTTTTATTAATTAACGAGACTTCAATTTTCATATCGTATTTGTAAAAGTTGTAGTTAAAAAAGCAAAGAAATATAGACGAGACCTAGAGAAACCACATCACGTTCACATTAAAAAAAAACTAGAGACCCTCTATAACGGAGTTACGAATTCCTTACAAAATTACATTTAGACTTTTTTAATAAATGTGTGATATTAGAAGTATCGATTTATAAACTGATGCATCTTTGGAGATGCTTTATAATAGTTTGAAACTTGTGTTTGTAGTGCCACGTAAAATTTGTCTCAGGACTGGTGGAGGTTATAAGTTGCGGAATCGAATTTATAGTAAATATATTTAAAACCATACAGTTTATTTTCTTGAATTTTTTCAGTATTTATAAATCAAGGAATCACATTTATATGAAATGTATTAAAAATAATACAGTGGCATAATTTCTATTTTCCCAATATTTATAAATCAAAGGAATAAAATTTATGCGAAATATATTAATTACTTTTAAATCGAATAATTATATTTATCGAAATGTATTACAAATAAATCCAGGAATCACATTTATGTGAAATATATTAATAATTGCTCAGTGTTAATTACTTTAAATTCACACAGCAATTATAAATCAAGGAAATATAATTATGTGAAATGTATCTGTCGGGGCATGTATTCTTGGGCACTTGCTATCGAACCCCCGTGTAAAGGTTTAAAATAATACAACAGTAGAATTTCAATTAATTCAATATTTTTCAATCAAGGAATTGCCTTTATTAAAAAAACATACAGTTACTTAATTTTAATTTCCGCAATATTTATAAATCAAGGAAGAAGTAGGTTAGGAGTCTACCTCAGTTATCCTATAAAAAAAATCATTTAAATTTTTTAAATATAAACGAGAAATTTGAAAAGAACACATTCATAGGATTACCATTAAGTGGTCTGATTTCAAATGTTATCACGTTTTCGAATGACTAGTTTAAGCTCTTGTGTTGTTTTTTTACTGATCGTCAACACAGAATTTGATGTTATATGCGAATAACGTTATAAAATGACAATATATCGCGGTGATATAGTGTCACTTTATATATATACAGTGGCGGTCAAAAGTTTCCGGCAAGCAAACATTTTTCAGTTAATTCGTAAATATACCCATATGAAGAGGAATGTCAAAGTGATACTTATATATTTTATTGAAATATTAGTTAGGAACTTACTTATAGAAGAACGTGTAAATGTCAATAAATTTAATTGACAAAATTAAGTATAAAAGAAAAGGCATATCCTCAAAAGTTCCCGGCCACCTTCAGAAGTTTGTAAAAAAGTAGTATTGTAAAAGAAAATTACAGTGATCAACAACATTTACAAATACTATTTTATCGTATTACTATTTTATTAGCTTTAGTAATACGTACTGCGGCGCAGCAACGTGACATTCATACAATCAACGGTTAAAGATCGTCTATGGTACGTTTTTTCCACATTTTTTTGCAATTTTGGCGAAATTTCGGCTGAGTTGGAATATTTATAGTTCCGAAGACTTTTGCCAACTTCTTTCCAAAGATTTTCTATTGGATTCATGTTGGGCGTTTGGGCTGACCATTTCAAAAACGAAATTTTTTTGTGTGAGAACCATTGCTTATCGAGGCTCGCATACATTATGTCGTTATCATAATACAAAAAATAGTTGTGACCAAATTTTTTTTCTCTAATAAGGCAGAAAATGGTCTTGCAAGATATCCTTATACATTGTATCATTCATCTGGCTGTGGATTTCAAATAACGGACCGACACTTTCTGAAGGAAATACTCCTCACGACATAACGTGTCCTCCGACATGCTTCATTGTAGGAATAACATAGGTCGAATCATATCTTTTGTTGTTAGGTCATCGTATGTAGTGTCTGCCATCACTACTAAAAAAGTTTCAAATTCGATTAATGGAAAAATATAATTTTTGTCCAGTTTTCACTTGACCAGACTTTGTGTTCCTTGAAAAATGCCAGTAGTGTACGTCGGTATTTTTTTTACCCCTGAAAATTTTTTAACACCGACTCTTCCATAAATTTCTGTATCACGTCAGCATCATAACACGGTAGACTAACTTATTTCAGCAATATTTTCATTCCGTAAATCGCAGTATATTGCAATGGAATTTTCATGCGGATTATCAATTTTTTTCTCTTGTTAATTCTATCCACAGGATTAGTAATTTTCCAGGGTCTCCCGGACCTCTGAAAGTCCTGAAAGCCATGGCCATCTTTATATAATTTTTAAATATCGTTTACAGTCGATTTTACCGATCGATAACTTAGCCGCAAAATCTCGAGAAGATTGGCCATTTAGCGACAAATTAATCACTCATTTATGAACAATAATTGTTGAACTTTTCAAATTTGAATTCAAACTATGCTATACACGTTGATTCATTCATAAACACAACCAAAAAGCACTTTACGGATAGAAAAAAACTAAAGAATGATAAGTGGCCGGAAACTTTTGAGAACATGCGTTTTTATTTATACTGAATTTTGTCAAATTTATTGATAATTACACGTTCTTCTATAAGTAAGTTCCTAACTAATATGTCAATAAAATGTATAAGTATCGCTTTGAGATTCCTCTTCGTATGAGTATATTTACAAATTAACTAAAAAATTTTTGATGGCCGGAAAGTTTTGACCGCCACTGTAAGTGGCACTATATCAAACGTTAACAATTCGAACTTTAAAAGATTATTGCGAAAAACACTAATAATCTTAAATTATATCTACCCTCAATAAAGTACTTTAATTTTTCATAGAAATAAGTAGATTTAATCAATTTATTCATATTCACAAAAATTTGTTTTAAAATGAAAATAAACATATTGCAAACTAATCGCAAAAATTTATTTCAGTAGCTATATTGATCTTTATTTATGAAGCTGTTGCTATCGATTTTTTTCTGTTAAGGAAATGAATCTGAATAAATCATCCTGCAACTAAAATTAAAGACACTAATTATTAATGACTTAATCATTTGACTCTATTTAATTATTGGAAACTAATTCTATTGTATGAGCTTGGTAGATAAATTTTCAGACAAAACCTCATATCTTTCATTAATGTCTTACAGCCGCTTTTCGATTGATTAATTATTTTGTGTGTGCGAACTGATAAAAATTCTGTTTTGATTAATTGTGAAAGATAAAGCATTGAAGGCAAGATAGAAGGAATGAATGGGAAATGAAAACATTTTCTAAAACTTTCATGTTTCGATAGTTTACATAAAAATAAAAAATCTATTCGTTAATCAGTGGAACATTATAGAAAATCGTTAGGGGTAATAAATCTGTGTAATGAAGTTCTCAAAAAGATCTATATCATACTGAAATCATTTTTTATTCCGAAATTATTTATCAGTAGGATTGTACAATTATTTCTACACTGTTAACCCGTGCTTGTGGTGTAAAAAAGCAGCCTTTTCACAACCTTTTTTTTCATTTTTAAAAGAAATATTTGGATTAACAATTATTTACTCTCCAAACTATATCAAAACCAAAATCATCCAAATAAGATGCACATGGTTTGCTTAATAAAATAAAATGTATTATTATTTACGTAATTTTAATTTTCCCAGTATTTATAAATCAAAGAAAAAGTCTGTTAGTATTTGACCTCAACTATCCTATGAAAAAAAAATCATTTAAAAATTTTAAATGTAAACAAGAAATTTGAAACGAACACCCGCATATGATGATTATCATTATGATGATCATTTATGATATATCACATGATATATATATATATAAATGATATATATATGATATGATGAGATCATTAAAGTTAAGCTCTTAGGCTTTTTAGTAATCGTCAACACAGGTATTTGATGCTCTATGCGAGCAACGTTATAAACAAGCGGTGTTGTATCGAACGTTAACATTTGAACTGTAAAAGATTTCTCAAAAAATCCCTGTCGGTTTGGCCTATAGGCGGAGGTAGATTTCGAAGAGTGCTCATTTCAACAACAAAAAAAAAAAAAAAAAATTTGATTACAGATAAACCCAGTTTGACGACTTTATTTCTCCTCTTTTGAAAAATTTTTAATTTCATTTTTCTGTAAGGACTGGTTTTATCAGAATCATCTTAAGCTAAATTCGGATCAAATGCCCATTTTGACAACCTATTTTGAAATAATTCTGACTTTATTAAAAAAATCAACTAATACGGCACATTATATAGTTCCTAAATAACAAAAGACTGTCAATTGAATGCGTTTAAGAGCAAAATTGAATTTAAAAATGAGTTATAAAATAACCAATTTTGAATATAACCTCAATTCTTAATCATGATAGCTTCGGGAAATTTTGCGCGAAGTGCCCAATTCGACAGCATTTTAAAAAATATATTCAGCCTGTATCAAAAAACTGATCAACACGGGACATTATACAGCTTCTATATAAGACAACCTGTCAATTGGATGCGTTTGAGAGCAAAACTGAATTAAAAAAATTAGTCAGAAAAAACGCAATTTGTTATTTCAATGCTTCCTTAAATTTTCAATCACAACTTCTCGAAATTCTGTTCAAAATACCCTTTTTGGCAGCCTTTTTTGAAATATATTCTGTCTTTATCAAAAACTTGACCAATGCGTCATATTATACAGTTCCTAAATAAGAGGACTTGTAAACTGGATGCGTTTGAGAGTAAAAATCGATTTAAAAATGAGTCAAGAAAAACGCAATTTGTTATTTGAATACTTCTTCAAATTTCCTATCACTGTCACTTCGGGAAATTCTGTTCAAAATACCCTTTCTGGCAGCCTTTTTTGAAATATATTCTGTCTTTATCAAAAAATTGACCAATGCGTCATATTGTACAGTTCCTAAAAAAGAGGACTTGTAAACTGGATGCGTTTGAGAGTAAAAATGGATTTAAAAATGAGTCAGGAAAAACGCAATTTGTTATTTGAATACTTCTTCAAATTTCCTATCACTGTCACTTCGGGAAATTCTGTTCAAAATACCCTTTTTGGCAGCCTTTTTTGAAATATATTCTGTCTTTATCAAAAATCTGGCCAATGTTTCACATAATATAGTTCCTAAATAAGAGGAACTGCCATTTGGATGAGTTTAAAATAAAAAATGAATTTATAAAACGATTCAGAATGTAAGCAGTTAGGATTAGAGGTTTTTCTCCAACTCCAATTTTTGTTTAATTTATTTTTGCTATAAGAATTGATCCTATGAAAAACTTGTCAGCATAAAAGTTGTAGATATTATTGAGAAGATGTAAAATAAATTTAATTGGATTTGATAGTTTAAGAATTGACAAAGTTATGGATTTTTTTCTTTTTCGAAAGCCCTTTTTATTTTCGTTTTTAATTTTTTTACCGGTAAGGGTTAGTCCTATCAAAAACTTGCAAATACAAAAGTTTTAGATAATTTTAAGAATATTTATAAAAAATTTAGATGGATTGGATATCTTGAGAATTGACAATGTTATGATTTTTTTTCTCCTAAAACCCTATTTTTTTCGCCCCTTGAGCCCATTTTTAACTTTATCAAAAATCTGTCATGCATAAACTTTTGGCCCGTTATTTAGAAGTAATATAAACTTTAAACTGATTCGATATCTATTTTCATTAAGAAGTTATGGGCTTTTTTCTGTTTTCACAAAAACGTCCCCTATTTCGACCCCCTTAGTCCAATTTTGCCCATTAACGAACTTAGCCGAGATTTTATCCCCTTTGATTTTATGTACGAGTTTGGTGGAGATTGGTTGAGAATTATAGAAGTTATCGTGTCCATAGAAAAGTGAGATATATATAGACAGATAGATAGATAGATAGATAGATAAACTGGTGCGATTGCAATAGGTAGTATTTCTTACGAAATCTACCTAAAAACACGAAAATCTTAAATCATATCTACCCCCAGTAAAGTACATTAATTTTCCATCGAAATAAGTAGATACAATCAATTTATTCCTATTTATAAAAATTTGTTTTAAAATAAACATAACAGTAGATTAATGGTGAAATTTTATTTCAGTAGCTATATTGATCTTTATTTATCAAGCTGTTGCCATCGATTTTTCTTCTGTTAAGGAAATAAATCTGAATTAAATCATCCTGCAACTAAAATTAAAGACACTAGTTATTAATGACTTAATCATTAGATTCTATTTAATTATTGGAAACAAATTCCATTGTATGAACTTGATAAATAAATTTTCAGACAAAACCTCATATCCTTCATTAGTGTCTTACTGGCGCTTTTCGATTGATTAATTACGTTGTGTGTGAGAACTGATAAAAATTCTGTTTTGCTTAATAATGAAAGATAAAGTATTGAAGACAAGAGAGAAGAAATGAATGGGAAATGAAAATATTTTCTAAAAATTTCATGTTTCAATAATTTACATAAAAATAGTGAATCTTTTCATTAATCAGTGGAGCATTATAGAAAACAGTTAAGGATAATTAATCTATGTAATGAAGTTCTCAAACTAGTCAAAAGGATCTATAGGATATTGAACATTTTTTCTTAATAAATCATTTTATTAATAGGACTGTAGCGTTATTTATACACTGTTAACCCGTCTCCTACCTGTGATGTACAAAAACACCATTTTCAAAGCCTTTTTTTTTTTCTATCTGTTGAAAAGAAATAATTTCGATATAGCAATTATTTTTCCTCCAAACTATATGAAAAGCTTATCATCCAAACAAGACGCATATAGTTTGTTTTATATAATAATATAGAAAACAGTTAAGGGTAACAAATCTATGTAATGAATTTCTCAAACTAGTCAAAAAGATTTTATTGAAATCATTTTTTCTTTCAAATATATTTATTAGTAGGATTGTAAAGGTATTTCTAAACTGTTAAACTGTCTCCTGCTTGTAATGTAAAAAAAAAAAAAAAAAAAAAAAAAAAAAAAAAAAAATTGTTTTTTTTTGTTGTTGTTGTTTTTTTGCTTGTAATGTAAAAAAAAAAAAAAAAAAAAACATCGCTTTTTTTAAAAAAGAAATGTTTGGATTAAATTATATTTTTTTCACCAAACTATATTAAAAGTACATAATCCTAACAAGATGAATATTTATATATATATATATATATAATAAATTGTATTATTATTTACTTAATTTTAATTTTCCCAATATTTATAAATCAAGGAAGAAGTCTGTTAGAACTTGACCTCAACTATTCTGCGAAAAAAGAATCATTTTAAAAATGATAATGTCAATCTTTTAAAATTATTTAAATTATTTTTAAATGTAGACTTGAAATTTGTAAAGAGCATCCTCATAGGATTACCATTAAGTGATTCGATTTCGAATGTTTTCATGTTTTCGCATGATTACTGTAGGCTTTTATTTGTTGTTTATTTTGTGACTGTCAGCACAAGAATTTGAAGCTGCATGCAAGCAACGTTATAAACAGTGGTGTTATATTGAACGTTAATGGTTTGAACTTTAAGAGATTTTTTGAAAAATACGAAAATCTTAAATCATATCCACCCCCAAAATCATCGAAATAAGTAGTTGCAATCAATTTATTCATGTTTATAAAAATTTCTTTTAAAATAAACACACAGCAAGATTAATTGTGAAAAAAATTTTCCGCAATACCATCGATTTTTCTTCTGTTAAGGATATGAATCTGAATTAAATCACCCTGTAACTTAAAATTAAAGACAAATATAATTTTAATTAAATACAGCAAATTTAATTTTAATTAAAGACAAAAATTAAAGACACTAATTATAACTGACTTAATTATTAGACTCTATTTAATTATTGGAAACAAATCCTATTGTATGAGCCTGGTAGATAAATTTTCGGACAAAACCTTATACCCTTCATTGTGGTGTCTTACTGCCGCTTTTCGATTGATTAATTACATTGTGTGTGCGAACTGATAAAAATTCTGTTTTGATTAATTATGAAAGATAAAGCATTGAAGGCAAAGTAGAAGGAATGAATGGGAAATGAAAATATTTTCTAAAAATTTCATGTTTCAATAATTTACATAAAAATAGCAAATCTTTTCGTTAATTATTGAAACATTACAGAAAACATATAAAAAACATTTCATATTTATTTACTTAGAACAGGTGTCACAAATAAAAAATAAAAAGTTGACATGTTTCAGTTCATTCATAAGAACCGTATTCATAACACATAAAATCAGTAGAAAACTAAATGACACTGGATATAAATATAATTTAAAAACCCAAAACACAAAACATTGCGCCCCCTATGATCGTGAATAGCCATTGCCACCGCGGCATATAAATATAATATTTTTTTTTTTTTTTTGATCATATATTAAAATTATTATTTTTTCATATATTAAAAAAAAAAAAAATTATTATATTTATATGCCGCGGTGGCAATGGCTATTCACGATCATAGGGGGCGCAATGTTTTGTGTTTTGGGTTTTTAAATTATATTTATATCCAGTGTCATTTAGTTTTCTACTGATTTTATGTGTTATGAATACGGTTCTTATGAATGAACCGAAACATGTCAACTTTTTATTTTTTATTTGTGACACCTGTTCTAAGTAAATAAATATGAAATGTTTTTATACGTAAATGAAAAAGGTGAAGTGATTTTGTTTTAGTTTTTAGTTTTGAAAAAATGAAAGCTAACAACAGTTTTAACATTACAGAAAACAGTTAAGAGTAATAAATCTATGTATTGAAGTTCTAAAACAAGTCAAAAAGGTCTCTATCATATTGAAATAATTTTTTATTTCGAAATTATTTATTAGTAGAACTGTGAAGTTATTTCTATACTGTTAACCCGTATTCTGCTTGTGATTTAAAAAAGCACCATTTTTACAGAACATTTAATCTCTCTTATAAAAAGAAACGTTTGGATAAAAAAATTATTTTTTCTCCAATGTATATCAGAACCATTTCACTTAAACAAGACGCATATTATTTGTTTTATATAATAAAATTTATTATTCTTTTTTTGTTATATTGATTTAATGTAAATTTATTTTGTGTTGTTGTTGTTATCGGCGCAGTGTATACTTTTCAAAGCAAAGTATAAGAAAATAATTCATAATTAAAGTAATCATGAAAGTAATCGCAAGATTTGCATTTTTGAGTGTTCGGATGGGAATAAAATCGGCATCATATTCAGGTTGACTCTTCAGAATGTTTGGGTTGACGCAATTGACGAATGAATCTAAAATTGCATCAAAATGCCGTTTTAGAACCGTACCAATTTTTTTCTAGATGTCGGAAAAACATGTGTTTGGAATATTTATAAACATATTTTTTAAATGGGAAGCGTTATACACGTGTATTAGTTTTATGCATATTATATATTTAATTATATCTACGTATGCATATATAAATACATATTATCTACGCATATAAATAAATAATTTATAGCTATACATAAATTTATAATATTATAAGTCTCATATTTTATATATTTACTGTACGTGTGAAATTAAAACATAATATTATGCATTAAACGTTAATTTTGTATACATCTTAAAACGTATAAAAATGAACAAATATAGTAACATATTATATATTAACAAGTAAGAAAAATTATGTGTTAAGCATAGATTATGAAACACTTTCCAACACTTCCTGAATTCTATAACAAAACTTCGTTACCCTGGGAAATAGGGTGATAGTGTACGCCAAATATGTATTCTAATACTTTTGAACAGCCCTATGTTTGATCTGTCGGTTTAAATATATACTATATATTAGAAAATTTAGTTTAGCAAGAAAACGCCTTACTGGTTGAAATTTTCTTTCAGCAGTTTTTACTAATAGGTGGAAACATTCTTAAATACTTTTGTTCAGTCCCGTATTTTACCTAGTACCTTTGTTACATGAAAAGTATTTTAATAAAATTTAGCTCAAACAAAAATGCTCTTTAAACTATTTAAATCACATTTTTAGAAATTATCATACATAGGCGATCGTATATCCAGTTCTCTGCGAGACCCTCTGCATCATTTTATCAATTTTCTATAATCATTTCTTAGCAAACTAAATGCAGTTCTACCAAAAAATGCATAACTTATTTAAAAATGCCTTTAAGTAAATTATGTACATATTGAGTAACCTTTCCGAGCTCTTTTGTGTAACCTAAACTGTATAACTATTAATTGTGTAACTAAATTGTATAAATTAGCATTTATATGTGCGTACATCTAGTGAAACTTAAAAGCGCGTATCATAATTAAAAATGCATTTCATTCATCCAATAGCCATCATCCATAATACATAGTACTTCGGATAGAATAAACTATTTGAAATGTTTTGCGTGTCCTTGTAAATGCTATGCACTTCATACTATGTGTGAAATAGCTCATATTAATTCTCAGTGATGTATATGAATTTGATATTGTTTACCACAGTTAAAATGTGTCGCAAACAATCCCCCCCCCCTCCTATATTTTTATGTTATGGAATCATTTTGTGTGACCCTGTAAATTAATAATATCTATTCTTTCCACTGCATATTTAACAGAATGCATATTTTAGTGCACTTCGTAGGTGCATGTAAATTTGAATATGTTTGACTGGGTGGTAATATCTTTAAAATTCATTTGAAACAATATTGCCACATAGGCCGTAATGTAATGAAAAACTTTTGAATGTCCCTGTAAATAAACTGATCATGGTAGAAACTTCATTTTAAATGGAGTTCGTGCTAGGGTAAACTTCAATAGCGTCCAAAAATTTCATGCCAATCCGAATATATTTACGAGACATAAAAAGCGGACAAACGGTTGGACGGACAGACAAATCGAAAACATAAACTCTTTTCAACTTTTTGGAAAGTGTAAAAAAAAAAATAATAAATAATAAAAAACAGAAAATTATTAATTAATTATGAAAAAAATATCCAATATCATTACTTTGCACCAGTAGTATTCAAGTAATAAAAAAAGCAACACTAAATGAGGGAGATCGGAACTACCACATCGAAAGAGTTATCGTCAAAAAAAGTTCGCCATTAACCCCTTAACTGGCTTGTCCGAACGGCGTTCGGGCAAGACGGGGCAAGACGAATTTCCTTATTGCATCATTTAAAGCTTTTTGACACCACTATTATTTTTAATAAAATTTTCATACTATTGAAAGCCGGAAATGTCTAGACTAAATTTTACGAATATTTTATTTAAGTAATAGTACTGTGAATCCGCTATTTTCAATTTATTGAACGGAAAAGAATTACCCAGTTAAGGGGTTAAAACCGGAACTCGATATGGAACTCTTTCCTGTATATGTGTGTATGTGATCACAATAACTTCTAAACGGTACGTCCAATCAAGCTTCCATTTCGCTAATATATTATAGACCACTGTAGCAAAATTTTCATAGATTTTCGCAAAAATCAGCCGACAGATTGTGTTATAAATTCACTTTTAATTCATTTTCAAACCATTTTGCAAATGATTCTATAAGAAAAATCTCCAGAAAAATGTGGCACACCATAATTGATAAATGGTGCTGGGATGTCATCAAACGTTAGTGGCATGGACTTCCAATGCACGTGGATTTCCAATACACGATCTGATTTCAATGAAAAAGAAGATGTTTGGAAGTTTGATTACTGAAAACTTATTGCAACTACTGGAACTAAATTTGTTTCACGTATGTTTCAGAGCAATATATTGATTAAAAAACAAAAAATCGAAAGTACCAACAGCAGATAAAGTGGCACTGCACGTATAGTAATAAATAGTTAACAATGAAATTAGACGATTGTACTTAACAGAATGTATATCCAAACTAAATTTTAAATAGAATTCAGTATGCAGGTTTTCAAAATCTTTCAATTTTCGCCTTAGTAGGTGTATGTATATTCTTATTCACAAAATATGCAATACTAGTTTTCTGTCTCGTACGAACGTATATCTTTTTATCCTAATCAAATTTAGTCGTTTTGAAACACGCTTTAATCTAATCTAATACCAGAGGCATGTATATGTTTCCAATAATCAGACTCCAAGTATATTTATAATTAATTATAATTCTATTTGTAATATTTAATCACATTATTCTTAAAAAATTGTTTCAACTGATCTGAAAATTTTAAATTTTTATTTCAAATAAGTGCATGAATGGATATTTATCCCTTTAACTCTCAATTTCAACAACTCTACAGTTTTGTGACTTAACAATTAGCATGAAAGTTTTGTGAATTCACAATTGGCATAAAAATAATATTTGTGTTCAGTTAAAACTAAAAGTAACAAATTGTAATAAATTTCCTAATCTATACATAAAGACATTTATCATATTAAATTAGTTTGCTTCGCAATTATTTACGGTGGATTAAATGCATTATTTATACAGAGTGAGTCAGAAATATCGAAACAATAGGCTATCTCCTTAAATATTGCCTCTAGACCCATACTTCCATTTGCAAAAATTCATTAAAAAAGGGTGAAATTTCTGATAAGATAATTTGCAAGTCTATGGGGGGTCTATTTGAAAAAATACGAAAATTAAATTTTTATACGGCACCCGTAGGGCGAAATTCCCAATTAGGAAATTATTCCTTATCCATTTCTAAATTTATAAAAAAAAAAATTCACCTCCGTATCTAAAAACCTGACAGAGATATTAAAATCTTAAACCCTCCAAAATTCGTGACTTACACCACTTTCCCACGCCTGCGAACAAAGAGGTCTTCATTCATTTTGAAAGGAAGTGAGGGATTGTCCACAAATTGTCCTTTATTAAATTTCGATTTATTTGGACATAAAAAAGTAGCCTATTGATTTACAGTTAAACTTGTATTCAAAATGTACTCATAGTCTGCACTGGAGGTCTGCATGGGTCGAAATATCTAGTTCCGGTCCCAAACCGGCCCATAGGGGGAAAAAGTCCGGCCTGGGAAAACGTTAAAATCAGAAGCCAGACTGGCCTGGAAAAAGGTTTAAATCATAGCCCGACTCAGACGAGAATTTCTACATAGTTTTTTTATTTCGGTGTGGTTAAAAATTGTTTCGTAAGGAGGAGTTATGACCAATAATACTTATTGTAGCTTTTCGTTTTCTATATTTATACTTTTTATTATTAAAAAAGCGCCAAAGGTTGTGGTATATTTATTTTTTCAATGAATCTCTATTCATATGTAAATGTTTCACTTATATTTTAATATCGTTAATCTATATCCCATGCATTGAAGACTTTGAAAAATGTTATACAGCAAAACCTTTTAAGGCGGAATCACATAGGAATGGAAAAATACATTATAGACAAAGGCCTTTCCTAGGAGGTGTAAATGGAGTTTATTTTTTTCTCAGGTATAATGTATTTATTTTGGATGGATCAACGCATTTTCCGTTTAAGACAGAATTCCGTTATAGCCAGATTTTTTTCGCTAGTTTTATTGAATTTAATTTTTTAGCCTTTGATTGAACCAAATTTTACTTATTTAATGCACGTATTTGGTCAGTCAGTGACAGTGATTTTAATACCGATTGTTCGGGACTGGGATTGAAAATTTCGTCCAGTGCAGACCCAGGAAGAAGGAAGCAGTTTTCTCCGGTATGAAAAATATGTTAGGCCCGTACAGGCGAGTCTTCAGAGAAAAGTAACGTCTCAGTCCTGGCCCGGCCTGGGTCCAGAATACAGATTCTTTTAACAGCCTCTCCTGGACGATAAAAAGCCTGAAGTTGTGTGAGCTAAAAAAAAAAACTAATCTGCATCTTAGAAAAAGTATTCGTTTAAATAACTGATGGACATTTAAACAGTAGGGGGAACTGGGGCACATTGATACACCCCCTGTACAGCACACAGGGTCATTACAGGAAGTTTCACAACAGCTCCAAAAGGTGATACTAGTGAAATTAACTACATACAGAAAGAATGAAAGAATGATTCAATAGTTTGATGAAATGGGATGGGTGATTAATTGTTTTTGTAGGTCAAAAGTAAATTTGAGTTGTATAATTGAAATGGTATTATACAACTGTTCCAGTATTTTCAACCGAAAATAATACCCTCCTTGACAAGTAAAGCTACTCTTTATCAGTTCATCATTCTTTATTGTTAGATAAATTATGAAGTGTTGGATTTGCGACTCATTTTATTGAAAATGGCTGTATGGGGCACATTGATACAGTCTTTTCGGGGCACATTTATACAACCTAAATCCTTTTCTAGTTCATTTTTTCATTACCTTTTATTTTTTTTTACCAAACACTCCTTAATTCAACAATTTTTCGTCAAAAATTTCTACTATTAGTTTTTATTGAAGTGAAATAGCTCTAATTTCTTTATATTAGAACATTTTATAGTATTTTTGCAAACAGAAGGCGTACAAACTTACACAATATCTAGTGCTAGTAGAATTAACAAAAGAAATGGACGGCAGCCTGGCAAATCTCAAATTTATATCGATTCTCCAGAGAAAAAAGTATTATCGACATGAGAAATGTTAATTAAGAGAAACAAGCTACAGAACAGTACAGGATAATTATATTATAAACATAATTTTTAATATAATTAGCCTTTATTTTCTGTTTGTAAACCGATTTATAAACAGAAAACCTGGTAATTCTTTCACCTTTCCTAAGAAAGAAGATAATTCTGGGGTTAAAGTGCCAGATATGACAAAGCAATCACAGCCAACAAACAGACAAGGAACAGCCAGAACATCAGGTTATTATACATTTCATTTGATTGCTTTAATATCGTTTAAAAATAAATTGTGTGCGATTTTAATGTCTATAAATATATATAAAATGGTTTGCTAACTATTTTTCTATGAAAAATATGCATTGGTGTTATTTTGTCTTCATTTTTCCCAGACGTGTCAAAGTGTATCCATCAGCCCCGGGGATGGGGCACATTGATACAAATTATTTTTTTTAAATTACATGCATGTATAATATATAAAACAAAGATTGTACATTTTTATAACACACTACACATACACAGGTTTTGCTGTTATCAGACAGAAAAATAACTTGAAATTTCTGCTTTCTAGACACCAAAAAAATTTTTGAAAAAAGCTGTATCAATGTCCCCCAGTTCCCCCTACACTTAGTTTTTCTGCATAATGAATTTTTTCCCCATTAATTAATTTCTTGTCTTTAAATTATTAAAAGTTAAGAATTGTTAAAGAAAAAAAATACAAACTTAAATCATGCCATTTTTAATTATTTTACATTAGTTTTGTTTCGGCAAATTTGAAAAACTATTTACCTTTGAAAATATAATTTATTTTTTAAGTTATATTATTTTTTCAATAAATATTTTTAATAGTTTTAAAATTAATATTGAAAAACAAAAACTCTGGAGCAAAACTAAAATAAGATTTTCATCTTTAATTAAATGGAAAGAAATTGAAACCCGATAAATATTGTTACGAGTTATAATGGGATAGTTATAACGATTTTAACTATCCCATTTACACCATATGAAATTAACCATATGAACTAACCATATTAATATTTTATAAATTTTATGATAAATTTTAGGAATGTGATTTTCTTAGCAAATTATATGGCTAACCATCACAAGAAAAAAAAAATCAAAATTTTAACTCAAAAGATAAAATATGATTTTTTTTTAAAGTTATATTATTTTTCCCAATAAATATTTTTAATAGTTTTAAAATTAATATTGAAAAACAAAAACTCTGAAACAAAATTAAATTCAGATTTCCATCTTAAACATTAAATTTAAAAAAAAATGAAATCCGATAAATAATCTTTCGAGCTATAACGATTTTTAATTATCTCATTTAAGACAGTTCTAACCATATGAAATTTTTATAAATTTTAAGATAAATTTTAGGATGTGATTTTCTTAGCAAATTGTATGGCTAACAATCACAAAAAAATAAGAAAAAAAAATCAAAATTCTAACTCAACAGATAGATTTTTTACATGTTTCCTAGAACTGTTAAAATAACATTGTCTTTTGAATTACGCACATTTCAATTTGTGTCTAATCCCCTAAAACCTGATGAATTATTTAAATGGCTATAACTCTGCGAGTTTTGAAGATATTAAGATGCAACTATTTGTGTTTTATTCAGGACTGAATAAGGAAAGTTATCTTAACTGAAATTTTTATCCTACCGGGGCCGTATAAAAATTTAATTTTCGTATTTTTTTTCTAATAGACCCCCCCCCCACGGAGTTGCAACTTATTTTTTCAAAAATTTCACCTTTTTTATGAATTTTTGCAATTGGAAGTATGGGTCTAGGGGCAATATTTGAGGAGATAGCCTATTGTTTCGATATTTATGACTCGCCCTGTATAGTTAATTACAAAGGGAGTGTCTTCTTACAAATGTTATAAAAACTATGGCAGCCACGAGAATCATTTTAAGGTGAGAATTTTTCAGAGATCAGGTAAACAATGTAAGAAAATTTTAATTTTACTAAATTTTGAAGCATTTGTTTTTAAAACGTTGATAAAAATCATCTACCAAAAATATAATGAATTCTAGTCTTTTAACGGCGCTATTTGAAATGTCCTTTGGTTTTCAGTTTTCAAAGAATACCATACTGGAGAATAATAATTCATCTAATTAACATAATAAAGCTTTATACAAAAGCAGCCTTGTATATTAAATAATCTGGGTGAAAAGGTAAAAATACTAAAGTCTTAAACATATTTTAACAACACTGAAAAATTTTAACTATTACAACTGAAATACAAAATTCTTAATTATATCTCCATTTTAAACTACAAGAACTGATTTATGGAAATATATATTAAGAAATTTTAAAAAAGAAAAGTTATAATTAAATATGAAAACAGACCTGAAAATGAATAATCTGAAATATATTAATACAGATAGAAAAAACCTATAACTTTTTCATTTAATGATGGAAATCTTGCAAGCAAGACAACGACTGTTTTTCGAAAAAAGCAATGGGAACTTGCTAAGCAGCATTTGTATCCTTGCAATATCAAAAGTTTAAAATTTTTTTTAAAAGATTGATTTATTTATACTGCTGAACCTCCCACGTGAAAGGGTATTTTATGTCACTATAAAAACTTTACATTATTTCAACATAGAAAATTAAAAACAATCATTATAGTAGTAATTTAAATGTGCATAAAAATTGATTTTAGAAAATAAAGTCTTTTTTGAAAACGACGAAAAAGAGCAATGTATAAATGCAATGTCTTATAAAGATTGAAAATGCATAAATTAAGAAATATGCATAAGAAAACAAACGATTTTCTAAACAATAAACCATTATGCTGTAATAAAAAAAATCTATGCAAATTGATAAAAAGTTTATTAATGTCATGAAAAACAATTTTTTGGCGCATTTTGTTCCATTTAAGTGGCTTATTTCCAGCCAAAATGTCAGAATTATTTTAACGTTTAAATTTCCTTTCAAACACAGTCTAAAGCGTTGCAAATAAAAAAAATTGCCTTTATATTTTTAAACTAATAGAGTCTTTTTTCTATAAATTGCCTGGTAATCCTAGTCGTTTAATTTTTCTATACAATGAATATATAAATCCTATAAAGAACACATGAGAAATTGTAATGCATATTTTACGCAAATTCCAATATCTTAGAAATGAAAGATTAAAGATATTAAAAATTTAATATATTTTTGCTACTAGACCTCACACGTGAAAGGCCATTTCATATTATTTTTATAAAACATCAATCTACGAAAATGAATTTAGTTACCTTCAGCAAATATTGAAAAAAAAAAGAAATGGAAAAGAAAAGGGGAGATGGATCAATATAACAGAAATTACGAATTCATAACAATTGAAATAAAATTCATCTTTTCTGAAAATAATAGCATAGAAAAATATTGCATCTGTATTAGATTGTATATACATAATTAAAAAATTGTGAATTGTGAAATATCTATAATACAAACACACATATAATGATGACCAACTATTTAATTATTTAGGGACTGGCGAAATTTAGAAGGCGTGTTTGTGCGACTATTAAGAACTTGCAAAATCATTTATACCTAAAAATGAAAATATGTAATTTAAGTATTAATAGTATAATTTGCGGTATAACCAAAGAGAGGAGATATTGTATAATATATGACATTTTCTTTAAAGATAATTTTTAATTAGCTATTTTGAAATTTCATTTTAGTTTTCAATTTATTTTTAAAAAAAGGGGGGAAATGCACTGTAAAATCCTGTGCTACATAATTCTGTGTTAGAAAAGTGTGGATATTTTAAAACCAATCAATGAATCATTGAAATTCAACGTATAAATTGAGACTTTACCGAAGCTTTAAAATCAAAAACAGAATATTTCTTTGAGAAAATGTTCACTAGATCTAAGTGTGATCCAAAGACCACGAAATACATTTTATGAAATCAACAAAAATAAAGAAAAATATTTAATAAAAAATGAGATTTTCAAGAAAAATATAATCACATTTTAAAAACGACTAAATATCAGAAATATATATCAAAATATAAAAGATCAGAATATATATGACGACCTCAGAAGCCAAGGGGTACAAGTGACAAAATGTCGATTTGGAGTAAACTGAGTTTAAAGATAATTGATGTTAAATTGGAACATCAATAACAATTGAGTGGAGTGAAATAGGAAATTTCTGCTTGTTGCATTCTGGTCTTTAAACTCTCATTTCAATAACCGTTAGAAAAATAGAGTACAATTCTCTTTAAATGTATAATCATTGTGCGCGCGGCAGCGCGCTACAATAATATGATTGAGCGATGGTGCACACGGATTTTTCAATTTTTCTTTTTGCAATAACTAACTAAATACTTATCCAATTTTGATGATTTTTTTTTAAATGTTCGTCTGACCAAGAAGCACAACATAGCACAAAAATTATTTTTTTTTTTTTATGGCATACTGTAGGTGTACTGTAGAGTATTCTGAAAATCGGACAAAAATTTTGTGTCACAGCACTTTTCTCGAAAACTACTAAAGATAAAAACTTAATTTTTTTTTTTTACAAAAGACAAACTTTTTATCCCGGGGTAGTCATCGAGAAAACGTTATTTCGCTGGGCGGTTTTTCTGAAATTGCGTATTTTCCAAACTTGGTCATAAATGGGTATATCTAACGTTCTATTGCAGATAGAATGTTGCGGTAAAGTTTATTTTAAAGATTTTGCGATGCTAATTAATCCTGCAAAAATTCATAGCTTTACGTTAAACAGTTTTTTTACAAGATGAAATAAAAGAATGGCAGTCATCAATCTAAGGTACTTGTGATCATCGGAGAGAAAAACCAGTTACACCATTCGATTAAGCATAAAAAAATACAGAATGCTTTTTTTTCTTTTATTTTTAACTTAATTTTTTAACGAATTATGAATTTTTTTGAAATTTTTGACATGCTGATTTTTGTCATTTTTTAATGAATCATTTACTGAATAATTATGCACGGTGTCTAGCCCTGGTGGCTGTCAAATTTGATTTTTAATTTTAAATTAGGCAATTTTTTGCACCATGCCAAATTTATATTTTATCCATTTTTTTCATTTATTTATATTTTGTTTTTAGCACAATGGCATCAATGGCAAAAATGCCTGGCATACCTGTCAAATATTGGGGCCCTGTACTTTAACAAAGTGTATTTACTATAAGTATATACCGTATTTATTCTAATAGAATGCGCCCTCTAATAGAGCGCGTCTTCTAATAAAGTGCGCACCTTGGTGCTGATTGAAAAAATAAATATACGGAAACGATATAGTAGATAAGTAGAAAACGATTACTTAAATGCATTATTGAGGATTCTCATCGATCAAAATAGAGTTATTCTATCAAAGCGATGGAGTGGCGATGCAGCAAAAGTTTCAAATTTTGAACAATGTACCACTCCTGTAAACTATAGCGCCAAGGATATGCACACTGTTAAAAATCTGCTGCATTTTGCTGCAACGCACTCCCCTGCTTGTATAGAAAACGGTTACTTGGCCGTGAAATGGCGCTTTCTCATTGGTTGGAATAGAGATATATACAAGTGGTGGAGGACGTTGCAGCAAAATGCAGCAGATTTTTAACAGTGCACTGTTAAAAATTTGACCCATTTGTTGCAGAGTCACTCCACAGCTTTTATAGAATGTCTCTTTATGGCCAATGAGAATGCTCCATAACACAGTAAAGCAATCGTTTCCTATAAAAGCGGTGGAGTACGTTTTTAATAAGTCCGTAATAAATACGGATTAAGAAAACAAAGAAGCATGGTTTTTGTATCAAACTTTATTCTTGCATAAAAAAAGTTCCTGTTTTTGCCAAAAATAATGGATATTTGAATGAAAAATCTATTCTTTGAAAGAATTTATTATTTTATTCACTTTAGTAAAAAACTGATTTTTTTTTTTTTTTTTTTTGAAAACCACCGTAGAATTTTGGTATAGAAAAACCTGTTTAAATTTTTTTTTTAATTTGTAACACCAGAGTATTAGAGTATGTAGCCTTTTTTAATTTCAATACAAATAAGATTTTGTTTTCTATATATAAAATACAAAACAAGTTGTGCAGTATCCCTATGGAATATGGAAAAATAGAAGGACTAGTGAAAAATGCTCCAAGGAGCAGTGCAAAAGCAGAATATGATTTTAATTGAGCATTAAAAAGTAATGGACAAGTGCTTCTGTTAATTACTGAGCATGAGGAAGGATAAGGGATCCCTTCTTGGCTACAACTCACTTCAATGCCAACTTTGAAAAAATCATATTTGCGCTTTTTTCGTGAAAACAAATCAGTCGCAGTTACTATAAAAATGTATAGTGTAAAGACGTAACCATTAAAGATGCAGCTTAATTAGACATAAATGTAAAGGAAGGCGACATAATGCCAGATACCTAGTTCCTGCAGGTATCACATTCATGCACTGCCACCAAGCATACCCTAAGTGTATAATTGCACAGAAAATTGATTTGTAGTATAGTGCAGAGTGAACAGTGCAGTTAACATCAGAGATGTAGTACAGGCTATACGCCGCACACCTTCTGGACTTTTTTATAGAACACCATATACCCTCTGTTTTTCAAGAAAGCTTATAGTATACACATTCTAGAATATCCCTCTGCTTAGAGCATATATCTTATGTTATTTTTATGACTACACCCCTGGTTAACATCTAAAGCACGATGGAAAATTCTACTGAAGAACCGCAAATTTCTTTTATATGGAAAAAGCGCAAATATGATTTTTTCAAAGTTGGCATTGAAGTGAGTTGTAGCCAAGAAGGGATCCCTTATCCTTCCTCATGCTCAGTAATTAACAGAAGCACTTGTCCATTACTTTTTAATGCTCAATTAAAATCATATTCTGCTTTTGCACTGCTCCTTGGAGCATTTTTCACTAGTTAATCAATATTGTTTGTTTTTCGAAAAAAGTGGTTTATCTCTATAACTCAGTAAATAATAAGAAAATGACCTATATTTCTTTACCTGAAATGAAAAAAGCATATTTCTAGATACCCAGTGCACTTAACTCAATTTTTTCAATTTTGTCACTTATACCCCTTGGCTTCTGGGGTCCTCATATAGAGTACCTAAAATATCTTTTGAAAATGAAAGAGTAGCTAGAACGGAAACAAATTAAAAAATCCCTACAGGCTTGGCCTACAGACGCAGGTACACTGTTAAAAATTTGCAGCATTCTGTCCAGACATTTGACCGTTTTTTGAAAAAACGGATATATGACCATAATCTAACAATATTCTGACCATATTATTGACTATGTTATGGTCAGAATATAGTTAAGTAACGGTCATGTAACCGTTTTTTGAAAAAACGTATATCTGGACATATCTGGACAGAAATGCTGCAAATTTTTAACAGTGTAGATTTTGAAGTTAAGTAGTATCGTAGTTTTTCTTATTCAACCACCCCCTCTCTCTTTGTTTATGTTTTTGCGTTAACAGTTGGTTCTATCAAAAATCTGTAAGTTATAAAAATATGCCCCTTTCACTAGAAGTATAATAATAACTTTAAATTAATCTTATATGTATTATAGTTTTAAGAAGAATATGGGATTTTTTTCCATTTTCACAAAACACTTCCCTATTTCTACCCCTTTCGACCGGTTTTGCCCGTTTGCAATCCCTGCAGAGATATTAGACAGCTCAATGTTTTTAGTGAGTTTGAATGCTATCTGTACATAATTGCAACATTTATCGTGCGGACAAAATTTAATACATACATATATAAAAGTTTCAGGTGGGTGTGGCTGTGAGTTCCTGGGATCGTATAATGAAAAGTTATGAAGGAATTTTTCAAAAGTGGTAAACAAACGACTGCAATAATTAGTATTTCTTATGAAATCTGGAAACAGGATGCCTCATTCCAAATTGAACACAAATTTTCGATCAGAACTTTGACGAGTTTTAATACAGTCGAGTCTCTATATAACGAAATCCACCGTTCCAGTAAAAAATTCGTTATATAGAGAAATTCGATGTATAGAGAATGATGTTAAAAATCGTATTTAATGTATGAAATTTGAACAAATATTATTTTTGATGTTTTGAATTAATAATTTGAAATGTTTATAATCTTTTATTAAATTTCTTTTATTAACCTAACATTTTATTTCTTAATTATTTAAGCTGTTTCAAAAAAGAGTGATGGAAAATTGATTCCATATGATTTCGAAGCCTTTTAAAACTAAATAAATTAAGACCGATTTATGAAAAAATTCGTTATATGGAGATCGATATTTCGCTATATAGAGACTGTTTTTAATGTAATCATGCGAAAAGGGAACCGTTCTTATTAAAAAATCGTTATATAGAGAAATTTGATGTATGGAGTTTCATTATAGAGAGACTCGACTGTAACTGTAATATCCGATTTCAAACAGATTTTCTTTGCTTTGTGTAAAATGTAATATCCCAAGGCAGGCTGATATACAAGTGATGTACCTTAAACCACACTTTAAAGCAATTGAGGTTTAAATGCGGATGGTATTATTTTCTAGATCTGCTCTCCTTGTCTCCATCAAGTTTCATATAAAAGTAATTGAATCAGTTTTAAAAAATGATTAAAATTAAAATTAAATGCAATTTTAGCTTTGGTTTTGAGTTAGCATGCAGTACTTTAACTAAATAAATTAATTTAGGGATAATGTAATTTTTGTTTAATGTAATGTTTGTCTCCATGCGGTTAATTTTTCTTCTTTTTTTTCAGTTTTAGCAAAATATTTTAGAAAAACATTGTAAGCACGGCATGATGAAAATTTTATTCGAAAACAGTATTTTATTATAAGTGAATCTTAAATATATAGCAGTGAAATAATGAAGTTATTAGATTGATTTTTTTTAACTTATACTATTTTTACAGGTTATTTAAGAAATTTTGTTTGACAAATGATAGAAAAAGGATATTAATTTTGCAGTTGAAATATTTTTAAGCCCAAGATGATAGCAAACTTCTATTCAGTTTTAAATTCTAGACTTTTGAATTAAAAAAAAATAGACAAAATTATTAAAAGAGTAGAAAGAAAAAAATATTGGAATAGTTATTTATGTTTTGTATTTATTTTCTAGTATTCATTATTTTTCTAATTCAGTTTTATACATTATGTGTGTGCGTGCGTAAAATTTTGAATAAATTTTGTGTATTTTGGAAATTTGATATTGGATGTTTAAAGGTTTGATTAATTATCAAGGGTAAAATAAGTATTTTAAATTTAAAAAAAAATCATTGTTAGAAACCAGAATACAATTTTTTTTTTCATTTATAAAAAAATCACAATATTAGTATAGTCAACTTGTTATTTGGTCTGATTGTTAGAAAAATTTACATTTCTTATCATCATATTTTGAAGAACGGAGGTTAGAATTTTTTAACAAATTGACAAAACTTGAAAAAAAAAAAATGTTGTGGCTATTCCGGGCAAAATTCTTTAAAATCATCTTCTCACTAACTTAAAGAAAACCCATAAAAAATATCAAGATCAGTTTTTTTGAATAACTGAAAATGAAAACTGTGAAAGCATTTTGTCTTCTCAGAATGAGAGGTTACATGGGCTGTCATGCTGAATTTTGATAAATGGTTTTTTAATGGAGGTTTTTTTTAATTTTTTTGAGTTTTTAGAACGTTTTTCTTTAGAACGTTTTTCTCCAATATTTGAAATGACATTTTTCAGCATTATGACATTAGCTATACATTAAGCAATTACCAAATAGTTGGCTGACTTCTTATCTATATCATCGCACAATTTTTATATTTTTCTCTCTATACAAATTTCTATTAATGTATAATATTTTTTAATAATTAAGTTCATATACTTGTTAAAAGACATGCTTATTTATTGCTATCTGGTCTCCAAGAAAGCACATGTTATGAGTGAACTCAGTCATGTAAATAACGTTAAATGTTGTTTCGTGAATTAGGTTTATGGAAAAATATCTGTTGATTGCCATTATTTTCATTTCTATCTGAACAGTACGAAGTAAAAGAACTGCTCATTTAACTATTCATGTCTTACGACCCTCGCAGTCTATATACAGTACAACCTCTGAATAACGATTACCCGTTGTTTCATTACAAAGTGTCCGCTCTTCAGAGATGGAGGTTAATCAAAGTTTTCATTTATAAAAGAACTTAAATTTAAACATAAATACATAGTCATTTTAATTAATAATCATTGTTTTAATACATTTAAAATCGAATATTTGCAGTTACTTTTTTTTCTGAAAATAGCTTTCTCCATAAAAACAACAATATGAATTCTTTTGCTATAGAACTCAACATCATTATGATTTAGTTCAAAATTTTGAATTTCTTGAAAGTTCTTCAAATTTTCGCTACATGTGTTAATTCTATAAATTTTGAGCGATTCTACAGAGTTTTCCAATTTCTTTTCCTCATAACTCTCTTTTTCCCATCTTTCATCATTTGCTGTATGGAATCAATTGTATCAGTATGGAATCAAATCTGTCAGTATAGAATCAAATGTGTCAGTGGCTGTCAAATCTTTATCCACTGTTATAAACTCACTGGCCTTCTGGCTAGTTATGACTGCTGTTCTAAGAATATTATCTAAATTTCTCCTTTCACTATTAATGTTTCATTTTCTGTTTGTTGCCATATCAACTAACATTTATTAGATCTGCTTCATATTTCAGTTTCTAATAAGTATGAAATTGTATCAAGAGCTATAATATTTTTTCGTGTCTTTTGAATGGCCGTTGTCCAGAATTCCTTATTTAGAGGTCCTTACTAATGTTAATGCTATAGAAGGTATTCGCTTCCATCAACCTGTGGATGGTATTCAAAGGTTGTCGTTGTTTAGACGTGGCCGTACAAAAAGGTTTCACTGTATATAAACCTCGTAGTAAATGTATGGGAATGCCTCCTTCTCCCCCCCCCCAAAAAAAAAACACTTTATAGTAGCGGCGTTATGTATAATCGAGATGGATAGTTATGTTTGTGAATAGATAACGTGATTTTTTTTCCATTTTGCAATACAAGTGAAAAGCTTTGTGATCTGTTTTTCAAACTGATGTACGTTGTTTTGGGTGCATGCGTCAGAAAATTCATCCATATTATAAAAAAAAAATGTTATTCAATTTCTTGATAGTACTGGAACATTTTGCTGCTGATGCTTTGAAACGAGATTAAAAACAAGTGCACAGGAAAGCTCAAAAAAGAATAATACGATTTTAGCACAATGCTAGACCAATTGTGGATAAAAAGACTATCTATATGATAAAAATATTTCAATAGGAAGTCCTCAGACATCTTATGTATAGACTCGATATCTCCTTATGTGATTCTTATTTATTTTCAGTCCCTTAAAATATCACTGAAAGTTTAACAATTCTCCTGTAATAAGGAAATGCAGAGCACCGTTGAAAAATGGACCAACCAGTCTCTGAGAAGATGACACAGATAAAGAGGTACACAGAAGGTATAGGCTTCATAAATATGTGGTGCTTCCAGGTCAATAGATCCTTTAAGACGACGTTTTCAAAAATCCCCTACAAAAAGTTGGAAATTATTTCTATGGTCATGCTTTTATAAAAGTTCTGCGATCATCGACAAAAAAGGTGAGTATCAACAAAATAAAGAAGAGGTGATAGGCACATCAAGACTGTCCTCCGCTGATCTCTGACCTGTAGCTAGGCTTCAGATAGCTGACCATATCAAAGAAAGCAACTGACTATATTAAAAGTTCCACTGAGGCTGAACGAAGTCTGATCACAACTTGCACGTTTCAAATTTTATGTTGTTTTCTTTTTATCTTGCCATAAATATGAATGATTCCCTTAGAAAGAGACTCAAAGGTGTGGAATCGCGCCATGCTTCATCTACACTGTAAAAATAAATCTGTAAAGTTACTAAAATTTTTCTAGTAAACTTGTATTCCAAGAACTTTTCATATAATGATAACAGTAAAATTTCATGTAACCGAGGAAGGTAACATGAGTTTTTACTGTTACTGTTACATAAAAGTTCTTAGAATACAAGTTTACAAGAAAAACCTTTGTAACTTTACATTTTTTTTTACAGTGTATGTCATTACAGTGTAAGAACCGTAAAAAGAAAACAACACTAATCAACCATTGAAAATGTAGGAAGCAGGACGTTTCGGTCCCGCCATTTCATCCTCCCATTTCGGTCCCGCCGTTTCGGTCCCGAGACATTTCGGTCCTGAGACACTTCGGTCCCGAGACATTTTGGTCCCTAGCCAATTCGGTCCGCAGACGTTTTGGTCCCAAGACATTTCGGTCCCATCTCCTGCAAAATGAAATTTTGTGAAATAAGACATAATTTTACAGGGAACATAATTTTATAGGGTTTTTAAACTGAAGGCCATAAAATTTTAGTATAATGCGATTATAAATGCCCCCAAAACCGCACACACGTATAACTCTTATCCAAAATATTATAATTCACACAATTTTTGTATGGTAATCCTAATCATAAATAGTAATCCTAATGGTAATTGGTAATCCCAAATCTCAAAACAGTTAATAATTTTAATATAAAAATCAAATTAATATTTTATTAAATATATTTATTAATTGATAACATTATTAATTTACATAATGAATTTTACTTTAAAATAAACTCAATACATAATCCACTTTATATTCAATACATCATTATATTTCCTAGTAATTCTAAACTGAAATTTATTTTTACTTGTTTATTTATTGTATAGTTAAAATTACACAAATTTAAAACCATTAGTACAGTTAAAAATAAAACTAAAATAAGATTTTTTTCTGAGAAAGTAGGAGCGAAAAGGTAATGCAAATAAATAAATAAATAAAAGCTTAGTTTTGTCACTTAAAAATTGAAAATAAAATTATTTAAAATATTATTATATTACATTTTAATATATTTTATATATAATATTTATATTATTATATTTATATAAAATATTTATATTATTTTATTTTAAAATATTATTATATTAATTTTATATAAATAAAAATAAAAAAATAATCATCTTATTAGAATGAAATAGGCCCAGTTTCAATAAAATTAACTCACAAAGATGTCTTCATGGCGTGAGAAGACTGTTAAAAAATGCAACCAATTACTATTATTATTTTTAAAAAAGTGGTGGAGGCAAAGTTTTTTTCATAGCATGCCCAGTTATGAAATCACTATTGCTTTCGCAATGTTAATAATGGAAAGCAATGGAAAGTAACTTATGAAAACAAATTTATAAGATGCAACTTTGTATTATAAAAATAATAAGAAAAATAAAAAAAATTTCTTCAATAAATATATCTCATTTCTGAATTATCAAAGGAGAGGGTGTAGATGGGTGATTTGAGGAAATGTGTATATATTATAACTTATAGCTGTCTAATTGAATTATTAAAGACAATATTGTTAAACTAATTGGAAGAAAAAAAATTAAGCACAGTTTTTTTACTATTTAATTAATGCTAATTTAAAGGTTCTAAAAAAATTTACGTAAACAGCCAAAAAAAAATTTATGGCATTTTATATAAAATACTTTTTAGTTTATAGTAGTTTATAGAAGTACATATAAAATACTGATAATAATAATTAATAATAAAATTTAAAATATTTATTCAGATTAATAATAATACTACTAAAAGCAAAAGACAATATCCCCTAAACTTATATCACATTGTTTAATCAAACAAAATTTTCAGCTCGCTATGATTTCATTATCACAAGATATAAAAGTTTAAATTAATCGGACTCTTATATTCAACTTTTTATAAAACTTGGGGGGAAGGAGGTGGAGAATTTAAAAAAATTAAAAAAAGGCCCGAATAATGTTGAACTTTTACCATTTGGCAGGCCCACACCAATTAGAATCCGAGTTATAAGGTAGCGAGCAAAGAAATAACAAGGGACCGAAATGGCAAGGGACCGAATTGTCTCGGGACCGAAATGTCTTGGGACCGAATTGTCTTGGGACCAAAATGTCTCGGGACCGAAATGGCCAGGGACTGAAATGTCTCGGGACCGAAACGGCGGGACCGAAATGGCGGGACCGAAGTGGCGGGACCGAAATGTCGTGTACCCTGAAAATGTATGCGTAAGCAACCAAGGTCCTACACCGAAGTCATCGACTTTTCCTTGACATTAAAATAATTGTTTTTAGGTGCTTATAAGCGGTTTCATTAAATACATGGCAACTAAAAGCGGATGGAATAAAAACACACTCACACACCGAATAAAAGCTAAAAGGGAGTCACAGTAGTGGAAAAGTCATTTGGCGGTATCCCCTGGTTGCAAAAACCTGAAAATGCGCGAGTAAGTATAAAAAGATAATCGAGTTTAAGTATAAAAAAACAGAACTTTTTGGCAATTAGCAGCAAAATAGCCAAACAAATAAGAATTAAAGATAACCCACGTGTCAAAAGCAGAAACTAAATGGATGGTAAATGGGATCATGCTTTTACTGATTTTTTACATCATTTTGTGATCAGATCTATAATTTTCTCATTATTAGAAGACCCTGCCCCCTGATGGAATACGATAACCGTAGCCCCCTGAAAGGTTAAAAGTGGGTGGGAAGAGCTTAGGAAGTACATAATATGAATAAGTGGTCACAGGACTTTTCAATGATATATCACATGAGGGGTGTCGACTAAATTTAGACAAAATTACAAAAGTTATAAGAATTTAAAAAAGTGGACCACCGTAATGGCAAAGGGAAGAGAGAGGCATGAAAAGTGTATAATATAAAATAGTGGTCAGAGAGTTTTCCAATGATGAGTGGGCCAAATTTAGAAAATAGGCCACAAATTCAACTATTAACATAGACCCTTCCCCTCTTTTTGAAATTTTCATACATTATAAATAATATTTATCAGAGGGTAACGTAAAAAAACTATCGAAAATGATAAAACGCTATGATTGCAAAAAAGTTCGAAATCTCCTCCAGGGGGATTCGAGAGCGGAACGAATATATTTTTAATATGAAAAAGTGATCCGGGGGCTTTCTGAGGATATGTCACA
Source organism: Maratus speculifer (assembly GCA_964019185.1). NCBI lineage: Eukaryota > Metazoa > Arthropoda > Arachnida > Araneae > Salticidae > Maratus > Maratus speculifer. Next base: position 77,013,125 of record OZ025297.1, on the reverse strand, counting down.
TAACAAGTCCAAAAAAATGTGAAAATTTTCCATTTCGGGAATGAAAATTTAAAAATCGCTAAGACATGTGTTTAATTATTTTTAATATATTTATTTTATGCTGTTTTACGCTACTAATTAAAACAACTGCCGAGAAGTGCCAAATGTTCTAAATTTTTCGATCCCTTTTAAACCCCTTAGGGGATGGAGATTTCTAAAATCATTAAAATAAGTGTTTAATTATTTCTGTAATTAATTCTGTAATTTCACGCTTCTACTTTAAACAGCTGCAAGACATTCCAAAATTTTCAGCACCCCGTTTTCCTCCCTTAAGGAGGGGAGGGGTGGATTTCAAAAATCCCGTCTTAGTCCACGTTTACGTCAAAAGAAGTATTTTCTGTTAAATTTTCATGATTCTAGATTCAGTAGACCGGGCTCTGCGTTGATTATCAATCAGTCAGGACAAAGTGTTTTATATATGTATTGATTTTAAGTTATAACATGCCTTAGACAAGTACGATTGTTTTTATAAATTTCTTATGCATTGTGCTGTGTAAAACTAATCAGCCGAGAAGGCAGTTATTTTTTACTACTATTATCGCTGAATCGTGTTACTCAGGTTGATGAACTTCAATGACTTATATTTTCTTTATTATATATCATAAGCTAACTTTTCTTAGCACATAATTTCCATAACTAGCAGATCAAATTTTGAGACGCTTAAGCTTTAAAACACGACATTCCTTACTTCTGAGTGTGTTTACGTTTGTATATAATTAATCGCACATATTTTATCAGTAAAAAAAGCTGAAAGTGCATGAATTATTCAAACTATTATCATTCTTAAGACGACAAATTCCTAGAATGTACGTTTCTGAAATGAAATACTCCTAAACACAATTTTCCTTCCACGACAGAACCCTATCCTTTGCACACAGGATTATAAAAATCAAAAATTACCATATCCTGTCGAAGATATGACATTTTTATCATAAAAGCGCCTTATTTTCCTTGACAAATCAAAAGATCCTCTTTCTGATTTATTACATTGTGAATCGGATTACAATGCCCATGTGACTGATGATCGGGCTCGGTGGTTATGTCAGGTTACGGTTACAGCAATAGGTTTCTGAGAATCATTTTTGTAAAATTAATAAAGCGTAGAGGTATGATATAGGATACAGAGAAGCATTTTTACTTGTTCTATAAGGACATTGCTTTTGCATATTTAAATGAGACATATAAATTGTTAATTTTGAAATTGAAAATATATGAAGCACGTTAGTGATGTTATTTCTTTATTAAAATTAATAAAGTATAGACACTTTAGATGTATATTAAAAAATAGAGAAAGAAATTTAATTTTTTTTCCACTTTGTTGGAAAATAAAGACAATTATATTTTTACATCATTTGTAACTATCTTTATCTCTTAATTCCAATCCTATTTTTCTTTGTTTTAATGTTTTAATTAAATTAAATGAATGCGTAACGTACATGTGTACTGTAGAATAAAGAAAAATTTTTCTATATTGCATTCATTTACAATACACTGTAAAAAAAAAAAAAAAAAAAAAAAAAAAAAAAAAAAAAAAAAAGTTAAAGATACGGCCAATGTTGCCAGCAATTTTTACCGTAAAAATTGCAATAAAGTTTGATGTAATTAAAAAAATTATATCTAATTTTACTGCAATTTTTACGTGCTGCCAGCAATTTTTGCTGTAAATTTAACGATTTTTTTTTTTTTTTTTTTTTTTTTTTTTTTTTTTTTTTTTTTACAGCGTATTTTGCAAAGGAGTTTCATTATAAAATGACTTATTAGGGACATTTCGGTATTTCACTTATGTTGCTCTAATTTAATTGATATACAGTATAGAGATTTATTAAGAAAAACTTGCTGTAGAATACGATATAACTCGTACTTAATATTTTATTACCAGGGACTCATGAAAGATTTTGGATTCAAAATACGGTATCCGAAGTATCGTCTATTAGAGATCGTTACTGAAAGTATGTTTTCTATTGTGGTATGCTTTTTTATAACTTGTTTAAATTTTGACATACCATATGCTGTGTATAAATTCAATAGATTATAAATCATATACAGAGTAACACAAAAGAATTTATGATTATTAACGATTAGGATTATCGATAAAAAACATAAATTGCTTAAAGTTTTTTTTTTATTTTTTTTTATTGAGTTATGCATTTTAAAACTCAGCCATATTTAGAAAAAAGATATCTGTAAAATAAAAAAAAATAATAATATGCTACGCTACCCAAATAACAAGATAAAGAGGCACTTATGAATGATAATTTCTGAATGTCGTTCTTCATCGATATTTTAGCGTATTTTTACTTGAAATAAATTCAAGTTTAACATCTTCTCTCACCGTATTGCATATCTACAATATACCCAAAAGTCAATCATACTTTTCCTATGGGCGTTAAATAAGAAATTTATTTATTGCTGCTATATCCTAACACGGGGGTTAATACAAATGTCAAAATTTTATTCTTAATTAGAATAATTCCACATTGTTATTATGTAGATATTGAAAGAAGTACTACCTATTACATTCTCCCCTAAGTTGAAATTCCTGAAACATTTTTGCAGATCTGTGTCGATAATGACTGCTAGAACCCAAAACCACCCTCAATTTAAATCTTTATCTTTCTATCTATATTTGTTAGTTTAATTTAATAAATGTTGTTCCAAATTTAATACATATATATACGTATATATGTATTATATATACATTTATCTACTTCTGCTATATATTAAAAATCTATATAATACATACCAATAGTAGGAAAATAATTCATAATGAACATTTGCTTTCAAAATAAAAGGATACCAAAATAAAAACTATCAAAATGGACTTGCATTCATAATTACTTGCACAACGCAACATAATAATTTGAACGCTAATGTAAAACCATTAATTGTAAAACAATATTTAAACTATTGAATTTAACACAAAATTACCACACTGAAACATGAAAAAAAAAATTAAAATGAATACAATCGAATTTTGTAGAACTAAAGCAGAATCCACAGGCCCGACCTGAGATATTTTTCTTTGGTTCAACAAATTTCAATTTTCAACAAAAGAAAAATGAAAAAAAGCAGTCAGATGAAATTGTTAAACTAAATTTATCGCTCATCTTGATTTTGTTGTTGTTTAAATTAGTACTTAGCTTTGATATCCACCAACCGGTAGGCCGAACCAGCAGATATTTCTGATCTAATGAACTTAGTGAATTTCGTTAAATTAAAAATCTTGGAGAAATTCAAAAGTATTTTTTAACAGAGTTAAATGCGTATACTTTACAATCTTGCATGAGAAAGTTTAAGAATATTTATGATAAATATGCAATTTTCTGTTTATTCCACACATAAAAGTACGTTTTAGTCAATATTTGTTTTATGTTCTAATTTTTTCAAATGCTTAAATTGGTGCATCCAAACATCTGACTAAATGTTTTTTAAATCTTAGTTGCTGAGTAATAAAAAAAAATCTTTTTTAAACGGCGAAGTTTTGATAAGGAATTTTGAAATTGTTAAAAAGTATTTAATAATCTATTTTTATTTAATTATTTATTTTTACTTTTTAGTTATTTTTACTTTTATGCTTATTAAAGATAACGGTTACTTGTCTCTATTATTAAGCGTATCTGAAAATACTATGATCAGAATAATGTTAAATAACGGTTAGGTAATTGTTTTTTTTCTTTTTTTTATGTTGGATAACTGGACAGCTTGCTTTCCAAATCATCAAAGGTCTTATCTAATGTTTATGCGCTGTAAAAAAAAAATATATATATATATATGGTTACTAAAATTTTTAAAGAAAACTGGGATGCTTAGAACTTTTTGTGTAATGGCAACAACAAAAACTTATGTAACAAATATACGTTTGCTCAGTAAAACAAAAAAAAAAAAAAAAAATCTATAAAGTTTCTAAGAAATTTTTATGAAATTGTGATGACAAGAACTTTTTATACAACTGTGAACCGGATTAAAGATAAAACTTTAATAAGATTACTGTAATTTTAGTAGATTCTTTTGCAAAACTACAGATTTCTGTATACAAAAACTAGTTTTGTAGATTTACATCTTTTTTTTATACTGTGTACCAATAAAGTTTTAATAAACATACAGATTTGTGTAACTTTATATCTGAAAGAATCCAATCATTTTTTTTTAAATTGTGCGATGAATTAAATACGTGATTCGTTGTTTTAATAACAGCCAAACACTGTTAATAAAAAAAAGACGATTTTATAGAGATTGTTCTGTCAATCGCTACGCCAGTACAATTCACTGTTTTTTAAAGGGTAAATTCCAGAAAATTTTCCGGGTGTTTTTGAAAAATTTCCGAAATTTACGGACATTTTTCCGTTAAAAAATAGTGAATTGTACTGGCGTTCCCATTGCCCGATTGTAGCTTAAAATCATGAAGATTTTTTTCTAATTTATCAGATTTCAAAAATGAAAAATTTAAGAAATTTATTTAATGCATAAAACAGAAAAAAGTAAAAAAAAGCACAAATAAGCTCTATTTGTATGTTAGTAAAAGATATTCTATACATGTGTTTCACATAAGAGAACACAAAATATAAATTCTTAAATAGTCTGCTTCCCATTTCAAATTCTAATCTTACATTTTAAGTATGGTTAAAAAAATAGTTCAAATTTCTGGAATTTATCTAACATTTAGGAATGTTAAAAAATATCTTAAGATTAAACAAATTTAACAATTTTAAAGATTTGATAAGGCATTGAAAGGTTTGAATGAAGGAAATATTCTTAAAACACTGTGTACAGTAAAATATAGCAAATACGTATCCTTTTATCCGTAGTACAGAAAAGAATATATATTATTTATGAAATCGTTTTTTATTCATCCCATATTTAGATTTAAATGCAATATATGAGCGTAACTATGAAATTTTTAAATTTTACTGGATTGAAAATTTCTTTTGAAATTGAGAAATTGAAAATTTCTTTTATATGCATTCCATAAATCATCTTCGACAAGATCTCAATATAGTATTTCTAGGTACATAAATTCTTTTGAGAAATAAGTTGAAAATTTCTCTTATTTTAACACTTTCCAGCGTATTTTAAAAGTTTTAATGAATTTTGTTTGTTTGCCAGCTATATGTTTATGCTCTAACTCATATAAATATAAACATAATACTATGAAACTGGTATTAAATTTGAGCAAGGAATATTACTTATACTACGGTATATTCGTTATTGAAAATGAAAAGTGTGGCATTTATGGTTCATTTACAAGGCACTCAAAATAATTACATTGTTATTTACCGCAACCATAGGTGTGTGGAATTTAGTAAGCTAAATGTTGATAAAGTGGCTCAATATCTGAAATTCGATCTGTGGCCTGAACAATACAGGCCACACATTCAAATTTGGAAATCCTATGGGCATCAATCTTCACTGATCGAGCTAGGCATTGCAGTGATGTATATAGGTATATATAGTATCTAATAAATCTCAAAAGTAATGTAATTTTCACTAGTGAAGTGTAATTTTTACATTTAAAAACTATCTAAATTTGGCCTCTGGTTTCAAGCTTAGTTGAGTGAAAATGTAGAATCTCAAAATGATTTCTTTTTTATGCAGCTACAGGAAAATGTTGTAGTTTCATTAATTTAAATTATTTAATTATTTTTAAATGATGTGATGTTACTTTTAAGGCCTTTTTACCTTCTTAAACACAACCTATTCAAATTATATTTTCTTCAACTGTAATTAGAAAATGGTATCAAAAATCAACAAAAATATAGATCCAATGATTTCACATTTATCAGAAGTATTAAAAATAATTCGACATCCTCTATTTTAAATATTTTTTTAAAAAAGATACTGTTTCCTCATCTGCAAATAAACAGCTTCCATTAAACAAAAATAATTGCTAAAATTAGTTTAGTAGTAAACAATCAAGAAAAGAAAACGAAACAAAGGAAAAAAAAGATTTTATTTCAAATGTATGAAAACGGTTTTTAAACAGCAATGAAAACAGAGTTTAAAAATTCATCTTATGCTGGGATGAAAAGTTTCATATACTAAGTTTTATTTCTAAATTTCTAGTATATAAAGGGGAATTTTAAAAATAAATAAAGATTAAATATTTTAGAATGCCAAAAATATAGGATAAAACTAGTTTCGTTGCAAATTGTAAATTTTTTTTCTTTTTTTTTTTTTTTTTTTTTTTTGGCAATTTAAGTTTTAAAATTCAGACCCTCGTATAAATTATTACTTATATTAATAACATATAAAAATCCTCCCTTGAAATATACAACATTGTTTGTTTGACTATTAAATTATAATAAACTTGAACAGAAAGAAATGTGAAAATCAAAACAAGCTTCACTGTAAAAAAAAATTCAAGAGGTTACTAAAAATTTCTTAGTAAATTTGTATTCCACAGAATTTTTTAGTAACCATTACAAAGTTTTATTTTGCAAGTGAAACAAGCATTTCTTTTGTAAACTCAACAAAAGAATTTTTTGTATAACTAACTTAAAAATTTTTAGTATGAGTCACCAAGCAAATTTTAGTAATAGCTCCAAAATTATTTTTAATAACCATTACGTGCGCCCGAAGGGCAGGAGCTTTCTTCGAGCTGCAACAAGACTTCTGAAGCGGAAAATTTTCGGCAAAAATGCAATAGATGGCAGCACCAAACCTGCTCCGACAGGATTTTCATAATCCCTTTATTAACGAGACACTACATACATTCGGGACGTATTTGGCGGTGGCAAGTTTCGAACCCGGGACCTTTTAGCCTGGAGTCCGTTACTATAACCACTATGCTATCAAGGCCACACCAACTGCGTTTTAGTAAGAGCTATTAAAAATATAAAACTGTTAACTCTAATCGTTGCTAACTTTTTTCTAGTAATTGTTACAGATTTTCTAGTAACCGACTAAGATTACTAAAAATTTTTTAGTAATTACAAGGATCACTAAAGTTTTTTTAGTAGATCGACCCTTTTTTTTTACAGTGTATTCGGGGAAAAAAATAATAAATGCATTATGTAAAATATTTTTAGGAATAAATCACTCCTTGATGTGGAAAATTTCAAAACGAAAGGGATAGATATTGTGAGCTATCATTTTATTAATTCACTTCATCCGCTGTTCAATTCACAAGTTCTCTAATTACTTAAGATTCTATGCATTACATCTCCGTGAATGTATAAGGTTCCGTAATTCGTTTGGTTGCAGTAAAACTTGTGTATGCGTGGTGTAATTTGCCAAGTAATAAGAACGCCTTAATTGAACAGCGGTGATTTCATTTAGGCTACAGTTTTGCTTCATTTGCGTTTAATTAAAGAAGTCTATATTAAGTAACTTTCAAGTTGTTCGTTTAATACGTTTTCTAGAGAAGGCAACAATTATAGGAATTTCTCGTAACCGTTAGTATTACTTTCTTATCAAATTAGAAGCATGTTCCAAAATACTGATCAGCTTACATTAGTGACAAAATTACACTGCTATAAATAAAAATTACCGTTGTTATTAAGAAAGCAAGTTTAAAAAAAATATTTTTTCCCAAGCTCCACATTAAACTTTTTGACACATTTTCGAACTCATTTTTAAATATAAAAGCATAATATTTGCTGGTATGAGTATTGAAATGGTTTTAAATGGAATAGTTTTTCTTTTTTAGATTTTTTATAAATGAATTACACCTTGAGTTATAAGTGACTATAGTCTCAGGATGACAGTTTTTTTTCTTTTCTTTTCTTTTCTTTTCTTTTCTTTTCTTTCTTCCTTTCCCCTTTTTTTTCTTTTGATAAGTAAAGTTTTGAAACTCATATCCTCATATAGATTATTACTTATATTAATGACGCATAAAAATCCTCTCTTGAAATATACAGCATTATTTGTTTGAATATTAAATTATAATAATCTTGAACAGAAAGAAATGTGAAGATTAAAATAAACTGCTCGGGAAAAAAAACTAATAAATGCACTATGTAATTTTTTTTTATCAATAAAACACTCCTTGACGTGAAAAATTTCAAAGCGAAAGGAATAGATATTGGAATAGATTATAGTTTCAGGATAGTAGTAGTCTTTTCTTTTCTTTTATTTTATTTCCTTTTTTTTTCTTTTTTTTTAAGTTAAGTTTTGAAACTGACGTCTTCGTGTAGATTATTACTTATATTAATGACACATAAAAGTCCAACCTTGAAATATAAAACATTGTTTTTTTTAATATTAAATTTTTAATAATCTTGAACAGAAAGAAATGTGAAAATTAAAATAAACTGTTCCGGGAAAAAACTAATAAATGCATTATGCAATTTTTTTTATCAATATATCATTCTTTGATGAGAAAAGAATAGATGTTGTGAGCTATCATTTTATTAATTCAATCCATCCGCTGTTCAATTCACAGATTTTCTAATTACTTAAAATTCTATCCATTACATCTCCCTGAATGTATAAAGTTCCGTAATTCGTTTGGTTGCAGTAAACTTGTGTCTGCGTGGTGTAATTTGTCAAGTAATAAGAACAAGAACGCCTTAATTGAGCAGCGGTGATTTCATCTAGACTACAGTTTTGCTTCATTTACGTTTAATTAAAGAAGTCTGTATTAAGTAACTTTCATGTTGTTGAATACGTATTCCGGAGAAGGCTACAATTAGGCATTTCTCGTTACCGTTAGTGTTTCTTTCCAATAAAATTAGAGGCATGTTCCAAAATACTGATCGGCTTATATTAGTGATGAAATTACGGAAAAGTCGGAGCGCTATAATTACAAATTACAGCTGTAAGTATTAAAGAGGGTGTAAAAAATTCTTTTCCACGCTCCACATGAAACTTTCTGACCTATTTTATGGCTCACTTTTAAACATAAAAGCATAATACTTTTAAGTAATAAGTACTGAACTAATTTTATATCAAACTGATTTACATCAAACAGATATTTTATTTTACGGCAAACTGATTTCATCTCTTTTTTACATTTTCTATAAATGTATTACATCTTGATTTATTGATTTATAAAAGATTATCGTCTCAGAACGGTAGCTTTTTTATCTTTGCTGTTTTTTATTATTTTATTTTATTTTACTTTATTTATTTATTTATAATTGTTTGTGTTTTCGAATCTATAAATTTGGTTGTAAACTTTAGTTAAAACAATTTTTTCTGGAAAATCTTCTGGGTTTGCCGAAAAACGAAAAAAAAAAAAAACAGTTCGATTTCAAAGTTTTTTAATAAGATCACTTTAACAGGTAATATTGTGATGTGGTACCTAATAGCCACTTTTCTGCCTGTATATGAGAAAATTTTAGCATATCATAGGAGAGTCTTAAAAATAAGTCTAGCCATAGTACATCTAGTTCTAAAATATATAAAAATAAAATAAAAAATAAAAATAAAATAAAGAAGAGAAAGATTGAAAATTTTTGATTAGATAATACAAGTGTAAGATAAGTTTTAGCAAAATATACATAATCATAATATGAAATATAAATAACGCAGCATTATAATAATGAATTTAAAGTAGAATAAAAGGTTTACACAGCTCTTAACCCATCATAATCGGAAAAGTGGTAAAGGGCTAGATATTTAAAAGGCTGTTTTCATTGCCATACATTTAAAATATAAAGATAATAATTAGTTGAGCTAACTTTAGTTTAATATAATATAAATATAGAGCTTATGTAGAAAAAAAGAAAAGACAAGAAAATAAATTATTATCAAAAATTGATCTGCCAATTTGATACATTTGCTAACAAAAACGAATTAAAAATGTGTGAGAAAGAAGGCAGTTTGAATTTGGGAACAGCTTTAATTTGGGATTTCTTTTTTTTCTGTTACTTTTTTTTTTCATCTTTCTATTCCTTATAGTCTGTAGATTATCCGTGTACAACGATTTGATTGAATTCGAAGTAATTTCGTAGTTTAATACTTTAACTCAATGCGTCCGTTGATTTACACTGTTTTGGAGCATTATAAAAGCATATTACGTAAAATGACCTTCTTCAAACTAGCCGGAATCCGAACGCAAACACTGTCAAATTAATCTTGCATTTTTAAAAATTAATTAAAAGAGATAATAATTTACTAGTGCTTGAACCATTTACAGCCATTTCTGTTTAAAAAAAAAAAAAATTATACAAGCACGCCAAATCGCAAAACAAGAGGTTATAAATATTTTTTTTTTTTCAAATTGGTGACACTTATTATTTCATTCAGCTATTTTACTTTTTAGGTTTTTTAAACTTTTTTATCTCTAAGATCTTGTGGCTCTATAGAATATTATCTACTTTCATAATCCTTAACGAAAATTGATCGCAAACGACTTTGGCGATGCATCGAAACCCGTCCAATTAAAAGTGCAAAATCCAAGATAAGACATCCAGCCAAGCAATTTAAGCTACATTATCCATTTTTTATTAAAATTATTCTGAAATGTCCTTCAAATGATAAAATATAACACGCAAAACGCCTGGAGTTCACTGTAAAAAAGATTCTTTAAAGGTACTAAACTTTTTCTAGAAAACTGGGATTCCTTGAACTTTCTATGTAATGGTAACAGCGAAATATCATGTAACAGAATCGGTTACGTGAGTTTTGTCATTACATAAAAAGTGCAAGAAATTCAAGTTTCCTAGAAAAGTTAAAAACCTTTACGGAAGTTTTTTACAGTTTTTAAATCTTTCTTCCTATTCCAGAAAAAAATGCTAAAAAACACACTTTTGACGGCTATCTTATAGGCAACATACCTTAAGAGAACTTCCAGATCTCGGCTTTACTCAGGCAAGTGGTTAGCATTTTGCCCACGAAATGAATAATTTACGCAGAAGTTCATAGGTTCGAAACTAGCGCTATCTGAATAGAGTGACTGTGTTAGATTTTTAGGTTATTTCTTGTATGAGAACAATAACTTAAGGTCTACGCACATAACACTAACTTCTTGCGCTATCTTTGATCATTCGTGTCGGCGCTTTTGTTCTTTCAGTGCACTGAATCCGAACTTCAAGAGAGAAATTCAACGCGAAGTCAGTTGACAGCTTTACGACTGTAGATGTGGGGAGATAAAAGTTCCCCTTCCTTTGTAAATTTGGGAGGGTCAGCCCTCAAAACTCATTTAAAGAGATTTTACCCTTGTTTCGTTTGGTCAACAACGATTGATTGATTGCTCCTTTAGTGTAATAAAAACTAGTGCTGTTCGCTCCGAGCCTTAGTTCACATTTCCCTGGTCCTCCCAGAAGACCCCCTCCCCAATATAGCAATTAGCGATCTGAGCAAGCCTTTTCGACGTTTAACATCTCCTATTATACCTTTTTTTCCGTTGCCATATTTCTTCTGTCTCTGTTGCATGCAACTGCTTTTCATTTGGCATTATACGATAGCGATTATTTTGCGCAGACTCTACAAATCGGGAATGAAATTGCTAAAGTAATGTAGGGCGGATAGATTTAAACCAGACTTCAAACAGGGCAATTATATAAAATGAATATAGGAAAATTCATTGAAACGCACGGTTATTTTTAAATTAATAATGAATATTTTGTTAAAAATAAAATTCATTTTTAAACAATATTTAATATCAAATATATTACCTTGAATCATATAATAATAATGTTTTGGTTGTGAATCGAATAACAATTAGTAAATAAATTTCAATTTAAATCGAAATGTTTAACAATAAAATTTTGTACATTAACTACATATATTAATATAGTAAATTTTCGTACAAATTTAATCCATCTAATAAAGAATCTCTTTTTCCGTTGATATTTAAAGGTATTTAAAGTAATACAACATTATATATTTAAATAATTCTCAAAATGAAAAAAATCAATGTTGCATAAAATTTAAATTTAAATTTAGATTTCATGAAAAAATTAATTAATTTATCTCTCTTAAAATTGACTGTCTTCGTTTTGTATATATTCATTTATTTATACATAATCAAATCAGCAGATTGCATCCAAGATTCATTTAAAAAATATCTAAATATTTGAAAATAATTGATTTCATATTTTTAAAAATGTACAAAAAGTAATAAAATTAAAAGAATTGAAAAAAAAAATAAAAAAGTCATTTGAGATTTACCTATTATTAATCTTTTTTACATCTGCATATGTCAGTTTAGTGTGCAATTATAAACGCTTTTTTGCAATATATATCTGAAAATGCTCAAAAAAGTTTAATATCATATAGTTCATGATTAAATTAAGCAGAAAAAGGGAAAATCTACATTAATTTTAGTGCTAACATGCGACTTACAAAAATAAAATTTATTCAGAATCAGTAAATCCTGTTCATTCTAAACACAGATAACATGCATCAACAAAAAACAAATTACCGGGAAATATTTAGCAATATTCCTTTAACAATGTTTAAAATGACTGGTGTGGAATAATTCGAAATTCAGAGACCTCATTCCATTAATTCGATTATCCCATTAATTCGCAATTCACTTAAAATCATCTCTATATTCAGAAGATTCATCCATGCTTCATGTAAGCAGATGCAAGGAAGCGGATCATGTAACATACACACATATAGGGAAGCAGGATATTAGACTAAGTATGCTGTATTGCAAAATGAAAATGTTTTTCGCTTATCTCTTTCAGCGAAAGCGTTTATGTATGATTTCTTATAATTTTGTTAAATTTAAATCCAACAAGATTGATATGAAAATTATATTTTACTTCATTGCGAGTATAAAACGCTTTTGCAATATTTAAATTTCTTCACAAATATAGGTCTGTTTTACGAGAAACTTGAGTTGGTTTGTGTAAAATGAACATTATTATAAGGTATCCTGGGGTAATAACGCCACGTTAAGGTTCTACCAATTTTCACGGCTCAGTTTTAGATTGTATTTTTCAAATAAATATAGGATTTGATACAGCAACTCATTGACTACCTATATAAAAAAAATAATTTAACAGACATGTATTCATAAAATGTAATGGCGGGATATCTTGACCAATGCTATTTGGCGTTATTACCCACCTGTATGGGTAATAACGCCATGCAAACAAAACTATGAAATACGATGGAATAATTGCATGTAGATTGCCCAATTTTAAAAATACAAACTCTACAAACTTAGAAATTGACAAATTGCATTCTAAGCTATTGAAAATGTTCAATTTTTTGTGAAAGTGTAAGAAAAATAAAGGTGTGGTGTGTGTGGGGGTGGGGGGAGGCAAACGAATATCAGACCGTGAGCTTCTTTCTGCTTAAAAAGGACCGCTTAAATAGAATTATTAGAAACATTGCACAGTTTTAACTGTGTTTATTTGAATCAGTATTTAGGATGTAGCTCGGCCACTGTAGGGAATCAACTGAGGCATTAATGCCAAGGATTGGCGTTATTACCCCGGTATAGTTATTGCACAATACATTTTAAATTACAAATTATCTCGAGAAGACATCCAAAATCTTCAACAACATTTTGAAATGCACTACAAATTTATGTAATCAACAAAGTATTTCCGGATTTAAAAAAAAATAGTCTTCACATCACAAAACGTATCTCGCAAATTTTAGATCAAGCATTAATTTCAGTAGCTTATAAAAACAATAAGACCTACAAATGGAACAAATTAACTTGAAGCTGTTTTTGCGATTTATATGACTCAAAATCCTTCTGCGCAGAGCTCATGGGTGTCATTTACCAGATTATTTCATAATTATGCATAATATTAGCACTTGGCGTTATTACCCCGCTTGGCGTTATTACACCAGAGTACACCAGAATACATAAGTACATATGTATTAAAATACATATTAATTTCTAATGGAATAACTATCAAAACATTATACTAATAACTCAGCTGATATGCATAAGTGAAATTAAGAAGCATAAGAGAAATCTTAGGCAATACTCCTTTAGCAATGCTGAAAATAATTGATACGGAATAACTCTGAATCTAGATATCTTAACCCACTAATTCGGTTAAACTGTAATTCATTTCACCTCGTCTCTGTACAGAGAAAATTCATCATGCTTCACATCAGTAAATGCAAGAGAGTGAATCATGTAAGATACATATATTACATTGAAGCATGTAATAGGAGAATACCAGACCAAAAATGCCGCGTTAGAAACAGGGGAATCCATTAATTAAAGAGAAAGTGTTTGAATATGTCTAGTGTTATTTAACCCTTGGGCAGGCGTTATATGAGCACGCCAATCAGAGCAATCACCACCCTTCATCTACTTTCCATACCTGCCGTGTTCAATGGGCTTAACCATTCCGTTCAGCCTAACTTCTGCTTCCTCTTTAAACCTGTTCATAGGAACGCTTCATGTTGGCGAACTCAGTACGCTGCCCTTCCAAGTATGTCAAGAAAAGTTTCTGTAGCTTCTGAAAATTAGTTTCGTAATTTCATCATTTTTAGCATCAAAGTTAGTCTCATATTCCGTTTTCTATTTTTCCCTTTTCATCAAAAGAAAAAAAATCTATTAAAATTTGCATTTATTTCAACACTATTTTGCACAAAAATATTTTTCAGTTATTTTCTAATTAGTCTATGAAATATAATTTCATTTTTTATTTATTTATTTTTTTTTTTTATTTTTTTTTTTTACAAAATAAAAAGTATATTAAACTATATTAATGCATTATAAAATATATTAATATCCTAACAAATTTATATAGCAAAGTATTATCGCAAATATTTTCAACATTTAATATTATATTTATTTTCAAGCTTTACTTATAGCTGCTAGAAGAGAAAAGGTTTCAGGATGGCTGCTGATATTTAATAGCATAATTTCAATACTTTCAAAATTATTAAGCTATAATGAAATTTATGAAAAGCAATCAACATGAATAATTGATGTTCATTTTTTTATTGTGTATATTTATCAGTTACCATGGCGCATCAAAAACAATTTTGAGTATATGTAATAAGTAAACAAAATTTCTTGATGAACTATTTCAGAAAATGCAAATTGAAGGTAAACAATTAATAACTAGACAAATTTTTGTATAAAGACTAAATTTAAACAATTAAGGTTTAATTCAAAGAAACTTGAGTGATTTTAAAGCATCACTAAATTCATAAATGTACGCTGGCCATTATAAATATTACTCTCAATCAATATGTGAAAATATTTAAAACTGCTTAACATCGATATCAAACTATCTAGAAAATACAAAATAACTAAGCAAATTTCTGTTCAAAAAGTTAGGAAATCAAAACTTATTTATTTGAAAGTTAGTTTCCCGTAACTTTACTAACATTTATTAGCAAAATCAAATTGCTGAAAAATATTTAGCAATATTCCTCCGGCGAATGTTTAGAATAACTGATGCTGAATGAATTTAGAAACTCCAAGCGATTAATTCTAACTAAACTAAAATTCATTTCGCGCCATCGCTAATCCATACTTTACTATCGAAATTTATCATGAATCACGCAAGTAGATGCACGAAAGCGTATAAAATAACACACACATTGAGAGAAGAGTAAAATCGCATTACAAAATTAAGAAGCTTTACACACAGTCGTTAAAAGAGAAAAGGTTTCAGTATGGTTGCTGATATTTAACAGCTGTGTTAAGTATGTGCCTAAATTGATCATTTTCATATTTGGTTGCGTTATCATAATTATTGGAGCTAATTAAAAATAATCGCAATCGAACTCGGTTAATATGACAATCAAGGGATTTATAAAAGTGCTCGTATTAATCACTACTCGTAATATAAAAGAAGATTAAATATATATATATATTAAAAACACATATAATTAAACTAAAAACTATTATCAATTCCTTATTTTATAAATGCTGAAATCTATTTAACATAATAAAGCTCCATGTTAATTAAAATATGCTAAGCAATTTGAAAAAAAATTACCGACCGACGCGACCATAGTCGGTTTCTGATGAGTCTATGGAATGTAATTTCTTTCTTTTTTTTTTTTTTCTTTTTTTTTTTTTTTAAGGATATTTTTTTTTTACAAAATAAAAAGTATATTAAACTATATTAATGCATAATAAAATATATTAATATCCTAACAAATTTATATAGCAAAGTATTACCGCAAATATTTTCAACATTTAATATTATAATTATTTTCAAGCTTTACTTATAGTTGCTAGAAGAGAAAAGGTTTCAGGATGGTTGCTGATATTTAATAGCATAATTTCAATATTTTCAAAATCATTAAGCTATAATGAAATTTGTGAAAAACATTTAACATGAATAATTGATGTTCATTTTTTTAATTGTATATATTTATCAGTTAGCATGGTGCATCAAAAACAAATTTTGAGTATATATAATAAGTAGGGGGAACTGGGGTACATTGATACAGTTTTTTTCTAAGATTTTTTTTGGTGTGAAGAAAGTAGAAAATTCAAGTTTTTTTTCCATGAGGTGACAGTAAAACTTGTGTAGTATGTTATAAAAATGTACAATCATTGTTTTATATAGTATTTTTGCATGTAATTTAATAAAATACAAAAAAAGTCATTTGTATCAATGTGCCCCATCCCCGGGGCAGATTGATACGTTTGAGAAAAATGACGACAAAATAATACCAATGCATATTTTTCATAGAAAATGAGTTAGAAAAGCATTTTATATTTATTTATAAAAATTCAAATCACCCACAATTTATTTTTAAGCAATATTAAAGCAATCAAAATTAAGTATATTATGACCTGATGTTCTGGCTGTTTCTTGTCTGATTGTTGGCTGTGGTAACTTTGTCATATCTAGCACTTCAACCCCAGCATTATCTTCTTTCTTATGAAAGATGAAAAAACTACCAGTTTTTCGGTTTATAAATAGGTTCATAAACAGAAAATAAAGGATAATTATATTAAAAATTCTGTTTATAATATAAATATCAGTTTCTGTTCTGCAGTTTGTTTCTCTTACTTAACATTTCTCATGTCGAAAATACTTTTTTCTCTGGAGAATCGATATAAATTCGAGATTTGCCAGAATGCCGTCCTTTTCTTTTATTAATTCTACTAGCACTAGATGCTGGGTAAGTTCCTACGTCTTCTGTTTTCAAAAATACTATAAAATGTTCTAATATAAGGAAATTAGAGCTATTTCACTTCAATAAAAACTAATATTAGAAATTTTTCGCGAAAAAAAAAGTTGGATTAAGGAGTGTATGGTAAAAAAAATAATACAAGATAAGGAAAAAATGAACTATTAAAGGATTTAGGCTGTATCAATGTGCCCCGTTATAGACTGTATCAATGTGCCCCATAGAGCGATTTTGAATAAAATGAGTCTGAAATCCAACACTTCACAATATATCTAACAATAAATAATGAGGAACTGAAAAAGAGTAGCTGTATATGCCAGGGAGAATATTAATTTTGGTTGAAAATACTGGAACAGTTGTATAATAGCATTTCAATTGTACAACTCAAATTTACTTTTAAACAACAAAAACAATAAATCACCTGTCCCATTTTATCAAACTACTGAATCATTCCAAGATTTTATGTATGTAGTTCAATACACTAGCATCACCTTTTGGAGCTGTTGTGAAACTTCCTGTAATGACCCTGTGAGCCGTAGAGGGGGTGTATCAATGTGCCCCATGTATCAATGTACCCCAGTTCCCCCTAAAAAAATTTCTTGATGAAGGATTTCAGAAAATGCAAATTGAAGGTAAACAATTAAAAACTAGACAAATTTTTGTGTAAACACTAAATTTAAACAGTTAAGGTTGAATTCAAAAAAGTTGAGTGATTTTAAAGCATCACTAAATTCATAAACGTACGCTGGCCATTATAAATATTACTCTCAATCAATATGAGAAAATATTTAAAACAGCTTAACATCGATATCAAACTATCTAGAAAATACAAAATAACTAAGCAAATTTCTGTTCAAAAAGTTAGGAAATCAAAACTTCAAAACTTATTTATTTGAAAGTTAGTTTCCCGTAACTTTACTAACATTTATTAGCAAAATCAAATTGCTGAAAAATATTTAGCAATATTCCTCCGGCGAATGTTTAGAATAACTGATGCTGAATGAATTTAGAGACTCCAAGCGATTAATTCTAACTAAACTAAAATTCATTTCGCGCCATCGCTAATCCATACTTTACTATCGAAATTTATCATGAATCACGCAAGTAGATGCACGAAAGCGTATAAAATAACATACACATTGAGAGAAGAGTAAAAGAGTATTACAAAATTAAGAAGCTTTACACACAGTCGTTAAAAGAGATAAGGTTTCAGTATGGTTGCTGATATTTAACAACTGTGTTAAGTAAGTGCCTAAATTGATCATTTTCATATTTGGTTGCATTATCATAATTATTGGAGCTAATTAAAAATAATTGCAATCGAACTCGGTTTATATGACAATCAAGGGATTTATAAAAGTGCTCGTATTAATCACTACTCGTAATATAAAAGAAGATGAAAAAAAATATATTAAAAACACATATAATTAAGCTAAAAACTATTATCAATTCCTTATTTTTTAAATGCTAAAATCTATTTAACATCATAAAGCTTCATGCTAATTAAAACATGCTAAGCAATTAAAAAAAAATTACCGACCGACGCGATCATAGTTGGTTTCTGATGAGTGCTTAATAGGGTTCGACACTGAGATTCCAAATTCTCTTCACTAATGTAAAGTCTATGGGCATTTGGTGCATTCGTACATTAAAAATATATCCTCGGAAAATGATTATTTTTAACTTCTGCTTTTTGCAAACACTTCTTGAAAAATATATCTGTTCTTAGTTTTGGAGGGGTTTTTTTACATGCAAAGTATATACTTAAATTTACATGAAGTGATAAAATTTTATTCACAGTTCGTCAACTTTTAACACAAAAAAACATTAAATTAAGCAAAAGTTTTAGAAATATTTTGAGAACTAAGAATAACAATAAATATCTTTTAAGACGAGTACACAGAGAAAAAGAAGTTCAAAATATTAATTTCTTCAAGAGATATTTTAAATATACGAATGCATCAAGCGTCCATAAAATGAATATTACGTCAGGAAAATTCCGAAGCTGTGTGGCCAGTCCCTTTAAGAGCAAAGCTTGAGTTTCTCAGCTACTAATGTCTAGTAGGACGTGAAAGAAGTCACTAACGCAATCACAAGAGAGAAATCGAAAATGTAGATCGCGGATTCTATTGCTCAGAAAGGAATTAAATGACGTTAAAATGATTATGCAAAAAATTGTCTTTTAGGTGATTTCCGAAAACTTTCTGTTTTCATTCTGGCAATAAAAAACAATAAACATAGAATGTGAAACGGACATTAATGAACAATGCTATGCGACCTTTTACTCCAGTCAACGCAACGGGATAATTTTATTCATTCCACTCTACTTTTCAGCGAAATTCAAATTGAAGGGAACGATGTTTTGCTCGTATTACCTGTTTATCGTTTTGTAGCTCATAATAAGAGGAGAAATCTTAATCATACATTATAATACGACCAAATCTTATGTGTGTCTATGTGTCAATGTGTATGTATGTAAATTATATATAAAAAATTGCTCTAACGACTTGGACTAAATTTTTTATCCTATCATTTTAGGATACAAGACGACTACTGGACAAGGTCACATTTCAAAATTATTAAGCTATAATGAAATTTATGAAAAACAATTAACATGAATAATTGATGTTCATTTATTTAATCTCACATGTTTGAGAAAATTAAATTATTTTGGAGCTACTACGGACCAATGCATTTCAATAGGAATGAAGGTTGAAACTATTATTAAGCTGCTGTACAGTTGGTCTGTAAATTAAGTCGCAAAGATGGCAACATTTCGCCAATTCGGCGATATTTAGAAAAATATTGACGACATTGGCGCAATTTGTGCGGAAAAATCGACTTTCAAGATTATCAATTCCAAAACAATTTTTGGCACCGAATAAAAAAAGAAAGTCGCTAAATTTGGCTGTATTTGGCAAAATAATTGGCTTTCAGCATCTTGAGGAATTTCCTAGAAATTCCCATAAGGAGCCGAGATACATGAGTCGATCAATTAGAGTCTATTTGACTAAGTGGACAAAATTTTGCCGTACTAAATTTCTCCTACCCTCTTGGAGTAGGAGAAGGTCGTCGGATTAGGCTCCATGTTCGAGAAAAACCACCTATTAGGGGGATTTTGGGGTCATTACGGTATAGATGCAAATTCCCAAAATTTTTAAGGCTTTTAAATAGAAATAATCCAGTCGCCACTTTGTGAAAGAAACGCATAAAAGTAATGTATTTTACATGCGGAAAAATTAGATTGCAAAATAAACGCGAATTTTATCAAATGGATCGCAAAAAAGGGCAAACGTTGCCAAAAAATCACGAAAAAAGTACAATTTTTATGAAAAAGTCGCAAAAAACGTGAATTTCGCAAAAGGATTGCTGTGAAAACCTCAATTTTATCAAAAAATCGCTGAAAAACAAGATTTTTATTTAAAAAAACGCAGAAAAAACGCGATTTCTGCAAGAGAATCATAAAAAAGTATAGGATTTTCGTCAGAGGATTGCGGAGAAACGCGATTTTTTGTCAAATGATCGGGGTGGAAAAACGAGAAATTCACCAATGGATGACGACTTAGACGCCAAAAATCAGCCATCAAATGAGAAAATTTAGCCGCCACCTGGCGACTGACGACCGCGAATCTGCACCTATACATTACGGGTCAATATATGTCAATCGGAACGAAGGTTGAAGCAGTTATAAATTGTTGATTAGTTGGCAGTAAAAGAAGTGGCATAGATAGCACCATTTCCTCAAATTTAGAGATATTTTTTATTAATTCATAAAATCGTCTAATTTAATTTTAAATGACATGCATCATAATATAAATTAATAACTGTGTTTTGTGTTTATCATAACATAATAAAATAATCAGAGCATACAAAACTAGTCGTTGGGGGCCACCGTAATACTTACCCATCATGGATATGTATAATGAAAATAAAACATGTGAAACTATTTTTAAAATGCATTGCAATTCATAAACAAAAGTTAAATATTGTTAATAAACATAGTAATGCTATATTAAAGAACTGCTGATGTACCAATTTCGAGAAAATTATATAAAACGCCAAACTACTCATGTAGTACCGAACTGCGTAAAAGAAACATCCTTATAACTCCAAAAATAATAATTCTATTAACTAACAATTAACTGCGTCGGATTAAGCATCTCATTTCCAATTAAAATATACTTCTGAATTGAAATTTGAATGAAATACAGGGTCATGAAAAATCGAAGAATGTGAAAAACAAGATTACAAATATCTCGGCAACTAATAATCCGATCGACTTCGTTCTACATGCAAAATGCGTGTTATTTTATTGCCTTTTACTTCCATGCCTTAGAACAAAAAATTTCGAAAATTTTTATATACCTTTCATCAGAACAAATTTTTCGAGCGTCCAAAAAAAATAGTTCCGGATAATCGAGGTTGCTGATATTAAATAGGCTTCGTCCCATTCATACATACTAACTACATACAAAATTTCAAGTCTCTATCTCAATTTGTTCGGGAGATAGAGCGTTTACAGACAGACAGACAGACAGACGGACGGCAAATTTTTTTTTTCTAAAAATATGTTTTTCGGAATCTCCACTATCTAAAACGTGTAAATCCGTCAAAAAAAATTTTTCGATTTTCAAAACGATTGCAAGACTTACCCTATACTACGTATGATGGGTAAGTAATAAAAAAAAGTAAGAAAACTAACTAAAGGCTAAAAAATATCGATCTGCAAGCTAGTTTACAATAATTTTGGTAACATTCATATGTAAAAGAAAATTATTGCACATGTTTAGCAAAATTTCCCTGGAAGTTGTTAAATTAATTGATGTAGAATGAATCGAGAGACTTCATCTCATTAATTCAATTCAACAGAAATTCATTTTGCACCATTACAGATATTCATCAAAATTTATCATATTCCACGCAAGATGATGCATGAAAGAAAATTATGCAATACATATACAAAGAAAAGTGTTAGAAGCAGAATATTAAGTTTCAAAATTAAGGGGGTTCGGGACACAAAACTCTTTAAATTTGCTTTAAAAAATTAAAAATTTTATCGTTTTTTCTTCTTAAAATGACATTTAACTCGTGTTTCTACCTTATTTGGATCACAAAATATAATTTTTTTCGTTTCGGCTGGTTTTCAAATTCTAGCTTTCAAGCAATGGTTGTCATGTGAAAATGCGTGTTTCTTTATGATGGGTTTTTTCACCATGTTTCCTGTTTAAAGTTTTAAGTCAAGAACCGTTAGAGATAAATGGTTCGAACTTTAAACATATTTTCAATTGTTTTACTTTAATTTTGATTTAGCCAGTTTGAAAGAATAATTTACTTTTAAAAATAAGATTTTTTTTTTAAGTTACATCATTTTTTTCAATTTATTTTAATATTTTTAAGTTTTATATAAATAATTAGCTTTGAAAATGCTGAATGTAGATTAAAGTTTATATATTTTTGTTTATTTAAATGAAAAAAAAAAATTGCAATTATACAAATAATAGTTATAATGATTTTAAATCACCCCACTTTTTTAACAAATTTTAAAATTTTAATATTTTTAAAAAAATTATGACAAGTTTTATTACGGGATTTGGTTTACAAATAGATAGTTAACCATCACAAAAAAATTTTAAATTTTAGCTTAATAAATACAAATTATTTTAAAATGTGCCCTCGATCCCCTTAAAAAACATCACACCTAAGTTGTAAAAAGAAAAGGTTTTGAATAGCGTTGAATATATTTAATATCTGTGTTAAATATGTGTTATTTTTGTTGTTTATTTTTATGTTAAAATATGGTTAATTGAGGATTATAACACATTTGAAATTTTTTTTAACAAATTAATTCTGTTGGAGAAAATAGAACTTTTAGCAAAATGAACTTTTTTATAGATGTTTAAACTAATGAAAATAAAATTTTGTTTTAATAAATATTCCAAACAGATGTAATGCACACATAAAACGGATAGAGTAGGAGAAGAAAATCAGCCTAAACATAAAATTAAGAAGCAACCATGCACAAGGTGGGGCAAAAGTCCTTGACAAATTTTAAAACACAATGGAAAAAAATTAGTTGATGTACAAGAATACGCTTTGAATGGGTGTGCTTCTCGTTTCCATAAGCATAATTAAAAAAAAAAAAAAAAAAAAAAACAGAATTTTAAAAACTTTCCATAGATGGCGCTTATACCTAGTACTTCTAAAAACACAGAACACATGGACATGAAAAAAAATAGATATCATTCAAGCTTAAAATAAATGAAAACTTTTTATTATTTATCACATTTCAAGAAAAAGAAACAAAAGTTTTGCCATCCTGCAAAACAGGGCTGTCCAACGCGACGCCCGCGGGCGCCATGGCGCCCTTTACAGGTTTTCTTGGCGCCCTTTAAATATTTTCAGTTACTAGTATTTTTTTTTTAAATACAATTCTCTTGTAAAGAATATTTTATTTAAAATCCTTCATGAGATATGTTTTAAAAATCTCTACCATGTATTTCACGTATCAACAATTATAACGCAACGTATTAAAAAAAAGGCAACGACACATGATTAGTTTCTTTATTAAAAATGTGCTGTTGCATTTCTTTACTAATTTATAGTTATGCTTTATAATTTTTTTATGGAAATTATGACTGTAGGAATTAATAAGTGTCAGCAATAACTTTTTTATTACATTAAGAATAAAAATGTAGAAAAATATAAGCGATCCTTGTTCTTATTCGTGCATCTTATTCAGCATTTTTGTTATTGTTATTGACGTTATTTCACTGTCCATTTGGATGTTTTAAAAGACGGGATAGAGACTATTTTTCTCTCCTAAAGTTTTGAAAATTTAGGCTTTTTTTTTTAATCTTTAAAATTGTGCGAATGGATTTCCATAAATGAAAGCTCTTTCTTTGGAACCACCCATGACTTTATTTCTGTACTTTTTACAATGGCAAATTTACATTTCCAAAAAAATATAGTTATTGCAGAGTATTTGCGCCCCCCCCCCCCAAAAAAAACCTAACAATATCTCTGATTACCATTTTATTTTAATAATAGATGATATTTAATTTTTTGGTTCCTTCCAATTTAAAAATGCTTGATATAACAAACACCTTGCAGAAAAATGTATTATTCGAAATTTATTACAATTTACTGTTATTTTGACTTTTTTTAATATGGCGTATTAGATGTATAGGGGCATTATGTTTCATTTGCATATATATACAGGGTGGTCATAAACAAACTTTGCCGATATATGGAGCTCTAGCGGCCAGTCCGTTCAACCGATCGAGATCAAATTTCAAATGTAGTTATTCAGAGGTATGAGCTCGCGATTCTGTGAACGGCAACAAAATGGCGCTTACGGTTACGGTTATAGTTACAGGAACTCGAAATTTTCCAATGGCAACACCCATTTTTTTCATCGCAAAATGCTCAGCGCATGCGAAAACTCTAAAGAGCGTTGGAACCGTACGTGAATCGCAAGAAATGGACACGTTATGCTCACACAAAAAACTGTTCTGCGAATCCCCCCTTCCCTCATAAAAAAAACACGATTGGGGCGCAAGGAGTAAATTTGCATGTGACACAGAGTCAGTACACTAATCTCTGATTTTAACAGAGATCAGAGAAAAGAAAACTTTTATTTTGATTACACATTTTTGACATGGGTTCCATCACAGGCAATTACACATTCATGGTGGCGACTGTGGACAATACAGCCGAACGTTACATCGCATGAGGGATGTTTGCAATCTCACGTCTGATAGAATCTTTCAAATCCGGCAAAGTCTGCGGATTGCACATGTACACTCTGGTTCTGGGGATTTTAGATATCCCCAGAACCTGAAATCCATAGGAGTGAGGTCGGAGGATCGCAGAGGCCATTGACGTTACCAGTTAAGGTGAAATGTGCCTCTTCCGTTCATAATATGCGAAGAGACCGATCGTTATCTCCATCATATTGAATAAGAAATTCAATAACAAAGTCTATATTTTGCTGATGGCCTCTCACTTCCATCATCTGGACCCGCTGGTATCGGAAAGGAAACATGCGGTTTACAGAGCGCAGTAATTTTAAGACCGTTGATTTTGGTATATCAAATACACGAGATGCACCTTTTGTAGTTCGCATGCGTCCTCTGGTCACTATGTGATGCACTTCCATAACAGTATCCTCAGGAACAGTTGGTCGTCCGGATCGCGGACTATCACAGGTGCAGCCAATTTCTTCGAATTTCATTACTAAATCACGAAGAACTTGTGAAATTCCTAGGCCACGTATTTGGCGATGGTTTCGACGGTAAACGCGCCAGGTTTTCGCAGCATTCATCTCATTTTGATAATAGTTTTACTAACTCACCACGAACGAAGTTATTTTGTTGACATTTGCGAGCTCCAACTGAAGAACTAACATTCCCACCCTACTTTTTATCCGTTTTCTACACTGACTATATGGCAAATGATGTTCCGTGATAGGTATTTTATCTCTGTCGTATTCAAATTTTCGTCGTGCGCCTTGGTCGTGTTTTTTTTGGGGGGGGGCCGTTCGTAGGGCTGATTTTGTGCTAGCATAACGCGTCCATTTATTGCAATAACCATACCGTTCCAACGCTCTTTAGGGTTTTCGCATGCTCTGATCATTTTGCGATGAAAAAAAATGGGTGTTGCCATTGGAAAATTTCGAGTTTCTGTAACTATAACCGTAACCGTGAGCGCCATTTTGTTGCCGTTCACAGAATCTCGAACTCATACCTCTGAATAGCTATATCTGAAATTTCGGTTGAACGGACTGGCCGCTAGAGCTCCATATATCGGCAAAGTTTTTTTATGACCACCTTGTATATTGCTTTTTATATTAAAATATGATTTTCTTGCATGTTTTGAACCATGTTAATAATGGCGACCTTCATTGATTTTTGAAAACTGTGATGCCCCCTGCTTAGTAAAAGGTTGGACAGGCCTGCTGCAAAACATAATTCACTGTGGCTGCAAAGTTACTATGCAAGTGAGCGTAGGGTCATCCTTCATTTCATTATTTCTTTGTTCTTGTGTTCAGTTGTGTGTAAATTTTGCTATTCAATGAAATGAATCGTTGCATCATATGAACATTATAATATCTTAAGCGGTGGAGCTAAATACCTATAGAGAACGTTTTCTTTTTTTAATTATAGGCATTTAAACAATATTTTGATCCCATCGTACTAAAATGCAAGAAGTGGGTCTTTTTTTCCCTTTTTGAACGACTGTGCAATGTAGTACGGTATTTTAACATGTGGAATAAATTTTAGTATCACTAAAAGTGATTCACACTACATAAAATGCCCAAGTAGCAATACTGGAACAAATTGTGCAAAATAAATGTTATGTAAGTATAACTTTATATTTTTCTTAGCCCCTGCGGGATAGAGCTATCTATCTATTGCCAGATTTTTTGAACTAATATTTCAGTTAAACAAAACTTTCGTTTAAACTGGCACTGGCATAAATTTTAGTATCACTAAAAGTGATTCAACTACATAAAATGCACAAGTAGCAATATTGGAACAAATTGTGCAAAATAAATGTTATGTAAGTATAACTTTATATTTTTCTTAGCCCCTGCGGGATAGAGCTATCTACCTATTGCCAGATTTTTTGAACTAATATTTCAGTTAAACAAAACTTTCGTTTAAACTGGCACTGGCATAAATTTTAGTATCACTAAAAGTGATTCACACTACATAAAATGCACAAGTAGCAATATTGGAACAAATTGTGCAAAATAAATGTTATGTAAGTATAACTTTATCTTTTTCTTAGCCCCTGCGGGATAGAGCTATCTATCTATTGCCAGATTTTTTGAACTAATATTTCAGTTAAACAAAACTTTCGTTTAAACTGGTACTGGCATAAATTTTAGTATCACTAAAAGTGATTCATACTACATAAAATGCACAAGTAGCAATATTGGAACAAATTGTGCAAAATAAATGTTATGTAATTATAACTTTATCTTTTTCTTAGCCCCTGTGGGATAGAGCTATCTATTTATTGCCAGATTTTTTGAACTAATATTTCAGTTAAACAAAACTTTCGTTTAAACTGGCACTGGCATAAATTTTAGTATCACTAAAAGTGATTCACACTACATAAAATGCACAAGTAGCAATATTGGAACAAATTGTGCAAAATAAATGTTATGTAAATATAACTTTATCTTTTTCTTAGCCCCTGCGGGATAGAGCTATCTATCTATTGCCAGATTTTTTGAACTAATATTTCAGTTAAACAAAACTTTCGTTTAAACTGGTACTGGCATAAATTTTAGTATCACTAAAAGTGATTCATACTACATAAAATGCACAAGTAGCAATATTGGAACAAATTGTGCAAAATAAATGTTATGTAATTATAACTTTATCTTTTTCTTAGCCCCTGTGGGATAGAGCTATCTATCTATTGCCAGATTTTTTGAACTAATATTTCAGTTAAACAAAACTTTCGTTTAAACTGGCACTGGCATAAATTTTAGTATCACTAAAAGTGATTCATACTACATAAAATGCACAAGTAGCAATATTGGAACAAATTGTGCAAAATAAATGTTATGTAATTATAACTTTATCTTTTTCTTAGCCCCTGTGGGATAGAGCTATCTATTTATTGCCAGATTTTTTGAACTAATATTTCAGTTAAACAAAACTTTCGTTTAAACTGGTACTGGCATAAATTTTAGTATCACTAAAAGTGATTCACACTACATAAAATGCACAAGTAGCAATATTGGAACAAATTGTGCAAAATAAATGTTATGTAAGTATAACTTTATCTTTTTCTTAGCCCCTGCGGGATAGAGCTATCTATCTATTGCCAGATTTTTTGAACTAATATTTCAGTTAAACAAAACTTTCGTTTAAACTGGTACTGGCATAAATTTTAGTATCACTAAAAGTGATTCATACTACATAAAATGCACAAGTAGCAATATTGGAACAAATTGTGCAAAATAAATGTTATGTAAATATAACTTTATCTTTTTCTTAGCCCCTGCGGGATAGAGCTATCTATCTATTGCCAGATTTTTTGAACTAATATTTCAGTTAAACAAAACTTTCGTTTAAACTGGTACTGGCATAAATTTTAGTATCACTGAAAGTGATTCATACTACATAAAATGCACAAGTAGCAATATTGGAACAAATTGTGCAAAATAAATGTTTTGTAATTATAACTTTATCTTTTTCTTAGCCCCTGTGGGATAGAGCTATCTATTTATTGCCAGATTTTTTGAACTAATATTTCAGTTAAACAAAACTTTCGTTTAAACTGGCACTGGCATAAATTTTAGTATCACTAAAAGTGATTCACACTACATAAAATGCACAAGTAGCAATATTGGAACAAATTGTGCAAAATAAATGTTATGTAAATATAACTTTATCTTTTTCTTAGCCCCTGCGGGATAGAGCTATCTATCTATTGCCAGATTTTTTGAACTAATATTTCAGTTAAACAAAACTTTCGTTTAAACTGGTACTGGCATAAATTTTAGTATCACTAAAAGTGATTCATACTACATAAAATGCACAAGTAGCAATATTGGAACAAATTGTGCAAAATAAATGTTATGTAATTATAACTTTATCTTTTTCTTAGCCCCTGTGGGATAGAGCTATCTATTTATTGCCAGATTTTTTGAACTAATATTTCAGTTAAACAAAACTTTCGTTTAAACTGGCACTGGCATAAATTTTAGTATCACTAAAAGTGATTCACACTACATAAAATGCACAAGTAGCAATATTGGAACAAATTGTGCAAAATAAATGTTATGTAAGTATAACTTTATCTTTTTCTTAGCCCCTGTGGGATAGAGCTATCTATTTATTGCCAGATTTTTTGAACTAATATTTCAGTTAAACAAAACTTTCGTTTAAACTGGCACTGGCATAAATTTTAGTATCACTAAAAGTGATTCACACTACATAAAATGCACAAGTAGCAATATTGGAACAAATTGTGCAAAATAAATGTTATGTAAGTATAACTTTATCTTTTTCTTAGCCCCTGTGGGATAGAGCTATCTATCTATTGCCAGATTTTTTGAACTAATATTTCAGTTAAACAAAACTTTCGTTTAAACTGGCACTGGCATAAATTTTAGTATCACTAAAAGTGATTCACACTACATAAAATGCACAAGTAGCAATATTGGAACAAATTGTGCAAAATAAATGTTATGTAAGTATAACTTTATCTTTTTCTTAGCCCCTGTGGGATAGAGCTATCTATCTATTGCCAGATTTTTTGAACTAATATTTCAGTTAAACAAAACTTTCGTTTAAACTGGCACTGGCATAAATTTTAGTATCACTAAAAGTGATTCACACTACATAAAATGCACAAGTAGCAATATTGGAACAAATTGTGCAAAATAAATGTTATGTAAGTATAACTTTATCTTTTTCTTAGCCCCTGCGGGATAGAGCTATCTATCTATTGCCAGATTTTTTGAACTAATATTTCAGTTAAACAAAACTTTCGTTTAAACTGGTACTGGCATAAATTTTAGTATCACTAAAAGTGATTCATACTACATAAAATGCACAAGTAGCAATATTGGAACAAATTGTGCAAAATAAATGTTATGTAATTATAACTTTATCTTTTTCTTAGCCCCTGTGGGATAGAGCTATCTATTTATTGCCAGATTTTTTGAACTAATATTTCAGTTAAACAAAACTTTCATTTAAACTGGCACATTTATGAGCCAATTTCTTTAATTTTTTTTATTAAATTCTTTCAAAATGTGTCAATGAGTTTTCACCCTTTCCAATAAATATATCATTTAAAGAAAAAAAATGCGATTGCAGCAAGTTTAGTTCTTTATTAAGTATGCGCAATAAATAATTATTTTCGGAAAGCATTATATAGTCAAAATTTAAACCCATTCGAATATCTGTAAATACGTAATTTTGTAAATTAATAATTACGAAAGAGAACGTTGAAACTGGTTTGAATTTTGTAAATGTTCCCATTAATGAAAAATTACTTATTTTTATTTATTATTATTATACTAAACTTATTTTTATTAATTTGGAAAATTGTTTTAAAAATATATTTTTCAACTATATTTTTAAACCTCTAGAAAGTAAAATTTGACCGCATACATAACCTAATATAACATATTAATACATGATTTGCTTCATTTACTTGATATTAATCAAATACTTAGAAAATGTAAAATATACAACAAATTTTAATTAAGACATATAAAATAATACAATTTACCTTTTCCTTTAAAGTAACTTGACTAATATTCAAAAGTAAAATTAGGTAATTGTGCTTAAATATTTAAGAATATTATTCTAGCAATATTTAAAATAACTCATGTGGAATACTCCTGAGTCCCGAAATCTCATAATTCAATTAAACTACAATTCATTTCGCAGTATCTTTACTCTGCCGAAATTTGCGATGTTCCATGCAAGCAGATGCGCGGAAGTAGATCATGTAACACATATCATGAAGCATGGAAAGGCATAATTTTGAAATTAAACATGCTATGTTATATAGTCGACATTTACCCAATAACACGACATATGGTTGCTGATATTTAATAGTTTTGTTGAGTATGTGTCAAAATTAGTTATTTTCAAGTTGAACTGAAAATGTGGCGGAAATTATTGGAAATATATAAATGTAATAATTGTGTAGCAGATCATTTAAATTTGGACAAAATCGAAAATTTTATACGTGTTTGAATTAGTAAAGTATTTTTTTTTAACAACGTTATTAGAAATTTTGTGTGCTGGTTTGGACCAATTTTAGTTGATACAGCAGTTGAAATCATCAGATGGTGAAACAGATTTGGTTCTGATGAATCAAATGATGGAACGAGATTTCATCATCATAAGGTTACAACTTCATCACCAAAAGTTGGTTCAAACAAGCACACAATTTTTAAAAATGTATAATACATGTTTCATAATAATATTTCTCGGTTTTTATACTACGGGTTCATAATCTTGTATAGCAAGATTTAATGTAAATTAAATGAATTAATTCTGAATCCTGAAATACGTTGTTACTAATACGATAAAATTTCAATTCATGTCGTAGTATCTCTATTATGCCGAGATTTGTGATGTTTCATGCGAGCAAAAGTGCTGAATTGGATCAAGTAACACAAGCAGAATTCCGAGATTAAACATGTCATGTTATATAGGTAAAATTTACCTATTAATAAAATATATGTTCGCTGATATTTAACAGTTTTGTTAACACTCTGACTGCCTAGCAAAAAGAGCAAAATTATAACGTTATTTCTCAGTAATTTCAAAAACATGCAACCAGAAAAAAATCAACATGATATAAAAAAAAAGTTTACTAACATCGCTGAATATAACTCTTAAGAGCGTTAACCATTGGTCAGTGTTTTAAAACTGTATCATATTAATTAAGTATACAAATTTAAATGATGCTGTAAGTGCAATGAAGTCTTCAGCTTAGTGCACATATATATTAGTTCACTGCAGTGATATGGTTAAGTCGTCACCTGAGAATAAGAAGGTTCTATCTGTGTTTTTTAAAAAAAATGGCTTACCGATGTAGATAGGTTTTATTTGTATCTATGAAGACATTTTTGCATCAAAATGATATTATATATAATCTAGATATGGTAGAACGATTATGGTATGACATTATTTTAATCCAGAAATGCCTTCATAGATACAAATAGAACATTTCTATATCGATAAGTAATTTTTTTCAAAAACACAGATAGAACCTTATTATTCTCAGGTGAAGAAGTAAAGTCAATATAGTTTGTTTTCACGTCATGCTAAAAATTAGTGGAATTATTGTGAATATATTTTGTAATAATTGTGTAGAAGATCATTCAAATTTGGACAAAATAAAGAATTGAATAAATGTTTGAATTGGTAAAGTTCTTTTTTTATTCTTCCTACGTTAGTAGGAAATTTGTGTGCTGGTTTGAACCAACTTTTGATGCTACAGCATTGTATGATAGATGTTATATTATAATATTTCTCAGTTTTCACACTATGGCTTCATAATCTTGTATAGCAACATTTAATGTAATTCAAATAAATTAATTCTTAATCCTGAAATACCTTTTTATTAATTCGATAAAATTACAATTCATTTCGCACTATCTCTACTATGCCGAGATTTGTGATGTTTCGCGAAAGCAGAAGTGCTGAAGTGGATCATGTAACACAAGCAGGATTTCAAAATTAAACATGTCACATTATATGAACTACATATACCAATTAACATGATACATGGTTATTGATACTTAATAGATAAGTTAAAAATGAATCAAAATTGTTTATTTTCATGTCCTACAAAAAATTAGTCAGATTATTGTGAATATAAAGTTGTAATAAATGTGATCAATCGAATTTCGTCGAAAGAGAATTTTATAAATATTTGAATTCATAAAGTATATATATTTTTCAACTACAATATTATAAATTTTGTGTACTGGTTTAAATCAACTTTTGTTACGACAGCAATGTATGTTACATAT
Organism: Maratus speculifer; assembly: GCA_964019185.1. Classification (NCBI taxonomy): domain Eukaryota; kingdom Metazoa; phylum Arthropoda; class Arachnida; order Araneae; family Salticidae; genus Maratus; species Maratus speculifer. Next base: position 76,980,589 of record OZ025297.1, on the reverse strand, counting down.
TTTATAATAATATTTTTCAATTTTACATTATAGATTCATAAACTTGTATAATAACATTTGATATAACGGATGTGGAATAATTGTAAATCATGAAACTCATATTATAAATTCGATTAAACTACGGTTTATTTTGCACCATCTCTATTCTGCCGAGATTTGTGATGCTCCACGTAAGCAGATGTACGAAGTGGATTATGTAACACAAACAGAATTTCGAAATTAAACATGTCGTGTTATATAGCTTACATTTATCCATTAACAAGATATGTATGGGTTAATGGTTGCTAATATAATATGATAATAGATACGATATGGTTGCTAATATTTAATAGTTTTGCTAAGTGGTAGTCAAAATTGTTTATTTTCATGTCCTATTAAAAATTAATGGAAATATCGGGAATATATAATTGTAATATCTGTGTGTTAGATCGTTGAAATTTGTAAGAAATCGAGAATTTTATAAATATTTAAATTAGTAAGGTGTTTTTTTTACTACAATATTAAAAATTTTGCCTATTAATTTGAACCAATTTTTGGTGCTTTAGCACATGAAACTACCAGATGGCGAAACCTCCTACTGACATTTGAAGGTGCTGTCAAATCAAATGTTGGAACATATATCATCAGCTTAGGGTTGCAGCTACTGCAACACCGAAATTTGGTTCAAAAAAGCATACAATTTTTTATTTTGTATGATACATGTTTTATAATAATATTTCTCAGTTTTTACACTGTAAATTCATAAATCTATAAAATAACATTTAAAATAATTTATGTGGATTAATTCTGAATCCCGAACTCTCATACTATAAATTCCATTAAACTACCTTTCATTTAGCACTGTCTCTACTCTGCCAAGATTTGTGATGTTCCGTGTAAGCAGAAGCGCTGAAATGAATCATGTAACAAAAGCAGAATTTCGAAATTAAACATGTCATGTTATATAGTCTACGTTTAACCATTAAAAAGATACACGGTTGCAGATATTTAATTGTTTTGTAAAGTATGGGTTAAAATTGTATATCTTCATAGAGAATTTTATAAACATTTGAATTCGTATAAAGTTCGTTGCTTTTTTGAACCAACTTTTGTTGCTACAGCAATGTAAGATGCATGTTTTATAAAATATTTCTTATTGTGGTTTTTGAATACTTATTTCAATAACAGTAAATAAAATAGAGTAGAATTTTCTTTCAATTTAAAATTAATCAATATTGATTATTATTCGGCAAAGATGGTTTATCTCTATAACACAGCGCATAGTTAGAAAATCACTGTTTCAATATTATGAAAGGAAAAAGTGTGCACTTAATTCATTTTTTGTTTCTGTTTTGTCATTTTTAACCCTTGGCTTCTGGATCCTCGCATATATTATTTTTTACGATAAATGGTGAATGTTTTTTTTTCTGAAAATCATAGATGATAATAAAAACTGCGAATAATATTAATTATAAGTTTTTTGATAAGTATTTCTTTTTGTGCGCGTGTGAGTGCATTACTTTTCTGATCCAACGTATTATAGCACATTATGCCATTTGTACACACTAATGACTTGCAGTGTAATGTGCACTTAATTCATTTTTTGTTTCTGTTTTGTCATTTTTAACCCTTGGCTTCTGGATCCTCGCATATATTATTTTTTACGATAAATGGTGAATGTTTTTTTTTCTGAAAATCATAGATGATAATAATAACTGCGAATAATATTAATTATAAGTTTTTTGATAAGTATTTCTTTTTGTGCGCGTGTGAGTGCATTACTTTTCTGATCCAAAGTATTATAGCACATTATGCCATTTGTACACACTAATGACTTGCAGTGTAATGTGCACTTAATTCATTTTTTGTTTCTGTTTTGTCATTTTTAACCCTTGGCTTCTGGATCCTCGCATATATTATTTTTTACGATAAATGGTGAATGTTTTTTTTTCTGAAAATCATAGATGATAATAATAACTGCGAATAATATTAATTATAAGTTTTTTGATAAGTATTTCTTTTTGTGCGCGTGTGAGTGCATTACTTTTCTGATCCAAAGTATTATAGCACATTATGCCATTTGTACACACTAATGACTTGCAGTGTAATGTGCACTTAATTCATTTTTTGTTTCTGTTTTGTCATTTTTAACCCTTGGCTTCTGGATCCTCGCATATATTATTTTTTACGATAAATGGTGAATGTTTTTTTTTTTTTTTGAAAATCATAGATGATAATAATAACTGCGAATAATATTAATTATAAGTTTTTTGATAAGTATTTCTTTTTGTGCGCGTGTGAGTGCATTACTTTTCTGATCCAAAGTATTATAGCACATTATGCCATTTGTACACACTAATGACTTGCAGTGTAAACAAGTTCTTGCATTATATTGCAATTGACCACTTGCATAGAGCGGAGTTCGCAATGTTTCCCACAAGCATTATGGAATTTTATTGGCTTTTGGCGAACGCTTGTGGGATAAATCGAGAAACTGATTAACTATAATCCATCGTGACGTTCTTTGACGTAAGAAATGCTTGTGGCCCATTTAAAATGAAAGAAGATGACGTCTGCAAGGAATATGGAAAATGAAAGACAGGAGAAAACAAACGTGTAGATTAGCATTTATTGCACGGAAAGTTATAGGAAGAGCTCATAAGTAAGAACTCGTAGTATTATCAAATTACTTCAAAATACATTGTTTGAAGGTTTCATTGAAAAATTTCACGGGATGTATTCGATAAATAACATGGTGCAATGGGACGAGCTAAATATATCTAGCCTTCTGGCGGTTTTGCAAAAAAGTAAAATTGTAATGCTGTTTTTTCTGCAATTTGTTTTAAATGCTAAAAAAAATATGATTTTTTGAAAATTACAAAAAAAAAAAAAAAAAAAAAAAAAAAAAAAAAAAATTAATTTAAAAAATATGAATGAAATCTTTAAGAGTATTAATCAATCTTCAATGCCTTGAATATTCATTAAATCTGTAAAAATCAACCATCTTAAATATTGCTTATATTGCAGTGAAACCTGCAGCTCAGTGAACGGAATATTATGAGTCAAACACTTAGAGGGCTAGATTAATCTGTACTCTGCATAACTTTTTTCTGAAATTATTTCAACACGTCCTTCTAGTTGCAAACTTTGTACCCAGGCTATCTGTACGTCATGTGAGATTCTGTAAATTTCTTATTTTCATCGTAGCTGTTGCTGATTATATATATATATATATATATATCCGGCCATTGATTATCGTTCACTTGCGATTTTAGACATTTTGTTAAATATCTAGAAAAATACACGAGGAATCATCTCGAAACTCTTAGTGTATAAATATAATAGTATAAGTCATACACCTCCGAGAAGTTTTTTTTACCGAAACTCCATAGGGGACCGTCAACAAATTAAAAAAGAATGAATATCTTTTGAATAACTTTGTCAAAACTAATGTAGCAAAAGCACTCAAATTCTAGATTATGATTGAGTGCCTTATTGTAATACATTGTGTTCATTTTTATGCAAATAGCATGCATACTCGCAGAGTAATTAAGGTTTTTATAAAAATAGCCCCAAATTTTTCTAAGTTTTTTGCTTATAATTTTCAGAGTTCTTAATATAAAATAATATGTTTTTCTGAAAATATGACAAACAACATTGCACTCAATATCCCGTAATCAAATATCAAAAATAATAAAAATTCTATGAAAAATGAGTAGATTTACTAAATAATTTTTCACTGCGCATGCGTCAATGATATCAAAATTTCATTTGCATATTATGTTAGCTAAATATATAGAGCAACTTTTGTGAAAGTCTCAAAATCATAGCTTGAAAATTCTGAAAGTAATCGTCTATAGAAAAAGGACAAAATCCGTTGTTTCCAAAATGAAGCAAAAAAATGAGGGATTTTATCCAAATGTAGTAGTACGTCCCGTATTGTGTATTCTATGTATATTGACACTAATCAATGAATATATGGATACAACCCCTCTTGTTTTTGCTTCATTTTGTGAATGACGGATTTTTAACTTATTCAATTGACGATTATTTTGATAATTTTCAAGTTATGATTTTGCGACTTTCACAAAAGTTGCTCTATACATTTAGCTAATGTAATATACAAATGAAATTTTACTATCGTTGAAGCATGCGCAGTGAAAAATTATTTAGTAAACCTACTCATTTTTCATACAATTTTTATTATTTTTTAATTCTGATTACATGATATTGTGTGCAATGTTGTTTGTCATATTTTCAGAAAAAAATATTATTTTATATTAAGAACTCTGAAAATTATAAAGAAAAAAACTTGGAAAAATTTGGGCCAATTTTTATAAAAACTTTAATTACTATGCGAGTATGCATGCTATTTGCATAAAAATGAACACATTGTATTACAATAAGGCATTTAATCATAATCTACATTTTGAATGCTTTTGCTACATTAGTTTTGACAGTGTTATTCGTAAGATATTCATTTTTTTTTAATTTGTTGACGGTCCCCTATGGAGTTTCGGGAAAAAATCTTCACGGAGATGTATGACTTATACTATTATATTTATACACTAAGAGTTTCGAGATGATTCCTCATGTATCTTTCTAGATATTTAACAAAATGTCTAAAATCGCAAGTGAACGATATTCAATGGCTAGATAGTGTATATATATATATATATATATATATATATATATATATATATGTGTGTGTGTGTGTGTGCGTTGGTCTACCCTGTAAAATGAGTAACTTCGTCGGTTTAAACACCAACAGAGTGAGTAACCTCAGACGCTTCGAGTAACTTTTGGAGGTTACTCGGAGTGTCTGAGACCTGAATTACGCGTTTTCAATAACCAGGATGCTAAATCTGCCGTTTTTTGAGGTTACTCGGAGAAGCGATTTATTGCTGTCATGAATACACACCGTGTGTAACATTTTATTTGCCACTGGTTTCAGCGCCATCTTATGGAGTGTATTTTGATAGCCTCGAACCCCAAAACTTTTACAGATGCAATGGCTTTCTACCAAGTAAGCTAAGGTTACTCGAAGATGCGGTATTTTGTCATATTCTACACAGCCACTTCAGTTACTCGATCATGCAATCTTCTACCATATATACACAACAATATAAGTTACTCGATCGTGCGAATTTTAGCCCGTATGTATACACAGCATTATTGGTTACTCGATTGTGCAATATTCTACCCGTATGTATAAGGAAATATAAGTTACTCGGCGATGCGGTATTTTGTCAATTCCTACACACTGTCTCCGTTACTCGATAAAGCTATGTTCAGCCCACACAAGAATTTTAATTACTCGATAATACAATAATTGACCTAGTTATAAAAATACAAAGGTATTACCGTAAAAAGATGTCGGGAAGGTTGGATTATTTACAAGAATTTCGACAAGCATTTTATCAAATTGTTGGATTGTCTGTTACTTTTTACGATTAATAATTTTATCAAAATTTAAAAGCTGGAGTTAATGTGAAATATATATTGATATTTGTTGGTAGTGTAATTAAGAAAATAAAAATAATAGCGATAACATTAATATCTCTTCAGAAGACAGTGTATCTTTTCAATAATTTTGTTTATTTTTGAAAATATAGATTAAACGGTGAACTGGCTACTTTTAATGTTCAGTTAACAGTGAATCAATAAAATAAACAAACAAACTACATTATTAATTAAAATTGTGAAAATGTTTTAAAAAATTGCATTTATAAATAATTCCCACTACATTTTTAAACACTAATATTTTGGCTTTTTTTTCCCTTTGAGCTTTTAAAATATGTATTACACGAGACTGCTCGTCGGTTTTTAGATTCATATAATATTACATTTCATATAACATTTTTTACTGAATTATAAAGTGAAAAACTATGAAAATAACGCATCTTTATATACTTAATAAAAAGCCCGAGGGCTTATCCCATGCGCAGATTTATTAGAAGTGTTTAAATCTCTATCTCAAACACAAAAATAAATAAATAAATAAATAAAAAATAAATAAAATTAGCATTTTCAAAAACAGTAAAGTGACGAAAGTATTACCATGGAAAAAAGTCAATAAAAGCTTTAATTTACATGGGTAATTGCACCGGGCGTATTTACAAAATATACAATATCTCGCAATATTGTATTGCATTCCGTATGAGTAAAAATTCGGTGTCAAAATATTTCCAATTAAAAGAAGCCTTCATTTAACATATTAAAAGAATCGCCTTTTAGATCAATTTTGAAATAAACTCAAATTACCATTTCATATCACTTTTACTGTGAAATGAAAGCATAAAAAATAATGCATGACATACTTGACTCTAAAAAATATCACTTTGATCATCTACACATAAATATCAATTAAAAATGTTTTCTTTCTTTGATTACTGAGTAGAGTTACTCGAAGACTCGCTATATATTTTTTAACTCTTTACACAGTTTTCTAAGTTACTCGATAATGCAATCAACAGCCTGAATGCACAGCAATATAGATTACTCAATGGTAATGTATTTCACCAGTTCCTACAACACAAATATATCAGTTACTCGATAATGCAATATTCTGCCTGTATGCACAACAATATAGTTACTCAATGATAATGTATTTCACCAGTTCCTACACACAATTATCTCAGTTACTCGATAATGCCATTTTCTGTCCATTCGTACACATTTATGTTACTCATTGGTATGGTATATTACCAATTTCTACACTCAACTATCTCAGTTACTCGATAATGCGTTCTTCTGTCCATCTGTAGACACTACAAGCTAAGTTACTGGATCGTACAATATTTTATCTAATAATAAAAACACAGAGCTATTATGGTAAAAACTGAAAGGGGGGGGGGGGGGTCGCTTACAAGAATTGAGTATTGCGTAAAATCGCAGCGTGGTCTGCAGCCACTAACTTGAATATTTTTTTAAATCAAAATTATAAGAATAAATGTGAATTAAAGGAACACTTGTAGATAAATTTTTAACTGATATCGTATTATGGAGTGATATTTTTTATGGTACTTTAAGAACATAATTGTATTAATAATAACATTAATTTCTCTTAAATGTAAAATGAGAGCATTAATGATAGACCATATGATATTTTCATATAAAAAATGTCAGAAAGCACATGATATGAAATTATTAGATTTATTTATACAATGAGCTTAATAATTAAATAAGTACTTATGTACTTTTCTTTAAGTACTAAGTATAAAAGTTAAATGGGTTTTCTATAGAAAAAGAAACACGATTTTTCAATAAATATTTGAAAAATATTACTGTTTTTTAATATTAAACAGAACTATTTTTCACTGGTTTCGATAATTTACTAATAATATCACTTTGTTTTATGTATGTCTCTCCATCTCTATCGTAAAATTTCAAACTTTCGCAATATGAGTTCAGAAATTTGGTTTGCTATCCCCAACATTTTTTTTTTTTTTTTTTTTTTTTTTTTTATGCGACTTTTAACGGAATTATATAATTTTCATTATTTGAAGGGGAAAAAAAAAGAAATTAATTAATTTCCGTAGTAAGAGAAACTCATAAAAATTATTTATAATTTTGGGAGTAACTGGATTTAGATGGTTCAGATTCTCCTGATACATGTCGCAGCTACCCCATTCTTGAAAAAATTATGGGGTAAACGATAGATACTTGATGTACTGGTGCACAAAAAGTGCGCCTACGGTAGGAGGAGATCATAAACTGCGCTTACAGCTTCGACCATATCTCTATGATCTGTGCTCGAGGGGTAGTAATATGTCATTACATTGAGGAATATTTTAATGATTTTTTACCCACAAACTCTTCTGTGTGTAAATAGAAGCATGGTAACTCTTAGCGATAATAGTCACAGTACTTATAAACATCTGGTCTGCATTCGTACTACATCTTACAAGATACTCAGTATATACATATAAAATAAATAAATAAATAAAATGAATCATAATTTCTCAAGTAGTGGATTACAATTTTTGCAGAGAATTTCCATTTTAAATGGAACCGGTGCCCCAAATATTGTTAACTCTTTCAAGATATTCCATAGATTAATTAACACACACCATTGTATTTTTTTTTTATTATTATTATTATTTTTTATTATTATTGTAACTCATTGATAAAAAGCGTTTTTCTGTTTTTATTGAAAAAAAATGCTGAAAATCCTTAAAATTCAAATTATCATAACTCGGTAAGTTTTATTTGTACAAAAGTGAAACTTTTATTGTTTTACTTATTAGGACACAGAGAAAGTTTTACTAGTGCTTAAATGTTGTAAATAAATAAATAAAAAATAATAATTTCTATAACTTTATAAAAATAAAATTTTTTTATATGCGTTTACCATAAAATGAAACAACATTCGATTGAATTCTGAATTAGAACACCTTCTAATTTAATGTGTTTTCGAGCAAAATTGAATTGAGAAATGTGTTAGAAAAAAGCTTCTTTAAATTTGAGAGCAGCCTTAAGATTGACTTCACACCCAAACTGGTTTCTCTCCAGAATTCATATTTGTTTGTACTTGCATGGCTATTGCATGAGAATCACATATACTGATATTTAGAAAGTATGAAATCGAAGGATATTTCCAGTTTTCATTAAAAGCAGTCTTTCACAAAATGCTGTTTAAAAGCATTTAGAATTTGAACTAAATTTCTATAAAGTGCTCTAAACTGAATTTTCAGATGTTATAATGCTATAAATTTTCATCAAACAACAAGCTCTTATAATTCAGCATGTAATTCAATCTAAAAAATGATTGAAAAGTTACTAAAATTTAAGCCAATTAAATATCATATCTGTAAATAACATGCTTTGGCGTTTTGTGTTTGTAAGTTTATAAATTTCGAGGAAAACTCTTACAATCTATATTATAAAGGCCAAACGTTTATGTGCGTAACGCATACATCATTTTATGAATGAAACACTTTGAAATTTGAAATGGAATTTCGGTTTTGCAGTTTTTGCTATTTCAAATTTTTAAGTTTCTAAACAAGACACACTTTCAATTTTATACCATATTATACCAGCGCTCCTGATAATCTTTGCTGAATGACCGCAAATCGAAATTTGTGTATAACGAAAAAATGCGCTTTTCTCAATCTATGTATTCTAGGGTAATCGCTATAGTTTTTCTGGAACACATTAATTAGAGTCTAGAACCTCAAATTTCTTCATTATTTTAGTTTCAGCTGATTTAGAAAAAGGGGGGGGGGCATATTTCCGCACTTAATTTTCGTCTATATCTCTGAAAATATAGTACCTAAAATTAAAAGAAATGTATTTTTAATGTTTTTTTAATATTTAATTCACCCTTACGAAAGTTTTTTTTTTTTTTTTTTTTTTACATTTGACAATCTTTTTTCTATATTATGTTTCTTGAATTGTTTTTAACGGGAAAAAATAAGGTTGCGGTGTGAAATGACACTGATTTCATTTGAAAAAAAAAAAAACCAAGCATAATAATCATGTTTATGGTCGATGCAGTCGTTCAAGTTACATATTTTATTTTTAACATTGAATCCAGAATTTCCACCACCACATTTCCGAAGAAAAAGCGCTCTCATAGAAAACACAAATTGCATCAGTTCACGTTTTTACAATCCATTTTCTATTTTTTTTTTCTTTTTTTGCCTATCTTTTCATTCGGTTTACTTCTAACCTTTTTATTTATTTATTTATTTTTCATATTTATTACATGTGATTTTCCCATGTCCAAATGCGCTTTTTGTGAAGTGATCCTGTAACCAATTTCACTCTAGAAGACGGCCACGTTTGCTTTTATTTTCATATTGCAAAATGAAACTGGAACTATTTCTGAACCATTTAAATTAATTTATTAAGCATGAAACTATTTAAATTAATGTTTTTCCTTTTCTTCAAGCAGAGCACCCACAGATGTCTAAATAACTGCTGACCAGTGGACGGTATTCACATCACTGCTGTGTTTAAATTAACAAAATAATAACAATAATAATAATAATAATAATAATAACATTATTAATAATAATAACGCTCAAAAGCTTTATCTAGTCCTTAACAAAAAATGTGTGTCTGTCATGTTCACTATATTCAGGTTATTTTTGTTATATAGCGTTTATATTTCACTATTTTTAATTTAAAAAATTATTAAATTAATGAATTCGCATTAATGGAAAATAAAGCTAACCACTGATAATTTTAATAATAATACAATTTAATAAATAGATTATATAATAATACAATTTTGCGAAAATTAAGATAATTTTATTAAATAATAATAAGGCTATTCATTTTTATTATCTTTTAACTTAAACTCATTTCAATGGTTATTAGCTCCCGATTTGCGTTTCTTTCAGGCAAAAAGTAAAAGTGTCGTCTCATTCAATAGCTCCCAAATTAGAATATTTGTCATTAGATTGCATTTGATGCGTTTAAATTCAAAAATAAATTTTAAAATGAGTCATTATATAAGCGTAATTGATTTGAGATTTTTTTCTTCAACTACTATTTTTGTTAAATTTATTTTAGCTATAAGGATTGGTCCTATAAAAAACTTGTCATTGCAAAAGCTGTAGATATTATTAAGATGTAAAATAAATATAATCTGATTTAATAGCTTAATAAAAAGAATATTGCCCAGTAAAACTGATGGCATTGAGCTCACAGGCTAAGCATACTAATTGTATATTATAGCCTTATATTTTCAAGGGTTAATTCCATTAAAAAAAAAAAAAAATTACTAGGGGGACAGCTCCCTCCACTTCCCCTTTTTATACTTAATCATTGAACCCCTTAAACTAATCACAGATATGATTTATCATATAAGAATTTGGAAAAAAATGATAATTCTGCATGAAAAACCCATTTATATCAATTTAGAGGAGGGGCATGAACCCCCCGTTCCCCCCCTTTTATACTTATCCAATGAACACCTAATACTAATCACGGGAGTACATCATCAGAATGATCCTCCATCTGAATTTTGAACGAAAACTGATCATTCTGCATAAAAAAAAACATTCTTATAAGCTAAGGGGAGGGGCATTAGCCCCCGTTCCCCCTGTTATATATATCGAATGAACTCCAAAAACTAATCAGGAAAGCGCCTTTTCAGAATATGCATACATAAAAATTTCAAGTGAATCGGATATTTTTATCATGAGTTATCGCGTTACGCACGTACATATATACAGAACGGGCGGGCACATAAGCTCTGAGGCTGTACTAGCCTGTGAGCTGTGACGAAGTAATGGATATTTTTTCACACCCCACTATTTTCTTTCGTTTTTACTTTTATTTTTATATTTATTTATTTATTGTATTTATTTATTTTTTTTCGTATCAGTAAGTGTTGGCATAAAAAATATAGCAGTACAAAAGTTTTAGATAATATTACGTAAATTTATAAAGAAAATTATTTGGATTGGATATCTTGAGAATTGACTTGAAGTTATGAATTTTTTTCTTCCAAAAACACAATTTTTTTCGCTCATTTTTAAATTCATCATATGTCTGTCATGCATAAACTTCTTCGCTAATATAAACTTTATATCTGAGCAGAATTATAGAAGTTATCGAGCCCATAAAAGAGTGATATATATGTGTGTGTATATATATATATATATTAGTTATGCAAATTCAAACTGTATTCATTTTTTTAATTTTTATTTTTCTTTTAAATTCAAATGTTTTATCATATAGCCCTTATTGGTGATTGGAACTAATTTTTTTTTTTTTTTTTTTTTTTTCATAGAATCTCTTTTTCCTTGTTCTTAATAATCCCCATATAAATTTTAAAGCCGTTCCGGTTATTAGAATTAGTTACAGAGAGCTCTAAATAACGTCAGTTAAAAAAAAAAAAACACCCTGTCTGTATGTATATATATATATATATATATATATATATATATATAAACTTTTTTATTAATGATAGTTTTAGGGTCTGAGGGTAATTACTGGTGTAGAGCTGCAAAAGGTTCAGAAATTCCAGCATGAGAGCGATCGCAAAAGGCATTATTTCATTCAAAATCTACCTAAAAAGAGGAGAAAGAAGTCTTCAAAGTAAAGCCGTTCATAAATAAAATTTTTATACAATTATTTTTCACTAACTAGTAGAAAAAGGGGGGGGGGTTCTGAAATGTGTTTTTGTTTAGATAAAATTTAAATAACACAATATTCAACATTATATCCGAGTTACTTTGGTTTTATTTGTAAAAATATTTACATATATATATATATATATATATATATATATATATATATTGTAATGCTGAAATGACATCATGTCTGTTTTATTGTTCTAAATTGGATAAATAAAAATTGACATAAATACTAACAAGTTGGAAATTGCACGTGAAGCGTAGCAAATGAGGTGCGTTCGTACGATAACGAAGTTTTAAAAATATTCAGATCTTGATGATATAGTACTTTGATATAGTACAGTGGTCGAAATCTTTATGTTCCTGTAAATATGCAGGAAGTAAATTTATTATACTTCATTAACGTATATCTTATTCAAAAAATTCGAAGTAGTTTAATATAATTAAAACACGCCCCAAACAATGTTTTCCCGTATAACATGATTTAGTGTAATACATTTGTGTGGCCCTGCAATTTAATAATGAATATTCTTTGCATCACAGATTATACAGAATGTATATTTTAGTACATACTTCAAAGATTCATGCTAATTCTATTATGTTCAAATGAGTTTAACACCATTAAAATGCATTTGAAAAATTTTTTCGCATTGATCGTAACGTAACGGAATGCTTTTGATTGTCCCTGTAATTGATCTATGCATTCGATTTTCATAACATTTGAAATGACTCGACAAAATTATCTAATAAATATACGATTTAAATTTCAAACGATTAAAATGCATTTGAAACTTTTTTCCCCATTGACCGTAATGTAGCGGAATACTTTTGATTGTCGCTGTAATTGATCTATGCATTCGATTTTCGTAACATTTGAAATGACTCGACAAAATTATCTAATAAATATACGATTTAAATTTCAAACGATTAAAATGCATTTGAAACTTTTTTCCCATTGACTGTAATGTAACGGAATACTTTTGATTGTCCCTGTAATTGATCTATGCATTCGATTTTCATAACATTTGAAATGACTCGACAAAATTATGTAATAAATATATGATTTAAATTTCAAACGATTAAAATGCATTTGAAACTTTTTTCCCCATTGTCTGTAATGTAACGGAATCCTTTTGATTGTCCCTGTAATTGATCTATATATCCGATTTTCATAAAAATTGAAATGACTCGACAAAATTATGTAATAATTATGTATTTTAAATTTCAAACGATTCGGTTGGGTAGTTTTTGAGTTGTTATATGCGGACAGACGGACGGACAGACGGACGGACAGACGGACAGACAGACGGACGGACTGAGCGACAACAATAGGTGCTACGTATTTACATAATTACGAACGCACCTAAAAACGGAAAAAAGTATTCCTTTTGTGTACTTCTAAACACAATTAATATAAAGTATTAATAATTAATACCTAAAACTGACATAAAATTGTTCCTTTCTATTGTAATTAATAAAAAACATTAGTTATGCCTATTTATTAATTATTCTTTGTTCATACATTAAACAATGAAAATCAAACATTTAGATTTTTTATTATATACTGCCTTACTAATTATGAATACCTTTGAGTTCCGTTATGTTTAAACACATTATGTTAATGTGTATATTACTTGATAAGCCCAGGGTTCTCCCAAGTGGATCCACTTGAAAAAACCCAATAAAAACCCATTTTTGGTTTTTTTCAAATTTTTAGGTTTTTCACAACTGTGTCATTATTTAATCTAAGGTATGAGAATGCAAAGATAAATGCCAATTTAAATATATTTCAAAAGAATCAGATTTAAAGGAATTGCAAAGCATTTATAAAAAAAACAGAGATGAGGTTGTAAAGAAGAAAGATTTTCATTACTGTACTTTAAAATGCATCCTAGTGCTTTAAATCTTAATGTATACTTAAAGATAGCCTTTGAAAGTTGAATCCCATTCTATTTGCTTGCATTGTTATAGCTTTTAAGATTAATCGTCCCATTTGTTATCCTGCTTCAATGTATGTTCAATAAAAGTGTTATGCAGTAATTTTCAACCAATAACAAATTATAACAAAAAAAGAATGTAAAAGATAAGTTTCCCTGTGGATTTTGTCAATTTTTTCCGTTTTTTACATTCAGTACAAACTATTTCTGCTTCAATTAAACAATATTTTTCTAAATATGATCTGGTTTGGAGCAAATTACGTAATCATTTAGGGGTTTATTAAGCTACAAAGCTAGTAAAAGTGTATTTTCATTTGTGATCAAAATTTACAAATGCCACTGACTTCTATGACAATCTAATTTTACATTTAATAGTCTTGTAGCATATTATTCAAAAATTTTCAAAAATATTATTATAAATTTCCTAATTTAAAAAAAAAATAAGAAAAAAAAAAAACTGTGTTTGATTTTTGAATTGAAGTGTATAAAATTAGCATGTTTAACTTAAGGCAGAATTTTTGCGATTTTTCCCATCCCAAAAAACTCAAGTGGCCTTTTTTCTGAAAAAATCCAAATGGGTTTTTTCAAAATTTTAACTTTAAATTATGTAAGTCTGTATATTTCTTAACATCAGTACACCATTTAAAGCTTAGCCCCCTCCCCTTCCATGGAAAAAAAGTTAGGTCTCCCAAAGAAAATATTTTAAACAAATAATTCTAACTTAATTTTCACCCCCACGGAGGGCAACCCACCCCATAGGGCCTATATCCCATGGCGTAGATAATCGGCCGACAAAAATACACTACACTACACTAACTTAATTTTCTTTAAATATCTTTCTATTAAAAAAGGGTGAATTTTATTTTTTTTTTTTCTTCTTCTACGTGGTTGAAATAGGAATCTCCAAATTTTGGTACGAGATTTCACCATGTTATGGTGGCAAACACGAAAATTTGTTTCAAACTAGAGAAAAAATTTTTAGCAATGTACTTAAAAAAAAAAAAAAAAAAAAAAAAAAAAAAAAAAAAAATTGCAATCTACATCGAAAAAGTAAAAAATAATCACATTGAATATTGACTTCAGGTGTCCTATGCAAAAGAAATTCTTTGAAAATATTTAAATTTAAACGAGAAATCTGAAAACAACCTGCCCATTGGTTTAATGTTATATATCTGGTGTTTTCAATTGAGTGAAGGGTCCTTTTTTAACTCTGTTATCAAGTAATTTTTACCATACACGTTTCTTTTAGTGTTGAAGTAGAAAAGAAAATAATATTTCTGAATTAAAGAGAAAATATTGAATTAAATAAGATGATAAACTATAGTAAAAATATCGAATCATTTTCGACATAATATACTTATATTATTACTTAGAAAGTTCAAGCGCCTAGTAAAATTGCATATTTGCATCACTCCAGATATTTTTTAATGCCAATGTTGCCATTTCAAAGTCTGTTCGCTGATTAACTTTCGGCAACAATGTAGACAAAAATTGTAAACTCTTTACTTGGAAAAAGTTGTTGCGTTATTTCTTTGCTACAAGCATTTCTATATTTCAGCAATTATAGTTTCACTTTTTTCCTACTCTCAGCAAATTTTCACCATTCTTACGGAGGTCCTTTGCATGCTTATTGTTACTGCTTTCCATAAAAATTTCCATTTTACCAGTATCTGTTCTCCTAATTTACTCTCATGCACTTAATTCATGCGAAAACACGCACTTGAAACAGCTAATCCTCATGAAGATTTTTTTAAATATATTGTTTGTGTTTCAATATTATTATTATTATTATTATTATTATTATTATTATTATTATTATTATTATTATTATTATTATTATTCATTTTTGGCATTTATGGCTGGGGTTCTGCAATAGATAAGCAATTTTTTATTTTTCTTTTTTTGCTTATGATTTTTTTTTTTCTCTTTTGATACTAACACTTTCGGAGCCGGTTTTGAAAATTACGGTGTACTGACAGAAAAAATTCTGAAAAAAAGTCGAATATTTAAAAAAAGACAGCTTCTTTGGAGATTAATCTTGGCTGGCCATCAAATACAAATAAATAAATAAATAAATCATTTAAAAATACGGAATTGCAAACGAGATATTAAGAAGAATTTTTTTTCTAAGGATTTTCATAAATGAATGTGCGTGAAGGGCTCTTAAGGGAACTGTCTAATTCTTCCGTGACTTTTATTACCTTTTAATGACAAAAGAAAAGAGATATCACCTGCGTATTTTTATATTATTTTTACTTATTTTCAATTACATGTTTAATTTTTTCTGCATAAAAAATGAATAACATGTCTTGAACGACAGTGAGTACCTGTAGTTGTTTGTCGTAAAATTCCAGTCTGGAGGCGATTATTCTCCTCGTTCACCAAATTATGAAAGGGCATAAAATTATTTATCGCTTAAAGTAAATTTAGTTTAAAAAGTGATTTTTGACAAAATGTCCATCATTTCAACAAATCATCATATACTTTTGCTTCATTTTTAGGGTTTCGTTCATCTGACGAAACCCTATTCGTCTCTGTCCGTTGTCTGTCTTTCTGTCCGTCACACAGTCGGTACACGAAAACTACATATGCTAGAGAGTTCAAATTTTGTGTACTTATAGCTGAATACTTGTTGTCACACAGCAAATCATAGAATTTTGAAAAAGATTATTATTTTAATTAAAATATTAATTTTAATATCATCAGTTTGTGTTTTTTGTTGTTTTCTAATTACTCCATTGCTTTTACTTTTAAAAGAAATGGAATACTATTGTTGCCACAATAACAAAATTGGTGCTAAATACTACAAAAAAATCAATTTCTCAAATATAAATTGAGTTACAGCTTTCAAACCAATTGCATTTAAAAGTAAATTTTTTCTCTATACGATCGTATAAAAATTGAAAATGTACAATATTTACAAGTATTAACTCTTTGATGTTTGAATCCCATAATAGCCGAAACCTCCCAATGCCCCGAGTCCCGTAATAGCTCGCCCCGTCTAGCTGGAAAGATTTCCGTTCACCCGTAAGTTGGGGTTCGGAGACAGGAGGTGTGGTTCTTTGATGGATGGGGTTGACATTTCCGGACAACACACTAAGAAGGCAAATTTTTGGAATTTTACAACTAAATTCTCTTTGCTATCTCTGTGTATTTCAAAAATTGTTTCTTTTTCATTTGGTTTTTATTAATGGAAAATACAGGATACATTAAGTCATTATACAGAAAGTTCATGAGAATGCAAACTAAGCAAGGAATATTCAATTGAAAATACTGATTAGTTATTTAATTAATTAGAAAGAGGAAAATAATAACATAATGTGAAATAATTAGTTTTTGTATATTTCTGCATTGATATGTATTTTTATTTTTATTTTTATTTTCAAAATATTCATGTTTATAAAGTTTAATTCATTTTCCATTCATTTAATCATTTTATGGAAAAAATTATTTTCTTCCGTTTATTTTCCAACTTCACTTTATTATCGCATATCAATACATATTCACATACATTATTATAATAATTAGAAAATGATTATATCAGTTTAATAAGTTTAAAATTCTTAAATAAATCAGAGTTGTTATTAAATTACCAGTTTTAAAGTTTTGAATATACTTGTAATGTAAAGTACGTTGGTAAAACACAAATTAAATCTAATGAAAAATTAAACACAATTTTTATAATATATGAAGAATACACAAATAAATTTGGAACGTAAAAAAAGGGGGGAGGCACACAGTATGTACATCTACTGAAAATTATTGAACTCTTTATTATTCATTTTTACTTTTTCAATGACAAAAAAAAAGTCAATCCGAATTTGTTTTTAAATTTATTAGTGAAATAGTAAAAATGAAGTATAAAGAAAGTCAGATATGCTGTATATTTATCTAAATGTGCTTTCTAAAATAGGCGAAATATAAATGATGTCTTTTCATTTTCGTTTCTAAATGAATCACGGAAAAAATCGCCCCGGAAAAAATCACCCCGGTAAAAATCTCCCAGGTAAAAATCTCCCCCGGAAAAAATCTCCCCACAAAGAAAGGTAACCGAAAAATAAGGCATTTTTTTAATTAAGATTGAAAAAGCCCACACATATGAATAACAAAGATTTGATGACTTTGATTATGGCAATTATAATTTCAAGTAAATCATGTGCTAATCACGTGTATTTGTACTGGAAACAATTACGGCAGTAAAACCTCCATATGAAAAAGGTCCTAGTTCCATGACTATCGCAAGGGCAAACGCTAACTTTTGAAGATAGATTGCCCTCTGAAAATCTAATTTTAAATATATTCTGAATTAAATTATTGCTGCAAATTATTTTAAAATAGTTTCTGAATCATAGGGGACTTATAGCTATCAGGAATCTAGGAAAAAAAGTGACCGGAAAAAAAGTGACCTAAACTACTAAAGCGGAAAAAGTGACACGGAAAAAAAGTGACGCGGAAAAAAAGTGACAAGGAAAAAAAGTTACGGGGAAAAAAGTGACAAAGAATTGATTTTGGGGATTTATTATTGATTTTGGGGATTCATTGCTTAATTATGAAAGGGGGATCGGGGAGGGGGGCTCATAGTTTAGGTAAATGGGTTTTTCATGCTGAATTAACTGTTTTGGTTCAATTTTTGGGTATACGTTCATCCTGAAAAGACGCTTGCCTGATTAGCTTTGGGAAGGTACAATTACCCCCCCCCCCTCCCCCATCCGTCCTCAATTTGATGAATGGGTTTTATGCAGAATTGTCCAAAGTGTGTCAAATTTGCATATAGGTTCTTTTCGATAAGGCTTATATATAGCATATAATGCCTGAAGAGATTTAGGAATTCTAATGGTTAAGTATAGAGAGGGAACGGGGGATAACCTTTCTAAAATTAAATTAATAACTTTTTACGCATAATTATCCGATTTGCTTAGAATTTTGGACATAGGTTCATTATGATAAGACGTATCTCTGATTAGTTATGGGGTTCTTCTGCTTATTATAAAGGGGGGGGACGAGCAATTATCTCCCCCTCAAACTAGATAAATAAGTTTTTATGCAGAATTATCCCATGTATTTCATATTTAAATATAGGTTCTTTCTGGTAAGGTGAATTCCGGAATAGTTTTAAGGATTTAATGGCTAAGTATAAAGGGGAGATGGAGGAAACCCCTCTTAAATTAAATAAATGGCTTTTTATGCAGAATTATCAGATTTGCTTCAAACTTTGGATTATAGAACCATTATGATAAGGCGTATCCCTGATTACATATGGGGTTATTTTGCCAATTAAAAATTGGGGCGGGTGATTATCCCCCCCCCCCCTTAAATTAGATAAATTGTTTTTTATGCTCACTTATCCGATATATTTCATATTTTGGATATATGTTCTTTCTCATAAAGTGAATCCCGGAATAATTTTAAAGGTTTAATGGCTAAGTAAACACTGGGGGAACGGATGATACCCCCCCCCCCTTAAATTAATAAATGGCTTTTTACGCAGAATTATCTGATTTGATTCAAATTTTGATTGGGCGTTCATCATGAAAAGGCGAAGTCCTGATTAATTGTGGGTTATCCCCCGTTCATCGCTCTACACTTAGCCATTAAACCCTTAAAACTATTCAGGGATTCACTTTATCAGGAAGAACCTATATCCAAAATTTGAAATCCGTTGAATAGTTGTGAAAGAGAAAAAAATTATTTAAAGAGTGGAGGATTAATCGCCCCCTTCCCCTATTTAAATATCAAAAGAACTCCATAATTAATCAGAGATTCGCCTTCTTATAATGAATATACATCCAAAATTTGAAGCTAATCGGATGATTCTGCGTAAAAAGCCATTTATTTAATTTAAGGGGGTTTATCCCCCGTTCCCCTTCTATACATAGCCATTAAACCCATAAAACTACTCAGGAATTCATTTTATGAGAAAGATCCTATATCCAAAATTTGAAATACATCGGATAAGTGTGCATAATTTTTTTAAATCTAATTTAAGGTGGGTATAGTAATCACCCGCCCTCCTTTTTAATTACCAATAGAACCCCATAACTAATCAGAAATACGTCTTATCATAATGAACCCATGTCCAAAATTCGAAGCAAATCGGATAATTCTGCATAAAAAGCCATTTATTTAATTTAAGAGGGGTTTCCTCCATCTCCCTTTATACTTAGCCGTTAAATCCTTAAAACTATTCCGGAATTCACCTTACCAGAAAGAACCTATATTTAAAATTGAAATACATGGGATAATTCTGCATAAAAACTTATTTATCTAGTTTGAGGGGGAGATAATTGCTCGTCCCCCCCCCTTTATAATAAGCAGAAAAACCCATAACAAATCTAAGATACGTCTTATCATAAAGAACTTATGTCCAAAATTTTAAGCAAATCGGATAATTATGCGTAAAAAGCCATTAATTTAATTTAAGAAAGGTTATCCCCCGTTCCCCCTCTATACTTAACCCTTAAACTCCTAGAATCTCTTCAGGCATTTTATACTATACATAAGCCTTATCGAAAAGATCCTATATGCAAATTTGACACACGTTGAATAATTCTGCGTAAAAACCCATTCATATAATTGAGGACGGATGGGGGGGGGGGGGTAATCGTCCCTTCCCAATACTAATCAGGCAAGCATCTTTTCAGGATGAACGTATATCCAACAAGTTGGAAATTGCACGTGAAGCGTAGCAAATTAGGTGCGTTCGTACGATAACAAATTTTTAAAAATATTACTTTCATATATCAATCTCATAAAATTGCAAATAGTGAATTACAATTAAAACGCTCATCAAACAATGTTCTCCCTATACCATTATGTAATGGAATATTTTTGTGTGGCCTTGTAAATCAATAACAAATGTTCTTTGCACCACAAATTATGTAAGGTGTATATTATAGTATGTACTTTATAGTTGTATATAAATGTTATTAAGTTCCCATGAGTGTAACACGATTAAGATGCTTGAACATTTTTCCCACTTGAAACATTTTTTTCCCATTGACCGTAAAGTAACGGAATACTTTTGATTGTCCCTGTAATTGATCTACGCATCCGATTTTCATAAAATTTGAAATAACTCGACAAAATTATGTAATAGTTATGTATTTTAAATTTCAAACGTATAGAATATATTTGAAACTTTTTCCCCATTGACCATAATGTAATTGAATACTTTTGATTGCCCCTGTAATTAATCTATGCACACGATTATCAAAAAATTTGAAATAACTCGACAGAATTGTGTAATAATTGCGTATTTTAAATTTCAAACGATTAAAATGCATTTGAAACTTTTTTCCCCATTGACCGTAATGTAATGGAATACTTTTGATTGCCCCTGTAATTGATCAATGAATCCGATTTTCATAAAATTTGAAATG
This sequence comes from Maratus speculifer, assembly GCA_964019185.1. Lineage (NCBI taxonomy): Eukaryota > Metazoa > Arthropoda > Arachnida > Araneae > Salticidae > Maratus > Maratus speculifer. The sequence goes on along the minus strand of OZ025297.1, from coordinate 76,959,202 downwards.
ACTCGACAAAATTATGTAATAGTTATGTATTTTAAATTTCAAACGTATAGAATATATTTGAAACTTTTTCCCCATTGACCATAATGTAATTGAATACTTTTGATTGCCCCTGTAATTGATCTATGCACACGATTATCAAAAAATTTGAAATAACTCGACAGAATTATGTAATAATTGCGTATTTTAAATTTCAAACGATTAAAATGCATTTGAAACTTTTTTCCCCATTGACCATAATGTAATGGAATACTTTTGATCATCCCTGTAATTGATCTATGCATCCGATTTTCATAAAATTTGAAATGACGCGACAAAATTATGTAATAATTATGTATTTTAAATTTCAAATGATTCGATTGGTTAGTTTTTCCGTTGTTATATGCGGACAGACGGACGGACGGACAGACGGACGGACGGACAGACGGACGGACTGAACGACCACTATAGGTGCTACGTATTACATAATTACGAACGCACCTAAAAATTGAACCAAAACAGTTAATTCAGCATGAAAAACCCATTTACCTAAACTATGAGCCCCTCCCCCGATCCCCCTTTCATACTTAACCAATGAATCCCCAAAATCAATAATAAATCCCCAAAATCAATTCCTTGTCACTTTTTTCCGGTAACTTTTTCCTTGTCACTTTTTTTCCGCGTCACTTTTTTTTCCGTGTCACTTTTTTCCGCTTTTGTAGTTTAGGTCACATTTTTTCCGATAACTTTTTTCCCGGTCACTTTTTTTCCGTTTACCATTTTATCGAAGAAACGTCACAGCCTTTACGAATTCGATTTTTTCCCCCAGATGAACGCATTTATTATTGTTTTATTTTGCGCGCATAAAATTTGTGTAAATTAAAAATTAAAAAAATAATTTAAAATTTAAATTTAATTATTATTAATTCAAAAAATATATATGAAGACAGAAGCAACTTTACTTATATATGTAAGCTGTTGATGAAGAGAGGTGAAAAAATCAATAAATTACATTTTCTTTTAAATTAGCCCTCCCCCCCCCCTCCTTTCACACACAGAAAATCCGACTTTCCCAAACATCTCTAGATTTTATCACATATTTTTTTGCTACCTCCCCTAAAATCAACCCCTCCCTCACCTCAAAAGATAGATAACGAAAAAGTTTGAGATATAAGAGATTTTGATCACGTGACAAACACGTTTTTACCCCTGTTTGTGTGATTATTCATCTTACGCGAGGAAATTTAATTCAAAACGCCCCTTTTGATATTATTTTGTAAAAAAACTATCGGGTTAAAAAAAAAAAAAAAAAAAACACGAGTTAGTAATTAGATTTAGTTTCTGAACATCAATACCTGCTAGTTTCATGAATTTCCGAACAAAAACAAATTAAAACTTATGTCATAGATTTGTCCTTTTGTATCTAAATCAGTCTTAACATTCATATTTCTGTTTCCCCCCTATCCTCTTATTGAATCTAGGAAAAAAAGTGACCGGAAAAAAAGTTATCGGAAAAAAAGTGACCTAAATTACAAAAGCGGAAAAAAAGTGACACGGAAAAAAAGTGACAAGGAAAAAAAGTGACACGGAAAAAAAGGGACACGGAAAAAAAGTGACAAGGATTGATTTTGGGGAATTATTATTGATTTTGGGGATTCATTGGTTAAGTTTGAAAGGGGGATGGGGGGGGGGAGGCTCATAATTTAGGTAAATGGGTTTTTCATGCTGAATTAACTGTTTTGGTTCAATTTTTGGATATACGTTCATACTGAAAAGACGCTTGCCTGATTAGTTTTGGGAAGGGACGATTACCCCCCCCCATCCGTCCTCAGTTAGATGAATGGGTTTTTATGCAGAATTATCCAACGTGTGTCAAATTTGACTGGGCCTGACTAAGGCAGGGGCACGCGGGGCAATCGCCCCGGGCCCCCGGTTTGAGGGGGCCCCCCAAGGAGAGAAAAGTTTATTGTTAAAAGAGGGCCAAATGATATAAAATAGCAAAATATTACCAAAATTCTTTTTTTTCAATTTTAAGGGGTCTTTTTTCTCCTACCCCCTTTGCTTCCCTGCCCCACGTTCCCTTAAAGTAATAGTTACATCATAAGAAAATTAATAGTTAAAATTATTTATCATCTGTTATTATGTATAAAGATGTGAAATATAAATACTGAAATTAGTACTTGGTACAAAATTTATGCATACATACAATAGGTTTGAATTTTAATTTTAGTCACTTGAGTATAATTCACAAACATTTTTAAGATAGAAGGGGGCCACTCTAATAATGTTTGCCCCAGGGCCCCCCACTGTCTAAGTCGGGCCCTGTGAATATAGGTTCTTTTTGATAAGGCTTATATATAGCATATAATGCATGAAGAGTTTTAATGGTTATATATAGAGGGAGAACGGGGGATAACCTTTCTTAAATTAAATTAATAACTTTTTACGCATAATTATCCGATTTGCTTAGAATTTTGGACATAGATTCATTATAATAAGACGTATCTCTGATTAGTTATGGGGTTCTTCTGCTTATTATAAAGGGTGGGGGGCGAGCAATTATCTCCCTCTTAAACTAGATAAATAGGTTTTTATGCAGAATTACCCCATGTATTTCAAATTTTAAATATAGGTTCTTACTGATAAGGTGGATCCCTGAATAGTTTTAAGGATTTGATATCTAAGTATTGAAGGGGAATAGAATATAACCTACCTTAAATTAAATTACTTTTTACGCAGAATTATAGGATTTGCTACAATTTTGGATTATAGATTCATTATGATAAGGCGTATCCCTGATTACATATGGGGTTATTTTTCTAATTAAAAATTAAGGCGGGTGATTTTCCGATCCCCTTAAATTATATAAATTGTTTTTTATGTTCACTTATCCGATATATTTCATATTTTGGATATATGTTTTTTCTCATAAAGTTAGTCCCAGAGTAATTTTAAGGGTTTAATGGCTAAGTATACTGTCAGGTTCTGAGACCACCTCTGCTAAAGATTGGAATTTCCGTTATTTCTCTATCTTAATCTCTTTTATATTATACCGGCTGTGTACTATAATTTTCAAGGTGACATTCTTTCTTTGTTGAAGGGAGAATTGACAGGTAATCCTCTACAGGTGGTGAGTGAGAAAGAGGAGATTGCGGAGAGGCGTGTTCATCCGTCAGTGAGGTATGTGGATGATGAGCTGACAAGCAACTTGTCACTAATCAAGAAAGGAATGTGGAATGTGTCCAATGGATAAGCCCCAAAGGGAGTTGACATTGGGGAAACACCGTGATTTGAGAAGAGCAAGTCTTATCTCAAATTAGTTCAGTTCGTATCTGGGTTCATACCTAGAGAGTAATGTTGGACAGAGGTCCTGATAGGGTGTGCTCTGCGTTGTAGAGCAGAGGCAGTGTGTATCTGGAGAGCAAGGGACACAGACGTCCTGGTGTTTAGTGCTCTGGGCCGAGAAGTGCAGGCCGAGTATCCATGTGTTGGGAGATTCGAAAGTGATCTCCGATAAAGTTAATCTAACGTGCATTGAGTGTGAGGTGGAAGGTGTAATTCGAATAATACACAGCCAACATTTACTGTATTTAATTTAATGTTGAACCGGATCACCTATATCCGAGTTGTAATTGTACATAATGGTAAATAGCGTATTTAGTGTGTACATATATTCTAAATAAACTGTTAATTCAGTTAATTGACAGTGTCAGTGTTCATTTACACAATCCTCACAGTTGGTGACCGATATCACCTAGTAATATCGGTGGTGGCAGCTATAACTACCACGGACTTTCTTCAAAGTTGTGCGGGCTGAGAGGAACGTCCGACATATACAGTGGGGGAACGGAGGATAACCCCCCTTAAATTAATAAATGGCTTATTACGCAGAATTATCTTATTTGATTCAAACTTTGAATGTGCGTTCATTATGATAAGGCGAACTCCTGATTATTTGTGGGTTATCCCTCGTTCATCCCTCTATACTTAGCCATTAAACCCTTAAAACTATTCAGGGATTCACTTTATCAGGTAAAACCTATATCCAAAAGTTGAAATACGTTGGATAATTGTGAAAAAAAAAAAAATCTTATTTAAAGAGTGGGGGATTAATCGCCCGCTTTCCCTTATTTAATTAGCAAAAGAACCCCATAATTAATCAGAAATACGCCTTCTTATAATGAATATACATCGAAAATTTGAAGCAAATCGGATAATTCTGCGCAAAAAGCCATTTATTTAATTTAAGAGTGTATTTCGATTCAAACTGCCTATTTTCCGATTTATTTTTAACTTCATTTTTACTCTCATATGCATCAAACTGGCAAATTGTCTTATTTAGAAAGTACACAAGGTGCCGTAATTGTCAATTCTTTGATAAATGCAGAAAATATTGCGAAAAAAGCAATCAAAAACGGCATTTTGAACAGATTTTCCTCTGGCGGGAGATCTGTGAACGAAAAAAAAAATTAGTGGCACTCCGGGAGTGCCGATAGAAGTGAAAACTTGATCAGTTACGTTTGTATTTTTTGAATCGTCAAGGAATATTTTATTGTGCAAGAAATACTTTTAAATGAAGGGTTTTTTTATTAATTATTATGAACAATTACTACTAAAAATATGTTACAGTTTTCATTTAATGCGCTATTGTACATGAAAAATAAAGCATTTTACATAAAATCATTGTAATCTACTGCTTAAAATGTAAATTTACAAATACATGAAATATGAAATTTAATTAATTGGTATTCTTCGAAATGAATACCAATGAAACTTATGAATTTTCATCCACAATTTCAACAAGTCTTCCATCATCATCATCATCATCATTATTATTATTATTATATTCCAGAACTGACACTATAGGTTTATGGTAACTAAAATAGGAGACAAAAAATTTTAATTCGAATCTATTTATATATTTTTTAAAGACTGCATAAATTGTAGTTTTTTATCTCGTTGTGCTAAGATTGTGATTCTCGGACATCGTTAAATCAAATTCTCTATTTAAAAATTCAATTAATTGTCGATTTTTATCATCCGCAAAAATGATGTTGAAATCCTCAGTCTAAATCATTGGCAAATCATCAAATCTCTTTCCAATTTTATCTTCAAGTAATGCAGAAGCGTCTTTAGAATAAATAAATAAATTTTCATTCGAACATTCACGTATTGCACTTAAAAACTTATCCGGCGAAATATAAACGTCAACTATTGCAATTTGCTGTCCATTTTCAGAGTGGCAACGAAAAATACATATATGACCAATATCTGAAACAATAGTACTAAACATACTGGTGTATCTCGCATGCACGTCCATAAGATTTGTGCAAAATATGCCCTTTACATCAGACACGCTTTTATGAATAGCTACTCCTTCGGCTGGACGATCGTGTCTTCTGAAACTTGCAACACAGTTGAATAGTAATGGTATAAATTGTTAAGCTTTAAATACAACTGAAAATTAAAAAAAATAAAAGAAAATGGCTGGAAAGTGCAGCACAATCGATGTGCAATATCTTTTTTTCTTTCTTCACATTTTATTTCATCTTGTATAAGTTGTTAAACTTTAAACACAAACAAAAATTTTAAAAAAGTTTGGCAAGTGCAGCATAATCAATGCGCAATGAAATGTTTTTTCTTTCTTAACTTTTTATTCCATTTGGTATCAATTTATGTTGCTACTATTTAAATACAATCAAAAATAAAAAATAAAAGGAAAAAGTGGTTGCAAAGTGCAGCTTAATCGATGCACAATGTCACACTTTTTCTTTCTTAATGTTTTATTCTATCTGGTAACAATATATGTTGTTAAACTTTAAATACAATTAAAATTTTTAAAAAATGGTTGGAAATTGCAGCATAATCGATGTGCAATGTCATGTTTTTTCTTTCTTAACTTTTTTATTCCATCTGGTAACAGTATAAAGTGTTAAATTTTAAATACAATCAAATAAAAAAATGGAAAGTGCAGCGTAATTGATGTGCAATGTCATGTTTTGTTTTTCTTAACTTTTTATTCCATTTGGTATCAATTTATGTTGTTAAGATTTAAATACAATCAAAAATCAAAGAAATTGACAAAAGTGGTTGGAAAATGTAGCATAATAGATGCACAATGTCACACCTTTTCTTTCTTAACGTTTTATTTCATCTCGTAACAGTATAAATTGTCAAACTTTAAATACAATTAAAATTAAAGAAATTGGTCAGAAAGTGCAGCACAAACGATGTGCAATGTCATGTCTATTCTTTCTTAACTTTTTTTCCATTTAAAACAATATAAGTTGTTAAACTTTAAATGCAATTGAAAATTTAAAAAATAAAAAAAAAGTTATTGGAAAGGGCAGCATAATCGATGTGCAATATCATGTTTTTTCTTTAGTAAATGTTTTTTTCATTTGGTACCATATAAGTTGTTAAACTTTAAATACAATCAAAAATTGAAAAAAAAATGGTTGGAAAGTGCAGCATAATCAATGCGCAATGTCATGTTTTTTCTTTCTTAACTTTTTATTCCATTTGGTATCAATTTATCTTGTTATTATTTAAATACATTGAAAAATTTAAAAAAAATCGAAAACAGTGGTTGGAAAGTGCAGCATAATCGATGCACAATGTCGCATTTTTCTTTCTTAACGTTTTATTCCATTTGGTAACAGTATAAGTTGTTAAACTTTAAATACAATTAAAATTTAAAGAAATTAGTTGGAAAGTGCAGCATAATTGATGTGCAATGTCATGTCTTTTCTTTCTTAACTTTTATTCCATTTGATAACAATATAAGTTGTTAAACTTTAAATGCAATTCAAAATTTAAAAAAACAGCACACTCAAGCACGGTAGAAAGAGTGGGAGATACTAGTTCCTCTCCCTTCCCCTCGATCTTACGCTTTTTCGATCAGCATCACGTGACCCAGACGCGAGTTTGGAAGTTTTTACCCATACAAAAAGTGCTCAGCGCCGCTAAAGAAGTTTTCACTTCAAAAAAAGGGTCATACTGAGAAGATAATTGTTTATAACTCACATTCTAATGAATTGAGCGTAAAAATACAGCACATGGCACCTTGTACATCTCTTCAAAAATATCCTCAGCAAGTTTCATGTTTCTACTTTTGAAAATGTGTCTGAAATTGTATCGGAAAATTTCGAGCTGTTGAAGGTGGAAAAGCGTTTTTTTTAATACACCCTTAAGGGGTTTATCCCCCGTTCTCCCTCTATACATAGCCATTAAACCCTTAAAACTATTCAGGAATTTACTTTATGAGAAAGATCCTACATCCAAAATTTGAAATAAATCGGATAAGTGTGCATATTTTTTTTAAAATCTAATTTAAGGCCGGGGGTAGTAATCACCCGCCCCCTTTTTAATTAGCAAAAGAACCCCATAAATAATCAGAAATACGTCTTATCATAATTAACCCATGTCCAAAATTCGAAGCAAATCGGATAATTATCCGTAAAAAGCCATTAATTTAAGAAAGGTTATCCCCCGTTCCCCTTCTATACTTAACCATTAAACTCCTAAAGCTCTTCAGGCACTTTATTCTATATATAAGCCTTATCGAAAAGAACCTATATGCAAATTTGACACAAGTTGGATAATTCTGCATAAAAACCCATTCATCTAATTGAGGACGGATGGGGGGGGGGGGGTAATCGTCCCTTCCCAAAACTAATCAGGCAAGCGTCTTTTCAGTATGAACGTATATCCAAAAATTGAACCAAAACAGTTAATTCAGCATGAAAAACCCATTTACCTGAATTATGAGCCCCCCCCCATCCCCCTTTCAAACTTAACCAATGAATCCCCAAAATCAATAATAATTCCCCAAAATCAATCCTTGTCACTTTTTTTCCGTGTCCCTTTTTTTCCGTGTCACTTTTTTTCCTTGTCACTTTTTTTCCGTGTCACTTTTTTCCGCTTTTGTAGTTTAGGTCACTTATTTTCCGATAACTTTTTTTCCGGTCACTTTTTTTCCGTTTACCCCTCTTATTTTGTGCGACCCGATTAAAAAAAAAGAAAAGTTTCACTGTTTAAGAGTTTTTTCCTTGTTCATTTCTATTACATATTACACAAATAAAAATCGAATTTAAAAATGATACGAAATGAAATGTAGGTTTGTATCCTAATAAGTAATGAGTTATCAAAGACTGAATAACAATATTCAATATCTGAAGTGAAGACTCAAATGAGGTCATCCAAACTGTCTTTGTAGCTACAATTTGCATTAATAATAATAATAATAATTTAAAAAAAAAATCCAAAATTTGAGTTTGGGTAGCTGGGGCAGCTTCCTCGTTTGCCCTTGCGATAATCATGGAAGTAGGACCTTATTTCATATGGAGGTTTTACTATTATTTCAATTTGCATAAATTCTAACAATATGCATATAATGCCATAATTGTTTCCAGTACAAATACACGTGATTAGCACGTGATTGACTTGAAATTATAATTGCCATAATCAAAGTCATCAAATATTTGTTATTCATATGTGTGGGCTTTTTCAATCTTAATTTAAAAAAAGCCTTATTTTTCGGTTACCTTTCTTTGTGGGGTGATTTTTACCGGGGAGATTTTTTCCGGGGAGATTTTTTCCGGGGGAGATTTTTAGCGGGGAGATTTTTAGCGGGGAGATTTTTACCGGGGTGATTTTTTCCGGGGAGATTTTTTCTGTGATTCATCTAGTTTAGTATAAAAGACTATAGTATTTTATTTCAGACTTTAACCCTTTAAGGGTGTATTTCGATTCAATCTGCTTATTTTTCGATTCAATCTGCTTATTTTTCGATTTATTTTTAAATTCATTTTTGCTCTCATATGCATCAAACTTGGAAATTGTCTTATTCAGAAAGTACTCAAGGTGCCGTAATTGTCGATTCTTGGATAAATGCAAAAAACATTGCAAAAAAGCAATCAAAAACGGCATTTTGAATAGATTTTTCTTAAGCGGAAGATCTGTGGGCGAAAAAATGAGTCATACTGAGAAGATAATTGTTTATAAATCAAATTCTAATGAATTGAGCACAAAATGACATCACATGGCACCTCATACGTCTCTTCAAAAATACTCTCAGCAAGTTTCATGTTTCTACTTTGAAAAATGTGTCTGAAATTGTATCAGAAAAATTCGAGCTGTTGAAGGTGGAAAAGCATTTTGCGGAAAAACTAAATTCAGTTTCCTCCCTCAAAAAAGTTCGGAACAGAGAAATTCCTTTCAATAAGAGTTTGTTCACTAAAAACCCCAGGGAAGATATTTCTCACCCCTTTTTTTAGTGACGTGTAATCTTTACCCCTTTGTCCAGTAGGTTGGGCAGTGCAGTAGAAAGCTTTTGTGTCGCAAATGCTTTTTGATGTCAATACATGGGTGAGAAACTTGTATTTGTAAAGCTGATTTCGGCTCTTTTCTGTTTTGAAACATATGGAAAAGAACGATTTCCACACACGCATGCAATATGTGTAGATCACAATAAGCAATCTAAGTAACTTTTTTTTTAGTTGGATGATCAAATAGCGCCAGTAAAAATTCCATTAGCTTAAATACTTTTTAAATCAAAAGATTATGTTTCAGTTTATATGTAAATTTTAAATTTACATAATAATTTAAATTAATGATCCCTTATGCATTGTTTATAAATTCTATCATATTTATTTTTAAAATATATATTTAAATTTTACGTACAATGAAACCTTTTTACTTCAGTCAGGAATTCTGCAAAATTTTCTTTAATTTGTCATATTAAAACATGTCAGCTGTTTTAATATTATACAAGTAGTTCAACTGAACTATAATTACGCAAAACAAATTTTAAATGATTTGAAATTTAAACTTTGTATTTCAAAACAAACAATATACTAGCATCCTTCAGTTATTTTGGTAAAATTTATTATAATTTTACCTTAAATTATGTATTTGCTTACATAATAATAGCTTTGTTAATGTTACTTTACTAATAAAAACTTTAAAACTAACTTTCGTTTAATTTCTTTTTAATTTAATTGGTATTCTATACTTTTTACAGAATTTTTTTTTTCATACAAATAAATATTTTTTAATTCAAACTTTATTTTGATATTAATATTTTTTTTTATTATTACAGTAAAATAGATTTTATTAAAAATATATATATAGTCTATTCTGATATAAACTTCAAACTTTTTTTTTTTTTTTTTTTTTTTTTTTTTTGAACACTTAAAATATTTGGATTCTTTTAAATTATACTATAATAGTGGACGTTTATAATGAAATTTAAATTTGCTACCAGCAATTTTCCATTTCAATAGAGTTGTCGCAAAATGTTTAATATTTTGAATTATAAACATATGAAAAGCATAAAAAATACTATAAAATATAATTAATTTTAATAAAGTTTAAGAATTAGAAATCGTAATGATAAATATTCATGAGATTCAATTAAATCGTAAAATTTAATGGATTTTTTAATGATATTTTAATAAAATTTTTAGAAATGAATAAATGGTATTAAAAATCATTTCATTATACTAACATTCATTTACATAATTAACTTTTAGAAATCGTAATTTTGTTATAATAAAAAAAAAAAGAAAAGAAAAGAAAAGAAAAAAGAAAGAAAAATCTGTCACGAAAAGAACATGTACTCTTATGACAAATAAATTTTATTAATCGAAAAGAATAACATGCTTTTAATCGATAGTAATTTCTTGCATTGCTATGCTAGTTTCTTTGAGAGTAATTGTTTTACGAGATCCAGATTGTTTGATTTTTTTTTTTTTTTTTCAAAAAAAAGTTTTTCTTTTCTTTTTCTTTGCAACTAAATATCATTTGCATTTAATGAATTTAGTGCATATTTTGTTATAGCCTTTAGCTCATTCCAGTGGTTCAGCCTTCGAAAATGGTAAAGACGGAAGGTGCTGGTTTCGAACCCAGTCGCGCCCGTCGGCCTAGTCGTTCGGAGATTTTCGTGGTTTTCTTCAAACTTTGAATTTCCATGCGTAAATGGGGGTTAAGTTCTCTCAGGAGGGCGCTCCTTCTCTTCCTCGAGTTGAAAATTGATCGTCATAATTAGTAAATACAACCAATCTTTTGCTCAATAAGCCAAAAAAAGTCCTTTATGAAACAATTTTTAGCAATTAATATTATCAATTTTTACTTTTATAGTCCACATTCTACGGAAAGAAGACATATAATGATATGAGCAAAGTTCCTACTGTTATTGGATCAACTAGTAAACTTCCAGTGTCTTGGTGCTTTAAAATTATTATTCCCTTCAATCCATTTCTAAAGCTCAGAAGAGAAATAATTATTTTGAGACTATCGTTATTTTGAGTTCTAAATTTTTGTATCCTCGTGAGCTATCTTCAGCAATGCCCGACTGATGCAGGGGCATGCGAGGCAGAGCTGCGAGGTGCCTGCTGTTTACCTTCTAATGAGTGTAATCAGAATTCTCTTTAAAAGGTATAAATGATTAAAATTAGTTAATAGTGACCAAAATTGCGATATTTTTAAACATTTAGGAAAAGAATATGGTCCCCTATCCATTCTCTGTTTCCAGTATCTCCCATCTGCCTATGCAAAAGACAAGCTATATCATTAGAATAATGAGTTAATTAAAATTTTATTATAAAAACATAGTATTATATTGTTTTTAAAATATTTTTTATTATATATGAATCGCATTGTTGAGCAAAGGTCTAGAACAACAGAAAATGAACATTTCCTCAACTCTCGCTGAATTCAAACAAAGACGGATATTGCAATTTTGTGCGAATATATATATATATATATATATATATATATATATTCAAACGGGTAAACGGAAAAAAATGTGACCGGAAAAAAAGTTATCAGAAAAAAGTGACATAAACTACAAAAGCGGGAGAAAAGTGACACGGAAAAAAGTGACAAGGAAAAAAAGTTACAGGAAAAAAAGTGACAAGGAAATGATTTTAGGGATTTGTATTATTGATTTTGGGAATTCATTGGTTAAGTATGAAAGGGGGATCGGGGGGAGGCTCATAATTTAGGTAAATGGGTTTTTCATGCTGAATTAACTGTTTTGGTTCAATTTTTAGATATACGCTCATACTGAAAACACGCTTGCCTGATTAGTTTTGGGAAGGGATGATTACCCCCTCTCCCCACCCAATTCACCCTAAATTAGAAAAATGGATTTTAATTTAGAATTATCCAACGTGTGTCAAATTTTGAACATAGGTTCTTTCTGATAAGGCTTATATATATATTGTATATAATACCTGAAGAGATTTGAGAGTTTAATAGTTAAGCATAGAGGGGAACGTGGGAATAACCTCTCTTAAATTAAATTAATGGTTTTTCACGCACAATTATCCGATTTACTTGAAATTTTGGACATAAATTCATTATGATAAGACCTATCTCTCACTAGTTATGGGGTTCTTTTGCTTATTAATAAAGGGGGGGGGCAATTATCTCGCCTCAAACCAGATAAATCGTTTTTTATGCAAAATTATCCTATTTGCTCCAAATTTTGGATGTAGATTCATTATAATAAGGCATATCCCTGATTAGTTATGTTGTTCTTTGCTAATTAAAAAGGGATAGCGAGGGATTGTCCCCGCTCATTAAATAATATAAATTGCGCAACATTTTTTGCACAATTATCCGATTTATTTCAACTTTTGGATATAGATTCTTTCTGATAAAGTGAATTCCTAAATTGTTTTAAGGGTATAATGGCTAAGTATAGAGAGGGGGGGCCGGTCGATAACCCACAACTAATCAGGGATTCACCTTATCATAATGAACCTATATCCAAAATTTGAAGCAAATCGGATAATTCTGCATAAAAAGCCATTTAATTAATTTAAGGGGGGTATCCTTCGTTCCACCCCCCTCTATACTTAGCCATAAACCCTTAAAACTATTCAGGGATTCTCTTTATCAGAAAGAACCTGTACCCAAAATTTGAAATGCATCATAAGAACAATTTATCTCATTTAGGAGGGGGAATAATCGCCCGTCCCCCTTTTTAATTAGCTAAGTAACATCATAACTAATCAGAGATACGCTTTATCAGAATGAACCCACATCCAAAATTGAAGCAAATCGGATAATTCTGTGTAAAAAGCCATTTATGTAATTGAAAGGGGTTATCCCGCGTTCCCCTCCCCCCTCTATACTTAGCAATTAAACCTTTAAAACTATTCCGCGATTCACTTTATAAGAAAGGACTTGTATATAAATATGAAATACATCGGATAAGTGCGCATAAAAAACAATTTATCTAATTTAAAGGGGGGGGGGTAAAAATCACCCGACCCCTTTTTTAATTAGCAAAGAACCCCATATCTAATCAAGGATACGCCTTATCATAATGAACCTATATTCCAAAATATGAAGCAAATCCAATAATTCTGCGTAAAAAACAATTTATTCAATTTAAAGACGGGGGCTATATTCTATTCCTCTTCTATACTTAGCTGTTAAACCCTTAAAACTATTCAGGGATTCACCTTATCCGAAAGGAATTTCAATTAAAATTTGAAATACATCCGATAATTCTGCATAAAAAACGATTTATCTAGTTTGAGGCGAGATAATTGCCCTCCCCTTCTTTTATCAATAAGCAAAAGAACCCCATAGCTAATCAGAGATACGTCTTATCATAATGAACTTATGTCCAAAATTCCAAACAAATCGGATAATTCTACGTAAAAATCTATTAATTTAATTTAAGAGAGTTTATTTCCCCGTTACCGCTCTATGCTTAATCATTAAACTTCCAAACCTTTTCAGGCATTATACTATATTACTATAGATAAGCCTTTTTCAGAAAAAACCTATATCCAAAATTTGACACACGATGGATAATTCTTCATAAAAACCCATCTATCAAATTAGGGCGGGTAGGAGGAAGGTAATCATCTTTTCCCAAAACAAATCAGGCAAGCGTCTTTTCAATATGAACTTCCTTGCAAAAATTGAACCAAAACAGTTAATTCAGCATGAAAAGCCCATTTACCTAAATTATGAGTCTGCCCCCGATCCCCCTTTCATACTTAACCAATGAATCCCCAAAATCAATAATAAGTCTCCAAAATCAATTCCTTGTCACTTTTTTTCCTGTAACTTTTTTTCCTTGTCACTTTTTCGGTAACTTTTTTCCGTGTCACTTTTTTTCCGCTTTCGTAGTTTATGTCACTTTTTTCCGATAACTTTTTTTCCCAGATTCATATAAACTTTTTTTTTCTTTTGTCTTAAATTTTATAGTGACGAGGAAGAGAATTATCCATTATTATTAGTCCATTGTAGCAATCAACACTAAACACAGCAGGTAAAAATTACCGTTCTTCTGAGTAACAATTTTTATTATCTTAGTTCGAGGCTATGTTACTCACAACGCCATGTGTGTAAGCTGAACCAGTTACCCGATATACATGCAAAACATCTCCTGCTGTTTTATTTAATAAAAAATAATGTTACAAGAAAAATATAATTTTTAATATAGTTATAGCTTTTATTAATGTGAATACGTATCAGTAAATTGCATTTTTAGGGTTTTGACCACAATTTCTAAGGTTACTCAGAACGTATTGTGTAAACACGGTTCCTCACTTTACAGGGTAGACCAACCTGTGTGTGTGTGTGTGTGTGTGTGTGTGTATAGATACATATATCTTAGGAAAATTTTATTATTAAAATTTTGAATTTTTTCTAAAAAGATGAGACAGTTAAATATGAAGTTAAAGTAAGATGACTGATTAATCATACCTATAAGTCCAACTGTCTGTACCAGCTGGCAGATTTCGTCGCTCGGCTCCCGGCAACATTCTATGACATCCTGACACCTGGTATTCGGGGTGATTGGTACATCCACCCACTTGCCATGCTCGATATGTACCGCCAGAATCACCTGAAAAATATGAGCAAACATTAACATTCATAAGATAGATAGATAAAATTCAATAACTCTGAAAAGTAATATTACGATGAAATTTCATATAAAACAAATAAAACTTCAGTTATGTCTTAACTGTGACATTAACTTTAACACCTTCATATTGGCTAAACTTTTTGAGGCTTTTATTTGCAGATTGTCTGCAATATCTCTCTTTCAAAGAATATCCCTGATTGATGAAAAATACACCTCTAAATTATGCTAGTAAAAAGAAAATTGCAGCCAATTTGATAAAAAATCTCGCAGGACGCCATTGGACTTTGAACCAAATCCACAATCGATAACAGATTTCATACTGACCTGTAGAAAGTTAATTAAAACATCATTCTTCTGCTTGCTTTGTATATCTTCATATAGTCTTCATCCAGTTAATATCATTTTTAATAATATCCAAAATAATTGAGGAATATTTATGGCTATGGTTCGTCTGACTGTTTCTCTTGTATCTTTCTATCCGTACTCTCGCTCTCGTAAATATACTTGTTGTTCATACAGCTGATTTAATTTTCATCACGGTTATTCTTAAATTCACATAAATCTAAAATTATATTTTTAAAATCCCATCACAAAAATTTTATTTTATTTAAATTTCATCACTTTTATCACCATATGTTACTCTAACACAATAAATTAACTTCATTAAATACACAGTCATTAAAGTGAACGGTAACTTTTAATTAAAACACTAAAATTCAGTCTTGGTTATACTTCCGACAGCGACCACAGTCGAGCACATACGACTTCATTGCTCTATACTAAAAACTTAAAAAAAAAAAATACAGTTAACAAAAGGAAAACGGAACATCCAACCAGCAAAATGTTTTTATATGCATAAAACTCATGATCACTTAAACACAACACTGCCTAAGGAAGTGCCGTTAGACATATGAACTCGATCGAAAACTTTGAGACAGTATGTCCCAAAAAGGACCTTGTGCCATAAAACCCTGGTTAGTTGTATATATACAACTAACCACCAATCGAAAACTTGTTAGGTAAATATTTTTGAACACATTAACCCCTTCGCGACGGGAGCCTTTTATGAAATTTTTAATGTTTTGTCACCGATTTTTAAAAACAGAAATTTGTGCCTTAATAAATCGAATAAATGCTCTGATAAGGCAAAATTTTCAGTATAATTTTACTGGTGGGAATAAACAAGGATTCTTAAGCCTTTTTGCGGCACGTATAGGTGTCGCTCGTCCCCAAGGGGTTCAATTACCGTGAAATTATTATGCGTCACTGAGATTTAATATAGCACATTACCTATTGAAAATGAAGTGCATAGCATTTATAGTTCATTTAGAAGCTCATGCACACAAATTCAGATAAATTATGGTTTATGATCGATAACTGTCTTAAATTTCATGAATTTACAATTCGTTAGGTATTAAAAAAATTGGCATGCAGTACATTATTGTCCATATGTTCTACAACAAATTTCCCATAATTTATTATATGTTTAAAAAAGTGCGTAACAATTTTTATTCATTTTCAGGTGCATACAAAAGAACACGGTGTAATTAAGCTTATTCAATTATTTAAAATACGATTTACAGAATTGATATACGATATTAGGCATTTCCATATAGAAAATAAGTCAACAAAGGTTTTTCTGATATGCTATGCAATTTGAAACAAAACTAAATTTTAGTATATTATAGGGAAAAAACAAATTCTCCAAATCATACAGCTGTCAAAAAAAAAAAAAAAAAAAAAAAAAAAAAAAAAAAAAAATCGAATTAATAAACTTATCTATTGACAGTAATTGTAGAAAGTTCATTTTCGATTGCGTTAAGATATTTTCAATTGAAATAAATTTTACTGCATGACGTTGTGTTAATATAATACAAACAAACTATTATACAAAAGAATAATTATATATTGCCTTCTATGGATGATAACTGACAGAAAAGCGTTATCTAATGTTTATCATCATTATTAAATTTTTTTTAAAGCTCTACTAAATTCTTATTATAATACGGGATATATATAAACTCTATAGATCATGCAGAGGACTGCGCAGATATTTGGAATATATCATCGTTTATTAGTGATTAGTGCCAAAAATGAGTTTTCAATTATACTGTTCGTTTAATAGTTAATTTATAAATAGCATTTAATCGTATAAAAAATGGAATTATGTAACAATATTTTGATAAAGTGTAAAAAGTTTTCGCAATTTACACTTAAGACTACTGGTCATACATTTTCCGATATCAAATCCGTAATGTTAAGTCTATGGATTTTTGATGCATTTTTATATTCAAAATATCTCCTCGGGAAATTAATAATTTTAATTTCTTTCTCCAGTGTTCTCGTCTTTAAGCATGCGTATTTTTTCTTAGTTTTCAAAATATATCTAAAGGCTGCGCTTAATTTTACATGAAGTGCTAAAATTTTACTCTCACTTTGTCAATTTTTAAAACATAAAATATTAAATTAAGCAAAAATTTTAGAAATATTTTGAGAACTAAGGGAAAAAAAGGACATCCTTTAAGAAGAGAGCACTGAAAAACTAGTCGTTGGGGGCCACCGTAATACTTACCCATCATGAAAACAAAACGTGTGTAAACTATTTATAAAATGCATTGCAATTCCAAAACAAAATATAAACGTATATTTAAATATTTTTAAGTCATAATCATGCTCTATTAATGAATTGCTGATGAAACAATTTCGACAAATTGTATAAAATGCCAAACTATTCATGTAGCACTGAATTGCATAAAAGAAACATCCTTATAACTCCAAAAATAATAATCATATTCACTAACGGTTTATTGAATCGAATTAAGTGTCTCATTTCCAATTAAAATGTATCTTTGAATTGAAATTTCAGTAAAATACAGGGTCATGAAAAATAAAAAAAATGTGGAAAACAGGATTAGAAATATCTCAACAACTAATAATCCGATCGACTTCGTTTTATATGCAAAATTTGTGCTATTTTATTGTCTTTTACGTCCACTCCTTAAAATAAAAAAATTCGAAAATTTTTATGTACCTTTCATTAGAACGAATTTTTCGAGAGTTCGAAAAAAATAGTTCCGGATAAACGATGTTACTGATATTCAATAGGCTTCGTCCCATTCTTACATACTAAGCACATACAAAATTTCAAGTCTCTATTTCAATTTGTTCGAGAGACAGAGCGGTTACAGACAGACAGACAGAGAGACAGACACACAGACACACAGACGGACGGACGGCAAAAAATTTTTTCTTAAGATATGTTTTTCGGAATCTCCAGTGTCTGAAACGTGTAAATCCGTCAAAAAAAATTTCGATTTTCAAAACGATTGCAAGACTTACCCTATACTATGTATGATGGGTAAGTAATAACTACAAAAATATTAATTACCTGAGGAGATGTTTCGCATATAAAAATGCATCAAACACCTTAAAATTACGGCGGGGAATTCGAAAAATGGGTGACCAGCAGCCTTAACGCAAAATTTATTTATTTACTTTGAGCCAGAGTTTTATTTTTCTCGTAACTTTTGCTGTAAAATTTTGCTAAAGATAAATATATTTCCCCATGCGTCGATTTTTTAAGTTTCAAAGTAAGGAAAGAAAATGCGCATTTTTGTTAATCCGAATTACTTTGAAGAAAAGTAACAGTCGAGTCTCTATATAACGAACTCTACCGTTCCAGTAAAAAATTCGTTATATAGAGAAATTCGATGTATAGAGAATGGTGTTAAAAACCGTATTTCATGTGTGAAATTTGAACAAATACAATTTTTTATCTTTTGAATTAAGAATTTGAAATGTTTAAAAGTAAATTTTAACCTAACATTTTATTTCTTAATTATTTAAGCTGTTTCAAAAAAGAGAACAGACATTTATTTGAAAGCTTAATAAAAATCAAATAAGAAAGACTTGCATTAATTTCAGACGAAGAAATCTGTAATTTTTTGTTGTTTTGATTTTTAAGTTGTTACGCTCTCAAAAAAAAAAAAAAAAAAGCTCAAATTTTAGCAAGGAATGAAAAATTGTAGTTAACATTTCCCTCCATTTGAAGGCCTCTCATTGATTCCTCTCTTACATGTGTATCAATCCAATTTACTCTGTTTTGAGAAGGATGTGGAAAGGTGTGTGGGAGGTTGGGTGAATTTGTTGGATTTAAAGAACAAGGAGAGAAGTAATATAAAAAAAAGCTCCGCACTGACGATAAATCAAAAATAAATGATGGAAAATTGTTTCCATGTGATTTCGAAGCTTTTTAAAACTGAATAAATTAAGACCAATTTATGAAAAAATTCGTTATATGGAGATAGATATTTCGCTATATAGAGATTGTTTTTAATGTAATCATGCGAAAAGGGGACCGTTCCTACTAAAAATTCGTTATATTGAGAAATTCGATGTATGGAGTTTCGTTATAGAGAGACTCGACTGTATTTAAAAACGCAAAAGAATATATCAACTCAAACTTTCAAAACTGCATTTGAAAATTGCTGAAATTCAAACATTATAATACGTATCAACGTTAATGTTCTATTTACATGCATAATTAGATAGGGAATGAAACGCATTAAAGTTTTATTGCTTCATTTTCCATAGAACATAGATTTAAAGGAACATAAATGTATTTGAGCACTGATCCGAGTAAATTTGTTTATCTGTAAAAGAAAGGAAACGCATCACGAATTTCATTTTTAATTTAAGTCTGGAATGGCAACACTAATAATAGCCGTGTATAAATTCGTAAATGGATCCATTTAAATGATTGTATTTATACGAGTCAGAATTAACGACGGATCTAAGAGATTCCTTTATTGGAGAGAATATCTACGTTTAACAACTTCAGCATAATTTGTCCCCCTAATGTTTTCCGAAACTAATACGAGATGTTCTTTTATAAAAGATACACATACAAAGATACACATAGAAATAAATATCCGTTTGAGGGTAAATTACTTTCCAGAACCCATAGAATGGTAAAAGTAATCATTAAGGGAAAACACCCACCCCCTCCACTCTTTCTCTATTTATCTCTCTCACGTGTAGTCACTCGTTCGTTCTGAGTGAAAATTGAATTGTTTGAACTCGTGATTCTTAAATGACTAAAACAGAGTTCGTATTATTTTTCCTTACAAGTTTTATTTTAATATAATAATGCATAAAACTCTACAGATCATCAGAGGGCTCCACAAAAGTTTTGAATACATCATCATCTATTAGTGATAAGTATTGAAAATGAGTTTTCAATTATATTTTTGTTTCGTAGTTTATTTATGTATTTCATTTCCTCATATCAAAACATGGAGCTCTATAGCAATATTTTGATTGTGTGAAATGTTTTCATATTACACGTTTAATAAAAAAAAATATTTATTTATTTATTTTGTGCGCAGGATTATTTGTATCGTAACTTTTGCTAATGAGAAATATATTTCGCTATGCATCAGTCTTTAAGTTACAAAGTGTAAATAAAGGAAGAAACTGTACATTTTCGTAAGTTCGAGTCGCTTTGGAGAAAATTATTTAAAAATACAAAAGTAAGTATCAACTAAAACTTTCAAAATTGCATTTGAAAGTTTTTGAAGTTTAGACATTATCCTCTTCAGACCCGAGGGTTTATTGATCTACTTTTATTAATTTCAGCTATGGATTTACATTAATTAATTGATAACTAAGAAAGATTGAACAACGAAATAATTAAAATGTATTTTTTTTTGTACATACTTTTTTTTGATAAATGGGGACTTGTAAAACACGCATTTTAACAATTTCTTAGGTTATTTTAAATTAAATTTTACTTTTCTGCATTGTAAAAACATAGAAAAAGATCAAACAAATATATATTTAATAATTTTTATTACTAATGGAGTCTACAAATGGTATCTTAACACACAGTAAAAATATTTACGTTTTTTTTTTTTTTTTTTTGTGCATTTCGTGCATTTTTGCTGCAAGCCATTTTTGTATATCATGTAACTCACTGAAAAAGCACTACGAGAGACAAATTGCTATTTTCTTTATTTCTGCTATCTCTTAGGCTCCATTCACACTAATTTCTCTTTTTTTAATGGTATTTATATATGTGAAAGCAAAATTATAAAGATGTGTATCCTATAGGATACACCAGGTCTGAAGAGGTTATAACACGTATCAACATTAATGCTTCATACATATGCATAATCAGACAAGAGAATGAAACGTGTTGTACTTTTATTATTCCATTTTTCTTCGAACATAGATTTTAAAGGAACAAAAGAATTTGGAAAAAAGTATTTGAGAGATGATCTGAATAAATTCCTTTATCTGTATAAAAAAGGAAACGCATCATGGATTTCCTTTTTAATTTAAATCTGGAATGGTGAACACTAATAGCCGCCTATAAATTCGTAAATAGACCCATTTAAATGATTATATTTATATGAGTCAGCTTTAACGTCGGAACTAAACGATTCCTTTATTGGAGAGAATACCTACGTTTAACAACTTCAGCATAATTTGTCCCCTAATGTTTTTCGAAACTAATGCGTGGTGTTCTTTTATAAAAGATACGCATACAAAATAAATATCCGTGTTCGGTCGTATTTATTCTGTGTATTTTTGGCAACGATTTTTATCGTCTGCGTTTGTTTTTATGAGTTAATAGAATGTTTTTAAGAGAACGTAGCCATGAGCGGCTGAGTTGTGAGCTAGTTAAATAAATACAGTTCATAGAGTTTTTTAAATATGAGTTTTTATTGAGTTTTGAATCTTTTAAATGAGTTATCGACATAAATTGTGGTCCGCCGACCACGGAGGATCAGCGATAATAAAGTGCAACGCGTAACTTTCTGAATTATTCGAATTCAAGAAGTATGATTGGTGAAATGAGAAGTTGAATACGAGAAGAATATTTTAAAGTAAGTGAAAGTGATTTTTCTTATCTGTACTGTTATATATAAATTTAAAACAATGTTTAAAGGAGCAAAAAAAGGATTTAAGGCAAATAGCCACGGAAATAAATCTAAATATTAATGATAAAATGACTATAGCTGATTTAAACGATATCATTGAAAATAGCTAAATATATAAAAATAAACCAGATTTTGTTACAGAAATAGCTAACACCATAATTGAGAGTCGTAAACATGAAGAACAAAGGCAATTTGATCTTGAAAAATTTAAACTTGAACGATCAAAAAATGAATTGGAATTAGCTAAAATTAAATCTGAAACTAAATCTGTTATAACTGAAAGTGAAGTAAAAATGGAATCGTTAGATCAAATAATAAAAAGTATTAAAACTTTGATTGTAAAAATTCCAACTAAGCCTGAAGGATGGGGTTTTTTCTTTTCTTCTTTAGAACGAGTTTTCAAAACTAAAAATGTTTCGGAACAAAATAAAGCAGAAATTCTGCTGAATTTATTAGGTGACAAAGCGTCTAACATTATAACTTATTTACACGATACAGATATCGATAATTATGAAAGAATAAAAGAATTAGTCTTAAAAGAATTTCAACCAACACCTTATTTTTGCCTAGAACAATTTAGAAAAGCTTTTAAACTACCAAATGAGACTCATGTACAATTCGTTTCACGACTGATGACCAATTGGAATTATTATCTAAATTTAAGAAATGTGTCCGATTTCGAGAGTCTAAAACAATTGATTGTGTCAGATAAATTATATGAAACATTAGATAAGGAGACTGCTTCTCACATTAGTGAGACAAGGAGATAAATGGTTTTTATCAGAAGAATTAGGACGTGAGATTGATTTATATTTTACATCACGCGGAAAATCTCTTACTGAGAATTTTAGTGTTAATCAAAAGTATAATTCCAAAAGTGTAAATAAAGTATTTTTAACTGATGTTAAAACATTAAACTGTATTTTGTGCCACAAACAGCACCATCTTTCAAAGTGTCCAGATTACTTAAACTTATCTGTTAATGAGAGAGTAAATGTAATAAAATGTAACAAGTTATGTTTCAATTGTTTAAATTTATACCCAGTAGCCAATTGTACATCAAAGAACATTTGTTTCTGCAAGAAACGACATCATAAAACTATTCATTTTCCCAAAACAAATATTGGCGCAGCATGTCCCTAAAGGGATTTTGCGCCATTAAACCCTATACAACCAACCAACCAACCCAAAACAAATAATAATACATATGTGAAAGAATATGTTTCATTAGAACATAATACACAAGGTTAAATAAATGCAGGAGAATGTTCAGATTCAAGACTAGCAAATTATGGCACATCAATGTTAAACGCTAATGCAGAAGAGTTCGTTCAGAAAACTTTTATTAGTAACTATTCGAATAAAAAGAATAAAGTTTTACTTTCAACTGTTATATGTTTTGTAATTGATGAATCGGGATCTAAATATAGAGTAAAGTGTTTGTTAGATGTCGGCAGCGAGTCTAATTTTCTATCCCGCCTATGACATGATGAATTTGAAAAAAGAGAGAACAAACATTTTGGTGTCAGGTCTAAATGATGCCACCTTAGTAATAAATCATAAAGTTAATGCATCAATAAGCAATAGAGATGGAAGTTTTGTAAAAAATTTAGATTTCTTGGTTGTTCCAGAAATAACTGCAGATTTAACCCCTTCGCGTCCAACTGAAAATTTAGCACAGGATTTCCCTAATGTAATATTAGCAGATGAGAGATTTAATATCCCAGAACATGTAGATATGCTTCTTGGAGCAGGAATTTTCTATGAACTTTTAAAACCGGGACAGATTCGTATTAATAATTCTGATCTTATTCTGCAAGACACAGTTTTCGGTTTTGTAGTATCTGGAAGTTTTCCAATAGAAAATGAAAATAAAGTTCATTGTGGTTTAATAAAGAAGGAAACTAACTTAGATAAAACACTTCGAAAATTCTGGGAAATAGAAAATATCGAGATAGAAAAACCAAAAAGCAAAGCGACTTTAATTTGTGAAAAACATTTCATAGAAAATTATACCCGAGAAAAAAGCGGCAGATACGTTGTTAAAATGCCCCTAAAACAAGATCCAACTACATTAGGAAGTTCTAAACAGATAGTAGTTAAAAAATTGAATTCTTTATGGAATCGCCTACTCTCTTAAAAAAAATCATCGATTTTCGCTCAAAAGGAGTGAATTTTCACTCCTTTCCAGTGTCGAAGATGCACTTATCCTATAGGAGTGAATTTCATCCTTAGTGCGGAGTGAATATTTTCACTCCTTTTTGATAAGCCCTTCCACTCCTTTCTGAAAAGCAATTTTCACTCCTTTTTTGACTAAATTAGTATGTAAAAAGAGTGATTGCACTCCTTTTTGATAATTTATTTTTTCACTCCTATTTTGACTAAATTAGTATGTAAAAAGAGTGACTGCACTCCTTTTTGATAAGCAGTTTTTTCACTCCTATTTTGACTAAATTGGTATGTAAAAAGAGTGATGGTACTCCTTTTTGATAAGTTACTTTTTCACTCCTAATTTGACTAAATTAGTGTGTAAAAAGAGTGACTGCACTCTTTTTTAATAAATCCATTTTTTTCACTTTTTGTTTTTCGATTGAATTTGTTTGTATTGATTGAATATATAGACAAAATGGACGATTTCACTTTTACTTTGAGAATCTTTTTTGCTTTGCTTTTTAGTATATTTATAGTTTATTATGTTTGTAATAGAGGGTTTTTTTCTTTGTTTTCAATAGTAATTTTTATTTATGTCTGAAATAATTTTAAAAATTTAATTTTTTATGATTTAATATTATAATTAACTTTAGTTCTATATTTTAATACAGATAAATAACAGAATTAAAGAGAAATTTTATAAGAGATTTAATAAATTTCTATGTCTTACTTTCTACAGTTGATGAACTATTTATGTAACATATGCCTCTATTTTAGAAGTAACATAAAATGCAGTTGTTGATATTTTCCAAAAACAGGTTTATAGTACAATGCTGGTATTGTAGATTCAATATTCATTCTAATCATGGTTTGAAATTTGCAATTCCAATTAATAATTTCAGGTATTGTGTCCAAGATTATTATTGATATGACACCACTACTTCCAATCAGTAACTTTAAAATATATTTGTTAGGAAAGACATATTTGTAAAGTTCAACAATGATGAGGAACTTATAAAATAAATAAATTATGACTAAAATCTCTAAATCAAGATGGGATTTCCAACTTTTTACATACCTGCATAATCACAGAGAAAATGTTATTTTATTTAATCAGAACATTTTGGCGATTTAATACAACAAAATTTTGTTTAAGATTATGATGGTATTCAAAAAACTGAAAATCTCATCTCATCTCTGATATTATAGAATCAATCATTATTTGTAACCTTTTTTTTTTTTGGGGGGGGGGGGGCTTGTAATGATGCAAAGGTTATGTTCTACAGTGAATGATTTGTTTTTTAAACAAAATGGATAAGAGTTTGAAGTTTATTAAAAGACTAATTTAATTCGCATCAAAACACTAACTCACTAATGTTAATGACAGGATTTCTTTTAAAATACCATTTGCATTTCAATGTTTTTAAATACTTTTTTCTTCTTGATATTGGATAGCTAAGGCTGATCTCTACAAAGTTCATTCTTTACTTCATCGATTTTTTTTGCAGGTTTATTAAGAGGCTACTTTAATTTTCAAAACTCATTTTGAAAATGAAAACATCCTCATACAAAATAAATTGAAAAAAAAATATATATTTGAGATTTAGGTCAGTTATCTTAAATTTGGAAGAAGAAAAAAAAAAAAAAAAGGTTTTTAAAAATGTGGAAATGCAAACAATATATTTAAAAGGAATTTTCTCATAGGACAAACACGAGTAAGTGAATGTTTTTGCATAAGTGAAGTAGACTCGTAAGTTTATGATATTGCATATAAACATATGAGAGGACTGTATAGACATATATTTTTTTTTTCCATAACAAAATTCTGTCTTTGCATTTTTTTTAATTACTACTTTAAGTCATTGCACTGTGTATTTAAACATGTAAACAAAAATAAATCTTTGTAAAACTGCAACTGCACTTTAGTAAAACATATATCAGAAACTGAAGAAAAATGATTAAATGTAGTTGACAGCTGACTTTTTTTTTCTTTTTAATTACTAACTTATTCTAATTTTTCAAGAAAACATTGGATAAAATAATAATGGAAAAGTGCATTTTCCCTCCCCAATAATTGAAAAAAAAAAAAAAAAAAAAAGAAGAAGAAGAAATGTTTGTTAATATTTACCTTTAGAGAGAATTAATGTGATAAACCCTCAGGATTGAAAGAACACACATTAGCTAAAATAAAATTTATTACTTTAAGTACATGTTGTCGGAAATGAAACCCAAGCCTACCAATAGAGGTTATAATAGAATGCAGTAAAAGATATGTTTGATTTAAAGTATTGATTTGTTTGTTTTTCTTTTTAGTGTCTTTAATAACAAACAGTCAAACACAAGAAACATAGTATATTTCATCAAGTTTAATTTGTAAAAAATTATTGAGTATGTTAGAAGATGTTTCACACAAGAGAAAAACTCCTGTCAAACTATCATCCTAAGGTTAGGTGTTCAAAAGAATCACTGCACTTCTGTGTGCTTCTTAAAATAAATCGTAAATAAAATTTATTTATATTCATTTTACTTTAATAATTAAAAACCTTCAATTTTAAATGAAATCAGCATATTAACAGAACACCCATTTCACCATAACAAATATATTTCAGTGTTTGCCTTCCATTATTCATGGTATGATTAGTCTTTCAGTTTGGTACCAGACTTCGAGTCGATTACAGAGGACTGTAATCGATTATGATTACGATTATTTTCAATTTCTAAAAACCGATTACGATTATGTCTCTTTTTATGCCAGTTGGATTACGATTACGTTTAGATTACGATTAATATTTTTTATTGGATTACGATTACGTTTAGATTACGATTACAATTTTTTTGTTGGACTACGATTACATTTAGATTACGATTATGGTTGACAATTTTGCAGGTCATGTTGACTTGCTACTAACCCTTAACCTTGCTAACCCTTAACTACTGTTAGCGGTCTCATAGACCGCTGTTTTTCAGGGTTTGAAGTTTAACTCGTAATTTTTAGTTTAACTTTAAATACTGGTCAAATTTTGTTTCGTTTGGAGCCTTTACTATCTCTAGAGACTTTTTAATAACTGAATTTTATTTATAATTGTCCTATATATAAAGTTTAATACAAAAATAGTATTCCGAGATTTAATTTAACTTTTTATTCATCTTTATATTAAGCGGTCTGACAAACCGCTCTCAGTAGTTATGCGACAATTTTTGTAACAGCAGTTAAGTGTTAAATCTGTTGGCTTGTGTCTCAACCATTTGTGACTCTTATTAGGATTTACCCAATTTTTCACAAAACAAAATATTTTTCCGGAGAAAAAATTGTATTATTAAATATTAAGGTATATTATATTTATGTATATGCGCAATATCGCATACATTTCTTCCATTATAAAAAATAGAAATTTCTTATTAGAGTAATTAATTAGGGCAGCGGTTCCCAAACTTTCTTTGTACGCGACCCACCTTTCAGGGAAAAAACTTTCGTGACCCACTTTTTAGTAAAAAAATTTTCGCGACCCACCCAAGATAAAGTTGTATGTCAGTATAGCAATTTCCGTACGATCTCTATACGCTCCGCTATCCTATCCTAAGAAAAACGCAAAATTTCGTACGGAAGATAAATTATCAATAGAAACCAGAATCGGTAATCTCAATGTGTGTAAATGAATAAGGATTAAAACAATACACAAACTATAAAGATGGTTAAAAGTATGTTTAATTATCATGAAAACATGTGGGAACATATATTAACTCACAGTTTGTCTCAGTACTTGTCTTTCAAAAACAGTAAAGTAGAAAAAACATGTTCTCATTAGCACAAAGTGTTGAATTTCATCAAGGATTTCAAAGTTGATTTACATATTTCTAGATATTCTGTTCGTATATTAATCTAAAAGGAAAATAAGGATACTCCCATTATTTCCTTTCGAAATTGTCTTATCTTTTTAAGCAGAAATAAAGTATTTTTATGACAAACTTAGATTGTTTCGCGAGCCACCAAAACAACTTCCGCGGCCCACCAGTGCGTCGCGACCCATAGATTGGAAACTGCTGAATTCGAGTATCTTATTATAGTAATTTCTTATTAGAGTTTCTTATTAGTTTCTTACAGGCTAATATCATAATTGCATTAAATTAAAAAGTCAGTCTGAATCAGTTTCGAGTGGAAGTATGTTGAATTTGAATCGGGTTTCGGATTGACTAAAAATAAAATTCCAGGACTCTGATGTGGTTTAACCCGAGTTGTGCAGAGTTCTATTACGAACAACTCTTGTTTCGAATTCATTGTTTGACTATCTATATGCAATATTCACATTCTGTAATACAATTTAAAACCATTTCAAATTTTCCATGTTTTATGGTTATTATAATTTTTATTGAATTTTGATGATTTAACTTTACGGATTTCGTAAGAAAAATTCAGCCTAAATCACATTTTTTTCATATTATTATTCGATATTGGGAAAATACCTCTTTAAAGTAGTCTGAGGCTTTGTTTTGAACCTTCTCATTCACATTATAAAACATTAAATTTTCTTCTTTTTATAAATATCTATATGTGTGCCTTTTAATATGCAGTGCATAGCATACAGAAGCTACTTCAGTAAGGCAAACACACCCATTAACTAATGTTAATCCTTTGGAAGAAATTTTTTTAAATATCTTCTTCGCATTTTAGTCTTTTAAACATTTTTTTCTGCATTGTTTAGCTCAGATCAATGTATATAAAGACCATTTTCTACTTTTTTCATTTTGTATGCATTCTTTTTATTATAGGTGTTTTTAAATCAAAAAGGTAAACTTTGCGACATAAGTTTTAATTTATTTTTGTTCTAAAATGCAGGAAAATAGCAGGTGTTGTTATTCAGAAACTATCTAATTGCACTCATTTATCTGTTTTTTTTTTTTTTTTTTTTTTTTTTTTTTGGCAAACGCAATGGATATTTCAGAACAAGCCATCAAAGTTTATATTTCGAACGCATTTTCCGGCGAAAGCAGAAAAACCAGTCAATAAAAGGGAAACAATCGTGAGATCACGTGACCAAAATAGCTCATAATTCTGTTGGTAATTTAATTGTCACAAAATGGAAAATTCAGTTCGATTCAAATTTGCTTCCATAGTCAGCCTTCCAATTTTTTATCTTTCCGTTAAAAAATGAATTTGTAAATGTGTCAAAATGTCTTGCGCTTGAGAACACCCTTAAGATGCTTTTACTTTAGGAACCGGTTTTGAAAATGTAAATATACTCATTAAAATAAATAAATAAATAAATAAAAACCGTAGTGGAAATTGAAAGGGTAAAAAAAATCCGTTATCATACAGATCGACTTTAGTTGTTCAATGAGAAAGCATTTAAAAATATTGAAATGCAAGTGATCGTAAATTTGTTATCATAATTTTTTTGCCCATAAAATTAACATTAGAGAAGGGGTGTTTTGAGATTACTAAAGTAACCCTTTAATAATTACATTGCTTTCGGAGAAAAAATGAAGAAATACAAACTAAAAAATATATACTGATATTAATGATTTTCAAATTTCATAAATTTTAAAATAAATTTCAATTACAAGAACAGCGGCGTAGAAGATGGGGGGGGGGGAATACAGATGCACTGGTATCACTAATTTTATAAAGTTTTCTTTGCCATATCTAATCAGAGAATTTGAAGCTATTAATCAAGGCGGAATAAACTTTTCGATTTTAATTGTATGAAGAGCATTTGAACCCTCCCCCCGGCTATGACTCTGTACAAGAACATTTAAAGGAAGAAAAAGCGCATTGTCTTCTGGTAGGACAGAATTTAAGGGGTGTGGGAATGCAGGATATAATGTTCAATAGTAAAACCATAAATAAAATTATTTTCTTTCTTTTCTTTTTTACTTTTTATCCTTCACTACTTCCAATCAATGACCCATACCTCTGGATTGACCACATGTTGTTTTATCTTCTCACTTCCCATATCACTGACAAACTCAAGTCAAATACTATTCCTATATCCTATTACAGTGTACGGTATACATTCTGTTTCACTTTACCCCATTAAAGGCTATCTCTATCTCTTATGACCTCTGACCTTCACACTCCTACTTTAGGGCCATTTAATGAGTTGAAAACATGAACCGAACTCTTCCTTTTCCGGTGGTACAATGTTTAGCAAACCAACCAAGTATATTTTGGTTTGGAAGAGAAAGGAAGGGAAAAAAGAAGACGTAATCCTAACGTAATCGCATATTTATTTAAGATTACGATTACATTGCAGTTACATTAGGGTTCGATTATGATTAGATTATGATTATAATCGAGATGAAATCTCTTGATTATGATTATGTTGCGATTATTTCAAAAACCAAAATCTATGATTACGATTACAGTGCGATTACATGCTTTTTGTAATCGATTATAGTCGACTACGATTACACGATTACGATTACTCGAAGTCTGTTTGGTACATTCCATCAATCCAAAAAGCTTGTTGCATCACCTCAAAAAAGTTCTCTATATAGAAGTAAATTCATATTAACTTCACATCTAGTTACAACCTTCTTTTTACTCTGCTAGTGCTATGATATTAATCTTTTGACATTTGTATGTCCATTTCATAAGTTTATGCACACCATTTTATCGTGTGTTAACACATTGGTACTATATTAGGGATGGGACGAATAGTGATTTGGCCGAATAGCCGAATACCGAATATTCGGCCAAATTTTAGGCCGAATACCGAATATTCGGCCGGCCGAATAGTAATTTTTTTTTCCAATAAAGAAAATAAATTTTGGTTCCATATAATTTAAAAAATAGGAGCTCATTAATAATGATTACTCTTAAATATGCTTTTAAATGTATTTTTAAATTTGAAAAACCTATTTTAACACAAAAAAATTATGAAATTGCATTATATCCTTTATTCTAATGTACATCAAATTGATTTTCAGTAAGTCAAGATGGGAAAATATTTCCATTAAAATATGAAGAATGTACTTCACTTTTACTATCAATTGATACTTCTTGTATCCAAAATCAATAATATTCTTAATCTCTCTCTTTCTCAAAACTCACAAGGACATATTTTTTGAAATAACCTTTAATGAAGTAAAATTGATCATTTAGAGTTTGTGTCCCTAGTGATAAGCAAATTTGTAAGAATGAGACTGTTCTGAAATCAGATGCCAAGCTTTAAATTACAAATTACGTTAAAGCAAAAGGATATGATTAAAGTAGAATGCATATGTTAACAAAATCTTTGACATTTGAATTGACACATACAATATTTAACTTCAATATTCCACTTATTTAATAAGCATTAAAAGCATAAACAGAAATTGATAACAACATGAAGGAAGGAAGATTAAATTAAAAATATATACATAATAATGTTACATATTTAAGTCAGTAATTATGCAAATAATTATTTAAAAGTGAAAACTATAGAATGAAAAAATTCTTTTGTTGAGTATTTAGAATTTATATTAAAATATTTATAAAACCATCTTCATAAAGCAAGTTGTGTCATCTAATGTGTATCGAGTTTGACACCAGTTCCGCTTTCAGATGTACCGTTGTATTTGGAATGGTGATATATTATATTTAATTTTGAAAATGAATCTTCATTAACACACCTAATGAATGAATTTTTTCATTTCTTACTTTATAGAAAATAAGTTATGAATTTCATAAGAGCCTTTTTTATATGCGCATGGAATTTGCAGACATTAATAAATATTAGAGTGTTTTAGAATAAGGCATATTTTTATATTTTGAATTGTAATATATCATTCTCCAGTGATGACATTTCCCGTACAATTAAATCTCCAACTTGGGCAGCATTTTCTAGAATATCACTAACTTTTATAGGAAATACAGAAAGGCTGCATATTTTTTAGTAACTGAATAACTCTATATTTTGTAAGTAAGAGTGAGAATGACTTCATAAATGAAACAGCCAATTTGGATTAGAGGAAAAAAGAATTGCAAGAATGAAATTCTTTAAATCCGAAATTTATTTGGCAAGATATCTTTCACTATTCGGCGAGATTTTAGCAATATTCGGCAAGATATCTCTAA
Source organism: Maratus speculifer (assembly GCA_964019185.1). Classification (NCBI taxonomy): domain Eukaryota; kingdom Metazoa; phylum Arthropoda; class Arachnida; order Araneae; family Salticidae; genus Maratus; species Maratus speculifer. The sequence continues at coordinate 76,927,176 of OZ025297.1, read as the reverse complement.
ATATTCGGCTGCAGGTATTCGGCCGAAGTATTCGGTCAAAAAGCCTTCAATATTCGGCCAACCGAATATTCGGCAAAAGAGCCGAATACCGAATAGTGGCCGAATATTCGTCTCATCCCTATACTATATTAGGCAGTTCTAGTGAGACTAGGGTTCATTGTCATTGATCTAGTATCCTACTAACTTAGTCACTGTGTAACACATAAAACATGCAATTATTTCAATGATTTTTAACGAATTTGACAAATGCAAGTCAGTCATCTCAAGGAGGCAAAGTATTAAGCATCACAGCCAATACTTTAAAACTTTCAGTGCAAAACAAATCGAAAAATTTATACTTACACATTTGAATATACAGTACTAAAAGAAAAAAAAAAATTTATTGCACAATAAATATATTTAAAATGAATCACATAAGAATTAAAACAGTATTTTATTTTCTATACATATTATAAAACATTTAAGTGCTTGCATCCATGGCTTTCAAAATAATGTTCAGATTCTCCACTGAGCTGCAGGGCCATTAATAACTTTGTAAATCATAAAATTAAAAAACTCGACAACTTGATAAACTTGACAGTAAATATATAATGGTCAAAAAGTCTTTAAGCTGCATTTCTCTACTTCAACTGATTCTTGATCAAGGATCAGGAAAACATTCATCACCCGTACACAAGAAGTACAGCAGCTTTTCTTCAATTTCTTGAATTGCTTCTTCCAAAGAGCCATTTGTCTTCTGCAAATATAAAAATAAAATTAATAATCATTTATATTTTAACAAAAAATTAAAATACAAGAATAAAATATTTTTTAAATATTGACTATGGTGTATTGGAAAAATATTACTTCATCATAACAGGAAATCTCATGTATAAAAGTATATTTTTAATTTGGTTAGCTTAGTTTTTACAGTAAAACAGTTTATATGTTATTTTTCAATATAATACTTCAATATTAATTCATAGAAAAGACCTACTTTTTACCTGAACCATTCCTTTATAAATCAATCAGATATCGGAAAAATCTTACTTTCAGTAACATTATTCTATTAATTTTTTTAATAACTGACTTTGATAACTTTAATAAAAATATCTATCTACCATATTAAAAGAGTTTTTTTTTTTTTTTCTTTGTAAAGGAAGACCTTGCTGTACTCCTATAAAAAGATGGGTTTAGGTGAAACTGCCTGATTTTTATGTGTTTTTGCTGTGAATACAGAATGTCCCCCATTTCTCTTTTTTAAGATACTGTTATAGGAAGAAAATTTAGATGAAAATATCTGAAATTAACAATGTTGTAAATTTTGATATCCTGAGCAATTCAAATTTTACAGTCCATAGCATTTTCACATATATCAATTTCAGACCATTTTCAGGTGAACCTATTTTTCCTGGAGTACTTCTGGCAGGATGGTCACAAATATTGTATTTAAAAATTCCCTAATTATTCCAGGTTAACTTTAAAATAATGAAATTTTCATAGATAAATATATTTTAACAAATACATGTTGTCAATTTTTAAAAAATATTCATAAACTTTTAATAAGTTTATACATAAAATTATTTACACAAGTTTTTACATAGCTAATCAAAAATACGTTATACTGTACAATGTAAGAATACTGTGTTAAGAAAATGATATCTAGTGAGGAGCTGAATGAAAATTTACTGTGTAATAATGGTAATGACAATAAGGGCAAACTTCAGTTAAGAATAATTGATATTTGCTTATTACCTCATCGCAGAACTGCTGGCTCTGAAAACCAGTTCATTTTAAACTGCTTGGCTTTTTTGGGTTTAAACTGATAAATAGTGGTGGAGAAATGCGAAAAATTGTGATAAAAGAATATCTATTAAAAAAGAAAACTGGTTGGATGACTCCAAATTAGCATTTGTAACTGCAATGTTCATGTATAGCAAGTCTGATAAATTAGCATCAGTAAAATGAGAGAAAAGACAATTGAATGAAAGTTATTGATTGAAGTGATTATCTCAGAAGTTTGTCTATCTATAAGTTTATAACAGATTGAGCACCCCCTTCTTGAAAAAAAAAGTTGCAAAGATTGGTGAGAGTTTCTTTTGAACCCTTAAAGGGAAGGGATCCCACTTAATGTTTATTCTAAAATGCCACATTCACATTAAAATTTTAAAATAAAAGCTTGCTTTGATAAATCACATGGGGAGAAAAAAAAAAAAAAAAAAAGCTTTTATTTATTTGCAAATAAATTAGTTTGTAAATCCTGGTGCCATTTGTAATAAAAGTACTTTGCACCTAAAAGGGTTAAAAATTAAAAAGCCAGTCAAATTCTTTCTCAGAAATGGTTGCTTGGAGGATTATTCCAAGAAGCTAATGAATGGTTTATACTAAAAGTTCTTGACAGAACAGATGGGTAAAATAAAAGACAGAGAATATCACTATCATTATTTTAGATTTATGGCAGGCTTATAAAACAGACTAAATTAAATAATAATGCAGGATTTGAAATATCAATATAATTTTGCAGATACAGATTACAAGTCATCAAACACTTTTGGGGTCAGCTAAATTGGGAAATAAGAAATACCGCCAAATAAAAGGTTAGGACTTAGATTAAGTAATGTTTAACTGAGTTTTTATGGTAAGAAATTTACAGAAAGGATGATTATTTCATCACGACTTTGAATGACATTAGAGATGTTTGTCCTCCAGAATAATTGCTGAAAATTTTGACTTTTTTTTCTTTTTGTAATTTCAAGGTTTAATATAATATTTATAATGTGATCGTTAACATTTATTCTAATACGAATGGTTTTGGGATACAAGCGGATATAACTGTACTGCAAACTTAAAGTTTGAAATTTGGATGAAAGGAATCTATATCTGCCACTTTTCATGTTATAATTAAATTTGGTGATATTAAAGACAGGTTTAGAGATTAAAACTTTGACTATTCTGTAAAACATAATTTAAATTGGATGATGATTTTAACCAAATCTTTTGTCATAAAATTTATTTATTTATTTTAACTAGATATTCTTATGTAGCTTTTTATTCTGTTCTTGATCAGGATAATGTTTGCTATTAGATAAAAGGTTTTTTTTTTCTACTATATTTCCAATAGCATAAAAGCATTAAAATTCCAAAGTATAATACATACAGTAAATATATTAGATATTGATTAATAATTGCCCATAATAATTTTTATAAAACCCTTCCTTTTATTACCTTCTTGAATTTGTGAAATACTTTTGTGTAAGAAAATATGTACAAAATAATTATAAAAATATCAAATCTTTATAACAGAATCTTTGGCACTGAGAATCATCCGAAAAATATGTTAAAAAACAGAATAATAATTTAATTTGCTTAAGAAACTTAGGCTACATTCTTGTTTCATAATTAGAGATCTTTGTTTTTGAATTTTTGTATAAACAAAATTTTACCATCAGTCTGAGCCCCTGAGCCCGAAAGCTGATATAAAGAGAGAGTCCAAGTTGGTTTCAGGCACGGACTGAGCCCAAGAGCTGAGATAATTTTTTTCTTCCCAGATTATTGCAATCATATTGGAAATTAACATATTTTTCAATGAATTTCCAAGTTAACTAATATTTTCCTGATGTTTCCATGTTAGATTTGTGACTACCCTGTTCTGCGGTCTTTTTGCAGAAAGCTTTAAAAATGTCTAGTTTTGCTCTGTGAAATACATTTTTGTGATAGATCAAATATGCAACAAATCAAAGCTTCTTTTTTTTCTTAAAAAATAAAAAAATAAGATCAAATCTTTTAAAAAGAAAATATGAAAACTAAGCTTCGCTTGCATGTATATTTTGTAAAAAATAAAGCTTGTGAATGTTAGAAAAGCTGCTCTTGGGTATACTTTACTATCTTCAAGATTCTCACAAGTTAACAAAATATAAAACATTTTTTTTTTTTTAATCAAATGGCAATTTTGCATTTTATAACCTATTTAAGACACTTTTCAAGAATTTTAATTATGTAAATTATTATACTAAAATAAACTAAAGAAAACATACTCCAATAAATCTGACCAGAGCATCAGAAGAAAATAAAGTATCCAAGCTTTGATTACCAGAAATCTGTAGAAAAAAACATTTTTAGCAATAAATAGATATCAATTAAACAAACCAGAAAAGCATATTAAAAAACTGTTACAAGAAAAACATACATTAAGAAAACTGTACATAGTAAAAGCTGGATATGTAACAAACATCTGGCCCTTTAGACAAATACTGTATGTCCCATTTTATTATTGCACACTCATTAATAAAACAAATGCTTATTATTCAGTCTAATTTTAAGTCTTTAAATATTTTGTATAAATTTATATGAATTTTGCAAATGTAAAGCCATTGTTTCGAAAGTTATTGGAATAAAATCTTTGCTGAGTTAATTAATCAATTACCCTACAGCTTATAGAACAACAGCAAAAAAAAAAAAAAAAAAAAAAAAAAAAAAAATATTGCTGTTTTATTCGACACATTTTATCATTTCTAAAAAATAAAGGAATTCTTCTGACATGTGTAAAAATGGTTGAAATAGTATTGAATTATTTTAAAATTGTTCAATATTACACCTTATTATACATATTACATGCTTGAAAAGCTCATAGCTTAACTGTCAAATTATTTTTTTTACCATTTCTTCCAAACTTATTTTTTAAACAAAAATGCAATATTTCTAATATAAGGAATATTATATAATACTATTAAAACAGAAGACTAACTTAAACAGATTTCTTTTCAATCATATGCAGTTTTGTTTATGCAGAATTTATTGCAATATTTCTGAGTTTAATTTATGTCTATAATTAGATCCCCCCCCCCCCGCACACACACACACAATCTCTCATATCCGCATACATTATAAACATCTTTTTCTACTTTAGCAAAATAAAAATTTTAAATATATCAATCTGTATACATTTAACTATAAAATATTCCATTTTTTAGTATTTTGTTCCTTGCAGATAAAAATCTTTGCCTATTAATGTTAGTCGCAGAATTGTGCAACTAAATGAGATAGGAATTATGATTCAGAAATAGTGTCAACACACAAAAAAGGACTATTTACAGATATGCATACATACATAATATAATATAATGAATGTATAACTAACAAAAACATTTATAAGAAAAATTTTCAGAAAATCTTACATGTCATTTCTTATGTGTGCAACACACGTCACATATATATGTTTTGATAGAAAAGAATGCAGAAACCTGGAGATGACAGGGAAAGGAAAGGGTAAATTAGGCTTCAGTTTTCTGAATCACTATTATTCTGGGCTTCGGAGACCTGTATTTATGAGCTCTGGTGAATTCCAACCAATATTTAAATATGTACAAAAAACAGAAATACGTAAGCTGAGCTCTGGTGCAAATTAAGCCCTGCAAATGATCATTGTTTTATTTTTTTTTTATTTTACAATCTCAAAATGTTTACAAGTTTACTTAGAAAATCCTCTTCGCAAAGAAGGTATTTCTGGTTCAAGTAGTGTTAAATAAATTAATCCTACAGAATGATACATAAAATTGGACCTGCAAATACAGAAACATCAACTCTTTGAAGTTTCATCACAGTTTTAATACAAGAAGAAAATTGTTAAACATAAAGTCATATGTAAGTGCATTACAAAAATCTTTAGGTCCGCAAGGAGTTTTCCCATACTGTAACTCACTCAGAGTCTTTTGGAAACATTACTAGTATTATTGCGTGTAGCTTGGCGAAATGTTTACTTTTGTATTTTTAATGTTTTTTAGTGTTTTAATTTTTTTGGGTACTACTCTGTTATCCCGTCAACCAATTTCGCCAAATTATACAAATCGCCAAACTAATAGCCAAATTATACATATTGACATAATTTTTATTTTTAATTACAAAAAAACAAATAATTAGTAGAATATTAATAAAAATATTAATAAAAAGTCGAAATAAAAATCACTTAATGACATTTTAAACACGTGAATCGCATTGAATGTCATTGAATGTGACATTCACGATCATCCATTATTGGCATTTAATCTTATAGTTTGGTGATAATTTTTTGGTCGACGGGATAACCTAGTACTATCATTTTTTGTATATAAATTTTATTTATTTTTTAAAAATGTATTCAGGTCTATCTTGATTTATATTATTCAATCTTTTAATAATTTTATTTTGTTTTTAAAAAAGCAATACCTACCATATATTTTTATTATTTAAATTTATTATTATTTTTTAACAAAAAAGGAAAAAAAAGTTGATACACAGTTTAAAATATGTCTGAATAACTAGTGTTCAAGCAAATAACTGTTTGTTTCATCCCTGATATTTTTGTCCTTCACAATGGCTAAAAAGACTGATCAGCAAATCAGATTATATATATGCAAAGAATAATTTACTGACAGTTTGAGATAAAAAAAAATACCTTTCTTTTCTTTCTGAAGCCTGCAATTGGTAATAAATCTGCTAACATTTATAAGGCACGGAAGTTTTCTAATTGAATATAAAAAGAGAGAAAAAGAATAAATATAAATAAATGACATAACACAAATAAGACATAAAAGATGCAACATTTTTGTATTATCTTGAAGAAGATTTTTGTGTATTTAAAAAATTGGCCCTGGATGGTATTAACAAGTAATATCCATTATCATTTTTTTTTATGAAGATGAGAGTTTAAAAACTCACTTTATCCAGAAAATATATACAGGGTGTATCTAAACTACTGGGCAAAACTTTAAGGGGTGATAGTACACATCAAGACAAATAATATTAAATGGGAAAGTAAGGGTCCCAAACTTCTTCCGAAGGAGATAGACGCCATCATAGTTTAGGGTCCAAAATTTGAAATGATTATAAAAAACGGAAAAATTGGTCGATTCGTTTGCGGTTTTCACGAAAACTATTCTTTATGTCAGTATTGTCTTGAAAATAAATTATAAAGATAAATTTCAAAAAATGCCGATAGAGGGCGTTTTAGACTTTGGAGTAATGAACAACTATTTTTTACCGTTATTTTTTGCATTTCATTAATTTTTTTTAGAAGTTTAGACATAAACTTAAATTTTGAGCTCAAAATCTGTGGTTAAGTAGCGCAAACTGAACTGTGTTCAGTGGGAGTGGGTAGGTTCGAATTTCAAATGATTATAAAAAACAGAATAATTCGTCAATTGATTTGCAGTTTTCACTAAAACTATTCTTTATGTCAGTATTGTCTTGAAAATAAATTATAAAGATAACTTTAAAAAATTGTCGATAGAGGGCTCTTTAGACTTTGAAGTAGCGTACAACTATTTTTTATCGTCATTTTTTGCATATCATTAAATTTTTTTAGAAGCTTAGACATAAACTTAAATTTTGTGCTGAAAATCTGAATCGTTCAGAGTGGTTAAGTAGCGCAAACCGAATTGTGTTCAATGGGGTTGGAAAGGTTCAAATTTCAAATGATTATACAAAAGGAAAAATTGCCAAAAAACTTTAGTTCTGGTCATTGGTTTTCATTATAAATCTTGATTTTGCAGTGCCAAAAATGCAAAATAGAGGTAATCCCCCAATCCCTTACACAAACACAATTTATGTACATATATATTTTTCCAGTGTAAATTAAAAAAAAAAAAAAAAAAAAAATATTGATAGAGAAACTTTTTTTTTTTTTTTTTTTTTTTTTTTTTTAAACTTTTGGATAAGACAAGTTTTGAAATTAACGTCCTCAATATATACATTTGAGATATTAAATTTTAAATTTTATTTAGAAAAATGAATTGACAGTTCCTTTCTTTATTATATATATATATATATATATATATACATACATATATATATATATACCGTATATACTCGCGTATAAGTCGAGAAATTTTAGACGAAAAAAGAACTTCAAAGTAGGGGGGTCGACTTATACGCGAGACCAGGGCTTGAAAATTCTAAAAATTTTAAGGTTCCCAGCTGGGAACCTACATGAAAAATATAGGTTCCCAGATGAAAAGTATAAGTTCCCGAAAAAAATTATGTTTGAGTATTTTAACAAAATTTTCCGTTTTATCACGATTTTTTAAAAGAAATTTGCCGGTTTTTCGTGATTCTTTGACGAAATTTGCCGTTTTTCAAAAAATTTTTACGAGATTTGCCGTTTTTCTTATTTTTTAATGAAATTTGCGCTGCTTCGCACGATTTTTTGACGAATTTTGGAGCATTTCCACAATCTTTTGACGAAATGTGTCGTCTTAGCGCTGTTTTTGGACAAAATTTGTCGTATTTTAGCGATTTTTTCACGAAATTTGCCGTTTTTTCGCGATTTTATTGACGAAATCTGTCGTTTTATCGCGATGTTTTTCGGAAACTTGCCGTTTTATCGCGATGTTTTAACGAAGCCTGTCGCTTTTCAAAAGAAAATCTTTACGAAATTTGCCTTTTTTGGTGATTTTTAAATGAAATTTGCGTTGCTTCATGCGATATTTCAACGAAATCTGTTGTCTTTTAATTATTTTTAGATGAAATTTCTCCGTTTTTTGCGATATTTTGACAAAATTTGTTGTTTTTCATGATTTTTTAAAGAAATGTGCCGCTTTTTCGAGATTTCTTAACGAAATTTGCCGTTTTTGAGAACCTTTAATGAAATTTGTGTTTTTTCTGCGACTTTTTTGTTGAAATCCGGGCTTTTTCCGTAATATTTCAGCGAAATTACGCATCCCGCGGGCTGCTTATGAGCTATTTTTGTCAATTTTTTGCTTAATTTACGCGTTATAATGCGTCCGCGGCATTGCTAGCAGACATGTCAAAACATTAGGTTCCCGGCTGGGAACCTTAGTGATAAAATATGCGTTCCCGGAAAGGATTTCTGAGTTCCCCGGGATCCCGGGAACGCTATTTTTCGAGCCCTGCGCGAGACCTAAAAAAAAAATCTATAAATAAAATATCGGAAAATAGTTTGCTACAGAATCGTGCTGCAGCAACCCATTGTTTGTAGATCATAAAATCCAAAACAGTTCCAATCTCGACGATTCTGTATTTAAGATCATTTTTAGTTTATTTTTCAAAAAAACAATCTACCCTACCCTGCTGCAAAAAACAAAAAAAATGTGTATGATTTATGTCAAGAACACATTTTCAATACTAAAAAATGGAGATGGGCAAAATCGTCCATTTTAAAGAATCGTTCATCGAAAGGAACGAGTCATTCGAAGTCGTTCCGATAAAAGGCCGAATCTGAGGAAAATGAAAAATATCCAAGAAAAAAGGAACGGTTCAAGAAAAAAAGGAACAAATCCGAGAAAACGGAGCAAATTTGAGAAAAAAAGAACGAGTCCAAGAAAAAACGGAATGAATCCGATTTTTCTTCGCCATTCTCCGATTGCGATTTATGACATTAAGCAGACCATACATTTTGGAATGATTTCGAGGAATCGTTCCTTTTCAGAGTCGTTTCATTTCGGAATGATTCAGAGGAGTCGATCTCTTTCGGACGATTCCGAGGGATCGATTCTTTTCAGAGTCGTTTCATTTCAGAACGAGTCCTAAGAATCGCTCCTTTTTGGAGTATGAACGAATCCGAGGAATCTATCATTTACGGGGAAAGTCAATTGGTTTTCCCTTTTGGAGGAGGGTCGACTTATACGCAGGTTTTGAATTTTTTCTTATTTTTAACAACATACACTTTTTTTGGTTTATACCAGTTTTTTTAAAACATCCTTTCTTATTACATATTTGTGCACATTTATTGATAAAAATAAACATTGCTGGAATATGCAGGGCTGGGTTTTTGCCGGCAGAAATTAGTTTCTGCCATGCCAGTGGTAGAAAGTGGTTATAACCGGCAGAAACTGGCAACAAATGGCATAAACTAATTTCATGACATAATCTGAGACTTTTTTAGTAGTATTAAATTGCTTATATACATTTTATTAAGAATAAATTGCGAATAAAATATTGTAAATAGTTCAAATTAAAATATAAATGAATTTGTAATAAAATTTGATAGTTTTGAATCTTTCAAGATAGAATCAACCATATTATATGCAGAAAATTGAAAATTATGAAAATGAGATTAAGGACACTGCAGTTGTTAAAATTGTAAATAAATATCATGATTTATAAAAAAGTTAAATATTTGTTACAAATGCTAAAATTTATTGCTATTGCTTTAGATAAAAGTAAAAAACATGACTGTTCTATTGCAGCTGCTCATAAAATTTGCTTAACCTTATTTAATAATGGAAATATCATGGAAATTTACAAATGCAAGATTCAATTCACATTTATTGCATTGTTAGCTTTTATGCTAGCTTATTTACTTCATCCTAAATATTTGGGATAAAAATTGATATTTAAGTCTAAAAGACGGGCAAGAAAATACTTTTTTTTTTTCTTTCAGAAACATATTTCGCCAAGGAAGACCTAGAAAATGTTTTGCCTTCTATGGGTAGCTGCTTCTAGAAACAAATAACGGTGAAAATGAGAATTTTTCAAAATTTACATCATCAATAATGACATTACCCGCCAGTAATGCTGGTCTTGAAAGAATATTTTCAAACTTTTTTTTTTTCATTCAGAACAAATTAAAAAGCTGTCTAGGTTAAGAAAAATTAGCAAAATTAATACTATAATATGGAATGTTCTAATATATTAATTTTTCCAGAAAAACAAATTTGTTCTTTCAATATTTTAAAATAACAGTATAAAATATTTAATCCATTTTTTATCTTTTATTTTTGCACTACAATTATTTACTTATATGTTTTTACAAAAACTATTTCTCTTTGTAGTAGATAATTTTTAAGTTATAATGTTAAAAGATTATAGAATTTTTCGTAAATTTCTCTTTTTTTAAAATTTAATTAGAAATTCAACCATAAACAGTAATCGTATTACCATTATGAAAATTTCTGTTTTTCAAGTGGCAAAAAATTATTATATTAACAAAATATGTTTGTATGATCCATTTGAAAATTTTTGCTACTTTGAATAACATTCAAAATACTTATTTTAATTTTTTAACTAAATTCTCTACATATTAAATACATATGTTATTTATGAATAATTGCATTTATTAGTATTATCTCTAAACTAGTTTCTGCCATGCCGGTTTTTACCGGTTATAACCACTGGTTTTAACCACCCTGGCAGAAACTTGCCAGCCTTGAATATAAGTATTGTAACTTCATTTTAAAATAATTTACGTTAAATAATTACAGTGAATTTATGTAGAAAATTTTTAAAAAATCATATTTTAATTTAAACAGTATTAGCAAAGTATTATTAAAAAAAAAAAATAAAAATAAACTGCACTACATAATGAAGCATTGACACTCTGAAAATATTTATAACAATCTTTTGATTACTAATAATAAACATTTGGATGCAATTTGATAAATATAATAAATACAATTTTATTCCAGAATAAGTTAGAACAAATATTTAGACTCGCTTTAAAAAAAAAAAAAATGTGCTAAGGTTTTACCTGTCCCTCATCTTGATATTGCATTTTTAGAAAATCATGTTTCTTTTAAAAAATTTTTTGATTAATAATAAATTATTATTTTTTAGGGGTCCAAAATAAATATATTCAGTTCTTTAGTATTTTTTTCTGTGTTTATCATACTTTTGTTGGTAAGTGAGTAAATTTTGAAAATAATTAAAAGATTAGGCAGCCCAATATAATTTTTTTTTTGCAATCAAGTGCAGCTTGTTTAGCGCTTTTCCGGTGCATGCAAAAGTGTGAATTAAAAAATTGAACGACTCTAAATAAAGATTAGGGATGCACCGAATAGTGATTTTGGCCGAATACCGAATGCCGAATATTCGGCCGACAGGTGAACCGAATACCGAATATTCGGCAAGCCGAATAGTAATTGTTGGGCCGAATACCGAATATTCGGCCAGCCGAATAGTTAACTATTCGGCCGAATACCGAATATTCGGCTTTCCAAATTCTTTTTATATTTTAAAATTTAAAGGTATTAAAATGTTACTTTTTAAAACAGTTTTACATAATATTTAATAAAAGAAACTTACATTTTGATAAACAAGAGCTTTTTATAAGAACATTTAGTATTGAAAAAAAATCTGCCTTGAGTTATTTAAGAAGCACAATTATGAAACATTAATTAATAAAATTTTCTACGAATCAAAACAAACATTTTAAAATCAAATAATGAAAAAATGGCCGAAGAAAAAATTTACAGTCTGACAATTGTTCTTTTTAAATAACTCAAGGCAAATTTTTTTCAATATAAAGTACAAATACTTTCAACTTAATTTTGAATAAAGGCATGTTTGACTCATAGTTCTTTTCTTATGAATGGTGGTATTTTCCACCCTTCCCATCATATCATATGAGTTGAAAATATGTTATCTTATTTATTGTTAATATAATAAACGAACACACAAGTTTTGACCTAGAGTGAGATGAAATACAATGTACTTATGACTCAATAAGTTGATTATGATTATGGTTTCATGAACAAAAATTCTCTGCCTTGATAGCTATTACTAATCTCAAAAGTTGTTTTTTTTTTTTCTTTTAAAGGACTTTTATTCGGGGGAAAGAGAGAAACAGATAATTTACTAAACAAAATTTAGAAACTTGTATCTGCACATAATTTATTCCTAAGGAGAATCCTAATAAATCACCATTTTAATCCTTCTCATGTTTAATTTTCTTAAGTTATACTTTACAAACAGCAAATAAATAATGTAAAAACATTCTATTTTATTTAAAAATGATTTTGCTTCTAATTGTTTTAAATATAAATTAAAAAATTGGCAGTTAAAAGTAGAAATAGTGAAAAGTTTTTATTAAGTATTGAATGGCCGAATAGTATGGCCGAATACTTTGATATTCGGCTCAACCGAATAGTTTAATATTCGGCCTAACCGAATATTCGGTAACATGGCCGAATAGGCCGAATACCGAATAGATACCGAATATTCGGTGCATCCCTAATAAAGATATATTGATATTAGAGATTAAAAAAATTAGGGGGCTATTTGATATCATATTTTTATTGAATACACCAAGTTTCATCAAAATCGGAGTTCATGGGTGTACCAGTGTGGTTGAATTGACATGGAATGACCCTGCCCAAAAATGATAATTTTTTTCATTTCTTTAAGAAAAAGAACATGAAACTATTCAATCATGTTTTAATTTAATTGTATTTCTAATTTTTATATCATAAAATGATTCGAAATTAATGTTACTTGATTTATTATATTTAAAAATTATGTATTTTGCTGCTTTCTTTTTTCCCTTTCTAAAGGCAATAACAATTTTTTTTTTTTTTTTTTGCAAAAGTGCCCTTTTATGATGCAGTAGTGCCCTTTTTAATGAATAGCACCATGCCCTTTTTATATCTATAGAGAACACTAATTTTGTCATAATTCCATTAAATATAATTCTTAAGAATGTGTAATATAAGTAGAACTATGAAATGTAGAAGTTTAAAACACATTTTTTGAGTATATTTTCTGTTTTCGAAGATTTAAATTTTTCAGACATAATGCCTTCACAGTTGACTCCTAGCAGTTATAAAGACTTATTTATTTGAAAAATTAAATAAAAATTTATAACTTTTTTAGTAGTAAATTATTAAAAATATATTAAAAATAAATTAATTTAAATTTAATATGGATTCAATACAAATTAACACTTTAAAAATAAAAGCCGTCTTTTTTCAATTTTAGCCCGCTCTTTTTAAGTGGATAAAACCAAAAAAAGCCGGCCGGCTTTTTTTGGCCCGGCTAAAAGCCGGCAACCCTGCTTTAAAGCGTAATGAAATATGTAAAAAAATATGAAGTACGTAAAAAATTAGTTAAGAAATAAATATTTTTTAAACATGTCCATTTTTTATTATTGAATTAAATCATTATTATTCTGAAAACACATTCAAAACTGAAAATTAAAATAGATAGATTGGTTGGTAGGCAGTGTTCTCACTGACATTTGACCAATGTCAGTAATTTGGCTAATTAAAAATAAAAAACATTCGCCAAATGAGAAAAGTATTAGCAAAAAAAAAAAAAATTTGCCGTGTAGAGAAAAAAAAAAAAAAAAAAAAAAAACTTTAATCTTTTAATTTTTTTTTCAATATGTTCTAATGTAACCAAAACTTTTATAAATGCGACAATGATTGTTGTTAATCTAATTTCAACTATCCACTAAAAATATAATAAAAATAAGTATATATATTAAAAATATGTTTTATATACATATGCATAATGCATATGTATGTAAAACAAAAAAAAAAAAGAAAAAAAAGAAAAGAAAAAAGAAAGAGAAAGCAAAACTGAGCACTAGCAATTTGGCGAATCTAATCGCTTATTTACTCGCCAAATGAAGAATTTAGTAGCAATTTGGTGCAATGGCGAGCGACAGCGAGAACACTGTTGATAGGTAGCATACTTTTATAACTCTGAGGACAGAAAAGCAAATTTAAACAATTAGAATTTAAAAGGAACTGAAAGTAGATAAGTTTTTTTTTTTTTTCATTTCAGTTTATTTTCATTAATGAATTATTAAAAAGGAAAGACTATTAAAAAAAATTTAAATTAATGCTGATTTTTTTTTTTTTTTTTTTGTATATGAATATTTTAAACTGAAGTCATTATAATTTTAATAAAGAAAGAGAAAAAAAAAATCTTTTTTAACTACTAAATAAATATCTATAAAGTATTATAGCATTACCTATTGATGGTAGAATGTATTATTTATAGTATATTAAGAAGGCATTTAGCCCACATTTTTTTACTCAATATTATGTTCTCTGTGCACCAACCAAATTTATTCAGAAAAAAAGAGAAATAGATCTCTCAAAATATACAAATAAATTAATTATTATTTACCTTAGATCTTTCGGATGCCCTCGCATCCAATTTGAAAGGAGTATAAAAGAAGATAATTCATTAGAAATGGAAAACATTAAAATAATAACAAAAATAGTCTGCGTGTACAAAGTCGCGATGAATTCATCAAAACACCAAGGATACCTGGTGTACCAGAGTGCCGAATATTATAAGAAATGACGTCATTACAAACAGTTTCATTGTTAAGCAAAATTTCGAGGGATTCACGGATAACTGAAGAGTAATGTTTTGATGTTGAAAAGATTATGTTAGCTTTATCAAAATATTTTCTTTTCGCTGCATTCTAGATAAGGCTGTAGGCTGTACTAGGCTTGTTGTATTGTATATCCGAAAAATACTCTCTCAGTCTTATTTTTAATCTTCGAAAATTAATATATTATAGAATTTTGATATTATATATAAAATCATAATTGAAATATTTAAAGAAATAAATTATGTATTTTCAATTTTAGAGGAAATAAATTTACTTTAAATACTTAATTAAAATTAAATAACCAATTTATAATTTTAATAAAATTTGAATGTCTTTTAGTACATACAGCTAATTAGAAATTTTTAATATAATTTTATTTCAAAAATTTTAATTTGTGACATTATTAGCAATAATCATGTCTTACACATTGTTTTAAATGTAATGTTTTAAACAGTTGTTTTAAACATAACAACCCTGACAAAAATGCAAATTATTTACAACAATTAATAACATAACATGATAATCTTTAAAATTTTAGTCAAACTGTTAAATATATATATGTATAATGATTAAGGAGATTACTTTTGAGAATTAAAATCAAAACATGAAGTTGAATAAGAGACTATTAAAAAATTGGGTTCTAGTTATAGCATTTTAATAATACTAATCTTTTTTTTTTTTTTTCTGTTGTTTGCAGAATTTAATGATAAAAAATTTTGACTTTGTATTATCACTCAAAAAACAAAACCTTGAGCAGTATGTGAAATTTATTTTTGAATAACTCCGGGGGAAAAAAATCATCAAATATTTATAATTAGAAATTAAATGTTTGTTTATAAAGGTTTTCAAAGTTATAATCAATGTTTCACATTGTAGAGCAATTTATTCTTTGAACATAAAATAATTACTAATGCTGTTTAAATTAAGATAACAATATTTTCAATTTTTTACATAAATTGACAATAATTATTTAATTAATTTTTTTTTTCAAATGAAGTTATGCTACTTATATATCCAACAATGTCTATTTTCATCAATAAATATGCATGTATTTGAGATAAGAAATTAAAAAAAAAAAAATCTGGCTTAAACAAACTAAAAAAAACAGGTATTTTTCCAACCCTAATTTTAAATACTTAAAAACGGATAAATAAATAAAACTAAAAATAAAATTAGAACTGATGTTTGAGGTTACTGATATGCAGATTTACTAGATTCACAATTATTATGATTTTCATTACATTATTATTATTATTTTGCCTGAGATTAAATAAGGAAGCATTTAAGACAGAAAATACATTTTTAATCACACTGCTATAATGTCAGACAAAATTTGAGAGCTGAAAATGGAGAGGGGGGGGGGGCAACTTATGCAAAAATCGGTTTAGTTATAAGTATATACTGCAATTGTTTTTATTGAAATGGAGAGGAATAAAGCCCTATAAGCCCCTACTTAGCTTTGCCCTTAATAAATGTTTTTGGCTTCCTGACTGGTTTGATTGCCAGATTATAAAATTTACAAGGCAGTGTTACAGTTATTATAATAATAATAATAAAATGAATTAAACATTGAAATTTTATTAACCACATTAAAATAATTTAAAAGCAGCTATTTGTAAAATGTTGGTGTTATTACATTTTGTTAAAAAATTTAGTTTGAATATTTAGATTTTCAATAAGTCAAAATATTTTTCGCACTATAAACATTTTTGAAATCACATTTTTGGAAATATCTACATGGGGTGTCCATTATTGGAAAATGATTTTTTTTAATATGACATAAAAAGTGCATTAACTGATACAAAACAAATCGATATTATTAATTACACAAAATAATGTGAGTGGGGCCGGGTCTTTTAATAATAAAAAGGCAAAAGGACATGATTTTCAGAATCTAGATGTCTTTCAAGAGGGTCGGACAAAAACCAGTCTCAAATTTCTGATCCGTGTAGATCTAAGGTAATTTTCTTACATGTGAGATTACATACTACATTGAGAATAAGAAAGTTATTAAAGAGACCGAAAACAAGTACTTACCATATAGTTTTGGGGTATCCTCATTCGCAATTCTATTCAGTATCAGGATCTGTTGGATTATGAAATTAAATTTCGGGTATAGCGTAACAAAAGCCTTAGCGTAAACAAGCGCCATGTCAGTCTTCGTTAGCAGAAGATAGGTATCCCGCCAAACCAGCCGAACGTCATGTGACTAGATTACAACCAATGAACATTCATCTCAGATAGTTCCGTTTAACTACGTCAAAAAACTTCCGGTTTTCATTTAAAAAGGAGCATTTTATAGATCGCTACTATAAACATGATTTAAAAGACCGGTTTTTTTCGAAAAGCGTTCTTTTTCGATAAAACTGCCGCTCTGAAGGAATGATTGTCCTGCCAAGAGATTTCGCTCCTTTATTGACTGAGGAATTCACTCTTTTGATTTAAGAGTGTAGTAAGGGATCCCGAGTATTTAAGATTATATTCCGATTTTTTGAAAGAATACCAACAGTTAAGCCACATGGTCGAAGTTAACGAAAGCGAGGAAGAAAATGGATCCTATTACATTCCCCACCTTGGAGTGTATAGAGGAATAGAAAAAAGTATGTCAACACCTTTGAGAGTAGTTTTTAACGCCTCTTCTTTAACGACAAAAGGAAACTCACTTAATTCTATTCAGTGTAATGGGGGTGTAATACAAGATGATTTATTCTCAATTATGCTGAGATTTAGAAAATACATCATCGCTTTCACTGCAGATATTCAAAAAATGTATAGAGCAATTTCTATTCATCCAGATCAAAGGAAACTACAAAACATTTTATGGTAAGAAGGTGTAAACGAACCAATAAAGAATTTTGAATTAACTACTGTTACTTATGGTACTGTTAGTGCACCCTTTTTGGCCATGAGAACACTACTTCAATTGTCTAGGGATGAAGAAAGCAAGTTTCCTTTAGCAGCACCCGTGCTGAGAGAAGACATGTATATGGATGACATCTTATCTGGATCTGATTCTTTAAGTTCTGCATTAGAGCTCCAAAATCAATTAATAGAAATTTTAAAGAGCGGAGGAATGTTATTACATAAATGGTGCAGTAATTCTCCACAACTTTACCAAACAAATGACAAGATATACCCCTTTGGTGATTCAGAAGAATCCAAAACATTAGGTGTCTTGTGGAAATCGAGAAAAGATTGTTTAAGTTTCGATGTAAAAATTCATAATGAGGTAAATGTCACTAAAAGACAAGTGTTATCAATTATATCAAGTTTGTTTGATTCTCTTGGATTAGTATCTCCTATTATAATTAAAGCGAAAATATTTATGCAGAAATTGTGGTTATTGCAATTAAATTGGGATGACTTGTTACCGGAAAAAGAAGCTAAGGAATGGGGAGAGTTTTCAGTTAATTAACAAAATTGAAATTAGTAGGTGTATTTTATTGAAAAATGCTATTATAATCGAGTTACATGGATTCAGCGACGCATCCGAAGCAGCCTATGGTGCAGTAATTTACTGCAAATCAGTATCAGAATCTGGAGAAATGTCAGTGAAATTAGTGACAAGTAAATCAAGAGTTTCCCCCTTAAAGCAATTAACTGTTCCCAAACTTCAGCTGTGTGCAGCTGTTTTATTATTAAAACTAATTAAACGTGTGATTTCTGCTCTCAAGATCAGTATAAACAAAATCTTCTTATGGTCAGATTCTATGATAGTATTGTCATGGATTAAAAAAGAACCGTACATACTAAAAACATTTGTTGCGAACAGAATTTCAACAATACAAGAGCTAACTGAAGGGATGCAGTGGCGACATGTTCCTTCTCAACATAACCCAGCAGATCTTCTAACAAGAGGAATTAATCCTGATAAGCTAATCTCAAATGAGTTGTGGTGGAGTGGCCCAATGTTCCTAAAAGAAAAAGACTATCCAAATACAACCATACCTGAAGCAGTTGATTCCAATGACTTTTCAAAAGAACTGAAAAACTTTAAAACTAATGACTTTAAAAACATATCTTTTTTTACAGTTTCTAATAATACCTTTGTGCATGATATAGTTGATTTAAGTAATAATTATTGTAAGATAATTCGTATTTTAGGATTTATTTTCAGGTTTCTTAGCATTTGTAAAAAAAGAAAGAAAAGAGGATCCTTTAGACCTCGAGGAGCTCAAAAAGGCAGAAACTTTTTTGTTAAAAAGTGTTCAACGAGAATTTTTTGACAAGGAAATAAAATCCTTGCAAAAATCAGGTGAGGTAAATAATAATAGTCAGATAAGAAATCTTCACCCATTTCTTGATAAAGCAGGTCTTCTTAGAGTAGGAGGTAGGTTAGCAAACAGTAACTTAAATGCTAACCAAAAATTTCCAATTTTACTACTTAATAAAAGTAAACTTACTCAAATGATAGTAGAATATTTTCATAAACGATATTTATTTTTAGGTATACAAGTTTTACTTTTGAGTTTAGGCAACAGTTTTGGCCTTTAAATGGTCGTGAAATATTAGAGAAACAATTTATAACTCTTGCTTATTTTATGTTATAAATATTGTAAAAAGTTTTTATATTTTCTTAATGCAATGTGTTTTATAAGATATTTTAAGTTATATATAGTTGGTATATAATTATTTTGAGTGTACATATGTAAAATTGAGATAATTTCTATTTTATTGAATATATTACGTGTTATGAGAGAAAATATTAATACAAAATGTGTATCGAGAGTGCATATGTATAATTTGAGTTATTTAAATGACATCCATTTTGTTCAGAATGTTTGAGTTTTATTTGATAAATTCGAGTTTCTTAATCTTTAAATACTTTAAATAAAGTTTTTCTGAGTTATTTTTGAGATAAAATATGAGAAAAGAGATAAAATTCTTGCATCAGTTAGAGTAAATTTAATTTGAGTTAGATGTCATGAGTGTACATCTCTACAAAATGATTGCAGAATTTTAGATGTTTGAAAAACAAAATGTTAAAATAAATGATTTAGTAATTATAAAGGAGGACAATGTTGCTATTTGCAATTGGCCTCTAGGTAGAATTGTAGAGTTGTTTCCAGGTAATGATGGAATTATTAGAGTAGTAAAAGTGAAAACACAAAGAGGGTTTTTTAAGAGACCAGTGTCAAAAATATGTTTATTACCCTTGGAAAAGTAATTGTTATTCATTTTAATTTGCTATTTATTGTTTATTAGTATGTGTTGTATTATTTATTTAAAAATTTCATGTGTAATAATGTATTATAATTGTGGTTAAATGAAAATCATTCAACGGGGACCGGTATGTTCGGTCGTATTTATTCTGTGTATTTTTGGCAACGATTTTTATCGTCTGCGTTTGTTTTTATGAGTTAATAGAATGTTTTTAAGAGAACGTAGCCATGAGCGGCTGAGTTGTGAGCTAGTTAAATAAATACAGTTCATAGAGTTTTTTAAATGTGAGTTTTTATTGAGTTTTGAATCTTTTAAATGGGTTATCGACAATCCGTTTGAGGGTAAATTACTTTCCAGAACCCATAGAATGGTAAAAGTAATCATTAAGGGAAAACACCCATCCCCTCCACTCTTTCTCTATTTATCTGTATTTATCTCTCTCACGTGTAGTCACTCGTTCGTTCTGAGTGAAAATTGAATTGTTTGAACTCGTGATTCTGAAATGACTAAAACACAGTTCGTATTATTTTTTTCTTACAAATTTTATTTTAACATAATAATGTATAAAACTCTACAGATCATCAGAGGACTACACAAAATTTTGAAATAAATCATCATCTGTTAGCGATAAGTGCTGAAAATGAGTTTTCAATGGTATTTTTTGTTTCGTAGCTTATTTATGAATTTCATTTTCTCATATCAAAACTTGGAGCTACATAATAATTTTTTGACAGAGTGTGAAAAGTTTTCATATTACATGCTTAGTTCAAAAATTATTTATTTATTTATTTTCTGCGCAGGTTCATTTATACCGTAACTTTTGACAATGAGAAATACACTATATGACAAAAGATGACCGTCCACTTGTGAGTTTAGACATTTTGTTAAATATCTGGAAAAATATATGAGGAATTGTTCTGAAACTCTAAGTGCGTAAATATATAGTCCAGGTCATACATTTCCGTGAAGATTTTTTGTCGAAATTTCATAAGGGACCTTCAACAAATTAAAAAAGAATGAATATCTTTTGGATAACCCTGTCAAAACTAATGTAGCAAAAGCGCTCAAACTGTAAATTATGATTAAGTGGCTTATTGTAATACACTGTGTTAATTTTTATGCTGATAGCATCCATACTCGTAGAGAAATTAAGGTTTTTATAAAAACAGTCCCAAATTTTTTCAAGTTTTTTGCTTATAATTTGTAGAGTTCTTAATATAAAATAATGTTCGTATCTGAAAATATGACAAAAAACATTGTACACAACATCCTGTAATCAAAATTAAAAAATAATAAAAATTGTATGAAAAATGAGAAGATTTCGTCAATAAATTTTCACTGCGCATGCATCAACGATATCAAAATTTCATTTGCATATTTTGTTAGCAAAATGTAGAGAGCAACAGTTGTAAAAGTCTCAAAATCATAGCTTGAAAATTCTGAAAGTGATCGCCTATAGAATAAGCAGAAAGTCCGTTATTCCCAAAATGAAGCAAAAAAATCAGGGGTTTTATCCAACTATAGTAGTACGTGCCATATTATGTATTCTACATTGGCATTAATCAATGGATATATGGCTACAACTCCTCATCGTTTTGCTTCATTTTGGGAATAACGGATTTTCAGCTAATTCAATCGACGATTACTTTCAGAATTTTTAAGCTATGATTCTGAAATTTTTACAAAAGTTGCTCTAAACATTTAGCTAACATAATATGCAAATCAAATTTTAATATATTTGACGCATGCGCAGTTAAAATTTATTTAGTAAACCTGCTCCTTTTTCATGCAAGTTTTATTATTTTTTAATTTTAATTACAGGGTATTATGTACAATGTTTTTTTGTCATATTTTCAGATAAGAACATTATTTTATATTAAGAGCTTGGAAAAAATTGGGACTGTTTTTATAAAAACCTTAATTTCTCTACGAGTATACATGCTAGCCACATAAAAATGATCACACTTTAAGCTACTTAATCATAATCCGCAGTTTGAGTGCTTTTGCTACATTAGTTTTGACAGGATTATCTAAAAGATATTCATTATTTTTTAATTTGTTGACGGCCCCTGGTGGAGCTTCATGAAAAAATCTCCACGGAAATGTATGACCTGGACTATCATATTTACACTCTTAGAGCTTCAGAATAATTCCTCATCTATTTTTCCAGAAGTTTAATAAAATGTCTAAAATCGGAAGTGGACGGTCATCTTTGGCCATATTGTGTACATTTCACTAAGCGTCCTTTTTTAAGTTTCATAGTGTATGTAAGGGAAGAAAAAGTACTTTTTGTGTGTGTGTGTGTATCTGGATGGCTTTGAATTAAAGCATTTAAAAACATAAAAGCGAATATCAACTCAAACTTTCAAATCGTCATTTGAAAGATTTGCTAAAATTCAAACATCATGATGCGTATCAACATTAATGCTTTATTCATACATCAGACATCACAGAGAATGGAATTCGTGGTAATTTTATTATTCCATTTTCCTTAGAATCATGGATTTCCTTTTAATTTAAATCTCAAATGGGGAGCACTAATAGCCGTAAATGGATCCATTTAAATTATTGTAGTCATACCAGTTAGCGTTAACGTCGGAACTAAGAGATTCCTTATTGAAGAAAATATCTACGTTTAACAACTTCAAAATAATTTGTCCCCTAATGTTTTCCGAAACTAATACATGGCGTTCTTTTATAAAAGATACCCATACAGAAATAAATATCCGTTTGAGGGTAAATTACTTTCCAGAACCTATAGGATGGGAAAAGTAATTATTACTGGAAAATAACCCCCTCTATCTCTATTTATCTCTATTTATCTCTATTTATCTCTCTCTCACTCAATCACTAGTTCGTTCTGAGTAAAAATAAAAATTTTTGAACTCGTGATTCTGAAATGACTAAAATAGAGTTCGTATTATTTTTATTTTTCATAACATTTTTTAAATGTCTTACAACTCTTAACTCCTCTATTTTTACGTTATTTTCTGTCTCCATAAAGGATTATACCTCGCTGTAAACTTTCAAAAACTGCATTATTTTAAATGCATTTTCTGAAAGTATGGTAAGTAAAGAATATTCAGTTATATTTTTTGTCAATCTGATAAAAATTAAGTAATTCAAGCAATTTTAAATTACTTTGTTTCATTATACATAAATTATAACTTGAATCCTTAAATACGATTCTCTCAAAACTATGTTTTAACCCTTTGAAAATACTTCCAATGTTTGCGATACTTCCTGTGAGGGGTCTACCAGCTCCCTCGGACATTGTGGTGAAATGGGTTCTGCATTCAAAGGGCTAAGACTAGATGATCACTATAATTCGAACAAATATCAACCAATGTTGTAAAAATTTTACCAATATTTAACAACTCTATTATCTTGAAAGTATTAAACCGACAGCACAAAACCTTAAGGTATCAAGCACAAGAAAAAAAAATCCTTTTTTTTTAGGAAAGAGTAGAAATAGGGGAAATCTAATAGCCCATGTCTGCCTTTAAGAGCTCTCACTATTGACTGAAGAAGACCCGGCTGATAATGAAAAGTCTATGGGAGGTTTCTTTTCAAATATCTCTCTCAAATTTTGATATTTTTACATGATTTTTTTCGCATAAGATAGCTGAGGACGATCTGCAAACGGGCTACTTTTTACTTTTTTGATTTTAGTTATACATTTTTTATATTATGATAGTTTCAATTGCAGAACAGGCTCAAACCGATTTCGAAAGTTAAAATATTTTTTGTTTTTAATCTGAAATCAAAATTGGAAAAGTAACTACTAGTCCGGTTGTAGATCGTACTCAGCTGTCACATGCAAAAAAATCATGTAAAAATATTAAAATTTTAAAGAGATATTGGAAATGAACGCTCCCATAGATTTAACATTATCATCCGGGTCTTTTTCAGTCAGTAGTGTGGGCTGTTAAGTGAAGTGTTGCATAAGCCAAAAATTAATGCCACTAGTGGTTAGCTCGTAGGTTTATCGTAGCGTTTTCCTGCTCCAGTCCTCCATGTTTTTATACATTTGATTGTAAAACAAACACAATGTTAAACCTACGAATCAACCACTGGTGTTATAAATTATTGGCTTATACTCTACTTCACTTCCGGCAGACAAGGACCAATAGATACCCTATTTCTACCTTTCTATAAAAGAAAGGGGTTCTTTTGTGCTTGATGCCTTACGATTTTATTCCGTTGGATCTTAGACTATAATCATTCCATTCGGCGATCTGATAATGTTTTCTATTTTTTATAAACAATCATTTTTTTTTGGGGGGGGGGGGGTAAAAATCTGCACCTTATTTTTTAACAAACGCCAATTGAATGCCAAAACTAGACCATTCCAATGGAGCAGGTTGGCTGCAGACAACCAACTTTATTTTGTCATTACAAATATCAAGTTATTTTCTTTAAAGTTAATAAACAAAATACAAAAACAGATTTTCAAATATTTTATTTCATTTTCCTGAAAATAATTTCCCAAAATACACATTTTTATTAGACCTTGTTGGTAGCTATAACCTCTTAATTAATCAATCACAAGCGTTGGATAGTCATATTTTTTCTTATTCGTAACAATATATCCTCAATCATCGTTCACTCATTGTTGTTGGTTATTTTTTAAGTAGTTTCTGTTCGAAGCAATGCAATGTAACGGTTTCCACATACTACATATTTCAAAAATTATATTTGAAGCCATTATTTTTATAAATCTTCCAAAATTGTTTCCGAAACCTTTACCAATGCTTTTGATGGTGGAGAATACTTTCCGCGAACGGGTTTCTTCATATTAGGAACTTCATCTCATCTTCCTGTAGCATTACATTCAACAGCAATCAAACCGGCATGCAGAGGTCGAATAGTTCAGATATGAGGAATAATGGAACACCTCGCACAAACGGAACACTTCACTTTTCATATTCGGTATTCTGTTACCAACGAGTGGATAGCACCCAATGATAACTGCAATATTTCTGACAACGTGCGGGATTTTATTCAACGATCTTTTCTATCAAAACAGTGATGTTGTTAACGTTGACTTCAGTAAGTGCTATTGCTGGAGCTCCTGGTCCACCTCTCTTTGAAGTTTATTGATCTTCAGATGGGCTATATCCAAAGTAACACAAAATGATTGAGTCAACGTTGTCTGATTGTATGCTAAGTAGTGTTCTACGTTGCCCACACTATGAATTGTCCACTCCATCGTACCATTCTCCAACGAACCAATTGTCAACAATGGCCGAACGATAGTCCAACTATTAGCTGTTGAAAATTTTACTCAGATATGTTCGCAATTACAGAGTCTATTTCTAACCATTTAACAATCTTGTTATTCTCAACCCTACCTTGTCTTTATATGTTCTAAGCAATCATTACACTCCCTATTACTCTCAGTCCCAACGATTTCCACGTACTGCCAACATAAGGTTAAACACTTGTGCTACTTGGAAAAAGAATATCGAACATCAAACATCTAATATTTCAAGAGCCGGTGGCATCAAAAGTTCCGTCATCACGGAATTGAAAAATTTTAATGTAAATCTATAGTAAAAAGTTACAAATAAAATGAACTACGTATGACTAGGTTTGACAAGCCGAAAATATATTTAATTAAATTAGTTATTATTGAAAAAACTTTAATGCTTTTCCGTCGTCGTGGATTCTGATCACTCTTAGAGCATTCTACAGAAAATTTTGTGCTGTTTTAGAAAAAATTAGTATGACAAACTTTATTTTCTCGGAAAAGACTTTATTTATTTTAAGGAGGTGAACGGGGATAAAACTACACATTCATTCTCCTTTGAACTTTTACCAGTGGCTTTTTTATTTTGCTTCTAGACACTGGCCAAGTGTAGAATTTCCGCGAAAATGGTAATTTATTGCAGCTTTTTAATAATAATTAATTTAACTTATTTTTGGCATGTCAAATATAGTCATACCTAGTTCATTTTGTTCGTATAGCTTTTTGCGGTCGATTTGCCCTTTGTTGTGGCGAAGGGGGGAGGGAGATTTTTAATATTACCAGATTCCAGACTATAACAACTCTCCTGTCGTATTCCACAGGCTTAGGCTGACGATTTCTGCAGGCAAAAGCAAAATTTTATATTTCTCATCGCATACTGCATTCAGTTTTGCCATAGACTGAATGTGTTTGTGTTTGCACTCCTACAACTGGCGTACTACTTAAAAGAATGAAATGGAAAAAGTAGCACATATTCATTATACATTGATATAACAAGGAAGTATATAGTTAAATTTCTGTACGATAAATCATGCGAATAAAAAAGTATGATAATTCTTTATTGACCAACTCGCATATTTATTATTATTTCTATTATTTATTTGTTTTTATTTATTTTCATATCCACTTTTTCATTTGGTTGATTCTTTCTCTTATTGTATTTCTCGTGTCAAATTCTGATTGGTTATTCTTTTTTGTTTTCCAATGCGCTGTTCCCTTTTACCTATCCTCGCTTCTTTTTCGTTTTTACTCCTTCTCTACCTTACTTCTGCTCACAAAATCTCTCTTTTTTTTGCACCTGATCAAGAAAGAATTAGATCTTTCGAAATGTGTTGCAGTCTTCTGACTTTTATTAGTTATTTAAGAGGTTCTTTTTATGCCCTAAGTTTTATACTTCTATAGACAGCTTTTATTGCACTTACTCAGTACGAAAATATGCATTCGCTCATTAATATGAATCTGCTTTAAGGTTTTCATCAAAATCGCAATCCTTATAAATTATCGTACAATCACGAAATATTTTCATAAGATACATAGTTCTTTAAGATACACTCGCATACTGAAACTAATATTGAAGTATTTTCTACCAAAAGAATCGATCGCCATTTTTTAAAAATAACATCATTACATTAAACTATTCTTCAAGCTTAATCACAACAATCTATTCATCAAAAGTAACGACGAAAATTTATTTGATTCATATAACTGCGAATGTTACACTTCTAAATCTGATAACAACTGTCCTAATCTCTGTTTGTAATTGAAACAGTAATTTCAACACATGGAGGGGCGTATTTGAAACAATAGCAATTTTGATTCCTATTTTTCTGTTCTAATTGCCTTTTAATGAATATGGGAACACACTTGAAACTATCAAGTTATTCTACTTTCAAATCGTGAATTCAGTTTAACTAACAGAAGAAAACTAATGACATCTACCGCTGGCGGATTTGAAACTCGGGTATCAGATAATAGTTTTTTAATTAACTTTTGAAATACTTACTAGAATGACAGAAAATAATTCAAAGGGCATAAAAAATTAACGTAATATATGCATTGTCAAACAAAAATCCGTTATTAGCTAAAAATAAATCTTGTTGTATGCATATAGTTAAGTTCCGAAAGTAAGTTTAGCAGACAGGAAATTCTAATAATATTAAGGGAAGCTTTTAATTTTAACTTTTGAGAAATAGAGAGAAAAATTGGGAGAGAGATGCGATATATTAGGAAATAATAAATTTTGAAGGATTTATATAATTTGCAAAATGTATAAGGGGCTTATATTCCGAAGGGGTTTACTTTCGGTACTTTACTGTAATCTTTGCACTACCGAACTTGAATGGCTAGAAATTATGCTATAATAATATATATGGTAATGTGTTTGCATATGTAATGTATTTTCAGTATAATCACGTCGTATAAATAATATTAATCTTAGGTATATTTTCTCAGCATTAAAAAAAATGTTATGTGGTTAAATGCAAATACAATTCGCTTTTACTTTATTTAAAACTATAAACTTATAGCTTTTCCGAAGTTTGCCAAAAATTTAAGGGGTGAACGATGATGTAATCTATAAAAAATACAGAACATTCTTCTTTTTTTAAAAAGAAGATAAAATTATAATGATTTAATAAATCTTTTAATTCGAAATATGTTTAAGCAAATAAGTTACCACACGTAAGGTAGTTGCATAATAATAATAATAATAATAATAATAATAATAATAATAATAATAATAATAATAATAATAATAATAATAATAATAATAATAAACTGTAGTGTAAAATTTTAAAACTTTAAATCCTAAAAAAATTTTTCAAGCTAATGGAAATCCCCAGCAGTAGCATTACGCAATTTACATAATATTGGATTTGAAATAATGAGAAATATTTTCTCTAAAATTTACAACAAAATAATCAATTTATTAAAAACTTAATTATAAAAATGAGCCTTATTTTTTTTTTAATCTTTAAACCACTATAAATTGGTCTTTTTTGATCTACGTCATGCCCAAACATCTAAATATTGTGAAAATGGACAAATATATCTGTGCCTTGGAACAAAAAGGGACAATGTCCAAAATTGAGAAATTTGAGTTAAATACACGAATGAATTCAAGATGCGATATAAAATAATTGTTAAAAGAGCCAAAATCCACCCAATATTAGATCATTGAAAACAAAATATTTTGTCGAGACCAATGTTGAAATCGTAGCAAGATTCTTAAAATTCCTCAAACATAAAGTGGGTTTCCTGCCATTTAAGAAAAATGAACAATGGCCCTTTTTATTCCAAGGTACAGATATCATTGAGATGGTTCCTCAAGATTTTTGAGTTTCCATCATCCAGTTAGTGTATGTGCACCATCATTATAGGATTTTTAAAAAAATAAACGTCTAAAAGTTACTTTTTAAAAAATTCAAAAAAGTAGAACAACTTCTTAATATATTTTGATAAGCAATATTAAAATTATTGAAATGTTTGGCCCTCTGTTGAATTTTTGATTATGAGAATTATGTTCCAAACTCATCCGAAGGATATTTATAAAAAACTCTATTCAGAGCTCTCGATAAGCAGTAATTAATGTCAGTAGCCATGATTTTTTTTTCTCCACTAGACTATCTATGGATAATTTTTTTTATTTATTTATCATGTTCTTCTAACATGCATCTGATCTACGGTATTTTCAATATTATGAATCGCTATTAATTTGAGAGTCAATTTACAAAAGCATACTTACACAGTTTGAAAATGAGTTCTTAAAAATAAGCAAAATACATACTCATTATGGAATAGTTACTTAGCTTAAAACGGCTACAAATGCTTCAATCTACACTGGTGTCCAAAAGTTAAGCATAATTGGTAATTAAGTAATTATTTTTAAGTAATGAAAGAAATATGAATCGGAATGTGCTGAAACTCCAGGTGTTTAAACAAAATAGTACGCGTCACATATTTTCGCGAAGAGTTTTCCCCGAAATCGAACAGGGGACTGTCAACAAATTGAAAAAGGACAAAGATCTTTTGGATAACCCTGCCAAAACTAATGTAGCAAAAGCGTTCAAACTGTACATTATGATTAATTGGCTTATTGTAATGTACTGTGTCAATTTTTACAAGGATAGCATGTATACTCGTAGAGAAATTAAGGTTTTTATAAAAACAGTCCTAAATTTTTCCAAGTTTTTTGCTTATAATTTGCAGAGTTCTTATTATAAAATAATGTTCTTTTCTGAAAATATGACAAACATCATTGTACACAATACCCCGTCATCAGAATTTAAAAATAATAAAAATTGTATGAAAAATGAGTATGTTTAGTAAATAATTTTTCATTGCGCATACGTCAACGATATCAAAATGTCATTTGCATATTATGTTAGCTAAATGTATAGAGCAACTTCTGTAAAAGTTTCAAAAACATAGCTTGAAAATTCTGAAAATGGGAGCCTATAGAATCAACTCAAAATCCTTTATTCCCTAAATGAAGCAAAAAGATGAGGGGCTGTATCCATATTCCATTGTTCAGTGCCTACACAATATTGCACGTACAACTATATTTAGGTAAAACCCCTGATTTTTTTGCTTCCTTTAGGAATAACGGATTTTGAGTTGATTCTACAGGCTCCCATTTTCAGAATTTTCAAGCTATGTTTTTGAAACTTTACAGAAGTTGCTCTATACATTTAGCTAACACAATATGCAAATGACATTTTGATATCGTTGACGCATGCGCAATGAAAAATTATTTACTAAACATACTCATTTTTCATACAATTTTTATTATTTTTAAATTCTGATGACAGGGTATTGTGTACAATGATGTTTGTCATATTTTCAGAAAAGAACATTATTTTATAATAAGAACTCTGCAAATTATAAGCAAAAAACTTGGAAAAATTTAGGACTGTTTTTATAAAAACCTTAATTTCTCTACGAGTATACATGCTATCCCTGTAAAAATTAGCACAGTACATTACAATAAGCCAATTAATCATAATGTGCAGTTTGAACGCTTTTGCTACATTAGTTTTGACAGGGTTGTCCAAAAGATCTTCGTTCTTTTTCAATTTGTTGACGCTCCCCTGTTCGATTTCGGGGAAAACTCTTCGCGAAAATATGTGACGCGTACTATTTTGTTTACACACCTGGAGTTTCAGCACATTCCGATTCATATTTCTTTCATTACTTAAAAATAATTACTTAATTACCAATTATGATTAACTTTTGGACACCAGTGTAATATTGAATGGCACATGTGCTTTTTTAACAGGATAAAATCACCAATAGCTGTCCCCACATACGTGGGGACAAATGACTTATTACTAATAAATATACATATCCAAAAAAAAAACCATGCTGGATATTGGCTAAAGGATTCTGAGCATTTGAGAACTTTATTAGTTTATTTTGAATCATTTGATTGGAAATTTGTCATTCAAATTAGTTGATTTCTACCAAATTTTATGAAATGTATAATTAACCTTCTTTTGAATCTTATTTAAATTGACATTAAATAAATGGAATGTTATTATTTCAAAAAAGTGGTGACAATCAAGCAATCTGAATTTTAAAAGGAAAAAGTAGCAGGCAGCCACTTTTATCGTTAAT
Source organism: Maratus speculifer (assembly GCA_964019185.1). NCBI lineage: Eukaryota > Metazoa > Arthropoda > Arachnida > Araneae > Salticidae > Maratus > Maratus speculifer. The sequence goes on along the minus strand of OZ025297.1, from coordinate 76,896,112 downwards.
TGATTATAAGTTGTTATTCGCTTAATATGTATGCAATAGCAATACAAAGAGGTATTTAAAATAATGATGTTTTTCGTTTTAAGTTAAAAGATTAATGAATACAGAAACATATTTAAAATTATAGAGTAATGATATTTTAAGTCACGAATCATTTTAACTAGCACTCATCGAGTGGAGTTAATACTAATGATAACAACTACGCCCTTATTTTAAATTTAAACATAATTAAAAGGCAACAAAGGGTAAATATTTAATGAAGTTCAGAAATAGTTATTCGAAACATATAAAAATGTATTCATGCATTAAATTGAAATTAATTAATACATTTATTGTGAAATTCAAAAGCTTTCTGTCAGTGAAAGAAATATTCAGTTGTACATTTCCTTTGATATAGTTATTGGTGGATTTGTTTTCAAGGTAAGCTTTCTCAAAGAATATTTGCTTCAGCGGGGGAGAGGGGCAATTTTACCATCCATTGTATTTCAACTTTGCATCAATACATGCTTTCATCTATGCTACTTCATCGAAATTATCTACAAAAGGATTAGTTATCTATCATGCGTTTAAATAAATTTCTGAATGCAAAAGATTTTAAGAGAAAACAATTAGCAAAATCACAACTCTTATTAAAACGTATCACAAAATGAAACGTAGTTAATAAGTCTGCAGTCGTTAATTTTAATAGAAAATATTTAATTGTATTGTATAATTGTGTAGTTTTTTTTAGTTAATATGTCTATAAATCAAAAGTCAAATCCCAAAATGTGACTTTATTCACAGTTTAATAATAAAATTTCTAATTTAATCAACAATCCAAATAACTAACAGTTACACCTCATTAAAATGACATTTTAATAGAAGCAGGGGTGCACTATAAATATTGAATTTATGCAACTAGAATGTAGCATACCGCTCATTACTATGATCACACTGTAACATTTTTCCTATTCCTAATTTATTTCCGTATTAGAGCTCATTTCATGTGCCATTCCTTTTATTAGCGAAATCGCTGAAAAGAAAATTTTAACTAAAATATATATGTATTTCTTAACTGAATTAAATTTTGGCATGTACGTATAATAATAGATACAAATCTACATATCATACGCGAGGCTTCCCAAAAAATTAGGATAGTTCTCCGACTGTAGGTGAGAACAACTGAAATTTCATTTTCAAGAGTGTTATAATTTCCATATCGTTGAATTAAATATAATATTTTAACTTATTAAACCATGCAGTTTTGCACGTTATTCTGAATGTATTTGAAAAATTTCATAATCTATATTTGAAATATGATTCTTTTTCTTTAAATAGCAATTCGACTTTCCTATAGACACCCAGGTCCAAGGTCCTCAGTATAGGTCCTCACCCAGGTCCCATCCGAGGTCCCATCCGAGGTCGATCCATAGGTCTCATCCGATCCATAGGTCCCATCCGAGGTCCAGGTCCTGATAGATGTCATTGAGGTTACACACACACACCCTCTCCCTCAGCTAATGTAGAAACAGACCGAATGCTCATGAAACAGTTTTTGAAACAACTTCTCATTTCCAATTTCGAATCATAATAATCATAATTCCTTTTTATTAAATGCATAAACATACCTAAAATTATAAAGCAAGCAGTGGTATATAATATCATGAAAATAAGGTTAATTTAACCATAAACTAATTACATATTGACTTTTTTTTATGAATAGCAATCCCAGTACACTTTAACCAGCAGTTACAAAAACTGTTGTGAATTCCGGACAAAATTTCAGTTTATTAGAACTACGAGTGCACTTCAAGTTACACGAAGTCTGTTCCTTTAAAAATCCAGACATTTTAAATTATTACGCGGTAGCAAATATAGGAATAATCTTTTTTTTTTTTTTTTTTTTTTTTTTTTCTCAAACTAACGACAATTTTTATTCTAATTGTTTTCGAAATGTATTAATATGTAACACCATGCACTAAATTAACCGTTTTTTTTAAACTTTATTACTCCTTCTACTTTACCAGAAACTTCTTCAGGGAGATTATAATTAAAATTTCAATTTTTGTAGGCTGTAAAAGAAGAACCACTGGTCAGAATAACCTGATACAATTACCATTCTGTAAAAGAAAAAAAAAAAAGCCTCCTAAGCAAAGCTTGTTGATTCACTTATATAGTCATTTCTATCTTCTCAGATATAAAATAAGAGGGGCGGTACATTTCCCGTCTTTTTATCGCGAGTATAATCAGCACTGCGCATGTGGCGTCTTTTTATTAGCATCTTATGTCGAGTACAACACTATCTATCGGTCAGCTTTTGTATTCTTTTCCTTTGCGAAACATATTCCTTTTGCTTCACCTTACTCACATAAAATATCAGATCATTCTTAGCAGTAATTATATTTTCAGAGATTTTTGAAAGCGAAATTTTACTATAATCACCCTGTATATTAAAAATCAACTAATATTCAAGTTTATACATAATTCCTCATATGTCATATTTCAAATTTATCTGAATATTAACTGCACTAATCCATTCATCAAAAGTAATTACAAAATATTACTTTGTTGATAATGATGAAGGAGTAACATTTCAAAATTAGGTAGCAACTTCGTCTAATCCGTGTAACTATTTGTAATTAAGTGACAGTTTCACCTCTTGGAGAAGAGTACTTGAAACAATGGAAAGTTTGATTCCCAATTTACAATCCAAATTGCCTTTTAATGAATGCGGAAATGCGCTTGAAAACATCAAATAGTGAAACTCTAAGCCATGAGGTAGTTTAACTAACAAAGTAATACTAATAACATCTACAATACAATCTGATTTTCTTAAAGATAACGAAAGGTAACTTGAATATTGATCTTGATTGAGGTACCTTGACCATTTTAAGCGTAATTTCACTACTGAAAATTAATTGAAAACTTAATTAAAATTATAGAAGGTACCTTTTTGATCAACATTCAAAGTATTTATTTGAATCATAGAAAATATTTTTTACGTCATCAAATTAATTTATTTAACGTATTTATTTCGAAATAAAAAAGTAGTTTTTTTTTTCAGTTTGTTTATTAAGTGATTTCACAACAAAAAATGTGAGTATTTAGTTTACCTCCTTAAACAATTAAAATAGTGATATACAGGTTGTCTCATCAAGTACGAACAAATTCTGCCCTTCCAATTGCTTGCATGGAGTACATGAAAAATGTCTGAAGAATTATACTTCTACAACCCATTGTTTTTAATAAAATATGAAAGAAAAGTATGATGTCATATTCAGTGTAAGGAAAAACATTTAATCAAATCACGAACTTCATTATTTGAGTATTTTTACGAAATATTACGGGTATTTAAAACAGGACCATGCGAAGAGGAAATTGTATGTTTTAATTTGGCGTCCCACCCCTCCCCGCACATTTTCTAATTGTAATATGCGTTACATAAATGAAAAGTGAAGAAACAGAAATGAATTTTAATGAAACATATTTTGCGTTTGTTTTGATACTTTATGTTTAATTTTAATTCAGAAACTCCAAACAATTAAATAATGTAAGCCAAACATTTATTGCCAAATGTCTGCTTTATCAATTAAAACCTCTTTCGATTTTTTTCAAAAAATAATCTAACAGATAGAAGAGAATCATTGACTATCTTAAATCATATGATTAACTTTTTTTTAAATATATTTTTTGTCACATACAACCTTAAATATCTGAACTCTTCTAATATTTAAATCACTTCAAATAATGTCATCACATGTATGTGAGATACTAAGTCATAAATTAATATTTTTCTAATTTACCCAAAGGTAACTTTTTTTATTCAGCTATTAATTTTAATCACAAATTCGCACATATATACTACATTCTAAAACTGTTTAAATAATAAATAAACCGCTCCTCAGATATGAAGTAATCACGAAATAGTCACGAATAATAGTTTTGCGCTAATAAAGCTCAAACAGTAAAATTACAAATTAAGGCAGCAACTGCATCTAAATCTGTAATTGTTTGAAATTAATTGATTGTGTAACACATAGAGGCGTATTTAAAACGACGGAAACTTGCCAATTCGGATAATAATGACCTTTTAATGGATGCGTGAACACTAGGGTGGAGCGAAAAAAATTTTTTTTTGAAAATCAAAAACGGGTAGGTGCCAAAAGTTGCCTTTATACTAGTACATCAACTGCGTGAAATTTTACCGCTGAAAAAAAATGGCTTGAGTCTGCGCTTTTGCTCCAAAAATCGAAATTTTGGGTGAAATTTGTCATTTTTTGACATTTTTTCAAAAAAATTAAAAACTTCTTACAGAGCTGGTTAGTATTTAAAAGTGTTGCTTAAACCTTTATATTTATCTGCTTAACATATTTAAACTATAAAACACTATCTGTAGTCTGTATGATTGGAGCAAATCTGACAACTTTTTGTGAAAAATCAGCGTTAACCTCTCTATTGGAGCATACAACGAAATGTTGTTTTGAATACATTTCTTACCTAGCTGCTTTCAAAACTACTGTGTATATAACTCATAGAGGTGGTTGCATCATCCCACCCGTCTCATCCACCCAATCATCTAGGCCCAGTGTTTTATTTATGTATTGAATTGTTATTTTTTCCCGAAGACGAGTATAAGTTTTCTATATATCAAAGTAATTTATCTCTTCTTTGTATTCACTGACTTTGGATGATTTGGATCATACTGGTGTGACCTGCTGCACGTATATTTTTATACCATATATAACAGAAGAGAAGCTGAGTAATGCATTGGGTATATTCTTAATTGAACCTATTCAGCAGTCTATTATCTTCATTAAAATTTCATCCAATTAGTACATTATGATTGGAAGTTCTGTTATTACAACATTCTTTCAATCAATTACATTTTATATGCAATGATTTGCCTAATAATTGATTGTATGAATTCAATTTCTAGTATGTCATCATTTATTGAACCTATTACATTGAATATATGCTGAGAAGCTAGCTGTTTAATATTATGACGATCGTCACAGAGGATTGCAAACAAAATTTGCATGTAAAACAACAATATTTCTAAAGAAGTTTTAGCATGCTCTATGTCATTTCCTGTGTTGTTCCGTAGTCTAGTAATTTTTAATAAGATTTTAGGTCTATTATTCAGGTGTGTTGTACATTTGGTATAAAACATCCCGCGGTATAAACTTAGATTATACATTTTGTGAGTAAACATATAGACGCTGATTGCCAATCTGTGCTTATATAAAGCAGAAAATTTTATTAACTTTATGAGCTGTCTTTTGTGCGAGATGTTTTCTAAATTCCCATTCCTCATTCTTTCTGAGAAATAGCTTTCCTTATGAATTAGCTTTGCAATCTCCAACAGAAATTTCTAGTCTGTTCTGAGTATCTTTTTCTCAATTTGAGAAAATAATGTTTCAAAATTATTCTCTATTTTATAAAAAAAATTGCAATAGGAAGTGAATAGTACGTTGACAAAGTCTTTCCTTATTGATCCAGTAAATCCATGTATCTTAGAACGTTTTATATCGACTTCTCTAATAATTGACGCAGAGGAAATTCACTGGAGTTGAAGTAGTGAATGATTCTGCAGGTGACGGTGCCCGGGCAGGGTTCGAACCGGGGATACCACGGTCAGTAAGTGAGCGTCTTATCCGCCGAGCAAAAGGGTACCACAGTCGCTTCCTGCGAGAAACTCGTTTTATTGACCGCGCACGATGGCCGCCACAGTACTCCACCCCCAGTGAGAAGAACGTCGCGTTGACGTTGGACGAGCGATATGCACTCGTGTTGCGCTGGCGCGTGCCAGATGCGTTGTCGTTGTCGTGCTGCCGCCGATTGCACGTGTGAGCCCATCGATGATGCGCGGCGTGGCAGGCTTTGCTGCTGTGAGCGTTACACAGGCTTTGGTCGTTTGCTCTGAGCGTTACAGAGGCTTTCGTGCTGCGAGCGTTACGCAGGCTTTGGATGCTGGGGGTGTTTTTAGTGCTGCCATCTGTTGGACAAGAGCGAAGGTGGTGAAGTGTGTTCGTTTGTCCGAGGTCACCAATGCAGGTGACGGTGCCCGGGCAGGGTTCGAACCGGGGATACCACGGTCAGTAAGTGAGCGTCTTATCCGCCGAGCAAAAGGGTACCACAGTCGCTTCCTGCGAGAAACTCGTTTTATTGACCGCGCACGATGGCCGCCACAATTCAAAATTATACACAATTCTAAGCTTACCCCATGCAAAATGGTTTACAGTGACAAATAAAGTTCTCCTAATTTTAAATGAGCACTTATAGTCGATTAGAATCCGTACATTCCCTCATAAAGTACTATGCATTATAAGTTTATGCCTAGCGTTGCAAAGGTAAGAAAAAACCCAGTTTAAACCCGGGAATAAACCGGGTTTTTAGGAATAAACCTGGAAAAAACCCGGGATTTTTTGGAATAATTCGGTTTTTTGGGAATAAACCTGGTCTATTGGAAATAAACCCGGGAATAAACCAACTTTTTGCAACTCTATTTATGCCCAGGACATTTCACCATCAAATGTTGTCCATTCATAAAAGGGGATCTGAAAGTTAATAGGAAATTACCTGGATACGAAAACACTTAGAAAACGGCATAAAACTAATGCAAAAATAAAGGTTATTTACAACAGCGGGTTGCTTTACACATGGAGAACAAATTTTCATTGCAATTCTCTCTGACGATCACCATCACATTAAACAGCTCGCTTCTCAATCTATAAAAAATGCAAAAGTTGAATAAATGATGGCATACTTATAGTTGAAATATCTGAAATCATCTTTGAAGCAAATCATTACGTAAAAAAAAAATACAATTGACTGAAAAAATGTTGTGGTAACAGAACTTCCAATCACTATTCATCAACTGAATGTAAGTTTGATAAATATAATAGATGGCCGAATAGATCCCTTTAATAATATTCCCGTACATTACTCTGCTTGTCATTTTTTTTTTGTATAAACTGTAAAAATATACATGAAGATAGTTGCAGCAGCAAGTAGATGCAAAGAACAGATGAACAAGGTGGAAGCATCGAAAACATGCCAAATTTTTATAAAGAAAATCACAAATCAATATATAAATAAAACACTGTACTAAGATGATCGAATAGTTGGGCTGAGTGGTATAGGAAATATAGCCACCTCCACGACGCATGTCCAAGGTAGTTTTGAAAACAAGAGCTGTATTAAAAACAACAATTCGTTGTATGACCCAATAGAGTGGTAATACTGTTTTCTTACTAAAAGTTGTCTGCTTTGCTCCAGCTATAGGGAATAAACATATTGTTTTATAGTTTAAATATGTTAAGCAGATAAATATAAAGGTCTAAGCAACACTTTTAAATACTAACCAGCTTTGTAGGATTTTTTCAATTTTTTTGAAAAAATGTCAAAAAATGACAAATTTTACCCAAAATTTCGATTTTTGGAGCAAAAGCGCAGACTCAAGCCATTTTTTTTCAGCGGTAAAATTTCACGCAGTTGATGTACTAGTATAAAGGCAACTTTTGGCACCTACCCGTTTTTGATTTTCAAAAAAAAAAAAATTTTCGCTCCACCCTAGTGAACACTCTTGAAAATATCAAATGATGATACTTTGAGTCATGAAGACGTTTAACTAACAAAATACTGACAAATTGGAAATTATCCATTAAACGTGGCAAATGAAGTGCATTCGTAATATAACTAGTATTATAAATTTTCAGATCTTGGAGCAATAGCTGTTGCACTCTTACGCAAAAATACATGAGTACAAGATTTATTACGATTATATATATGAAATTCAGTCTTACGGAAATAAGATCACTCCATCTTAAATAAGATGTAATTACTATGGCAACCTAGAATCATTAATTATTCTGGGATATCATTTAATTATTATATATGATAAGATTTAATCGAATGAAGAAAACTTTTGTTGATATCTTTTTAATTTTGGATTGGATTCTCATATGTTCGAAAATAACACGACAAAATTCAGCAACGATTATATATATATTAAATTTAGAACCATTCACTATTAAAAAAAAAAAAACTGGACGATTTTATGCAGATAGTACTTGTAATCAGAACGCCAATACAATTTACTGTTTTTTTAACGGAAAATTTCCCGTAAATTCCAGGATTATTAAAATGGAAATTTTTCTGGAATTTACGGACATTTTTCCGTTAAAAACAGTACGTTGTACTGCCGTACTGATTACCAGTACAATCTTCATAAAATCGTCCATTTTTTATTTTTTTATTTACAGTGTTCGATGGGGTATTTTTTGCGCTGTTATATGCGGACAGACGGACAGGCAGATGGACGGATCATGACGACTATAAGCGTTACGTATTTATATGATTATGAACTCTTTTATTTATTCCACTATATGAAATCGAATGTAAAGTAAGAGAGGTTAGCTTTTAATAAATTTCAGAAGTGTCTAACAGAATTACCGGAAATGTTACATGCAGCATCAAAACCAATTTATTTTAAGCATCTATTTTGAAATATTGAACCTGTTTTAGCTCATTATTTGAAGAGCCACAGAACAAATGATAAAAAGCGTAAATGGCACAACCATTACCTTCAGAAATTGAGCTGTAAACTTCCAAATATCTATTTGAGTTTATTGTCAAACGCCTCCTTTTATTAATCGAAATCTGTGTGAGTATTAGATTTTTTTTTCAAATAGTAATTTAACAAATGGTACAGGAACACTGATTACGTACAATCATAGGATTAACCTTTTTTTTTTTCCGTCCCATACCACATTTATTATTTGAGCTCTTCATTTCATACAGCGATTTCACTGTACACTTTTAACATTAGAAATATTTAAAAACCAATTACAGTGAAAATCCCATTTAACAGAGTCTCATCGTTACATCTAAATACTTCGTTGTGTAGAAAATCCGTTAAACAGAAATCAATTTAAATTCACGAGATTTATATAATAACTTACATATATGAAACGGAAAATACACATAAAGTGGACATATTGGAAAAATGCATTTTACTTCGGGCAGTAAATTTTTTATGCCATGTAGGCATACCAATATATATATATATATTATTAATTAGAATAATATCTAAAGAGACCCATAATAAAGAGAGATAAACAAAAACTAAAGCATAGCTTAACATTTCTCTTTTCTCTCTCTCAATACTACTGATCTTTAACTTTAGAAAAACCTGCAATATTACTTTGTACAGGTTTCTTTTAAAAATAAATTACACTGTTTTTACGAATTTCCGGATATCCGAACAATTTATCTGTAACATTTTAGTGAAACCAGTGATGTATGATTATATTGTGTATGACGGCCGATTATCTGCACGAAAGACATAGGCCCTAGGGAGAGTCCGTGAGGGTCTTTCTAAGGGAACATAACCCATATTTAAGCAAGAAAATCCAAGATTGGAAGAAAACCATGGAAAACTCCGAACGATTAGTCTGATGGGTGCGATTGGGTTCGAACCCACCACCTCCTATCTACCAGCTTCGACAGCAGAATCTCTAAACCATTGGTGGGACATTGCGAAACTGGAATCCCCTTTTTATTGTATCGAAGATTTCCTCGCCACTGTCGGTTCAGAGTGTCTTTGTGAGAATGTGGCGATAAACAAGGGTTTAACTTAGTGTGAAACAAATTGGTTTGTTTAGCATCAAGAAATAAGGAAATCATTAAATGAATAAATAAATAATTTCCTTTTCAAACAGTCCACGAAAATATGTTCACATATCCATCGAAATGGCAATCTCTCCGTTTCAGTGCTGTTCATGCACGAAAGTGAAATACTCTTCGTTTTATAGAATATATTTTTCGTAATATGGGGATCAACTTGCATGTCGATGTTGTACAACGTAAGTGTTCAGGAAAAAAATTCGTTAAATAGAAAACTTCCTTAAATAGGCACATTGTTAAATGGAAGTTCCACTGTATATACATTTAATAACATAGCTACAGTCGACTCTCGTTAATTCGAAATCGGATAATTCGAATCTTCGCTTAATTCGAACTAAACATGAAGTCCCGAAATTTTCAAAGGCAGAATAACGTTAAAAATTTTCATTAATTCGAACTCATTTTCATTGACATCGCTTAATTCGAACGAACGAGAATTCCGATTTTTCGTTTTTCTTTTCTTTCTTACGGATTTCAGATCATTTGAATGACTTTTTTTTCTTTGATTTTTGTGAAGCTTGTTCCGAACGCGTATACATATAATCCAATGCATTTGATATACACTTTCTTACTGCCCCGTCTGACCATCAGTGACGTTTTAAATTTTTCTCCCATTGTGCTAATTTCTAATCTTTTAATTAGTTTATGTATTTCTACATTCTAATTTAATATTAAGTCATATTCTAATGATAACACACGAAATAAATTTAAAAACACTATAATATTAATTCCTTTGTAATATACCATATTAAGTATGGTTTTCATTTCATATTTTCCATAATTCGAACATTTCTTGTGATTCCGACGAGTTTGAATTAACGAGAGCCGTCTGTATATTATTTATTTTATAATGCTTTTTATAACTATAAATCCTTGTATTTCAGCTTGAAATCAATACATTTATGTGTTTACAAATAACCACTGATATTAACTTCAAACACAGCGACCGATTATTCATTCATAAGTCTTAATCACAATGCCTCGTGTGCAATACATTTCTAAACTCTTTGAACATTACTTATACTAATCCGTCCAGCAAAAGTTATTACAAATTGATACTCTGTTGATAAAGCAGAAAACAATGACATTTCAAATTAAGGTAGCAACTGCATCAAATCTGAACAATTTGTAATTAAGTAGTTGTTTAACACATGAAGAGGCATATCTGAAACAATGGCAGCTTTGAATTCCAATTTCGATTATAATTACCTTTTAATGAATATTGGAACACACTTGAAAATGCCAATTACTAATATTCTCAAATCGTGAACTAGTTTAGGGTATTTTTTTAAATTCAATTTTCGATCAAAATTTACATTTTTTTTTAATGCAAAATTTTATTAAGGCTCAATTCATTACCTTTTCAATTTTGTGCTTATAGTCTCACGCTGTTATTTTCGTAAAATTTTATTTGGAAATAGGAAAGTTCAATTTTAGAACTTTTTTCACGAAAGTTTTACTTTAATTAAAAGATTCTGATGCAAATCTTAACTAAAATTAAGTGCGATATAACATATATCACCGATTATATATTCGATAGATACTTTTTAATTAAAAAAATATTTGATAGATATTCCATAGATATTTTTTATTAATGGAGATAAATGACAATCATTTAAAAACATACAAAAATTACTTTTGTGTTCTTTGTATTTTTTTAATAACTATGTATCCCTGTATATTACTTTCAGATCAATACATTTATATGTTCACAAACAACCACTGTTATTAATTTCTACCACTATAACAGATTCTCCACTCATAAATTTTAATCATAATTTCTCGTGGAAATATGTTTCAAAACTTTCTGAACGTTAACTATAGAAAACGTTGACTACACACCCTTTCCAGAGTAATTACGAAATAAATCACGCTTTCATATTAAAATTGAAACAGTAGCAGTTCAATTTTAGTTTACAAATGTAGTTAATCTGTAACTATTTGTAATTAAAGTATATGCGGAATAAAGTCATGACTTCTCAGATTAGAGAACATAAATAATAAGAGAACATTACATTTTTTTTGTTTTTCAAAAATCTGATGTTTAGTAAATTATTTATTTATTTATTACATTTTTTTATAAGATTGCCCACTAAGGACACCAAAAAGTATTTTTTTTTTAAATATCAACTATGGAGAAGAGTTCCATATCCTGCTCTGGTTGGCGAGATTGGAGAAAAATTTCAAAATGGCAACAAAAAGCTGTTTTGACATTCGATCAAAATTTTTAAAAATGGTGGAAAAACGTTGTTTTTAAATATTTACAAAAATATATTTATTTAATATATGATATACATATCAGATGTTAAAAAAAATACGATCTTTACGTAAATGTTTTTATTTTTACGCATATACATTTTAAATAGATATATATCTCTATATATATGCAATTATTTAGAGAGATATACATACATAATTCATAATGAATACATCTATAAATAAATATATACTTATATATATTTATATAATTTTACATATATTTATTATGTATGTCAAATTGAAACAAAAAATATAATTTTTTCTAAAAGTAAATAAATAAATGCTAAATACAAAATAATACAAAAACAAAAACAAAAAATGGATGAAGTGCATCCCACTAGTAAAAAAGCAATACCAAAGGCAACGACATCGATTTATTTAACACAAAAAAAAAAAAAAAATTAAATAGGATATGGAATTTTTCTCCAACAATGTTTTCATATAAAGTTTTTAAATTAATTAAAAAAATATGTTTTTTAAGCCGCATGGTAAGAGTTAATATCCGAAAATTTCTCTATTTAAAGAAGCCATTTTTTATTTTGATATTTTCAATGTTTTAGCGCCTAGATCTATTACACGTCTATTAAATTTGTATTTTATTTACATTATTTAATTACTTGATTTATTTATTGATAAAGTTTTAATTTTATTACTGAATATTTGTTAAAAAGAAATCTTAGACTACGTACACTGTTTTAAGGGGGTCCGGAATACAAAAACCTTCAAATTTACTAAAAAATGTTTATCGCATCAAAAATTTCACTGTTTTTTATGCTTAGAATGACGTTAAAAACATGTTACCATCTTAATTAGAAGAGGAAATATAATTTTTTTCATTTTGATTTGTTTTTAAAATCTAACTTTCAAGCAATGGCTGTCATGGAAATAACTTCTTGCGAAAGTGCGTTTTTCTTTGTGATAGGTTTTTTCACAATTTAGCGGATTTAAATTCTCCCAAATCTTTAAAAATAAATACTTCAAACTTAAAACATGTTTTTTTTTATTATTTTATTTTGATTTTGATTAGCAAATTTAAAAAAAAAAAATGTATATTTTTTTATATGATTGTTTTAATAAAAGTTACATATTTTTTTCACATTTTTACTTTAAATATATTTTTTAATTAATATTTTTTCAAATGATGAATCAATATTAAAATTTAGATATTTCAGTTTATTTAAATGTAAAAAAATGAAATTCTACAAAAAAATAGTTTGAGTTATAACAATTATAAATTACCCCACTATTTTAATGCATTTTTAATTTAAATTAAAAAAAATGAGAAGATTTATCATGTGATTCTGTTTATAAATGATATGATTAACCACCACAAAAAAAATCTGAATTTTAACTCAGTAAATAATGACTATTTTAAAATGTGTACCGCACCCCCTTAAATGCAAATGGATTAAACTTTCATAATCGAATGGCACTTGATAAAGATCTACTTTTAAAAATTCATGTATGATATATATTCTTTTAAATCATAAAATATCGGTAAATTGAGATTCATTTTTTAAACAAACTACATTTGAAAGAACTTTTCTTTTTCTTTTTAGACGGTGTAAAAATTAACATTGTACGATTTTTATTTTATATACATATATATATATACATATATATATTTTACAGAAAAGAGAGAGAGAGCTAAATTCATGGATTAGCTGTTGCTATTGTCATTATGAAATCAATGTTACTCAAGCTATATGTTTTCACTTTACAATATAGATAGATTTTGCCATGCTTAGAGGAATATTTTGAAACAATCGCATTCCTAAATTTAGATCATAATTACCTTTTAATGAATATGGAAGCGCACTTGAAAATACCAAGTGCTAATACTTCACATCGAGAATTATTTTAACTACCAGACATCGGGGAAAAGAATACTAATGATTTGTTCTACTCTCTGATTTTAAATTCGAATTTTATTAGAAGGTTAACACAAAGTAAAATTTTAATGAACTCCAACAGTAGCGTCGAATGATAGAAGTCTTTATTAACGCCAGAATTAATTTAATTGATACATGCATTCTGAAAGAGAAAAGCTTTTCTTTAATTAAGGAAATATTAGGTTGTACAGTATAACATATGTATTTCCGGGTATGTGATATGAAGAGATAGATATAGTGCTATAAGGTTTCTGTTTAGCATTTCGTAGTGATGAATATTAGATACTAGCTGACCCGCCCGGCGTTGCACGGTTCCGTGATAATAATATTAAAGGAACATGAAATTTGTGTTTTATTTCTAACTCGAAATACGTGAAATTACGTTGTCTGAAGTACACGGCCACTGACTGTGTGAAAAATTGGTTTAAAAAATGAACAAATAATATTTAGTGGTAAAAATGCTCAAAAGAACTGCAACAGGAAACGGGAGAGAAACTTACATGCAATTCAAGAAAAGATAAGATCATAATGCATACAAAAATCTATAATTTTGACAAAAATGGCAAAAAAATCGATGCTAAGCGCAAAAAAATCTAAAAATCTCTAAAAAATACATCAAAAATCGTTAAAAGTTCCAAAAATCGCCGCACGAATTTCGAATAAACTTTATTGAAGAGAGAAAAAAAATTACTATATTAGGTGAAAGGAATGAAACCGTATTCCTTTCACTAACATGGAAAAATCGCCTCGAAAAATAAAAAGAACGCTAAAAATCGCCTAAAAAATTAAATTAAAAAATTCTATTCAAAAAATCGAAAATCGGGCTTCGAAGTGCAAAACTACATGTGTAGAGGTATCTTCCCTCCAAATTTTGTAACTCTACATGCAGCGGTCTCTTCAGAACAGCGTGACACACACACAAACTTGTCTCTTTATTATTATAGATAATTTCTTTGATAAATAAGATAACATACACTTGGGATGGTTAAGTTTTTGTAACTTTTAATAATTGATTTTTATGTATTTTTTAGCTCTGAATCCGAAAATGATCCTCATTTTTAACTATCATGGCAAAGTATTTCACAAATAGTAAATTTTAAAAGTAAAAATTTAAAAAGTAAAATAAAATACTAAAAATTAGAGAAGATATTTTTTTTTTAATTTGATAATTGAATTTTGTGTTTTTATCAGTGCTGAATCCGAAAGAAAGCCATTACTTTTAACCTCTTATTAGGTTTTTTCGCAAATCGCAAATTTCAAAGTTAAAAAGTAAAAAAATAGTGAAAATCTAACACTATAAAACAGATGGGATGTTTTTTTTTTTTTTTTTTTGATAATTGATTTTGTACTTTTAGCGCTGAATTTGAAAATGACCTTCAATTTTAACCATCACGTCAGAGATTTTCGCAAATCATAAATTTCAAAGTTAAATAAAAATGAAAATCTGATACTGTGAACCAGATTTAAAACTTTTTTATTCAATTTAATTTAATTTAATTCAATAATTTATCCAATCTTTTGATTTATGTGCGGATTCTTACAGCTAAAAACTCAGGAGTCTAATGAAAAAAGGAGGGAGGGTTCACATTTGGCTCAACTTTTTAACTTTGAAATTTACGATATCCTGACTTGCAGGTTAAAGTAAAGCTAAAATATTAAAAAATACATAAAAATTAATTATCAAAAATTTAAAAAATCAACAATCGCATCTTATATATATATATATATATATATATATATATATATATATGTGTGTGTGTGTGTGTGTGTGTGTGTGTGAGATATTTTAGGGGTATTCCCGCAACAACAAAACAATCCGACGAAGCGAAAATGATGGCACGAGCAATGACAACGGTCGATCTGTCATAATCAATCACATCACCTCCAATACATTCGCGGCCGAAGCAAGTTAAGAGGCTACTTCACTCAAGTGAAAAGACCCGTTCGCTAATGCTAATCCTATGGGAGAAATTTATAAAGATATCTCGGTTGCATTTTAATATTTTTAGATGATTCTTTTTGCATTGGATAACTCAGATTGATCTGAATGGAGGTCGTTTTTTAGTTTTTCGATTTTGGTTGCAGATATTTTTTATGGGAATGCTTTCGCTTTCCAAACCGGTTCCGAAAATGAAAGCGTCCTCTTAAAAAATAACTGTAAACAAAATGAAAAAAGTAACTAACGGTACGCATACAGATCGATCTCAGTTATCCAAAGCCAAAACATCATTTAAAAATATTGAAATGCAACCAAGATATCTGTATAAATTTCTTCCATAGGATTCGCATTAGTGAATGGGTCTTTTCAATTGATTGAAGTAGCCCCTTAACAGATGGAACTCGATGAATAGTGTAGTCACTTCAAATAATTAAAATTCTACGAAAAATCAGTGAATATCACATTTTATTATAGTTCAATTACAATGTTACTCGATCATCAAAACTAGACTTCCCGAAATTCCAAGCCAATGTCTCGGAAAATAACAAAAAAACAAAAAAGGGGTTCGATGCAAAGCCATTTTCGGGAGAATACCACCACTACGGCAAAACGTACGTGCTTAGCATTTAAAAGGTCAATCAATTCTGATCGCTCCGTAAAAACCAACTGATACTCTCAAAATTCTCAGATAAATTGGCCCCGCCTTCTCTGACGTATTGCTAATCAAAACACACTAAAATTTATTCAAATGTAGTTGAAATTTAATTTGAGCCCTTCCATTGGTTCAGGGGTGGGGATAGATGTAAGGATTCTTTCATATCTCGCGTAAGAATATAAAGTAATCAGTCCCTAAATGCGGATGAGTCAAAACAGTAGCAGACGATTATTAAATAAATAAAACAAAATTAAAGTTTTCAATAAATGTTTTTTATTCTAAAATGTGAAATGGATTTGAGGAATGAAATTAAGATTTCTCAATAAGATATTGATGTTTAAGTAATACATTCTAGCTCTTTTTAGGAAAATAATTAATAGATTATGCTGAATTAAAGAAAATAAAAATAAAAGGAACTTTAGCCGTTAAAAATATTAATATATTACGGAAACTGAGAATGAAAGTATGTTCTTTTAAAACTTTAGAACAAACTCAAAACAAGAAAATGGCAATTTTTTTTTTTTTTTTTTTTTTTTTTAACATATATATTTGGATTCTGTGCTACAAAATACATAAAAATCTATTATCAAAAGCTTATAAACATGAAACAATCCAATTTCCCCAAAAACTTCAAATTTAAATATCATTAAAGATAATTACTTTAGCATACAATTGGAATATTATTCGTTTGATAATTAATATAATTAATTTAAAGACAAAAGTTATTAATTTAGAAAATTTTACTTTAAAATCAATGTATTTTTAAAGTCACAAACAGGAATAAATTATAGGATAAATTCCCCTAAAATAGCCAATTATTTATTGATAAATTTTAATTCTATTTTCTCACATAGAGTACGTTTCTGAACTTTCAAATTATTAAGCACACCAAACCATTCTTCTACAAGTAATGATGGAATGTTACTTTGTTGATAAAACCAAAACAATATTATTCCAAAATTAAATTATAACTGTAGTAAGCCGTAGTTATATGTAGTTAACTAGTATGTTAACATGTGGGAAGAGATATTTGAAATAATGATAATTTCATTCATAAATAGGTATGTTATTAGCTATTGTTAGAGCTTTGAAGTTACCAAGAACTGATGCTTTAATTCGCAAATAATTTTAACTAGAAATATTTAAAAAAAAAGTTACTAAACTACTACACCCTGATTTTATGACGCGTAAGCTATATATAATTAGGCGATATTTTAACGCGTGGAAAAGAATATTTGAAATAATGACAACTTTTCATACATAAATTGAGATCCTAATAGCCATTGAAAGTGCCTTGAAATTACGAAGCATACTGATGCTTCAATTCACAAAATAGTTTAACAACAGACATCAAAGAAAAATGTTTACTAAACTACTAATACTTTGATTTTATACTAAAGTTTTTCTAGAAAGTAACAGAGGATAACTTTTAAGTGAACTCTAGTAGTAGTTACCAAAGGAGAGGATGCCATTATTAAACCAGAATTCATTTATTTAACACATTCGCCCTGAAACAGAGAAGCGTTTCTTTAATTAAGGAAATAGCAACTTTTACAGTATAAAACATAAGTTTCATGGCTCGAAAACTTTCGTTTTAATATACTTATGTATATATAATATCTTCGGTAAGTAAGTACTGAAACATTATTACAGAAAAGAGCTGATATAATAAATAGTAT
Organism: Maratus speculifer; assembly: GCA_964019185.1. Taxonomy (NCBI): domain Eukaryota; kingdom Metazoa; phylum Arthropoda; class Arachnida; order Araneae; family Salticidae; genus Maratus; species Maratus speculifer. Next base: position 76,878,025 of record OZ025297.1, on the reverse strand, counting down.
CACTTCAGACTATGTTTCACTAATACTTGGTAAAGTGTTTTAATACTTAAAATAAATAAATATATTTAAAGATAAAGCTAAATATTTCGTAAATGTTCCTTTTTTTATTACTTATTTTTTTATAAGTACCGTTCTTTGTACCATATTATTTTAGACATGTATTATTTTGTACTATATTATTTTAGACATATATTATTTTTACTGTATTATTTTATATTATTTTCTACATATTATGCTTTTTAAAGAAATATCAAACTAAACAAAGAATCATTTACATTTAAACAAACTGAGAAAAATATAATTCTCTTCATCCTTTTTCTATTTTATTTTTCTGTAAATATTTAACGCTCATGTTAATTAGGAAATTTTAATTAAATTTTAATTTTATTAATTAATTACTTAATTAAAATTAAGTAAAACTACTCACATAAAATATTTTTATTATAGTAATAAATAATACTTTTATTTAAAAAAAATTCGAAAGTTTGAGATTTTTTAGATTTTTTTATTTCTTAAGAACTAATCATTATATTTTTCCAGGGTAGGTCATTTTAAACGCATGTTATATTTCTACTGAATAATAATAATAATAATAAATACTCATTGTTGTAATTGAACTATGAAATATATTGCGCGCAGCGCAATACATTCAGGGTGAATTTATTTATTAACAAGAATAAAAAATCATGCGTACAACATAGCTTGTGAAACACTTTCTAACAAAATTCAAAATACTGTAAATTGTGGAAAATTCATCAGAATTCTTTTAATTTCCACGCCTCTATATGACTATTGATTGGTATTTATGCTAAAACTTAGATCAATTAAACGCTTAGCACTGTTTAAAATTATAATACAGCAACTTCCGTTAACAAACGGAATTGTACTACATATCCTTTGTGTATCCTTGTATATGCTCAATAACTATAACAGACTAATCAAAATGGTCAAATTCCAAAATGCATAAAACTGAAAAGCATTGCCAGAAATTATTCTTCAGAAGCAATAAATTAGAAAAATACATTTGTTTTGTGTGTTCCTGTAAATGAAAGATATTTTTTGTTCACACCAGATTCTACACCTACCAAATTCCTGTTATACATGTACAATTCAGTGTTATATATATAATTTTAAATATGTTTAAAATGTTATAATATCTTTAAAACGCACCGCAAATAAATTTCCCCCATGAGCCATTGTGTAATAAAAAAATTTTTGAATGTCCTTTCTTCCTTGAATTCTTTTGAAAGTAGCCTCAAGTGCTACACACTTCATTTTCAATACTGAACATACCATAGCAAACTCCAAAAGCATACATATCAATTTCATACACCACTATACTTTTACTGCACTATATTTATGCGTGTTAAAGTACGGACAGACAAACCCAATTGAAAAACGTTTCAATTTTATTGGAAAGTGTTAAAAAAAGACATTAAATTTCCGATAAAACTAAAAATCTGTACAGGTATTTAGATTTTTTTTAGAATATCAGACGATAGCATGTACCTGTTTTATTGCGTATTTTAAAATTTTTATCCAAATATTAATGAGATGTAATCTCATCGCAATCCATACTAGGGTAACATTTACATGTCATTTGCAGTTTCAAAAGTACCGTACCGTTTAATTGCAGAATCGTTTATTCTTTCAGAATCAAAGCATTAAACAAATTCATTAAAATATTGCACTCTGTTTTCTACCAACAAAACTGGGAATATAAACTCATGGAGTAATTGGTTAACATTAGCGCAATTTTATCCAGACATATATTTGTTAAAAGGTTTCGTGACCTGAAATATATAGTGCTTCATAATTTCAGGTGTGTTTCCGCATTTAATTAAAGATATGAACTGAAACTGGAAGCGAAAAGTTGTCATTGTTAACACATATTTATCTGCATGCGTTGAAATATAACTTTAATTATATGTGGCTGTAAATTATTTGGATCGCGGAATAACTAGAAGTTTCACTGTTTCGAATTTATTTATATACTAAGTTATATTTTGTGAATACTTATGATTAGTAGCACAGTTTATTTCTTTGAACTATTTTAAACGCTTTTCATATGTTACTTATATTTATCAGAATACATTTTTGTTGTTTTTAGTATTTGTAGTAGAAATCGCTTTAATATTAATATTTTTATGCCAATGTATTGATATCTAAATACTAACATATGAGTAGTAAAACAATTATAAAAGCTGAAAATAATATTCATCGTTAAATATAAAGACAACTTTAAGATATCGCTAAATTTAGGCTTTAACGTTGCAAATTTTCAAATTTGTTACAATTTCAATATATAGATAACTTCCTAAGAAAAATTCAATTACAACAGTAAATGCTCATCACATATTGCTCATCAATTGATAAGTTTTTATAAGACGATTTACGGCACAGTTAGTACTGGATGATAATTTTTCTTTTAGAATTTTACATAGGACCTCTTTTTAATTTATGGAATTTAATATTCAATATTAGTTCTTTTGAAAATTCTCGAACAGGAGGGAACTTCCTTTACATATATAACCCCACTAATGAGAGGTTCTGCTCTCAAAGCTGGTAGACGGGAGTTGCTAAGTTCGAACCCAACCGTGCCCGTCGGCCAGACATTCGGAGTTTTCCATGGTTTTCTTCGAACCTTGTTAAGTTAAGCGTAAATACGGGTTAGTTTCCTTTGAAAGACCCCCATGGAGGGCACTCATCCTAGGGTCAATATCCCTTATGCAGATAATCGGTCGTCATTAATGACGCACACACACACATACCCTTTACATATATGATGAATAATAAAATCTTTTGCGAAATTTAGTACATATAGGATATTTTAACACTTTCCAGCATACTTGGAAAGGTTTCTGAATTCGGTTTGTCTAATTGTCTGATAGTCAGCCGTCTTTCCGTGTTCTAGCTAGCTTAAATATAGTCAGATTGCTGGGAAATTAAAATATGCTGTTGATTTTTACTATAGCATGTTCTATATTGTAAAAGAAGTATGTAGCATATATGGTTCGTTTACAGGGATACTTTAAAAAATCCATTACATTACAGTCTGTGGGGAAGAATCAATTGCAAAGTGTTTTAATGATATTACCTTACTTCAAAATATATTGAAATTTATATATATCACTGACGTGTACTAAAAGGCATTAAATGTAGAATATGATGGGCATAAACTATATTGTTCATTTACAGGGATTCAAAAAACTTGATTGCAATATTATTATGAATAATAATTATTGAAAGTACATTTTATGTTGTGATATTCGCTTTTACATTTAGCTATATTTTTGCATATTACTTTATGTGTATAAGTTCTGTATATCGCATACAAAGCTGTAGAAAAAAATTCAAATATATTTCTGTTTAGTGGCAGAAATATCTGAAGTGAAATTTTTAAATACTGTATGCCTTTAACAGGAATATTTCTTTTACTGTAATATGTAGTATAAACACAAATCTACAGATCAAATACAAGGTTTCACAAAAACAGTGGAATATTTTTATGACTATTGATGGTAATTGTAGAACTGTGTTTTAAAGTGTGTTATGCTTTTTCCAAATTATTTATTCAGACATCGCCTTTTACCTTAATCCTTTAATCGGCTGGCCAACCTTTTTTCGTTTCTAGAAATCATATTAAAATTTATGTAGGTAAAAATATATTTTAAACAGAATTCTATTTTGAATTATTATAGAAAAAATTATATTAAAGAGATTATAGAATCAAACTACGATTTGTATACCCCAAATTCGTTTTATTTTCCTTTTTCATAGCTAAAACGGAAATGAAACCCCATACTTTATTTAAAGTACCAATGTATTATTGCGGGCCTGATGAATCTACTGTGTTTCTATAAATTTCGATTATATTCGTTTTAATTTATTTTTTCCATGTTTTAATGTGGTAATTTGCATTAGATTTAATTGTTTTATATATACTATACACATATAAATATATCCTTCAATTTACAAGCATTCTTATAAAAGTAGCACCCTCGAAAGGTAAAACGATAAATAAACTAGGATTTTTTTCTACAATATTTTGAATGCGTTGGGAAGAATTTAATTAAAATGTTTTTTCGTTCATGTTTAAATTTTTTTCGAATAATTAATTCTTCTGTTGGTAAATAAAGCGCCTACACATAAGTATTGTTACCTGCATGAAATAACGGATGCAATAATGTGAAATACAACGGATTAATAAAATTGATAAATCTAAACAGCAGTCACATAATATAACGAAATGCTAAATGTTTCGTAAGCCAATACTGTTTCGATATACATTGAAAATCCCATGTATTTCTACAAATAAAATCACAAATGTAAATTATCAGAATCACATAGCACGTTCCACTTATTCAAATTTCTTTTTTAAAACAATAATATTTATCAACAAAGACACATAAATATTTCTTTTTCTTTTCAGAAATGGAGACAAATCATAACAAATTTTAACCGACTTAAAAAAGGGAGAGGAGGTTATCAATTTAACGTGTATGTTTTTTTTTTCTTTAATGTTCACCGATTACTCCGAAACTATGCAACCGATTTCTGTTATTTTTGTTTTTAATGAAAGAGAATGCTTTGCAATTGGTACCACTTCCGTTTCATCGAAATTGGTTGAGTATTTTTTTAGTAATTAGACAAAAACTAATAAAATTGGTGATTTTTCGCTAATAAAAATTGTTGAATAAGTTCACTGAACGTAGTGCAGACAGAATGGCCGAGCGGTCTAAGGCGCCAGATTTAAATCTGGTTGTTGAATGAAATCGTGGGTTCGAACACCACTCCTGACATACATGTATACAATAACCTTTTCTGTATTATAATTTTTACATATATATTTTATAAATTAAATACTAATTATGCTATTAAGAATATTTTGTATTTAACCGTTAGTACCGAGTATCAGAGATCTTTTTATCAGTGAAAAGTACTAAAATAAATAGACTTGCGAAAAGTAACATGAGGTTGAATAAGCTCGTCACATAGATTGCAGTAACGATATCCGAGCAGTCTAAGGCGTCTAATTCTTGAAAGAGATCGTGGGTTCGAACTCCACTGCTGACATATATGTATAATATACAGCGTTTTTTCCGTATTATATTTTTTTTAACCGACTTAAAAAAAGGAGAGGATGTTATCATCATTCGACGCATATGTATTTTTTTTTCTTATGTATGTTCACAAATTACACCGAAATTATTCAACCAATTAAACTAGTATTTGTGTTAAATGAAAGAGGTTACTCTCGAATTGGTATCACTTCCATTTCATCGAAATTGGTTAAGTACTTTTTTAGTAACTAAGCAAAATCTAATAAAATTAATGATTTCTCGCAAATTAAAAGTAACATGGACGTTGAATAAGTTCACCGAACAGAATACAGCCGAGCGGTCTAAGGCGCCTGATTTAAACTATGACTTTCAAAATAAAGCGTGGGTTCGAACTCCACTCCTGACATACGTGCGTACAATAATTTTTTCCGTATTATAATTTTTATACGTATATTTTACAAATTAAATACTAATAATTATTAAACAACTTAAAAAAACGAGGAGGAGGTTAACAATTCGACGCATATGTATTTTTATATACATGTTCACAGATTACTCCAAAATTATTTATCAGATTTATATGGATTTTGATTTCTTCAAAGAGGTTGCTCTCGAATTGGTACCACTTCCGTTTCATCAAAATTGGTTCAATACTTTTTTAGTAACTAAGCAAAAACTAATAAAATTAGTGATTTCTCGCAAATTAATATTGATTGTTGTAACCGTTTTCTCAATCATAAGCTCATATTAAAAAACTAAAAAGTGAAAAATAAACTTTTTTACCAAAAATAGAACCGACTTCAAAAACTACTGCAAAGTAAAAAAAAAAATTTTTTTTTACAGAATAGTTATTAAGAAATTAAACAAAGAGCATTGTATTTACCATGCGTTTTGTTAGATTTATGTACATTAAATAGATTTTTTGGAGTCGGTGCCAGCCAAGCCAAGTTAACTGTAATTATTCAGTATTAGAAACTTAGCTTTAATTTTGAATTTGGCTTGGCTGGCACCGACTCCAAAAAATCAATTTAATGTACATAAATCTAACAAAACACACGGTAAATATAATGCTCTTTGTTTAATTTCTTACTAACTATTCTGTAAAAAAAATATTTTTTACTTTGCAGTAGTTTTTGAAGTCGGTTCTATTTTTGGTAGAAAAGTTTATTCATTGAGAAATTGCGACCATAATTGCTTTTTTAATGAATTTAGAAATACACGTCATAAAATAAAATATTGATTTTTCAGAGCATGGAGTTTTAGCTAATACAAATTATTTCATCTAATAAACATAGAAAATAAAATGACGTCAATGTTATCTACTCCCCACTGATTTTAAAATCTAGTTTTGTTCGAAGGTAACATGGGTAAATTTTTAATGAACTTGGAAAGTAATTATCAGCATGATAGAAACATTTATTTAGAGTGGTAAAACTAATTTAATTAGCTGCTCTTTAATTAAGAAAATGTCTTGTATTACAGCAAATACAAGTAGTACCTAATAGGAAAAGCAAAATATAATATTATAAATTATAATGATATCTCATTTAAAAGTGTTTACTTTTTTTAGCTTCATTAGTTAATAAATACAAGTGGAGTTTATTAAATAAGTAATTATTAAAGCGATAGAAACATTTATTTAAAGTGGTAAAATTAATTTAGTTAGCTTTTCTTTAAATAGGAAAATGTATTTTGTGTTATAACATAACACACGTGGAACCTAATATAGCAAGTAAAAATATTATTAAGTAACCATTTTAAAATGTAATTTTCTGTGATTCATTGGTTAATAAGCACGAGTATTAGGTATGTTTTCTAATGACTAAGGTTATTAGAAATATTTGAATCGAATATAATAATTGTTTTTTAAGATTTATTTTACTTCACAAGAAACATTTTTAAATTTTAATTATTTGTAAAATAACTGTATCTATGAGTATAAAATGTCAGTGTCTTTCTATATTTTTTAACCGATTATCACCAAACTTTTTATTTAAATTACTTGTATTAAGAATTATAACTGTTATGTACACTGTTAACAGACAGGGTAGAAATAGTAATGTAAGCATTTTGGACAAATTTATTATAAATCATTAGAAAATTAGAAAAAGCAACATCCATGATCAGTAAAGTGAGACACATATATAAGTATAAAACATTAATAAGCCGTTTGATATATTGCAACAGAGTGCCACGATCCTGTAGTATAGATGTGCCGCAATTCTCACTGCATATGTTAAAGTAAAAAAAAAAAAAAAAAAAAAAAAAAAAAAAAAAGTGTAATTCTTGAAAATGTGATTTCATTGAATGAAAATTTCTTTGTTTACATTCATATGGCTACACAGACCGTCACCTCATCGAATTAATGGCTGAAATGTCTGAATTAGACAGAACTCGATTAGCATATTGACATGCAACTGGTCTGCTAAGTCATATATCTTGTTAGAAACCACCAACTAACTCAACTTTTGTGGTTGATTCGAAAGTTTATCATTGTGTTTTCCAGCCTCCAGAGGTATGAAAAAATGGAGTACTGGGGGCAGAAAAACCAGACAATCTACCAGACAGCGACTAAAATCGGGTGGCTTACACATTGTAAAAAAAATTCAAGTGGTTACTAAAAAATTTTTAGTAATTTTGTATTCCACAGATTTTTTTAGTAACCATTACAAATCTTTTTTTTTTTTTTTTTTTTTTTTTTTTTTTTTTGCAAGTGAAACAAACATTTCTTTTGTAGACTGAACAAAAGAATTTTTTGCATAACTAACTTAAAACTTTTTAGTATGAGCCACCAAGCAAATTTTAGTAATAGCTCCAAAATTATTTTTAATAGCCAGTACGTGTGCCCGAAGAGCAGGAGCTTCCTTCGAGCTGCATCCAGTGGGTAAAAAGACAGACTTCTGAAGCGGAAGATTTACGGCTAAGCCGCAATAGATGGCATCACCAAACATTGCTACCTACTCTAACAGGATTTTCATAATCCCTTTATTTAACGAGTACTTACACTGCATACATTCGGTGCGTATTTGGTGGTGTCCAGTATCGAAACCGGGACCTTTTAGCCTGGAGTTCGGTGCTATGACCACCAGGCTATCACGGCCACACAAGTGAGTTTTAGTAATAGCTATTAAAAATATAAAACTATTAACTCTATTCGTTGCTAGCTTTTTTCTAGTAATTCTTACAGATTTTCTTGTAACCGAGTAAGATTACTAAAAAATTTTTAGTAATTGCATGGATCACTAAGATTTTTTTAGTAGATCGACCCCTTTTTTTTTACAGTGCAGGTGTTTTCGAAACCAAGTTGTACCAATGTGCGGCATGGCAAATCAGTTGCATTTTAATATGGGAATCAAGTTTTAACTAATAATGGAATTTCAGCCATCAACTCAATGAGGTGATAGCTTATGCATATGAATCCAGCTCTAATAGATACAATATGGATTACAAACAATAGCATGATACAGAATTGCAGATTGATGGTGCACTATTGTAGTTATATCAAGTGGTATATTTGAAAAATATGTATTTTTTTTTTATATTGAAGCCACAATGTTAGATTTATGAATTACAGATTAGCACATTAGTAGCACTCTATTGTAATAACCTGAAGTGGCACAAATTAAGAATTAATTTCTCATTGCTTATATTCAAAGAAACAGATTGGATTGAAGACCCTCGCGCATTACAACGCACCTGATAAACAGTAATCTAGTGTAGTTATAGACTGGAAGAAAACATTTCTGCTTAGAGGACACTTTACAAGAATCTAATGTTACATTTAAAAAAAAACTTAATATGTGTAGCTTTTCAGCTACACATTTTACTAGATCAGAATTGTTTTTGAGCTTCCATTGAATAAGTATTTGTGCTAATGAATGACGATGCTTGCTGTAGAAAATACATTTAGTCTATTAAAAGTTTTTTTAATTTAAGCCATTATTAAATTGATAACATTTTAAGAACTTTAAATAGGCTTGATATAGAAATTTTTTGCAGAAATTTTTTCTTCTAAAAATTAAAAATAACAGAGTATTTAACTTCCGTCAGTAAATGGCGCTATTAGAAATTTTGTGTAAATGTATAATTTTTTTACTATTTCATTACACAACAAAAGGGTGGGGTAATCTCAGGCACAACAATGGGGCAAAAAGTTCACACATATATATTTTATCAGAATTCACAATTCTTACGCTACATTCTATTAGACAATATTTTCTATTTTTTTTTTTTTTTTTTTTATATAGAGACAAATATTTAGGATATCTAAGAATGAAATATTAAAATTTTCGAGATTTGAAAACATAACGAGAAACAGAATATTCAGAATCAATAAATCATAAAAACAGTTATGAAAAATATAAAATAATCGTAAAAAATTATTATTTATATATCAATAAGCCTATTCACTCAATATACTAATGGTTTAAATTTGTTCTAAATAAATATAAACTGAGTCTGAAAGAAAAAAAAAATGTATGTCAAGCTTACATGACCAATTTGGACGAATTTTGTCTTTAACTTTAATCTTAATATTTATAAGATTGTGCCAGTGTTTCTTTTTTATAACGACTAATCAGGTGGCATAAATTTCCTTATTTAAAATATTAGTGAAAGTAAATAAAGCTAGATAAGTCTAAATAACTTAATTAAACTTGACAGAGTATAATAAAATAACCTCTGGATTATGCGAAAATTCCGTAACTTTAGTTACCTTATATCTCAATTTTTTAAAAATTGCAAATTATATCAAAATACATTCAGGAAAATGCGCCATAAAACGCCTTTGTTAAAGATCCTTGGGAGTTTTGCTTAAATATAAAGATATGTTCAGAAACTATAAAGGATTCTGCGCGTAATATTAAAGGATGGATCTAAAGTATTTTAATGGCCTCAACAACTTCCATTACGGGTCTCTAATAAAACGGGTAGAATAACTTTAGAAACTAATTTGATACTTCTTTAAGATTCTGACGCATTAAAATATTATTTGATGCAAACTCGATTTTAAAAAGATTGTTTAAAGAAGATTATGAAAGGTGGAATATTATACCCATTTATGCCTAACGTCCCATTTTTGGGAAGCATCGAATTTCAATACATATGTATGAACTTCTTAGTTTTCACAACAAGAAAATTGTATAAAATAAATATCTATAAATATCTTTATATGTTACCAAAACATGATAGATATTTATTTGCTTAATGGGGACCGGGACACATTTTAAAATAATTTTTATTTATTGAGTTAAAATTTTGAATTTTTTGTGATCCATATCACTTAAAACCATATCATTAGTAGACAAAAATCACATGACAAACCTTCTCAAAATTGAAGCGCCACCTGTTGAGCGATTCACACCAAAACGTAATCCGCATGAATTCATATCAAGAAAAAACTAAGTTTTATGACAACCCGTTTATTAGTTCTTGAGGTAGAGCTATTGCGATAATCGAGAAAAATGTAGCATAGCAACGCAACTTATGAGGCAATATACGTCAAAAACTAATCAGCTCTAGTACGTATCAGCATCTAACTTAATTTAAAGTTTCATGAAATTCTGTATAATAGTTCTTCAGATTGAATGATCACAAAATGTTTGTCATATACAGACTCATATAGTGACATTTTTCTTATAGACAGACATTTTCTAAAACTATCAAAACGTGTTCAAGATCTTCCAAAACGTATAAATCCATCGAAAACCCGAAATCGAAATCTCTCACGAATCCAGTATTTTTCTTCTTGCAAAAATAGAAGAAAGTAAAAATGTAAATGTTATAACAATACTTTCGTTCCACGATTCGGAAGTTTTTAAATTTTTATTTAACTTTAACTTGTCATGTAAAAATGAAATTCTATAATCGATTGCCCACTCCCTTCATGATAGACTAGAATTATCAAATATTTCCAGGTCTGTCTTTCGAATGACAATTACAAATATCGAATATTTTTTAAACTTGATAATAAAATAAAGTAATTTTAAAGCATTTTCCGTTATCCTACTTTAAGTAATAAATCGCTAATGATGCGCCAAAGTAAGACAAATGATTATGAAACTGCCACAATGAAATCTTTTAAACTCTAAATAATAGAAAAATAAATCAAAAATAAAGAATGTAAAATACATTCAAAAATACAGACACGATTGTGTCTGGATTATCATTAATTTTACAAAAAATATACGAATTCAGGTAATCATCAATAAAAAAAATTTAAAACAATTAGAACACAATAAACATAGACATTTCCACTTCATTCCGCAGTTTTCTTCAATACTCATACAAAATAATGAAACACACTAGAACTATAGCAATTAATAAAAATAATTAAAATTGCGGTTTAACAAAAACAGAATATCCTGCCGAAATCTGAAATTTATTCCGTCAGAATTGAAGATTGAGAAATGATTCAGATCCTTTAATTGAAGTTTTTTGCTGTAATCTTACCTTAAAACTGAATCAGCGTAGAGATTTTAATAAATTCACTTGTTATAACTCTTTATATCAAGTATAAATGAAAGCAGTGAACGCTCCATAATAGGAGCTTATTAAAAATTAACATAATATAGCGAACATTTTTTGGTTCGACATGAAAATAATTTATAAAATATGGGATCGATTTTAACAGAAAAATTTAATGCTTATAAAAGTATGATTTTTTAAAAACTATATTTGCTTTTAATTAGTATTATAAAAGAAAAAACACTTTTCCGTAATTAAAACCAATAAACAAGTCAATAATTTAATTTAAAAAAATTAGATATAAGATTAGATAATAGTTACAAAATATAAAATTAGATAACAGTTAAAAACGATTTAATTGAACTGCTTCCAAACTATTTGGGACGGTACGAAAGTTGTACATCTATACTCCATTTTAAGCCGTTATATCTCAATTAATAAAAGTGGTAAATAATATCATGCTGCATTCACAAAAAAAGCCATAAAAGAGAATTTATGTTAAAGATATTTAAGGCGTTTTACTTAATTCTAAGAATATATTCACCAACTACAAAGGAATCCGCAAATGATGTTAGAGGATGGAGTTTTATTATTTAATGGCACCCTACAACTTCCATTAAGTATTTGGGTCTCAAATAAAATGGCTAACGTATTCATTTCAAATAAGTTTAATACTTCTTAACAGATTTCGACGCATTGAAATTGTACTGTTTGTTTATTAATTTAATTTTAAAACGGTTGTTTAAAGAGATGAAAGAGACATCAGTTTTAATCTTTTTTTAAAAATAGATTTTTCTTCGTTTTTTATTTTTATTTTATTTTATTTTATTTATTTATTTATTTATTTATTTATTTATTTGAAAACATTATACAATTTAGAGCTGAGGAAATAAAAATTTCGCATGAGTAGATTTCAATTAGAATTAGGTCAGTATAAAAATTGTTATGTGCACCTTAATATAGGCTTAAATTGAGGTTTAATCATTTGGAAAATGATGGAAGTTTTCAGTCGAGAATATATATTTCTGACCCATATCTGAATCCCGCATTTTATTGCTCCAAGAATATTAATGTTTAATCCATGACGTACGTAATATATAACTCTGTTATTATCTAAGCTACGGTTTGATCTTTAAAATTATTAATTGATCATTAATTATGTTGATATTGATATTAACATAATTATATTAACATTGATATTAATTTTAATAGATCATTAAAATTATGTTTTTACTGTTTTTTTTTAACTCAATGAAAAAAATTTAAAAATTTTGTTTTGGACAATAGATAACCACATCTCTCTCTCTCTCTCTGTATATATATATATATATACGAAATTCTTAACATTTAAAAGAATTTTTATATGAATAGGAATTTGAAATGCCGTTGTTAATAAAGAAAAAAGTAAAAATTTACAAAATGGGGGGGACGCAATTAAGACACGGAAAAAACCAAATCCAAAGATAGACGTCGACGCATAAAATATATTCTTTCAAAAAAAAAAAAAAAACGAGGTTTGATTACCGAGCTTACCAACTACGAAATGTGCGACGATCACGAAAACGGAATGAATCAATATTGAACCGATTAATTGTAAAAAATCACAGTTTTTTTTGTTTTGTTTTGTTTTGTTTACTTCAATATAGAATTTATTTATAAGTCTTTTAGTATTTGAAAAAATCATTTCCTAAATAGTTGTTGTAATTTGTTAAATTATTATTATATTTGTTTTTACTTTGATTTCGCTCTGAAAACCTTATTATTGCAATTTGCACGTAATGTAAAAATATAAATAAATATTTGTCTGTCGGTCTTGTTTTTCATCAGATATGTATAAAAGGATCTGCAATCGTTACTTAGTGTTTTGTCAAGTAAGCGACGCAAATTTTATTTATTGTGATTAGATTGCGCTCTTTAACATGTGATATATGCCTTGCATCATTAAATCGAAACATAAAACAGTAAAGTGTAAATTGTGGGTATCGTCATTTTATTCATACCTATTCAGGATAAATTACCTATATCTTTTATTTTCATTTACTTATTTATTTTTTACCAACAGCGCAAGTTGTAAAACAAAGTTTTCACATAATCATGATCAAAGTTTAAAAATTAACAAAAGTTTTTGTTAAACTACACATATCAATTCCAATCTGATCCGGTTCTAGTTACAATACTTTCAAGGATTTTTTTTTTTTTTTTTTTTTTTTTTTTTTAGAATTTTGTAATTTTTTTAAAGCAAAAAATTAATTTTTTGAAGGTTTAAAACTCATGACATTTTTAAACAAGATTACGAAATGAAGCTTAAATGATGCGATTATCTCAGTTAAAATGCAAATAGGATTTAATATATAAATAAACATTGCAGACAGTAAATAAAATGGAGTTAAATAAAATAGAGTACAAATAAATTAGTAGCAGATTCTTTATAAACTACAAAAATTTCTACAATATACAGTGTCTCACATAAGTGATGGGACACTTGTGCTTTACAAAAGGAAACTAATCAAATAAATTAAAAAAAAACATGTACACATTTTTTTTGTGGGTGTGTTTCATACTTAAATTTAGTAAAGATTATTACATAACATACGTTTTATCAAAATATTAAAATATTAATTTAATAAAAATACAAATGTTCAGAACGGAGCAAAAAATAGCTCATATAAGTGATGGGACACCATTATATATGCAACAAAATTCGTCTGAAATAAGCAATAAAAATATTTTTGGGGGTTTTATTTTTACTTAAAAGCAATTGGCAATAATTTATAAAATCGTCTGCAGTATTTCTCTCCAGTTTGTTTTGGAATTTTTGTGTTTTTAGCTCTGTGTAGCCATGAATGCTAAACGAAAAGAAACTTCGCCTGAAATTCGAAAATTAGTTATTAATTTGCATATTGAACGTGGAAAATCTATTAGAAAAACTGCTGAAACAGTTAACTTGAGTCGTTCAACAGTTTTCAATATCATGAAACGATATAAAAAGAATCATATGATTCAGGATAAAAGAAGACCTGGCCGATCATCAAAGCTATCCAATGGAATAAAGCGAATTATCGTTCGAAATATTAAAAAAAATCCAAGAAATAGTGCTTCAAAAGTTGCTGCTGATTTACAAGCATTATATGGAATAATTGTTAATCCTGAGACTATTAGAAGGGTAATTCGATCTGCTGGATATCACGGTAGAGTAGCCAGGAAAAAATTCTTCGTAAGTGAAAAGAATAGAAAACTCAGACTAGCTTTCGCAAAATCCAACATAAATAAGAATTCTGATTACTGGAATAAAGTTATGTTTGCTGATGAGAGTAAATTTAATATATTTGGTTCTGACGGTAGAATCTTGGTGTGGAGAAAACCCAGGGAAGAATTTCGCAAACAGAACTTGGCACCAACAGCAAAACATGGTGGAGGAGGAGTTATGGTATGGGGGTGTATGTCGTCCGCTGGAGTTGGTAATCTTGTTTTTATTGACAGTATAATGGATCAGTACAAGTATATTGATATTTTAAAGCAAAATTTGAAATCTTCAGCACGAAAATTGAACCTTCATAACGATTTTAAATTCTACCAGGACAATGTCCCCAAGCACACTGCTCTGAACGTTAGACTCTGGCTGCTATATAACTGTCCTGAAATAATAAAAACACCACCACAATCTCCAGACTTAAATCCCATAGAGAATATTTGGCAAGAATTGGAATCAAGAATTCGCAAACACACCATTTCGTCAAAACAACAACTAAAATCGGTGCTTCAAGAAGAATGAGGTAAAATCACTCCAGAAATCACAAAAAAATTAGTCGAATCCATTCCAAAAAGATTAAATCATGTTTTAAAAGTAAAAGGAAATCCAACAAAATATTAAAACCTTTTAAAAAGTAAAATTTTTGGATAAATATTTGATGGAAAAGTAAGTATCCCATCACTTATGTGAGCCATTTTTTGCTCCGTTCTGAACAATTGTAATTTTACTAAATTAATATTTTAATATTTTGACAAAATGTATGTTATGTAATAATTGTTACTAACTTTAAATATGAAACACACCCAAAAAATTTTTGCACATGTTTGTTTATTTATTTTATTGCAGTTTCTTTTTATAAAGCACAAGTGTCCCATCACTTTTGTGAGACACTGTAGTTTCTTTCCAGAATTCGGGTGTTTTTGTTATAAGTGGCAACACTTTTTCCGCAATTGAAAGCAATAAGTAATTTTTACAATTAAATAAAAAAAAAATAGATAAGCCTAAATAGCATAGTTGACACCAATGTATGTGATTATCTATAGTTTATGCAAAAATGCGCAATTATATTTTAAATCAAACATCCTATATCTCAATTAATGCAAATGGTAGCTAGTATTATAAAGCAATCTCTGAAGTATGCTCTAAAACGAAATTTCTGTTAAAAATTTTTAGGCATTTTATTTAAATCTTAGAATACATTCAATGAGCATAAATAAGTTTGAAAACGATATTAGAAAATGATTTGATAGTTCTCTACGGATTTCGATGCGCCCAAATTTTATGCAAATTTAATCTTTTTTTTTATTATTAATAATATTATAAAAGGAATTTAAGATTAAAATTTAATTATAAAATATGAAAGAAAAGTTGTACTTCCTTAGGTGAAAATATCTTTATATATATATATATATATACAGGGTGTCCGAAAAGTCTGGAAACGGCCGAATAACTCGAGAAATACATATGAGATTGAAAAACGTAAATATACGTGTTAAATATTTTTAAATAAGCTACTCTGTGATACCAAATTTGACCTTCGGAACCGACCCCCTGGGGGTCAGAGGGGGTCCAACTTTGAAATCTTAAATTATAACCCCCATTTTTTATTGCAGATTCGGATTCTACGGACAAAAATACGTAACTTTTGTATTTGATGTTTATTTCAAATCTTCGTTTATCACGGTGTAATCGAGCATATTAAATCGATACATATTCCCGCTTTTCCAACGGGATTTTCCCTAATCGAAACTGATTGGGCAGAATTTTTGACGTCAAATTCCTCGTCTTTTGTAGGAATAGCGTTTCCTGAAAATCACCCGTGGCGATCATTTAAAATAGTGCTACACTGTTAAAAATTTGACCCATTTGCTGCAGCGTCACTCCACAGCTATTATAGAATATCTCTTTTGTGACCAATGAGAATGTCCATAACACAGTAAAGTAATCGTTTTCTATAAAAGCGGTGAATTGACGATGCAGCAAAAGGGTCAATTTTTTTACAGTGTACTTTACTGTGTTATTGAACATTCTCATTGGTCATGAAAGATATATTCTATAAAAGTTGTGGAGTGACGCTACAGCAAATGGATCAAATTTTTAACTGTGTAGCACTACCGAAATAATCGGCACGGGTGATTTTAAGGAAACGCTATTATTGCAAAAGACGAGGAATTTGATGTCATAAATTCTCCCCAATTAGTTCCGATTAGGGAAAATCCCGTTGGAAAAGCCGAAATATGTATCGATTTAATATGCTCAATTACACCGTGATAAACGAGGATTCGAAATAAACATTAAATGCAAAAGTTACGTATTTTTGTCCGTAGAATCCGAATCTGCAATAAAAAATGGGGGTTATAATTTAAGATTTCAAAGTTGGACCCCCTCTGACCCCCAGGGGGTCAGTTACGAAGGTCAAATTTGGTATCACTGAGTACCTTATTTAAAAATATTTAACATGTATATTTACGTTTTTCAATCTCATATGTATTTCTCGAGTTATTCGACCGTTTCCATACTTTTCGGACACCCTGTATATATATATCAAGGCTGCAGAATGTTACTCTAAAGCGGATAAATAATATTCCACTTTCTTACAATGTTTTTGATTCATTGAACGCAACGTATTCGATGAACATAATACAATTTTAAAATCTTGAACACTTTTCTTTCTCAAACCAATTTTTTCAAACGAAGCGACCCTTTTTCTCAAACACTATTCAGCTACTATATATACAGGGTGTCCGAAAAGTCTGGAAACGGTCGAATAACTCGAGAAATACATATGAGATTGAAAAACGTAAATATACGTGTTAAATATTTTTAAATAAGCTACTCAGTGATACCAAATTTGACCTTCGTGACCGAACCCCTGGGGGTCAGAATGGGTCCAACTTTGAAATCTTAAATTATAACCCCCATTTTTTATTGCAGATTCGGATTCTACGGACAAAAATACGCAACTTTTGTATTTGATGTTTATTTCGAATCCTCGTTTATCACGGCGTATTCGAGCATATTAAATCGATACATTTTTCGGCTTTTCCAACGGGATTTTCCCTAATCGAAACTAATTGGGGAGAATTTATGACATCAAATTCCTCGTCTTTTGCAAGAATAGCGTTTCCTGAAAATCACCGGTGCCGATTATTTCGATAGTACTACACACAGTTAAAAATTTGACCCATTTGCTGTAGCGTCACTCCACAGCTTTTATAGAATATCTGTTTCATGACCAATGAGAATGTTCCATAACATAGTAAAGTACACTGTAAAAAATTGACACTTTTGCTGCATCGTCACTCCACCACTTTTATAGAAAACGATTACTTTACTGTGTTATGGAGCACTCTCATTGGTCACAAAAGAGATATTCTATAATAGCTGTGGAGTGACGCTGCAGCAAATGGGTCAGATTTTTAACAGTGTAGCACTATTGAAATAATCGCCACGGGTGATTTTCAGGAAACGCTATTTCTGCAAAAGACGGGGAATTTGACGTCAAAAATTCTGCCCAATCAGTTTCGATTAAAGAAAATCCCGTTGGAAAAGCCGAAATATGTATCGATTTAATATGCTCGAATACACCGTGATAAATGAGGATTTGAAATAAACATCAAATACAAAAGTTACGTATTTTTGTCCGTAGAATCCGAATCTGCAATAAAAAATGGGGGTTATAATTTAAGATTTCAAAGTTGGACCCCCTCTGACCCCCAGGGGGTCGGTTGCGAAGGTCAAATTCGGTATCACTGAGTAGCTTATTTAAAAATATTTAACACGTATATTTACGTTTTTCAATCTCATATGTATTTCTCGAATTATTCGGCCGTTTCCAGACTTTTCGGACACCCTGTATATGGAATTCTTCTTCCTAAAAGTTCTTGAGGAATTATAATTAACTCATAATTGATTCATATCTGACACCGTTTAACTTTTAAATACTTATAGTAACTTAAATTATTTACAGAGAAAATATTTACATAAGACTATTTACAAAGCAAACAATCATAACTCTAATTAATCAATTACATCTTATACGGGAAATCGTCTTCATCTTACATTCTTTTTTACATCAACTTAAAACTAAAAACTATCTATTCTCCTTTCTTCCGTTCAGTTCTTTTTTCTACCGCTTAAATCGTCTGGATTCTTAGGAATTAATAGCTGCTTCAAAATCGTCTGCCTCACTGAGAGCCTTCTCGTCAGAGTTGCGATGCGTAGAAAATAATATGCAGATCTAATAGTGGAGGAGATTTCCCATATATATATATATATATACATATACAAGCAATTGCTTATTTCTATAATTTATTTCACCATAAAATATAATTTTCCTTATTTAATAAGGAGAAAAAATATATTTTATCTCAGATGAAGCCATTTTATCAAAAATCAACTTATATGGTTGCATAAGCTCCAGGGAGTTTAATGCTCATTCACATTTTAGCGTTTAAAGTTTTTCAGATGCTTGTGATCGGAGAAAAACTGCCGCCCGATTGGAAGTTCAGAATGCACACCAGAAATTACTCCCTTTAGCACATGGTACGCTATTATTGTTTTTTTCTACACATACGAATTTAAATACATCAGTGAAATGTCAGTAAATAGAATACAAAAAATGCCTTTATTATATTTGTTTGATTTATAATTAAAAAAAAAAAAAAAATCTTAAAAACCACGTCAGTTTTAGACCAAAGAAGTACTTTTTTTTCTAAAAATATAAATAAGCGTGTGAAAAGATATTTACATTAAAATTCCTTATCTAACCCTTTATGTCCCTATTTATCCCCTTGGAGACGAGCGATCGGTATATATGCCACTTAAGGTACTCACAATCCTTCATTAATGTCACCAGTTATTTCTTATTGTAAAGTTTACCTTATTTAATCAAAGCATTTTCAATTCAGCAATTGAATTACAAAAAATTTCCTATTTTGAAAAACCGATGATAAAAGGCATATTCACAGTATCCGCAAAGAAACTCTTCGAGAGGGTTGAATTCTGATAGGGATTGGCCGACGCGTTTTCACGTAACTTGGCGATAATTATACTTGGCGAGCGATAGATGCTTCCGTCGAGGAGCTTGATTTCCTTCCGAACCGAGTACAAAGTAACTTTTCTCTTGCAGCATTGCATTGGATGGAACGTGTCTTACTGAAAGCTGTACTCTTTAAAAGTTTTTAAACACAAATTTTTACTTTGTACTCGGCTCCGAAGGGAATCAAACTCGACGGAAGCGTCTATCGCTACGCCAAGTATAATTATCGCCAAGTTACGTGAAAACGCGTCGGCCAATCCCTATCAGAATTCAACCCTCCCGAAGAGTTTCTTTGCGGATACTGTGAATATGCTGATAAAAGAGTAAATATTAAGCAAATAACTCTCGTCACGAAGCGGCTAAAAAACAGAAATTTGCAACTTTTTTAACAATTATCTTTGTTAATATCTGACAATATCCAAAACAATGTGTAAAATAACAATATGATTTTTTAAATAAAACTGATTCAATAAATTGGTAGTTAGAGGGAGGAGGAACGTTGTAAAACATTTACAAGAATAATCAGATTAAGGGGTCTGAAACACATTTTAGACTAATTTTTATTTATTGAGTAAAATTTTGAAATTTCTTATAGTGTTTAATCATATTATCTGTAAACAAAACCACGTGATAAACATCACATATTTAAAAATAGATACATAATACAAGATACATAATCATCCAATTTTTTTTTTACATATATGGAATTATACAGTAGCGCTCAAAAATATTTTGACAACATTATATTCACTCTTATTTTATTTAATATTCTTGAATTTTTCTTGGATTTAATGATATTTTTTAGCAAATCATATTTAATTGGCTAAAATTCTGATATATGATTAAATAAAGTAAATGATTGATTTTTGTATTTTATTATTACTTTCAATTATGTTAATTATTAATAATGTCAAAATACTTTTGAGGGCTACTGTATATATTATAATTTATCTAAAATGTTTTTATTTATTATAATACTATTGGAAGGGGATCTATAGAATGATAACAGGTTCCGGATCATTCTTCTGCCTAACTGAGTCCTTTGTATTAATTATAAGCGACTTTTCAACATTTTCTCAAACATAATTCTTTAACAGACATTATTCATCTCCGTAAAAGTAATGATAATAAACAAATACAAGGTTATGAATAGGTGTACGCATTTTTTGAAAAAGTTATTTATTTTTATTTGTATTACTTTATTATTTATTTCTCTTTTTCAGAATTATATTAATAGTAAAATACCATACAAAATATTATATACATAACAACAAATATAACAACATATAAACAACAAAATATTACTTTCAGCATTTAAAATTTTATTAAACTTTCTTCCTAAAGAAAATTTTTAAGAAATAACTGTTCGAAATACACGATGAACTGACTCTTTCATGGACAAAATTATAGTCTGTAAACTCAATTAGAAAACTTCAAATGTATCTATTTTTACTTTTCTACGGTTTTATATTTGATACTTTTAGAAATAAAATATTTAAAAAAACAATTGCAGTGGCATTTATTTCCTTAATTGATTTCGTGTTTGTGTATTCGTTTTCTGGAGAAAAATTTCTGAAATAACATGACGGAAATTTTAGTTTGCAAAATTTTCTATATTTAAGACATTTTAGAATGTACGATGCTGCATAATGTTAGCTAACAAACAACAATAACTTTTAAAGAATAAAAAGAAAAGTATTGCCAGTTTTCTTGATTATAATACAAGCAATCCTTGTACCTATACACTCAAGAGCCAAAACATTATGACCACCTGTCAAAAACGAGTTGTCCCACCTTTGGCGCGGAACACAGCTTCAACCCGCCTTGGCATGGAAGCCACAAGTCCTTCGTAGATGCCCGGAGACAGATTGTACCAGATGTTTAAGCAACGGTCACACAAATCCGAGATATTGCGAATTGGTGGTGTATGAACTCTGAGCTGTTGTCACATGAAATCCCAAATGTGTTCTATCGGATTGAGATCCGGTGAGTTAGGCGGCCAGGACATTAACTGGAATTTAACATCATGTTCCTGGAACCACTCCAACATAATTTTAGCCTTGTGACACGAGGCGTTGTCCTGTTGGAACATTCCATTTCCGGCTGGTAAAACAGAGACCATGTAAGGGTTCAACTGGTCCACAATGATGTTCAGATAGCCTGTAGCTTTCATGGTGTGCTCTACCACAACCACGGGTCCCAGGGACGCCCAAGAGAACGTTCCCCAAAGCATAATACCGCCAAAACCGGCCTGTGTTTGACCTACAGTACATTGAGGGAGCAACTGTTCGCCTGGAAGACGGCGTATCCTGACACGGCCATCAGCGTGATGAATCACAAACCGTGATTCATCAGACCAGGCAATTCTCTCCCACTGATCCATGGACCAGTCGCGATGTTCCCGGGCCCAGCGCAGGCGCAGTTGGCGATGATGCTTGATCAGCAAAAGCACACGAGTGGGACGTTTGCTGCGTAGCCCCCTATCCAACAGTGCCCGCTGAACAGTGTGCTCCGATACAATTCTACATGGCCCTGCATTGTATTAGGCTGCCAGCTGAACCACTGTCTGGCTCCGGTTTTGTTTCACCATGCGAGACAGTCTCCGACGACCTTTTTCTTTGATAGTGGTTGAACGTCCAACACCACGTCGTCTACTGCTGGTTTCACCATCATTCATCCACTTTGCATACGTACTAACAACTGTAGAACGCGAGCAACCCACGAGTCGTGCAGTTTCGTAAATACTTGTTCCGAGCCTTCGAGCCATTACAATCTGCCCTCTATCAAAGTCGCTTAGATCCCCTGCCTTTTCCAATACACACAGAAGTAAGTGAAAGAATGATTCTTCAGACTCTCCAGCAGCAGTTAAATATCACTTCCACCATATCACGTGCCTTCCACGTCATCCAGGCGAGTTCATTGCAAAATGTAGGGGTGGTCATAATGTTTTGGCTCTTGAGTGTATGTATGTGTGTAAATTTTTTCTAAAAAAAGGCAGCAACGATTTTGACTAAATTTTGCATCTAACCGTTTTAAAATACCAGAAAAGCATTGACTAGGTCATATATTTGAGAAAAACCGTTTGGTGGGTCATTTTGCGGTTACTACGGATGAATGCATTTCAATGGGAATGCAGTCTAAAACCTTTATAGAGTTACTAAACAGATGGCAGTAAACAAAGTCGCAAAGTTAGCAATATTTCGCCAAATTTGGTGAGATATTGGCGACAGTGGCGGGAAAATAGACTTTCAAGACCAATCCCAAAACACATGCTTGGTGCTACAAGAAAGAGTGTTGCCGAATTTAGAATCTTAAGAATTCTCTTAGAAATCCCCAACGGAAGCCAAAATACATGAATCAGTCAGCTCTGATACAACATCTGACAACTATAAATTAACTGGTATTATATTAAATTAATTCCGACTCGGCTCACAAGTCTTGCTTTTCAATGTTAAGCAGGAATTTTGGCCAATCGCTAACAGACCCATCAAAATGTTTTCATTTTGCAGCGTCCGAGAATCCTTGCAAATTTCCTGAAACGTCAAGGGGTGAATTTTCATTCAGAATCCTAAATGGTGAACTGGACCAATGTTTCTGAGAAGTTCAAGATTGTTTCCTAAAAATCCGCATACACTTTGCAGTCATGCAAAATAGTAAAAGAATACGAATAAGGCGAAATCTGCGCATGAAATGTTACATTATCGTACATAAAGGCATACCAGTTAGCCAATAGTTCATTAAATAATTTGTGTTTTCCGAGAATGAAGTCGAAAGCGCTGTATCTGCGTACGCGTGTGTGTACATGTTTTACGAAGACAATACTTATCAAGGGAACAAGTTCATCCTGAATCATTTTTTTGCCAAACTTACTCAGAAACGAGTTATATACGATATTTTGCAACATCACTAGAAGGAACTCATGGCCGAAAGATAACCCGGACCGAATAGGAAGCCCCAAAAACTCATCAAGCCAAATTTATATTAGTTGAAACAGTCGTTTAATAAAAACAATCGAGTATTAATCCGTTTCTCGAACTACAAATTCATTTTTTCTCTGAATTACCTACATAAGAAATCACCAAAAAATTTAACATAAATTATAATAACAAAAGGGTCTTGGCAAAATAAACAGAAAAGCAAATGGTTGCCGCGAAAACGAAGTGTAGTTGCTTGCTCAAAATATTCTCTGATCAAGGATTCGCCTCGGATAGCGAGTCATATTTCAAGCTTATTCACTCCATTTTTAACGATAATGGTATCTATTATACATCTGAGGTCTCCACGATACAACTTATCATCATATTCGATACTAAAGCGAAATTCAAACATAAGATCCACATTTGATTGCGATGGGTCAGAAAGGCTTCAGTCGTTTGTTCATCTGACAGTCTGTGTTCGCTGTCAAGGACCAAGGCTTTTAAAATAGATTTTCTAATTCTCTATCTATTCTCTATTCTAAAAACCTTAGTCAAGGACAACAAAATTTGAACAACACAAGTTCATTCGACATTATCTCATGCCCTACATCCGAAGAAATTACAAAAGCTGTGATTATGTCTCCTAAATAGACTTCACTAGCAAAATCACTAGCAAAATTGTTCTCAGCCACTTTCGCCAGCAAAACAACATTTTCGTAAAGAAGTCCAACAATCCAGCTAACGTTCCCGAAATTCGACCAGTGAGTACTTCTGAGTGCATTTTGAGACCGAAGTGTATGCTAAACGCTGGAAAACAGTAACATTTAGAAATTCAATCGAAACAAGTATGGAATCAAATTTGTTTCAAAATTATGTGGATCTAAATTTTGCACAACGTCCAACAAGTACCACTAAAAGTAAAATCGATAATGTTCAACGAAACGACTAAATAGAAACTTGGTAACAGTTTTGCAGAGTAATATGATTATTAAAGTTATCTTACAGTGCCAATTTGCGTTCTTTGTCTTCTTATTACAAAGCTTTAAAGACAAAAAAAGTTTTTTCGGATTTCTAGGAAACTGTCCTTAGATGTTGGTAACAATGACCCACTGTTAGTGATATCAAATAAGGATATGAATACAATAGAACTAAAAAAAGACTCATTAAGCATCATAAATAATGGCTTAACTACTTTGATTCATTCCACTGAAACTCCTATGATGAACCATATTTTGTCATAATTTTTTTAGGTTAATTAGTTTTATTTTAGGCTAAAATTCAATTATTTACACCTTGATGAAAAGAGAAGTGGTGTATTAAGTATTTTCGGATTATCTGAGGTTGAATTTTTATTCTAATTTTGTCTGCACAACAAAACATTGATAATGTATGAGTATCATTTCCATTTATTTTTCAAATAAAAAAGTTATCTATATTCAGCATTTAAAAACCCATAAAATTTTCTAAGAAATAAAAATATTAATAATAAATAAACAGATACATCTTTTTGAAAGAAGAAAATTGATGCATATGCATTGTAAAAAACAAAACCTAGCTTATACAATTCTAGCGAAAAATAATCTGCGTAGTAAAGAATAACTAAAACATTACTTTTCAATCCGGTTTTTAAAGTCCATTAAATTTTCTCTGTAACTAAAAATATTTATAATAAACTAATAGAAAAATCTTTAAAAATGATTTGATGGATAAATGTTTTTTAAAAAAATAAACTCATTTTTAATGCATTTTCCTAGAAATGTAATCTGCATGATAAAAGAAAACAAAACAACATTACTTTTCTTTCAATATTTAAAAGCCCATCTTCTGTAAATAAAATTGTCCAGATTTAAGTTGCTCGAAGAATTTGAGAACTGATTATTTCTAAAAGTAAAATAATCAGCAAAACTCAATTACGAAACTTCGGATGTATCTATCCTAATTTATTATTCTTTGCTTTAAAGGCATTAGATTTAAAGCTTTTATAAAAATAAAAGATAATCGATATTTCCGAAACATATATATCTTTATTTGTTTCCATGTTTATACATTTATTGTTTCAGATAAAAATTTCAAAAACATCTGACTGAAGAGGTTGTTCTGCAAAAGTTTCTATAATAAGAAGTATCAGAATTTATGATATCATATGACGTCATGCCACAAACAAGCTTACTTCTAGATAACATGCTTATACAGAGGTGTGAAACCTTTTTTCTTATTCTTTCTTCCTTCTGTATTTTTACTTTCTTTTCTATTTTTACAGGAAGAAAGTATTGGATTCGTGAAAATTTTTGGTTTCCGATTTTCGACGGATTTAAACTTTTAGAAGTCAACGATACCGATAAACATGTTTATACAAAATGTTTGTTAGTGAGTCTGTGACCCTATCTGTATATGACACAAAATTTGTGGGCACTCTATCTCAAGAACTAATGCACGAAATTTAATAATATTTTACATTCAGTTAGTCCCGTATGAAAATTGATGTTGTTTAGTTTTTAGTGTAAATCGCTCAACAAGTGGCACTTCTATGAAGCATTTTTCACGATTTCTGCAATAGCTCAATCTTTATAATTACTTTAAAATTAAAGTTATTGTTTCTACCATCTATGTAAGAATTTAATAACTATAAATTAACAATTTCAATTTATTAATTAAGGCAAAAGTTTTTTTTTTTTTTTTTGAAAGAAATATTAAACGAAATCCTCTGTGAGATCTGCAGTCACACCTACTCACTTGTGTTTTTTTTTTTATTATTATGACGCTTTACTTGTGTTTTTTATCACGTTTTCGCGTTTTATCACATAATACGTTCACACAAAAACTTTTGAAAGACCTGGTATAGAGGTTGCTAAGATGTCCAAAGATAAGGAGCACTTTTTTGAATCGTGGTTAACTCGAAAGAAATTACCGTGTATTTTCATTCGTGGTTAAATTATTTTTTTTTTTTAGATTTTTTTTTTTTTAGATCTAGATCTTTTTTTAACAGTTTAGAAACATACTCCAGATTTTCAAGGAAAACAAATAATTTCATTTAATATTTATAAGTGTACTAGGTCTTCTCCGTAAATAAAATTCTTTAAATTTAACGAATCCGGAAGTTTCAGGAAATAGTCTGCAAAACTCAATTACGAAAACTTCAAACGTATCTATCGTATTTTATTTTATTTTATTTTTTAAGTATTAGGTTTAATACTTTTAGAAAAATAAATATATACAGTTTTTTTTCTGAAATATAATACATCTTTATTTGCTTTTCTTGTTCGTGTATTGTTGTTTGAGAGAGTTTCCAGAAATAGCTAATTGGAGGATTTATTCTACAAAAGATTCTGTAATAAGACATGTCAGAATTTATGATAACACATGATGTCATCTAACAAATAACAATGGCGTTTCAAAGTCACTTGTTTACAAAGTGACATGTCAAGCTTTTCTCGTTTTCTTTCTTTTTCTGCGTATTTCGGTCACAGAAAGTAAAATAAAGAAAAAAATTTCACAGTGAATATTTCACAGAAAGATTTATTTTATAAAAAGAAGAAATTGGAAATTGTGATATTTTACTTTTTTAACGATTTGCAACTTAGTTGAAAAGTATTTATGAATTCGGTTTGTCTGTTCGTCGGTCTGTCTGTCCACGTACTAACTATATATGCAAAATCCTAAAATTTTTGTGAAGTCAGCGGCTGCTAAACCCAAATACTCCAGTCACTAACAGGGCTTAATTTTCTTACAAAAATTAAAAAACACCGCGAAACAACGGAGAAACAGTACGAATTTCGCTAAAAGATCAAAAAAGGAAAGCTAATTTTATCAAAGCAGATTCCTCAAAGTTTTAAAGAGCCACTGAAAACTAAAACCAAATATTCCAGTTACCAACAGGGTTTAATTTTCTAGCAAAAATTAAAAAATATCGCGAAATAACGGAGAAACAGCGGAAATTTCGACAAAAGATCGAATAAGAAAAGCTAATTTTATCAAAGTAGATTCCCTAAATTTTTAACGAGCCACTGGCTCTTAAACTCAATTTTTCCAATAGCTATAGGGCTTAATTTTCTAGCAAAAATTAAGAAACACCGCGAAACAACGGAGAAACAGCGCGAATTTCGTCAAAAGATCGAAGAAAAAAAGCTCATTTTATCCGAGCAGATTCCCCAAATTCTTAACGAGCCACTGGCTCCTAAACCCAAATGTTCCCATTGCTACAGGACTTAATTTTCTAACAAAAACTAAGATACAGCGCGAAACAGCGCAAATTTCGTCAAAAGATCGAAAAAGAAAAGCTAATTTTATCAAAGCAGATTCCCCAAATTCTTAAAGAGCCACTGACTCCTAAATTCAAGTGTTCCAATCATCAACAAGGCTTAATTTTCTAACAAAAATTAAGAAACACCGCGAAACAACGGAGAAACAGTGCGAATTTCGTCAAAAGATCGAAGAAGAAAAGCTTATTTTATCAAAGGATCGCAAAAAAAACGCGACTTTCGCCAATGAATCGCTGAAAAAGCACGACTTCCGTTAAATATTTGCTGGAAAACGCAATTCTCGCCAAAGGATAGAGGAAAAAACGCGATTTTGGTAAAAGGGTTTCGAAAAAAGCAATTTTCTTTATAGGCTCGCGAAAAAACATCCGATTCCAGTCAAAAGATTTTGAAGAAATACAATGGATTATGAAGAAATGATTGCAAGAAAAAAACGTAAAATTTGCCAAAGAATGACAACTTAAACGCAGAAAATTAGTCGCCAAGTCAAAAAATTTAGTCGCCACGTAATGACTGGCGACAGTAAATCTACAACTATTGTACTAACTCATTTAAATGTACTCCGACTTTCGTGAAATTGACTATATGTAATGTAGCATGTTTTGGTATTAAATGTTAAGCGCGTAGCATCAATAGTTCATTTACATGGGCACACAAAATAATTCCATAACATTATGATCAATGGAGAAAAATCGTTTGCAGAATATGACGTTACTCTATTTTAAATGTATTGAAATCGATATAAATCACTAAATTTCACTACAAGATGATTACTATATTCCTTACTATAGTTTTTATCGTTTATTTACAGGGATACACAAAAGAATTCGGTTATTGTCTTTGAGCACTAATTGCTGGATGTACGTTTACAAATAAATATTTGCTTTTATCGCTGATTTACAGGCGTATGCAAATGAATTTGATTATTGTCTTTGAGCACTAATTGCTGGAAGTATGTTTTCAAATAAGTGTTTGCTTTTATCATTCATTTAGAGAGGCATATTAAAGAATTCGATTACTGACTTTGAGCACTAATTGTTTGAAATATTTTCAAATAAGTATTTGCTTTTGAAAATGATTATTTTTTTGCATGGTACTCATAGTACATAAATTCTGTACCTCATATGTAGGATTGTCCACCGATTCACGTACCTTATTAGCGAAAATTACTGAAGAAGAAATTTTCAACTGTGGTACGTGTTTCCAAACTGAACTAAATTTTTGCATGCATGTAGTTTATTGGTACTGGTACAATATATATATATATATATATATATATATATATATATATATATATATGTATGTATATATTGTACCTGTATATCAAAACAGGACTGCTCAAAGTTCGGATCATAGTCCAAGTGTAAGAATGGCTAAAATCTGTTTTTTAAAGGTGTTAAGTTTCCAAATGGTTCAATTAAACATAATGTTTCAGCTTATTAAAGGATCAAGCTTTGTTACATTACTCTGAATGTGCTGAAAAGTATTTCATACGTGTGATTTTTTTTCATCTTTCTTGTTAAATAATGCATTCATTCTTGATTCTCAAAAAATATTGCAGTCTTTTGAATTAAAATACATTATTTTAATTTTTAAACAATCTTTTTTTTTCCCTATGAAGCAATTTTCCACAAATCCAAAATGGCAACTTTAATGACGTACATTTTAATTTATTTTTGTTTGGTAATGCATGAAACTAATATGTGTGGGTGTTCAGAAACTACCAAATCAAACTGTTTCGTCTGGGTTTTTTTTTTTTTTTTTTTTTTTTTTTTTTTTTGAGGGTGGGGGGAGAATTAATAGAAATTTTCAGAAAATATTGTCAGAGTAGGTGTTTTGAATCTAATTTCCACGCGAAAGAAGAATAACTCAAAGAATGAAAGCCACACTGTAAAAAAAAAAATGTTAAATGTACGGCAAAAGCTATTGGCAGCAATATTGCCAACAGTTTTCTCCGTAAAAATTGCAATAAAATTAGATGTTACAGTATATCGTTTTCAAGTGATTAAATTCGCTTGTAAATCAATAAGTAATTTATTCATTTAAAAAAATGCAAAATACAGATCAATACTAAATCGCTTCCACAGTCAGGCCTTCCAATTTCAAATCTTTCCGTTAAAAAAAATGAATTTTTAAATATGGATTTATTTTATCGGGCATATCTTTGCCCATTTCACAAGTCGGTTTTCCAAACGAACCTCGAAATAAATAAATCTGGAAACGCTGTTATACGACTTGTTAGATAATAAACATTTATGTAAAGCTAGCTAAGAAACATTTCAATATCTTCGTCCATGTTTTGTATGCTTCAAACTTGAGTTTAATGATACCCAAAATAAAATTAACTGCACTGTACAAAAAAAAAAAAAAAAAAAAAAAAAAGATTGTAATGTTATTAAAAGTTGTTTAGAAAACTGAAATTCCTAGAATTTTTTATGTAACAGGAACAGCAAAAATTCATATAACCGATACAGATCTGCAATGATCTGAATCTGCACTAAAAATCAAAAAATATGTAAGGTTATTAAGACTTTTCTAGAAACTGGGATTCCCAAAATATTTTATGTAATGGTAACCCTGGTTACAGGTAAAATTTTAGTAAGATAACTCTAATTTTAGTAGAATCGTTTGTAAAGTTACAGATTTCTGTAGCTTTACAAAAATTTGTTTTGTAGATTTACATATTTTCTTGTACAGTGTAAAAAAAAATTCTGTAAAATTACAAAACATTTTCTAGGAAACTGAGATTTTTAGGACTTTTTATGTAACGGTAACAGCAGAATTTGTGTAACAGATTTGCATAGAAAATCAAAAACTTTGTAAGGTTAACAAAACTCTTTTAGGAAACTGAGATACAAAGAATTCTTTATGTAACTGCAACTTAGGTTAACGACATAATTTTAGTATGTTTACCGTAATTTTTGTAGTTTATTTTGTAAAGCTACAAAAAACTGTAGCTTTACAAAAACTAATTTTGTAGATTTACATATTTTTCTGTTTAGCATAGAGATAATATTTTAGTAAACTTTTAGATTTCTGTTAATTTATTTCTGTAAAGTTACAGATTATTATTATAATTATTATTATTATTATTATTATTATTATTAGTAGTAGTAGTAGTAGTAGTAGTAGTAGTAGTAGTAGTATGAACAGTGTACAGGTAAAATGTTGAAAAGCATACGAATTCCGGCATCTTTGCATCTGTAGGGTTGCACATTTTGTTTACATTGTGGAAAGCTTTTTGTTGTATCGCGCATTCGAATGCATCGCTCTTTTAAGTTTTTTTTTTTTTTTTTTTTTTTTTAACCCAAAGATGGGTGGTCAGACAAACTGAATGCATAAACACGTTTAAACTTTGTTGGAAACTGTTAAAAAAAGAAAGAAAAAAAGGTTAAATTATAACTTTTCAATAGTCTTTCTCGGCATATTTCGAAAGAAATATTTCTTTTTAAACGACGTTACTATAAAAAGAGAAAAGAAAAGATCTACAGGACAAATGCAACGCTTTCTATTAAAATTTTTATTTTTTCTCAAAAATCCTTTGCACTTAATGCACTTTTTATCTTTAGAAGTTTAAACGCAGCAGCCAGATAAGATTGATACATTTCATGTTTTTCCACTTTTATAGGAGATATAAAAGATATTTTGCGGTTTTATGTTTTTTATTTTTAATGGAATAAAATTCACGAATTTAGAGTACTACACAGAGATTTTTATATTGGAAAAAATGAAAGACATTTAGAAAACAAGTTAACCTATAAAATAGTTTTGAATAACACTGTTAAAAAAAAAAAAAAAAAAAAAAAAAAAAAAAAAAAAAAAAATTGTCAAATTACAAAAAATTTTCTAAGGAACTGGGATTCCTAGAGGTCTTCATGCAACGGTAACAGCAAAAACTAGTGTAACCCATTCTGTTACAATAATTTTTGCTGTTATTGTTGCACAAAAAATTCTAGTAATCCCAGTTTCCTAGAAAAATTTTAGTAACTTGACAGATTTTTTTTTTCTTGTTAAAGTGAACCAAACAACAGATTTAAGTAAGTGTGGAATGTAGGAATATTACTGCTTTTTGGATTATAAAATAAAAAAAACAAAAATGAAATTTTGATAAAATTTAATTTTGTTGTACATTGTAAAAAAAAAAAAAAAAAAAAATATATATATAAAATTACTAAATTTTTTCTAGGAAACTGGGATTCCTAGAGCTTTTCATGTAATAGTAACAGCAAAAATTCATGTAACTAAAGGGATGTTCAGCTGCTACGCGTGCTCAGGAGCCACGTACATGGAGTGGGTTCCTATCGCCGACGGGATATCCGTTCACTACTCGCTACTGTGCTACCGGTACGCATTTTTAGAAAGAATCACGTTTTGAGCACCAGCCTTGGCGAGTTGGCGAAAGCGAGAACGTTCAACTAGCTGCATCGCCAAACACAAAATAAACTAAGTTCAAATGTGTCATAAAACATATGATTAATAGAATTATATTTATTACAAGAGAATCTTTACTACAGTTTTTAATTAACTTCTCAATTTCTTCGAACATAGCGAGTTAAGGAAATAATATTTTTGAATTGAGAATTTTTTTTTTTTTTTTTTTTTTTTTTTTTTTAAATTATTGGTTGATTTTTATTAATAAATAAGACATTTTTATTAAAGATAAATTTTATATTAATAATACAGAAGCACATGTATTTCTATTATAATAATAAAATACTCATTTAAATACGAGAAAATAAGATTTTTACGTAGAGAGTTTTATATTTGAACCCTTCTAATATTCTAAATATCGTTCCAAAGGGATTTATATACATATTAAGCAAATGGATAAAAAAAGTATTCTGCGAAAATATCCGTATTCGCATAAAATAATTTCTTAATGTTCTTCAAAAAAAAAAAAAAAAAAAAAAAAAAAAAAAAAAAAGAAAAAAGAAAAAATAGAAGTAAGTTTTCATTGAGATTAGGATGCAAATATAATGCATGCGTCAATATTTTATCGTGTTAAAATCAAAATGGAAAATATTATAAAAGCAAAATGTAAAAGATATACATTTTTTAACTAAAAATATCTGCATACATATTTTTTAAAGAGGTGAAATATTTGGTGTTTGCCTTCTAGTTTTGTAATGAATAAGGTATGATTAGAATGTTTATAATTTTTCTATTGAAAGTATAAATAAGTGTTTTGCTTATACTAACATAATTTCGGATGTCGTTTGTTTCTCATATTTTATGATATATTTTGGCCTGTTATCCACACGGCATTAAAATATACAATCATTAAATAAGAAATATATACATACTAAAACTTTTTCCGAAAAATTGTCTAACTAACAGTGAAAATTCCATTGAAATCCATCCAGTATTGTAGAATACAAATAGCGTTGCAAAGGTTAGAAAAAAACCGGTTTAAACCTGGGAATAAACCGGGTTTTTTAGGAATAAACCGGGTTTTTTGGGAATAAGCCGGATTTTGGGGAAATAAACCTAGTATATTGGAAATAAATCCGGGAATAAACCGACTTTTTGCAACACTAATTACAAATCAATCTTGTAATATGTGCATACAGGGGCCATTGCTAAGACTTTTTAATGTTGGGGAAGAAGACTTTAAATTGCCAAGTCAAATTTTCATATTTGCCAACTCGTTTTATAATTTTGTTAAGTTAACGCATTTAGAAAATGTAATACAATTCTTATTTGTAAAAAAAATAATAATATTCCCAATTAGAGTTGTAACTTTTGCAAATTTTATCAAAAATAGGAAATGTATTGCAGTTTTTATTAAAATTTTAATTAAATTTGACATAAAAGTTTTAAATTTGAGAAGTGTAAAAACATTTGCGAATGTTTGGAGGGGATTGGATAGCTTCCTCCCTGTGTGGGTATCTCAACCTTGGTTTATTAAAAGCATTCTATTTAATACGAAAAGTATGAAGCAACTGATAAATGATTTAATAAAAAGAAAATTATTAAAAAATTTAAATTGTATCAGTCAACCTACCAACTTTGCCTACAAACAAAGTGCAACCAATAACAGATAAGCACAAAATGCACAATCACGTGATCAAATCAACCAGCAGTTTTTACTTGAATGGTCACAGGTATGTATTTCTGTTACGAGAATCATGTTTTGAAAGGATAAAGGGATTAAGTATTTGTATTTACCAATTTTGAACCATAAAGATAATGCAATAATTGAATAACTTTAAAATTCTCTTCTTTGATAATACCTACTCCATGCAAAATCTTCTGAGCACGCGCGTGCAAAAATGGTTTCCCTGAAACACGCCCCAACTCTGTGACATGAATTTTGCTATTATCGTTGTACAAAAAGTTGTAGGAATCCCAGTTTCCTAAAAAAAACTTAGTATTTTTACCAGTGTTTTTTTTTTTCTTTTTTTTTTTACAATGAACCAATAGATTTGAGCGAGAACTTTTTAAATAAAAATATGGAATTTTTGGACAGTAAAAAAATAAAAACAAAAATGAAATGTTCAAATTTAATTTTGTTGTACGCTGTAAAAAAAATCTATAGAATTACTAAATTTTTTCTAGGAAACTTGTATTTCTAGAACTTTTTATGTAACGGTAACAGCAAAAATTCATGTAACAGAATCGGTTACATGATTTTTTTTTTTTTTTTTTTTTTTTTTTTTTTTTTACCGTTACATAAAATGTTGTAAGAATCATTAGGCATTGTAATACATAATAATACAGACATATAACAACAAGTGGTAAATTGCATGTTAAGATGACAAATGAAGTGACTTCGTGCTAAATTAATTTTATAAATGTTCAGATCTTGATGAAATTGCTGTTGCACTCTTATGCAAAAAAGAAATTTTAAAGCATAATAAATTCACTATTACGGGGATAACAGGATTCGATCCTAAAATAAGACATCATCACCATAGCAACCTAGAATCATTACGTATCATGGGGTATCACTGAATTAATTACAAATGACAGAATATAATACAATGGAGAAAGCTTTTATTAATAGTTTTGATTCGATTTTCATGAATTTAAAATAACTCGACAAATCTCTGCAACAATTATATATATTGAATTTCAAATCATTCGGTTGGGCAGTTTTTGCCCGATTATATGAGGATAGATGAATGGACCAGACACCGACTAGTACGACTAGGTAATACGTATTTTCTTAATTACAAACACACCTAAAAAAAATAAATAATAATATTAAACACAAATTAATCTTATAGTATTTTAACATATAATTTTTTAAAACTCTTCATAAACTCTTAAAACTTAACAATTATTGAGATGGAGCTTTGGGCAATATAACAGAAATGTAAAAGTAACAGCGTTAAAAGCACCATTTGTATTAAATTAAAAGCAGCCCGGTTTTAGTAGCATATAGCTTACCTTCCTTTGAGCTAAGGATGGTAAAAATTCGTTCATATATATGGAAGAGATGAGGGATTCAACTTGAAAATTTAATAACCAATAAGAAAGCAGAGGATTGCAAGTAATAGTAAATAAGAATAGCCAACAGCAATTGCGAAACTGCTCAGATTTTAATTTAATACGACTAATGCTTTTAACGTTGTTACTTTTACATTTACATTTTTACTTTTAAAATTTGTCAAGAATTCTATTAATGTTATTTAATGAAGTGAAAAATAACCTTATTTACAGAATTAGAGTTTTAAATAACCGAAAAAATAAAAGAATCCTACGGGCTTTTTCTTTTACTTTGAGATACAAATTTCTTTTGTGAAAATGCACAAAAAAAAGTCTTTTTACTCCCCTGACAAATGCATTGCTTTTTATCCGGATTATTTTCCTCTTTAATTCTTTTTCATGCAGTGCAGTTTTTACCGCAAAATTACAATTTTTATACACAAAAAAGTTTTATGTATTTTATTTTCTCCGTTCAAGTCTCGAGATAACAATTTTCGGGATTACGTTTTTTATTTTGAATGAATTAAAATTTTGTACTTTTAAAAATCACACAAAGATTTTTTTTTGTTTTGTTTTTTTGTTTGTTTTTTTTTTTTTTTTTACATAAAAATGATTAAATAAATACATTTAGAAAATTTAAATGTAACTCATAAAAAATTTACTGGTTTCATGGGTTTTAACCAAACTAAAGAAAATGTTTTAAAGAGGATTTTTTGTTAAATTAAATAACAAGAGTATTAAATTTTCGTTAAGAAAGATAATTTTTGCAGCATAGTTAAAAGATATCGGTACTAACCTCGATATTTAAAATACAAGGATGATTTTTAAGGGCAACTTTTTAAGTAATAAAGCAAAACCCTTTTACAGTTTTGACAGTTAAAATATATATGAATTAGAGAAATTAGAGCAGGGTATCTTAAAGTGGCGTGCTTACCACTATAAACGAAGATATACTAAGATATTACAACAAACAACATACGATATAAAAGTGCAACTACATCAGTCGGGTAAAATGCCTTTTCACACCAATGACTGTTTCGAAAACAAAATATATCTGTTAGATAATGCACTGCTCAAAACAATTAAAGGATATTGCAGTTTTAGGTGGATTTTGTGTCTGGGAAACTTTTTAGCTGATTGATACATGGTCGACAGACATAGTAGGTTATATGAAAATAAATTACACATGTTTGGCAGAAAAAAATGCATTTTATTGTGCATTTGTGTACAAAATGAAAAAAACACAATTTGTGCATATGAGAAAAAAAGAATAAGAAAAGGTGTTTTCTACAAAGAAAATCATTTTCAGTAGGGGGTATGGTTTCCACGGGCGGCCAGCAACGTTGAACACCTTTGAGGCATGGACTCAATGAGGCTATTAATGACGAGTTGGGGTATTCTGCCCCACTCTTCCAGAAGAACTCTTTCCAGTTCTTGGAGAGTTTGTGGGGGTTGTTGGCGGCCAGAAACTCGTCTTCTTAGAGCGTCCCAAACGTGCTCGATTGGATTCATGTCTGGAGAACACGCTGGCCATTCCATTCGAACGATTCCTTCCTCGAAAAGGAAATCCTCCACCAGGTTTGCACGATGTGGCTTGCAGTTATCGTACATTAAAATGAAGTTATCTCCGATTGCTGCAGCGTAAGGGACTACAATAGGTCTGAGGATCTCATCCCTATATCGGCGACCAGTCAGAGCTCCATCTCGAATGATGTAGAGGTCAGTGCGCCCGTCAATGGAGATGCCACCATACACCAACACTCCTCCACCGCCAAATCTGACACTTTCGTGCACGAACGCAGGATTATTCCTACTGCCACGGTCCCTCCAGATGAAAATACGCCTATTATCCGGATGCACAGAAAAACGGGACTCGTCAGAAAACAGAATATTGCTCCATTCATTTCTCCTCCAGTTGACATGCTCGGTTGCCCACTCCCTGCGGTCGCGACGATGCCTTGATGTTAATCTAACACATACCATCGGTCGGCGAGCATACAGACCTACAGCATGGAGCCGGTTTCGGACAGTCTGAGTTGAAATCGTGGTGCCTGTAGCCGAGCGAAGGTGTTGTTGGAGAAGAGTAGCGTTCATGTTTCGGTGTCACCGAGCTGTTAACGCTAAATACCGATCTTCTTTGGGCGTTGTTGCCCGTCTACGACCTTGCCCTGGTCTTCGACCTGCACATCCACTCTCCAAAAAAAACGGTTCCATATCCTGGATATGACACTTTGTGACACTCCAATGGCTTGCGCTACTTCGGCTTGAGTTTGGCCCCCTTCTAACCTACCAACAATTCTCCAAGATTCTGAATCTGCCAAATGACTTCGCTGAGACATCGTACTCATCGAAACAAAGCAATCACTGAATGCCGATCATCCTTGTCTTCATTCTCTTTTATCCAGTTGAAAGTCAAATTTCATTCGCTGCCGCTGAAGCGACGCTTTTGACGTCGAACTCAAAATTTGCATACTCCACAGTTTGAAAACCAGAAAAATTTGCATTTGTGATTCTCTTCTTCTATTTTCGGCAAAAACAATTTCGTTTATATCTTTATTTTATATAAAACTTCAAATATCCTTTAATTGTTTTGAGCAGTGTATATTTGTTATATACATCGATTATATAAATCTGTTAGATAAATTGTTAGTTCTGTTATATAAATCTCTTAGATAATAATCTGTTGGATAAACACTTAAAATTTGCCAGGAATTTTATCAATGTTGTTTAATGAAGTAAAAAATTACCTTCATAAGAACCTTATTAAGAATTAAAGCTTTAAGTAACCTAAAAGAATAAAGAAATCTTGGAGGTTTTCCTTTTTACATTGGGATACAAATTTCTTTTGTGAAAATGCTGAAAAAAATCTTTTTACTCCCCTGACAAATGCATTGTTTTTATCCGCATTCTTTTCATTTTAAACGTTTTTTCATGCAGTGCAATTTTTACCGCAGAATTAATTTATTAACTTTTATACACACAAAAAAGTTTTACGTATTTTATTTTCCCCGTTTCAGTTTCAATATAACATTTCGTGGGATTACATTATTTATTTTGAATGAAATAAAACTTAGTACTTTTGAGAATAATACAGAGATATTTTTTTAAACATAAAAATGATTAAATAAGTGCATTTTGAGAATTTAAATGAAAATCGCAAAATAAATTACTGCTATCATGGGTTTTAACCAAACTAAAGAAAATGTAACAAAAAGGATTTTTTTTATAAATTAAATAACAAGATAAGAAAAATAATTTTAGCTGCATATTTAAAATATATCCGTACTAAGCTCTATATTTAAAAAACAAGGGTAATTTAAAATTGCAACTTTTTAAATAATAATACAAAACACTTTTAAATTTTTGACAGTTAAAATAGGTAGAAATTAGAGGAATTAGAGCAAGATATCTAAAAGTGACGTGCCTACCCCTATAAGCGGAGAAATACTAATATATTTCAACAAACAACCTACGATACAAAGGTGCAACTACATCAGTTGGGTAAAATGTTTTTTCACCCAAGTGATTGTTTTGAAAACAAAATATATCTATTATGTGATAAAGATGACTCAAAAGCTGCATCTCAGAAAATTACCCTTAGAAATTTATCAAACATACAAGGGTAAATCAACGCATCCCAACGATTACATCTATTGAATATCAAATTATTCGGTTGTATAGTTCTTGAACTATAAGTGGATAGATGGATGGACCAGACGACATCTGTAGGTGATATATATTTAAGTGATTACGAACACAGCACTTAAAAAATATATAACTTATAATATACAACAGCAGTTTATCTTACTGAATTTTAACTTATAAGTTTTTAAAATTTACCATGAACTCTTAAAATTTTCCAGCAATTTCATCAATGTTGTTTAATGAAATAATAAATTACCTTCTTTACAGAATTAAAGTTTTAAGTAACCGGAAAAAAAAAATAAAGAAATCCTGGAGGTTTTCCTTTTTTACATTGGGATACAAATTTCTTTTGTGAAAATGTTGAAAAAAGTCTTTTAATATTCCCTTGACAAATGCATTGCTTTATATTCCTATTGTTTTCCTCTTAAATTCTTTTTCATGCAGTGAAGTTTTTACCGCAAAATTAGAACTTTTATATTCAAAAAAGTTTTACGTATTTTATTTTCCCAGTTTCACGTTCAAGATAAGATTTTGTGGGATTGTATTATTTATTTTGAATGAAATAAAATTTAGTACTTTTGAGAATAATACAGAGATACATATTTTTTGACATAAAAATGATTAAACAAGTGCATTTTGAGAATTTAAATGTAAATCGTAAAAAAATTACTGCTATCATGGGTTTTAACCAAACTAAAGAAAATGTAACAAAGAGGATTTTTTGATAAATTAAACAAGAGTAATAAATTTTCGTTAAGAGAAATAATTTTAGCTGCATATTTAAACTGCTGCATATTTTCGTATATGCTTCGCAATTTAGCTGCATATTTAGTTTTACTAAGCTCTATATTTAAAATACAAAGGCGATTTTAAATGACAACTTTTTAAATAATAATGCAAAACACTTTTACAGTTTTGACAGTTAAAATAGGTATAAATTAGATAAATTAGAGCAGGGTAAGTTAAAGTTATGTGCCTACACCTATAAGCGAAGAGATACTAAGATATTACAACAAACAACATACGATATAAAGGTGCAACTACATCAGTTGGGTAAAATATTTTTTTACCCCAGTGACTGTTTTGAAAACAAAATATATCTGTTAGATGATAAAAATAACTAAAAAACTGTACCTCAGAAAATTACTACAGGAAATTCAACAAATACACAAAGGAAACCAACAATCCGGCATATTACAAAACGTGTTATTTATAAAGCTTACTCAAAATATGTAAAAAAAAGCATGCTTAATTAAATCCATCCTTTTTTTTCCTTCTACATACAAGTAAAAACTTTGTAACGTGACAATCACAATACTCTTTTCTGTATAAATAAAATTGTCTGCATACAAAATTTAATTAACTATACCCACCAATTGTGTTTAATTGTTTGTGACACATGCTCTCAACTGCAAGCTGAATTACATTACCTATCCTGAATTTGTATTTATTTATATTACTGATGAGAAGCAATAAGCAAATTCGAAATCATTACTGTTATTTTTAAATGTTTTATTTCTCATTATTAAATAAAATTGCCTGTATTTTTGTATTTGTTTAATTAGTTATATGTTTTTTAGGAGCTATCGTGTTCACATAAGTGTAATTTTCTCACAAGCAGAAGCTGAACTCTAACAAATGAATAACCATTAACCCTTTCCGGCGCATGTTGCCGGGTCGGCAACACCGAAAGTTCCCTCTGTTTAGAGACACAAAAACTCCGTGAATATTTCAAAAACTACTCTAATGGTTACTTTAGATCTTTCTTATAAGTTCTAGATTGCAGAAACACAGATATCAAACTCTACTGTTTTTAAATAATAGGTAAAATATTTTACTCTAATGCGCGCTTCACAGCAATGCTCTTCTCACTGCGCTTATCAATGCTGTGCTTATGGGGAGTTACCACTTCGGCAACAGCTGTATAATTAAAACGGTTTGCGCAATCTTTACAAAATTATACCTGTGAACTCCTCTAGGCCTAAATAGATTGCCTAAATTTTTTTTTCTTTAAATTCCAACTTTAAAGGGTAGTGCGCCGGAAAGGGTTAACACAAGAAGTGAGGTGATACACAGATGGTTTTTAAATATTGTAAATTAAAATACATAACATAGTATGTGTAATATACAGTTTAATCAAACAGAAATAGATGTTTTTTTCTGCTAATTTTCCAAAAAACTATTAATGAAATTACAAGCCATTTCAGAAGTATTATTTAATTCAAGAAAAAATATTGTCCCCTTTATTGAATTAGAATGTTGACTTTAGATTAAAGAAAATTTATATTTATTCCTAGCGAGTTTTGAATGTTTTTTTTTTTTTTTTTTTTTTTTTCTTTGTTAAATACAAAAGTTTCTTTATGGAAGTACATAAAAAATATTTTTACTCTCCTGATAAATACAATGCTTTCTGGTTATTTCCTTTTTTTTTCATTTTATTGTTAAGTTAGAATCCAATAACCAGATAAGTTTCAAGATTTCCATTTTATATCTCTGGAGAATATTATGTGGCTTTATATTATTTGCTTTCTAAGAAAAAAAAATCACTATTTTTTTTTTTTTTTTTTTTTTTTTTTTTTTTTTTTTTTTGTCAGAATACAGAGATATTTTTAATGGGAAATAAAGCTTATTAAATAAAAGCTTTTCTTAAAATTCAGATGATAAATATAGTTAAATAACAGTTATTGTTACTAATTTTTGATTAAATCTAAGGAAGAGATAATAATGGGAAATCTTTTGGAAAAAATTGTAGGAAGTGTCACATTTTCTCCATTGGTGACAATTGGTTATTAATAACGAAGATGATTTTCAACAAAAAGTATTAAATAAGTCTAGTATTTTTTTAACTGTTTAAAAGCAGACTATAAGTAAGAAATCAACCAAGTATTTAATAAGTCATATCAGAAATATTATTTAATTCAAATAAAAATGTATACCTTTCACAGAATTAGAAGACTTTAGATAAAATATGGTTAATATTTAAATCCAATTCTAATGGGCGGAGTGGGTTCGGGGGGGTTGGACAAAGGTTTTACAGTTTAAAAAAAATTCAATAAATAGATGCATCTCAAAAATCCTAATTTGTGTCTCTGGAAAAAGTCTTCTTGCTTTATATTATTTATTTTTAAAGTTCATAAATTCACTTTTATAGGTCAGAATACAAGACCATTTTTATTTTAAAAAAAATATATACATACATATTACAAATTTAAAATTTTTTTCGCCAAAACTAACCTTTATACTATCTTAATTTTCTTATAATAATATTCCGTACTTACTCCAAATTATTAAATTAAAATCTTGTTTCTAGATCTAATCTGTTAATCTTTATGCAGACGATGTAAATTCTTAATTTGCCTTAAAAAACATTATTCCAGTATGCGTAAATTTAAAAAGATGGCTCTAAACTTAAAATATTCTTAATTAAACTTGTTTCTTAATATTCCAAATAAAACTCATTTCTTCTATGTTTTTATCAACCCTTTTTAAGAAAGTCTTATTAAATTTATTACAAAACCATACCTTTCAAAAAATATCATTATTTTATTTTATCTATTTAATTTACTTTTCCTCCGTCAACCTTTGATAGTGTGGATATCAATAAATTCATTTCTTTTCTTTTTCTCTTAAAATTAATCATCTATAAAAATCGTCTACCTAAGAAATTCTGAATCGATTATAAATTGGTTAAATAATATTTTTTAAAAATAAAATTATCGTCTGTGGAAAATAGTCTCGGAGCTGGACAAGAATTCTGTTACATAAAAGAATGATGGTTTGAGGTTACAGAATGTTCTAGAATTTTCTTTTTAGATTTAAAAGAGGAAGCTCGAGAGGTGGTAAGAGAGATGAGAAGAAGGATTTTTGGGTGCGCTCTTGCATGAGTGAGTACGACTTGATGTAGTAAAGCATGGAATATTTTTCGGATGTTTCGGTAAAATATCGTCTGCAACAGGAGCTTTTCCCTAGATTATAGCTGCCGTTTAATAAAATGAACTTGCAGCAGCCAAGGAGTGTTTATTTTGACCTTCTACATTTATTTATTTTATTTTATTTTTTCTCGCTGGCCATGACTTCTGTGCGGAGAAAGGAAAACCTGGCGATGATGTTTCTGCCCCCCCTAACTTTAAATCGTCACATACATAATTAAAAGTTTTTTTTAGTTTTTTTTTTGCGTTGTAAGCATTAAAAGAAGTTAATGTTATTAATTCTTAATAATTAAGGAGGAGATAATGTAAATTCTTATCGGAAAATAGTAGATAATGTTACATTTCCTTCGTTTAGCACAATAAAATTTTAATAACGAGAGTGAGTTTAGGTGAAAATTCTTAAATAACAGTACTTTTTTTTCATTGTTAACCGTAAAAGCATCTGTAATTAGCCATTAGATTGCTCTACATTTCAGAAATATTATTTAATTCAAGAAAAAATTTCCGTTTTAGAAAATTAGAATGTTGGTTTTAGATTAAAATAAAAATAATAATATTTAATCCGGGGGAGTTCTGAATATTTTTTATCATTTTCATCATTTCTCCTATTTAAATTGTTATTAGTCAGGAACCATTAAAAATAAATGATTAAAACTTGGAACATGTCTTGTTCAGTTGTTCAACTTTGATTCAGAAAATCTGAAAAAATATTTACTTTTGAAAGTATGATTTTTGTTTTTTTTAAGTTACATCAATTTTTTTAAATAGTTTAAATTCTTATCTAAATTACTGTTTTTTAAAATGCTGAGTCAAGATTAATGCTTATATATTACTGTTTATTTAAATAATGAGATATCTCACATTATTATTATTATTAAGGATAATAACTTCTTAATAACGAAAGTGATTTTCAGCAGAAACATTTAAATAAAAGTCCTACTTTACATACATA
Source organism: Maratus speculifer (assembly GCA_964019185.1). Taxonomy (NCBI): domain Eukaryota; kingdom Metazoa; phylum Arthropoda; class Arachnida; order Araneae; family Salticidae; genus Maratus; species Maratus speculifer. The sequence continues at coordinate 76,834,076 of OZ025297.1, read as the reverse complement.
TACATAAATATAATTAAAATGAAATCACAAGAGTATAAACAAGTTGGAAAGAATTCTAATGATGAACATAATATGAGCATTAGAAAGCAGAAATGTGTAGTAATAAGAAATTATAAATAACCTACAAAATCATCAGAGGATCTTGCAAGTTTAATTCATAGTAAAAATATGGGTACTTCTAGGTTATCCCGTCGACCAAAAAGTTATCGCAAAACTAAAAGATTAAATGCCAATAATGAATGATCATGAATGTCACATTCAATGACATTAAATGCGATTCACGTGTTTAAAATGTCATTAAGTGATTTTTATTTCGACTTTTTATTAATATTTTTATTAATATTCAACTAATTATTGTTTTTTCGTTATTTAAAATAAAAATTATGTCAACATGTATAATTTGGCTATTAGTTTGGCGATTTGTATAATTTGGCGACATTGGTCAACGGGATAACCTAGAAGTACCAAAATATGTTATTTCATCCAATTTTCTCGGCATTAGGCCTAAAAAGACAAAATTTAGCTCCTTATAACGCATCAAAAATGCGAAAAATGAATGATAGAAAACCGGAATTAAGATAATAAAAAAATAAAAATGATTAGAACGCAATTCTTCAATAATAGATAGAAATTCAAAGCACAAGAAATTTAACCTACGAAAATAGAACATGCAATTATTTAAACAGATTTAAAACTGTTAAAACGTGTTGCTATAAATTGGCTACCAAACCAGCAGATAGTCTATAAAAACAAAAATAATGCTGCCTTCTGGTGTGAAAAATGTAAACTTTATTGTAACTAAAGTTTTAGCAAAAACAATTGTAGTACTGCCGTCAACATACAGTAACACTAGACTATAATTAAGGAACAAAATTTTGCATCAAGAATTATTTAAAAGAAAAAATAAGTACCGAAAAACTTGAATATCGACATATGCGTCAGACAGAAAAAGTGAAAAAAAAAAAAAAAAAAAAAGGAAAAAAATTGTAAGGGAGGGGGACCTGGGGGACATTGATACAGCTTTTTTCAAAAAAAATTTTTGGTGTCTAGAAAGCAGAAATTTCAAGTTATTTTTCTATGTGATGTCAGCAAAACCTGTGTAGTGTGTTTTAAAAATATACAATCGTTGCTTTATATATTATTTTTGCATGTAATTTAAAAAAAATCAAAAAAAGTAATTTGTATCAATGTGCCCCATCCCCGAGGCAGATTGATACACTTTGACACGTCTGGAAAAAATGGAAACAAAATAACACCAATGCATATTTTTCACAGTAAAATAGTTAGCAAACCATTTTATGAATATTTATAGACATTAAAATCGCACACAATTTATTTGTGAGCGATTTTAAAGCAATCTAAATGAAATGTATAATGACCTGATGTTCTGGCTGTTCCTTGTCTGTTTGTTGGCTGTGGTAACTTTGTCATATCTGGCACTTTAACCCCAGAATTATCTTCTTTCTTAGGAAAGGTGAAAGAATTACCAGATTTTTTGTTTATATAAATCGGTTTACATACAGAAAATAAAGGATAATTATATTAAAAATTCTGTTTATAATATAATTATCCTGCGCTGTTCTGCAGCTTGTTTCTCTTACTTAACATTTCTCATGTCGATAATACTTTTTTCTCTGGAGAATCGATATAAATTTGAGATTTGCCAGGCTGCCGTCCATTTATTTTGTTAATTCTACTAGCACTAGATATTGTGTAAGTTTTTACGTCTTCTATTTGCAAAAATACTATAAAATGTTCTAATATAAAGAAATTAGAGCTATTTCACTTCAATAAAAACTAATAGTAGAAACTTTTGACGAAAAATGGTTGAATTAAGGAGTGTATGGTAAAAAAAAATACATAAAAGGTAATGAAAAAATGAACTAGAAAAGGATTTAGGTTGCATCAATGTGCCCCGACAAAGATTGTATCAATGTGCCCCTTACAGCTATTTTGAATAAAATGAGTCACAAATCCAACACTTCATAATTTATCTGACAATAAAGAATGAGGAACTGATAAAGATTAGCTTTACTTGTCAGGGAGGGTATACTTTTTGGTTGAAAATACTGTAACATTTGTATAATACCATTTCAATTGTACAACTCAAATTTACTTTTGACCCACAAAAGCAATTAATCACTTATCCCATTTCATCAAACTATTGAAACATTCCAAAACTTTCTGTATTTAGTTAATTTCACTAGTATCACCTTTTGGAGCTTTTGTGAAACTTCCTGTAATGACCCTGTGTGCTGTACAGGGGGTGTATCAATGTGCCCCAGTTCTCCCTACACTTAATTACATAAAACTGCATACAGCAAAAATAACTAGCATCAAAATCTAGTAAGATGGAACCTAAAAATAGAAAATAAAAAGTGGTCACTCCTTTTTACTAATTTTGCGTAAATCATGGAATAAATATGTGCCTAGTTCGACTAGTAATAATAGGTCTACTAATGCTACGCATAAATTATGCTTGAGATAATGGGTGCATATAGAAATGATTACCAACTTTACAATTTTAAGTATACTAACAAATAATTTTGACATCATGTTTAGGCTCTTCGATAACATTTACCTTCTGATAACAAAAGCATAAGGCGTATAATTTAGGATTTATGCAAGTTTAATTTATGCAAGTTATTAAATTTCAAGTTTTTATTGTTAAACTCATCTTTAACCGTTGCAGAACAGACTGTAATGCGTGTAGTTTTCTTTTGTTTTTCTTTAGGAAATTTCAAAGTATACTACACAGATTATACTGTAAATTTAGATTCGCATATTTGCAGTGCTTAGAAATCAAATTTTGTTTTAAAAAATTATTAGTTCTAATTTATATTATATATATTTTTTTTATTAATTTTGAAAATAAATATATTTCGAAAATATTTTTTTAGAAAAATACAAATTGCAAATTATGAATTTTTTCCCAGAAATTGATTTTTGGAAACTTTAATTATGTGAATCTAAAAGTAAAGCTCTTCCCGCCAAATGCTTTTGGGGTTATTCAGAAAAACTGCCCGCATTGCAATCAGTTTTTCAAAGATTAAAATTGAGTTTAACTTTAGGAGTTTTCCGAAAAATAACCTGTATAATTCCTAAACTGCTTTGTCAAAAAACTTTCCGTTTAGTACTAAAAATTATCGAAGAATATAAATATAATCCAAAATTGGGTATTATTATGAAAAATTTTAATGTTAGGTACAGTTTCTATATATAGATAACTTTCTAAGTAAAATTTAAATATAGTATAATTAGTGGACATTATTAATAATCGACTGGCAATAGTCACATTTCTATCCTCTAATTTGCGATAAAATTAATAGGTATTCTTTTTTTAATTTATTTTTTTTTCTTATCAGGAATGTACAATAGTAATCTGTTTAAGCAGGAAATGTCATGGCCCCGAAGAACGAATATCATACAATGGAATACATGTGCGTAACTTGAGGTCGAGACTAAAATTTTTCTGCTGGCGGCTTTTACTTATAAATATTAAAATAGCATTTTATGGAATATGGGTCACTAATGTTAAAAACGCCTCAAAAATATTCACTTTTGCATTTTAATATTAGAATAGCAGTTACTTCTATGGAGCATGCACTATAAATCTTGTAAGTACTCAATCTATAGAGAATGCACTACAAATGTTGTTAAAAAACATTGCAAAAATATTCATTGTTGTGTTTGAATATTAGGATAACACTCTATGGACGACGTGTTGCTAATGTTGTTAAAAATACCGTAATAAAGATTTATTGTTGTATTTGAATATCAGGATAGCACTTTATGGAGTATGTGTTATATATTGTTAAAATATCGCAAAAGTATTCATTGTTGCATTTGAATATTAGAATAGCATTTACTCTATGGAGTATGCACTACAAATATTGTTAAAAACGCTACAAAAGTACTCATTGCTGTAATTGAACATTAGGATAGCACTCCATGTACTATGATGTTACTTATGTTGTTAAAAACAGTACAATAAAGCTTCATTGTTGTATTTAAATTTTAAGATAGCACTCTATGAAGTGTGTGTTATGATATTGTTAAAAAAATCACAAAAATATTCATTGTTGTATTTGAATAATAGTGAACCACTCCATGGAGTATGTGTTATAATGTTGTTAAAAACATCGCAAAAAGATTAATTGTTGCATTTGAATATTAGGATTGCGCTTTATGGAGTATGTGTTATAAAGTTTTTGAAAGTATCACAAAAAAATTCATTGTTGTGTTTGAATATTAGGATAGCACTTTACCAAGTATGCGTTATTAGTGTTGTTAAAAACACCGCATACAGATTCATTTTTTTATTTGAGTATTAGAATAGCACTCACTCTATGGAGCATGCGCGACAAATGTTGTTTAAAACGTTGCAAAAATACTCGTTGTTGTATTTGAATATTAGGATATCACTCTATTGATTATGTGTTATTACTGTTGTTAAAAACCCCGCAAAAATATTCATTGTTGTACTTGAACATTAGGCTAGAACTCTACAAGTATGTGTAGTTATTATTGCTATAAAAGCACAGCAAAAGTATTTATAGTGTGTTTGAATATTAGAATATCACTCACTATAAGGAGTATGCGCTACAAATGCAGTTAAAAAATATAAAAATATTCATTGTTGTACTTTAATATTAGAATAGCACCTGTTTCATTTCGTATGCACTACAAATGTTGTTAAAAACACTGCAAAAATATTCATTGTTGTATTTGAATATTGAATATTAGAATAGCACTATGTGGACTATGTGCTATTATTGCTGATAAAAACACCGCAATAACGATTGATTGTTGTATTTGAATATTAGGATAGCACTCTATGGAATATGTGTTATAATGTTGTTAAAAACACCCCAAAAAGATTCATAATTGTATTTGAATATTAGGATAGCACTCCATGGAGTATGTATTATACTGTTTTTAAAAATACTGCAATAATATTCATTGTTATGTTGAATATTAGGATAACGTTCAACCAAGTATGTGTTATTAGTTTTGTTCAAAACACTGCAAAAATGAATGCACCATTGTTACGAATTTTGTAAATAGTTAGTGTTTGTACTGTAAAATAATGTAAATAGTCTTATTAAGCTCCATTCCTTTACTAATATTAGTTTTTGTTACATTGTCTCTGTTATCAAGCAAACTTGTCCGTTATTTTCAGTGTATGTCTACGGCAGATTGGCGAAATAATAAAGATATCGCCAAGTTGGCGTCACTTTTGGCGACTAATTTTGATCGCCAAATTTGGCGATATATCGCCAAGTTGGCGACACACTTGGCGATTGTTGGCGATGGTAACCCTTTCCTCTCTATGGTAACCCCCCCTTAGATATACTGATACATTGTTTGTTGTTCCGTGGATTTTTCGAGATGGTTCAAGAAATTTCCCGCACATGCTGCGAGCCTATATAAGAAGAGAAGCGATGCGAGCTGTGGTTATTATTTACCAGTCAGTCATTGAGTGAACAAGGCGTTTGTTAGCAAGTTTGCTTGAGTTTCATTTATGTTGTTTTGAATGTTATTAAGTGTTGAGACGTTGTATAAAGAGTCTCTGGGATCTAAAGCTATTCTTGTACGATAGATTTGAGCAGTTATTTTTCAATATCTAGCAATATTTGTGAGTTTCGAAGACTCTGTTGTTCTGAAGATCTGTAAATAAATTATTTTCTACTTTTCTAAGAGACAAGAGTTTGAAGTTCTCTAACCATAAGATCAAAAGAACCCCATATACGCTGCAACAATATTCATTGTTGTACTTGAATATTAGGATAGCACTCTATGGAATATGTATTATTAATTTTGTTAAAAACACTACAAATAGATTCATTCTTGCGAGCAACAGATATTTAACCCTTTTCGGCACGGAGTAAATCGGTTTAGCATAATTAACTTACACCAGAAGTTATAAACGAATTTATTTAAAAATACGAACTTGATTATTTTCAGGTACATTATAAAAGGCAAATTTTAATTAGATATTCTTGGTATAAGTAAAATTAAATAAGGTGTCGTTTTGTATGTATACGGCCCCAGAAAGGTTTAATATACTTTAATAGACATTCAAATGTTGTTCTGTATCGTGTAATATTCACTAAATTTGCAAAATTTCGATTGAATTTTATACACACAACATGGGTCGAGGTTAAAACTTATCTGCATTCGGTATTTGCAGCTGGGAAAATTGGCATTCTAGCGGTACAGTGGCTAGAATAATCTATCAAAACACCGTCAGCTCTAGAAGGGAACGGGAGCATGACGTCACGTTCATAAAGTACATTGTGAAGAAAGGTATACGTAGTAGGTTGAAAAGTATGTAAAAAGTAATTTTTGCGGTCTTTCACGATTCCGTATCACCCCGATTTAAAATATTTATTGACATTAGTTGCACATTTTACCAATAGGTAGTGTTGTAATACACCATCTGGAAGTGTTTATCCGAATCCATTACTATACTTTAATTTTTCCAATTCTATTAATCAAAATATGTGATTTCTGAGCTTAATATTAACTTTAACATAATACAAACTCTTAATACTCCATCTATAATTTTTGCTTGTTTGAAAGAAACAGCTTTCTGATACTAACAAGCTAGAGTGTCCTAAAATTCCACAAAGCTTTATCATAAGTATGAATCATTTAAGCAGAATAAGCCTTATAGACGAGAATTAATTCTAATACTTGTAATTCAATTTTAATGTAAAGCGGACAAATTCCTTTTTATCCAGCGCAAGCCATTCAAATTTATTATAGACAATGTAAAAAAGGAGATCATATACCACTCTCTTAATGGCTTCATAATCATTCAAAATTTATGGCGGATCAAGAATGGTTAGCAGAAATTGTGTGACAAATATTGGCTCGAATATCCATATTTAGGATTATTTGACAGGCTATAAATGATATAAAAAATAATTACATACATATTGACAGTATGAAATAAATGTAGGCAAACTTCTTCATATACGTTTGTATTTGAAATCGATACTTAAGTACAAGAAGGGAAAATAATATGAAACGCTGAAATTATGACTTATTTTTCATTATGCTGTTTAAAATATATATATAGAGAGAAAGGGAGTAAGAACATATTTCATGCTTCTTATCCTCCCAATTGTCTTCAAAAATTGAAAAATAATACTTTTAATTTTGGGATGTATGTAATCGGGTGTAAATTTTGAAACACCAGTCTACACAAAAATATGAATTGAGACACAAAAATTAATTTAAATATGTATTTTTACTGAGTTTCTATGATTTGATTTCGGAATTCAAAAAGTAAAGATCAGCTAATTCATGGTAAAGTTTTTAATGGAAAAAAAAGTTACTGTATGGATCAACTTTAATACTTTTAAAAGTTTATTGCTATTCTTTCTCTTAATGTAATTAATGTAAAAAAAATGCTGATTCTTATCATATTAAAATCAGTCTATCTATTAAAATAAGTCTATATTATATTAAAATCAGTCTATCTGATTGTATTTCTCCACTGCCTTACTTATAAATCGAACATTGAGAGATGAAATTAACAGAAGCTACCTGCTTTTATCCAAGGAATCAGAATCCATTAAAATTTAAAAATATATGTATTAATTACTTACTGGGATATTAATTTTTTTAATATCCTTTCTGTAATAATGGCCTATAAATTTGTCTATTTTTGTGGATAAAAGAGAAAAAAAGGGAAAGCTACCGTGATTCGTACGAATTTTTTTTTTTTTTTTTTTTACACAATTTTTTCATTAATTAACGTGGATTTTTTTTCTTTTATTGAAAAAATGATTAATACAGTATCGTGATTAAAATACATTGGTGAATTGATGAATACAGATGAATACAGTATCCGGATTAAATTATATTTTCGGGGAAAATATAATTCCGAAAACGATTTCAAGAAATAAAACCAGAACTTGAGATATTCAAGTTTCATTAAACGTTTTTACCTACAGAATAAAAAATTACTGCCTACCAATTAATATTTATCAATTAACAACTATCCATTGTAACTCGTTTAAATTTTACATTCAACCACCAAGTTTAAACCAAAAAAAAAAAAAAAAAAAAAAAAGTTGAATGTATTTAACTGGGCATTTATTCTCAATTATTTAAAGGAAGTATAATAAATTTAAATACTAAACATAGATATTCAACTAATTATTTCATAAAGAAGTTAACAACTTCAAGGGTGACGGTCACATTGCCTGACCACCTGATTTTAATCCAATAACTGACAAGCGACACCAAGATATTTTAATAAAATTTTGCTTTAATATTGAAAGCATAGAAAAGTAGATTCTTATTTTTTGAAAAAATTGTTCGTAAATTCTGATATCAGTCAATTATTTAATCAATTTACGAACAAAAATTTTCTGCCCTTAAAGGATTAAAATTTGTTATAAATAATAAAAAGCATAATGATTAAGAAAGCATAGCAATAGCTTTTAAGCATTTATTTTGATTCATAAATCTGAAATATTTTGAAATATTTTTGTATAAGTTGTTTAAGACGAAGTCATTTGTATTACACCTGTTCCAAAATTATAAGTCAATTTTATTATTATCAAGTCTTATTATTTTTTTTTAACGAATAAATTATTGAAAACGTCTATTTTTATTGAGAAAACTTTTAATTCGCATTATAATTATGATTTGACATTAGACATTTAATATTTAATAAAATTAATGAAATAAATCTTTATAAATGGTCAATATAATAAAATCAAATTTCTTTTTCTCCTAAAAAACCACAACATATCCTATAATTCAAGAGCAACATATTGAGCTGCCACGCATTAATAAATCATTTAATTACTCCATCTTACATTCAAGACTTCTGTCACATTTATTAATATTTTATTATGAACTTTATTTTTAATTGCAATATAGTGCTTTAGTAGTGATGATGAAATTCTAAGCATTACATATAAACCACTTGAAGAAATATGCGTTAAAAACGTGTTATACATAAAATAAAACTTCACGTTTCTGCTAATATTAATTCCATAATTCATGTTTCATAAGTAAAATTTTTTAAAGAAATGAAAATAAAATGATGTTTCTAAGGTTACTAAAAATAAAATATATTAAAAAATATGTCACGATAAAAATTACCAAAATAGGAAAGAAAATATTAAAAATTAGTTTACAATATTAACTCAAAGTTCTAACACTAGGTAATTTATAAGTTTCTTTACCGAATAAGTTCAAATTTAATATCTTACTATAAATTTTATTCTAAAATTAATGCAGGAAGTTAAATTTGGACACTGATATTTTAAATTTTTTTATTATTTTAATTTGGAGAAGGTTCCATATAGTGACTTCCGAAATAGATTGTGAAATTTATATATATATATATATATATATATATATATCACATCTGAAAAATTTAAACTTCCCATAAATTCGTGGCGGGAGAAATCTGGCAGACGGAGTTTACTGAAAGGTGGTTACGTTCAAAAAATCAAGAGATGGTGGCATAAAACTTTTATTGTTGCAATATTTTACGAAACCATTCCACATAACAGTCCAATCTCGAGTCATACGCCACACAAGGAATACTAGCAACTTTCACCTTGAAGGCGAAATATCAAAACATTCTTTTTTAGTACTCCTAGCGGCGGTTTATTTTTAGCAAGTGGAAAATAAGATGAATTCTGTCTCCTGAGTCCGCGTCAATGCGTTTTAAGCAGCAAAAAATTGCGTAATAACACAGTTCCGCCCTAACTAAGGCGTATCATAAGTGCCGAACAACAAATAAAGGGCATCCGGGGGGGGGGGGGGGAGAAGGCGTAACTACCACGCCATTGGGCAGTAAGTGGAGTGTCACAACAGAACTCTTTCACAATCGTCAGAAGCCTGCAAAATTAAACAGAGGCAAACGGCCCGTAATATTGTAAGGCATTATGGGTTACTCAAACGATTTTTTAATAAAATATTAAAAATGAAGCTTCCGACAGAATATTCTTTATTGTAAAAAGAAGAAATGAAGCAATAGAATAGATTAATATTTCGAAATAAGAGATTGACATTTTAATAATACAATTTAGTTCTTTTTCTTTTTTTTGGGGGGGGGGGGGATGATAGTATATTACGCCGAATTAAGGAAAAGGGGGAATTTAGCTGATAATTAAATGTTAGCATATTACTGAAATATAAATAAAAGTAATATTTTTATAAGAATTTGGAACGAAAGTGAAACGGGAAAATGGCGAAATTTTTTATTATTATTACATTTTTTTTAAGTTCTTCAAAGCATAGAACAGAAATTCGACAAAGTATTGGTACTAATTTCATATTTAATTTCCAGAGATGATCTTTGATAACAGATAATTCTTTATAAGATATAGCTAAGTCAGACTTTTGAGCAAAATGCACCACACTCAAAGCAAGTCTCTACCCAGAAAATTTTCATAAAAACCTAGAAGCCGGTTTTCTTGACTGTAGTTGCACTTGCTCTATTTGTAGTTAAGACTACCACTTACTTTTTGCAGTCATTCTCTATGTATGTATGTATATATTATATATATATATGGAGATTCTTCTTTAAAAAGTTCTTTTGAACACATAAGTAAATAAACTCGGAGGTAAATTAAATTCTGACACCGTTTTTAAACTTTTAAATGACTTATATTAAACGTTAATATTTACAAAAAAGATATTTACATAAGACTATTTACAAAGCAAACAATCATAACTCTAATTAATCAATTACATCTTATACGGGAACTCGTCTTCATCTTACGTTCTTTTTACACCAACTTAAAACTAAAAACATTCCATTCTCCTTTTTTCCGTTCAGTTCTTTTTTCTACCGCTTAAATCGTCTGGCTTCTTAGGAATTAATAGCAGCTTCAAAATCGTCTGCCTCACTGAGAGCCTTTTCATCGGAGTTGCGATGCGTAGAAAATAATATGCAGATCTAATAGTGGAGGAGATTTCCCATATATATATATATACATATATATACTAAATTGTTATTTTTTTTACTAGATTATGTATAATATAAATTCTTGAAGTTTTAAATTCGACAAATAAATAATAATAAAAAAAGACAAATCTAAACAAAAACGCAAAATATTAAATATTTATTTTAAAATTTTCTTCTGATACTAAATTTAATAACAAATAAAAAAAATTGAACTGAAATGTAAAATTCCATTTTAAAATAATCAATTGTAAGAAACATTTCAGAATGATTTACATAAAGTAACAATTTGTGACAAATAAGGTTCATGTTCTTTGTCGATTCTTCAAAGCAGATTTGTAAAAATTTAATGCAAGTTCAAAAACTAATCTATGTTTGGTTATGTTACTTTATCTTTTTACTGTCTGCATTAAAAATTTAAGGTTATTTTTTATTCTAATCGATTTTGTTAATGAATAAATATATGGAAAAAGAAAAAGTTAAGCCATAAAATTTAGGAAAATTCCTATGTTTGATTCTGAATAAAATAAAAATAATAGCAGCAAAATTTTCAGCAAAAAAATCTGAAATTATTAAAACTAAGCATTAAAATGTTAAAAGAACTAAGAAATAGTTTATAAAAAAAAAAAAAAAACATATATTTAGTAACTTTAGTTTATATCAATTATAAATTTGATTTTATGCATAAAAAAATTTTACGAATCTGACAGTAAACAGAATAAGAAAGATAGAAAATCTTTAACATTTAAATTTTAGTCTTAAGGACCCTCTTATGATACTCTTCACTTAAAAACTCCCGTACCGTAATGTTAAAACAATGGGTAGGTTATTTTCGAATTTCTTGTCTAAATTTGAATATTTTTAAACGATTTTTTCTTTTTTGAATGGGATAGCTGAGCTCGATCTTCAATATGACTACTTTTTACTTTTTTGATTTAGTCGCAGTTTTTTTTAGTTGAATTTAATATTTTTTGAGTAATTCATGAATCGTTCTTCAAAACATGCAAGAAAACGAGAGGCAACTTGGCTTCTTTTTCAGACTTTTTTTTTAAGTTCTTCAAAGCATAGAACAGAAATTCGATAAAGTATTGGTATTAATTTCATATTTGATTTCCAGAGATGATCTTTGATAACAGATAATTCTTTATAAGATATAGCTAAGTCAGACTTTTGAGCAAAATGCACCAAACTCAAAGCAAGTCTCTACCCAGAAATTTTTCATAAAAACCTAGAAGCCGGTTTTCTTGACTGTAGTTGCACTTGATCTGTTTGTAGTTAAGACTACCACTTACTTTTTGCAGTCATTCTCTATGACCAAGTTACCAAATACAATCTGGAGTAAAATCCACAAAGCCTTCTGTCCCTCGATTTCTTAATTTATATTCTACTAGTAAAATTGGTTTCATTTCTTGTCCTTCTGTAAACAAAAGTGTGCTATGTAATAAACTTGCAAAATATCTACCATTCAACAGAATCATCTACTTGAATAACAAAACCATCAGCAGTTTGTAACTGTGCTACTATAACCTTTTATGTTTTTTTTTTTTTTTTTTTTTTTTTTTTAACAGTTGTGATGTTTGTTGCCATTTTTATCGTCTCCCGATTCACATAGTCAGCTTATGTATTTCACCTGTTTTACATTCAAAATTGCTGGCACCAACAACAGTCACTGGGTGACAACATCTCGTGTGGTCCAGTACCAAGCGTTATGTTATTTTATGCCCTTCTATAAACTGAATGCATCAAAATTTCACACCTGGAGTACTATCTGTGTCTCATTTATTATTCCTACCTTATGTAACATTTTAAAAATATGCACTAACCTAGTATACATCTCGCAAGCACTGAGAAAAAAGTAACATTACTGGCATCTATAATCTAAGTTGTGGTTCTGTGAAATATAGTTCCATGTCACCTTTATAAATTCTAGTTCCCTTTGCTAGAGAGTTCCAGAGTATCCTTAGAGAATTCAAAAACGTCACCCTATATTTTCGTGATCAAACTTAAATAAAAATATCTGCAAATATATGCGAACACAAGAGATTAGTTTTAGTAACTACAATTCTAGTTTATGAAATCATTACTGACTGTTAATGACTGAAATGTTATGAAACATTTCTTCATTACTGAAACGATACAATATCGTTTCGTCATCTAGAAAACGAGAGATTAGATATTCAAGATCATATCGTCTTTTCAGCTTAGTTGTTTACCCTATTCGTATAGTTCGGAAATCTATAATTCTAGTTTACGGATTCAGATAATGGCAAACTATTTATTCTAGATGAAAGCGGTATTTTTCCCCCACTGTGCACAAATCCAGAATTTAGACAGATTTGTAATTGCAATTACCGTGCAATCTAATTACAATTTTATTTTATATAACTGATTGTGGTTTAACACATTCAAGAACAGAAATTTCGTGGCATAAAGATGGTTTAAGCTACAGTGCTTCAAGAATTTTTTACGAAATTTAATTTTAACTACAATCAATTTCATAATAATTACATTCTGCATATTCAAATAATTGCAATTATAAATTTGCCTAACCATGTACTAATCCTATACAAGTATAAACAAATCTGATGGTAAAGAGTTAAGAAGAAATTGTATTTTATTTTGAAAGTACTCCATTCTGAATAGCGATGTGAATTCGCGTCGGTACTTACTATTCTTTGCAAATTTTTATTTTATTTATTTATTTATTTAAAAAAAAACCATAAACTTAAATATAAGCACTATTTTTTATGTATTACACTTTTTACAAAATATGTAAGTTCGTTCAAACCAATAACAACTGTTTTACTTCATTTATTTTATTTTATGCTCCACCATTTCAAAAAATAGATGGGATTGGAACGTCATGTAGATCAATCAGTTAAGAAAAAAAAAATTCAAAATAAGAAAAGTAAGAGCAAGAGAAAATTTCTAGGGAAATTCATGTTTGTATTTTTCAAAAACGGCATGACATAAATTTGATATCATTAACTGAATGTGATTTCTTTCGCATCAGTTGAATAATGAATGCAAAGAGAAATTGCACCGTTTCAAATATTTGTTGGAAAAGGTCTATGCTATCGGAAATCAATCAAACTTAAATTGCGTTAGGTTACAGAGTTTCCAGATTCCTTTTATGTTTCTTAATGTTAATGATTCTATTGATGTTTCAATGCGTAATCCAACTATAAGGAGATATAGCGTTGTACACAAATTGAAATTTTCATTTAAACATTTTCATTAAAAGTAATGATAAAGTAATCCGAACAAACATCTCTATCGTTCAAGATTTGAAATTACACAGCAGCTATAAGCCTTAAAACATAGCATTCATAAGAGGTTACACTAATAAGGATTAAAATACATCAAACGAAATTTGATCTATATGTATTAATTCAGCGACAAGTTATTCTATAAGTTACAGATGATAGAACGCATCAATAACATATTTATTACCCATGCACATTCAGCCAATGTTACTAGAATTAAATATCGAATAATGTAAGACTTGGCTGGAAGAAAAACTAGATCATTAACATGTGTAAAATTCATTAATAATAAGATGAATTTATAAAACAAAGTAATCTATAATCGAAAAGAGAGAAAAATAGGAAACAAAAAAATTCTGAAACCAATAAAATTTACTTTTTATTCAAACACAAGTTAAGATTTCTCTACAAACCTGGAGTTGGAAGCCTATTGCTTTCGGCAGCATTTGCCTATATGTGGGTTAAATCAGCCCCGATATCGAATCAAACGGAAATTGAATTATTCTGATTTTTTTTTCTTCGCAGATTAGGTTTAGATTTTTTGAATTGTCGTTCGCGATGCTTTAGGAACGATTTGACACTCTGAAAACTTAAATTTAATAACGGCAGTAGCAAAATGTACTCTAACGTTCTTTGTGTTGTCAAAAATATAGCATAAAAGTGAAAAACTTCTTAAAATTTCATGAAAAGTTCAAAAATCGAAGAGCGCAAAATTTACTACAGTAAACTAAAAGATTATAACTTGGTTCCTTTTACTTAAACAGAAAATTTACTCAGAAATGCAAAAATTCACATAAAAATAAAGTTTAAAAAAATCCAAAAACTGGCTTCGAGGTGCACAAATTCAGTCATAGAGATACAATCAAGTATTCTTTTTGTCAAATATTGCAACTCTGCACGCAGCGTTCTCTTCAAAAAAACAGCATTCAGACATCTGTCTTTATTATTTTAGATAAATAGCTAAAAATTATGAATGACTTTTGTGTGGATTGTTCTTACTTTTATTCAGCAATAACAAAAAAAAAAAAAAAAAAAACAGAAAATATCAAGAAAATACTGATTATTATTGTGTTTTTAAATACATGTGCGAATTCGTTGTTTCAGTTTTCATTCTTCTTGATTTTATTTTATTTTGTTTTATTTATGCTTCCCCATTTAAAAATCGAGTCGGAAATCGTAGTCAAACGCAGCGACTGAGGTGGGTTTTACAATGACGATGTCTTAAAAATATTCAGATCTTGGTGTTATATTACACAATAAACTGCATGCAGTATAGTATGTGAAATCTTTTCTGTGTTCCTGTAAATACCATTTGATTTTTATTATACAATCAATTTCATAAAATGTGAAATAGTTTAATATAACTGGAACGCGCTCCAAACAATGTTTGCCCCTGTACCATTATGTGATGGAATATTTTTGTGTAGCTCTTTAAATTAATAATAAATATTTTTGGCAACACAGATTGTACAGAATGTTTATTTTAACATATTCTTCATAGATTCATATCAATTGTATTGTATTCGAAAGAATGTAACATCATTAAAATGCACTTGAAACTATTTTTTCTCAATGGCCGTAATGTAACGGAATATTTTAAATTGTTTCTGCAATTGAACTATACAATTCGATTTTCATAAACTTTGAAATAACACGACAAGATTATGCAACAATTACATATTTTAAATTTCAAACGATTTGGTTGGGTAATTTTTGCGTTGTTACAGGTGGATGGACGGACGGACAGACATACAGATGGGCGGACTGAATAACAAAAAACTTTAAAATAAACAAATGGATTTCAAAAAATATAATAAAAAAAAAAACAAGTTTTTTTTTTATATAAGAGCTATGTGATAAGTTTGATGTCATTAATGGCATAGATATCTACCATTTTTATATCAAGAATAATGATAGAAAACAGGAATTGTTTCGTTTCAAATATTTATTGGAAAAGGTCTATACCATAGGAAACCAATCGTATTTGGATTGTATTCGGTTACACTGCTGTCAGCTTCCTTTTGTGTTTATTAGAATTAATGATTTTATTGATATTTCGATGCATAATACAAATGCAAAGATAGATAGATTTATAGCAAGTTGTAGTTTTCAATTAAATATTTTTATTAACAATACGATAAAATAATCAGAACTATTCTTGTCTGTTTCAGCACTTGAAATTGCAATGCAGATATCTATGAGTGATTATTTTCATATATTTTATATCATGCCTTAATTAAAATTTCCTTTGTAAATGTCTTTTCTTGGGATTTACTTGAATTTAACTTTACAGGGTGGACTAAAAATATTTGCCAGATTGGAAAAAAGTATATGGAGTATGAAAATGTAATTTCGACAACAAAGAAGATTTTTTTTTTTTTTTTTTTTTTACGGTCTTTGAGGCTGCACGAGCTCAACGAATTGAAATCCTTTTTTTCCCGAACAACAACAATTTAACATCCAAGCACGAAAATTTTGTGTCGTCAAGAAGTACTCAATAAGTAAGCTTCAATAGAAAATCGTTAAAAACATTTGAGAATGTGAGTTTAAAACTCGCCTTATCCAAAATTTAAAAAAAATCGTGTTCTTTATGTCAATTTATTCTGTTGCGAAAGCTGCATCGAGAAAACACTACAATCTTAAAAATAAAGGGTAAATTAACAAATTACAACAATAATTTGGAAAATGATTTTTTCAAAGACTAAAATTTAAGTCTTAGAAATAAATTCTATATGAAAAATAAATGTGCAGTCAATCAGGGCAGCTTTGCAACAAATCAGGGTAACTTTTCTCCACCTTTCTCAAACTTTGATGCATTCTGCCATGGTGGAATCTTGACGAATTATTTCGAATGAATTTCTAAACTCACACTAGCGCTGCTATCTATAATTTGAGACCAAAAACTTTGCCGTTATCTTAAGTGATGTAGTAGATTTAACCCTTTTTTCTCTCTTGCCCCAAAATTAGCCTGCTATATCAAAGCTATTCTGATTGATTGTATATATTCCTCACTTTTTGAAAACAATAAAAGTTTATTTTACAGTTTAAGTTAAATAAAAGTGAAACGGCTCGAAGAGATTATCATTTATACAATCATTTTCCTGCAACACCTAAAGTTCCCCCTGTTTAGAGACACAAAAACTCCGTGAATATTTCAAAAACTACTTTAATGGCTACTTTAAATCTTTCTTATGAGTTCTAGATGGCAGCACCACAGAGATCAAACTCTACTGTTTTTAAATAATAGGTAAAATGTTTTACTGTAATACGCGCTTCACAGCAATGCTCTTCTCACTGCGCTTATCAATGCTTTACTTATGGGAGGTTACCACTTCGGCAGCAGCTGTAAAATTAAAATGGTTAGTGCAATCTTTACAAAACAATACCTGTGTACTCCTCTAGGCCTAAATAAGATTACCTAATTTTTTTTCTTTAAATTCCAACTTTAAAGAATAGTGCGCCGGAAAGGGTTAAAAGATTTATTAATCTTTTAAAAACAAAATAAAGAGGTGATAATGTTCCTTCCTTTCTGAATTCATTCAGTTTCTTATATAGTTATATCTACCCTATCTATATTATAAAGGACAAGCCATACTTGTGTGCAACGCATACGTCCTTCTGCGAAGGGCAACGCTTTCAAATTTTAAATGAAGTTTCTGTTTTGCAATTTTCGGCACTGCAAGTTTTTAAACTTCTAAACATCGCACATTTTCAATTTTTACACCGTCGTATAGGGAAAAAATGCAATCGTTTTGAATTTAATCGTTTGAATCATGAATGCCTCCAAACGCGAGGTCGTGCAAATTTTAACAGCGAAAAAATGTGTGTGCTAGTGAAATACATCGTCGGCTGCAAAATGTTTATGCTATGGAGAGCATGTCACCACATCTTCGGTCCATGCAAGAAAAGTCAGAAGGAATGAGGTTTGCCAACCAATTTTCAAAGGTGGCTTGGACCTCATTATTAGTCGACAAACCGCCGTCCCTTCAGGGAATTCTTGAGTGGACCCAAGAAGTGGCGACATATACTCCATGCCATTTACATTTTACATTCGACGCTAAATTTCACTAACACTCACATTTCCAGGTGTTAAAAATTACACGACCGCGCATTGACACAGTTTGGAGACATCCGTGATGCAAACGATGCCTTTTAACATGCTTCGGTGCTATGTTATCACGCACGCATCTGGCGGGATCTAATCTGACGATATCGCATGCATTTCCAATTTCCAGAACTCCGCGTCCTGCATAAGACAAGAGCATGCGCAGTCATCTTTCTCTTCGAATGGCGGGGTCGTTATAGCAATGCCACTTTCATTTGGGTGACCTTTATACAATCCGCAGCTTATGTATGTTACCAACATTGACCACATAGAAATTTCAAAACTGAACAGAATCTTTCTCTTTATATCCCTTCAATAAAAATTAAACTCCATCCCTTTTTCACATTGCATTTTAAAAGCTTGTAAAATACTATTAAAAAAAGTAGACTACATTATTTTTTCCCGCAAATAAAATGTGACAGGTTTTTTTCGAATATTAACTAATTTGTGACTAAATGAAAATTTCACTTTGATTCTGTACCAATTTCAGGGTGGAGCTCGATTTTGGACTCCTGGGGCTGAGGCTGAGACTATCTCACTTTCTCAAAATTTAATTTTCTGGATAATTAAGGATTTGAAACTCATGTCCTCATAAATATTAATTGACAAAATAAAAAAATATATACTTGAAAGTTTGATGGTAAGCGTCACCAATAATTATTTTATATTCAACATTTCAACTTTTTATAATCAAAGACAACATTTCAATAATTTTAATTTTTGGAGGAAAAAAAATATGTTCCAGTAATTAAACTGTTTTCGCATAAAAACATTCAAAAGTAATAAACTTGTTTTTCAAAATTTATTGTTTTGATTACTTATTTATATCATTCGGTGACAATAGATTTAAAGTTGCATCCTCAAACAATAGATATCTAAAGTTACTTTATCAAAGACTAGATACCTAAAGCAATATCAAATAAAAATAAAAGTATAAAACAACAACACAAGAACAGCAGAGAAAACGGATATTTACATTCTATAACAAATTAACTGTAAAAAAACTATTTTTTTTTAATAGTTTGAAATCATTAATGAAATAATTCCTGCTCATTTGTGTAACGAACAAATGATGAAAATGCTCTTTTCTACAATATTTGAACAAAGATCATGAAATCGGAAATCGATCAAGATAAAACTAAATTTGGATATGAGCTGCCGGATGTTCCTTACGTTTGAGAATACAGATATTTCTATTCATTATCATAACTATGAAAGAAAAATGTAATAATAAATAGACATGTATTTTAATATATAATAGTTCATTCCCTAAACCAAGGAGCTTTTCGGGTTGCAGAGTATAGTGCCCGATGTATAAAACATAGGGGAAAACATTTTTTTTTTTTTTTTTTTTTTTTTTTTTTTTTTTTTTAAACGCTTAGTATTTTTTCCTACATTTAATATACAGGGTGTACCTAAACTCTATGGCAAAACTTTAAGGGGTGATAGTATGCATTAAGACAAACAGTATTGAATAGGAAACTAAGGGTCCCAAACGTCTTCTGAATCTGATAGGCGGCATTAAAGTTTAGGGTCCTTGATTGCATTGTTACACTTATATTACTGTTTAAAAAATGTAAACAAAGCAAAGACCAGAAATCTGCAAAATTTTAAAACCTGCACAGTACCTAGCCCCAAGTTCTACGGATTGGAGAGAGTCTATTTTAACGCTAAATGTAACCTGCAAGACACCCCCACCCTCCCCATCCAAAATAGCTAATCACAAGCCACTGCTAATGTTGACTAAATTTATTTCGAATGAAAAACAAACGAGATAAACATCATCAGAAAAAATTCACTCACATTAATACCCTAAAATAACGCTGAAACCAAAAGTTAAAAATCATCAAAATAAAACAGCAAGAAAACGGAGTTTTCAATCCAGCATTAAAAATCATTTTGAAGACTTCCCTCGCTGATTTACATTTTGTGACAGATGGCTGCAAAAAGAAAAAAAATTAAATTAAAAACCTTTTTTTTAAATACATTTTTGAAAAAAACTGTAAGCACGTCTAAAGAAACTCTTTTCGACTTTCAACATTCTTACTTGATTGATTGTTTTCTTTTTTCGGTTTTGGGTAATAAACAGTCGTGAAGATTTTCTTTGAGGTTCAATTGATTTTTTAAGAAAAGCTGTAAAAATATGTTAAACAGAAGTAATGAAAAAAGAATAAATGTTCTTTAGGATAAATGATGTTTACATTCCATTTAAATTATGCCTGAGAAACACTTTTAAAAATAAACACAAAATAACTAATATGTAGTTATTTTGTTAGCTAAGCAATTTATAATTTTTTATCAATCTATTTATTTAATTTTTACGTCAGTTTATATTGCGATTACTTTTGCTCTTATTATGTTATCAATTAACTTATACTTTCATTAATGTCAATAATTGTTTTTATTTGGTTATTTATGGCGATAATTTTTCTCTTTTTATGCTTTTTTTCTTTTTTGTTATTGTTTTATATTGTTTTGTTTTTTCATCACTAAACAAAATTTTTTAACTTCGTAACTCTTTTCTGCTTGGATGTCCATTTTTCTTTCTTTCTTTCTAACCGATGACCAGGCCCCTACCTGCCGAGTTTTCTCAGCTTAACGGGTTAGATACCTAGTATCGGGGAGGACGACCGTCTAATTGCCACGTTGTGGCAATAAACTTTGCTTCGCATGCCATTATTTCTGCAGTATTTGCTTGTCATTGAGCATCTGTTAGTGATGGGCGATTTCGATTTTTTAAATCGATTTAATCGATACTACGGCCAACTCGATTTAATCGATACTTAAAAATTTATAATCGATTTCTCTGAAGGTAATATAATTTTCATTTTCCTCCAAAAGTCGAAGATAAAATAGACGGATGTGCCAATTCCAAAATTTTAGTGTATTGGTTTCAAGATAGAAGAATTAAAGAAACCTCAGAACCCCCTCCCCCCCCCCCCTGCAAAATAGCGTTTTTTGTTGAGTGATGTACACCAAAAATTGATCAGGATCAATTTTTATTAGGTACCAGCTGAATCGGAATTTTGATGAAAATCCATGAAAGCACGAGATACAGCTATTGCGAAATCATAAAAAATGCAGCATATCAGCGCCACCTGTAGGGCAATTTACACCAAGAATTAAATAACACTAATCTATGTCAGAGATTTACTGAATCTCAATTTTGATGAAAATTCGTTCTTGAGATAGCGCTATTGCGTTAATCATGAATAATGCAGTATAGCAGCGCCATCTCTTAAGCGATTTCCACCAAAATGTAATTAGCATCAAATAATATCAAGGACTAATTGAATCTAAATTTTTATGAAAGTCCGTGCATTAGTTCTTGAGATAAAGCTAAAATAAAAACAGGGGCGTGCGAAAAGAGAACTGCGCCCGGTTCAAAATTCCAATTTAGCCCCCCCCATTAACTTTTTCTTGTGATAGGCTAGAAGTGATGTTAGTAGTAAAAATTTGGCGCCCCCTAAATTTCCGTGCTCAGAACGACCGCTTCCTTTCGCCCCCCCCCCCTTTCACATGGCGCTGAGTGGAAATTGTGAAAAATTAAGTATAGCAGCGCCATCTGGGAAGCTATATACATCAAAATGCAAAAAGCATCTATTCATGTAAAGGACTAACTGGATCTAAAATGTGATGAAAATCCGTTCATTCGTTATTCAGATATAGCTGTTGCGCAAATCGCAAAAAATGCAGCATAGCAGCGCCACCTGTTAGGCTATATACACCAAAAATTAATAAGATTCAGTTTATATCAAGGTCAAACTAAATCTAAAGTTTTGTGGAATTCCGTGCATTTGTTCTTGAGATAGAACGGTCAGAAATTTTTGTCGTATACAGACTCACAGAGTGACAGACACACACACACACAGACAGATATTTCTTAAAAACCATGAAATCGTGTTAAAGACCTTCTAAAATACATAAATCCATCGAAAACGGGAAATCAAAATTTTTCACGTTTCTAATACTCTCTTCTTGTAAAGTTACAAAAGAAAGTAAAAATGTAAAATCGATTCTGCCCGTAAGATCGATCTTTAGATTCGATTTCGATCTTTAGATTCGATGTCGGTCTTTAGATTCGATGTCGATCTTTAGATTCGATTTCGATCTTTAGATTCGATGTCGATCTTTAGATTCGATGTCGATCTTTAGATTCGATGTCGATCTTCAGATTCGATGTCGATCTCTAGATTCGATTTCGATCTTTAGATTCGATTTCGATTTTTTTTTCTTTTTCTAGGCTAAATCAGTGTTGAATGCAGATATCAGAGTTTCCCCCAGGTTTAAAAAAGGGCAGGGCGCTACTGTTCTGAAAAGGGCACTTTTTACATTTTTCAGGGCACTTTTTCATTTTTAAGGGCACTTTTATAGAGTTGAATCTAGTGGTTCAAAAAGTCGTGAAAAAACAGAAATTTCATCAAAAATTTGAAAAAAAGAAGAAAAAGGTAAATTTTGTTAAAAGATCTTAAAAAAACGGCAAATATTGTTAAAAGATCATTTAAAAACGGCCAGTTTTGTTAAAAGATCGCAAAAACAGCAGATTTTGTTAAAAGATCGCAAATAACGGAATATTTTGCTAAAAAAATCGCGAAAAAACGTCAAATTTTACTTCAAGTTGCCGGTTTTTGCGACTCATTTGACAAAATTTTCCGTTTAATCGCGATTTTTGGAAGAAATTTGTCATTTTTCCACAATCTTTTGAGGAAATCTACCGTTTTGTGAAATTTCGTGACGAAATTAGCCATTTTCTTTGCGAATCTCGCCGGAAATTAGTCGTTATTTCGCGATTTTTAACGAAACATGCCGTTTTTTAGTGATTTTTTGATGAAATTACCCGTCTCACGGGACGCGTATGAAGATATTTTTTGCGTTCCGTTGCCGATTTTTTGCGTAATTTTACGCGCCCTAGCGCGTTCGGATCATCGCTGGAGGGCTGCGTATTTCAAATGTGGGGCAAGAAGGGCGCTATTTTTTTTTTGAATGAATGACAAGAGGGGCGCTAGTTTTTGGATGAGGGACGAGAGGGGCGCTATTTTTCAAACTAAAGGGCAGGAGGGGCGGAGCGCCCCCCTGAAACCCTCTGGGGGAAACTCTGCACGTATTTTTCTGCGACTCCGGAGGAAGGCATCATGTTTTACAGCTTTGTAAGAGAGGGGGAATCGCAATTTGTGCATTAAAAAGCATAAAATCTCATAACTTCTGGGGGGGGGGGTAATCCCTTGCGGGCCACCCCATTAATTCGACACTAGGTTAAATCGCTATATTTTTGTTTAGAAGTCCAGTTATTTGAAGTATTAGTTTATTATGTTTTATTTTTCACGCTCGTCTCTTCTAATGCCCCCCTTCCGCGTCAGTTTTAACTTACAGGGCCGTTCGAAATATGCATACAGTTTTTAAAATGTCCAATTCTCGATCTATTTTATTTTAGATCCGCATTTTAAATCCTTGACAAAGATAAATAAAGGGTCGCCCTTCCGCCCGTTTGGGGTTTATCTGCACCCCGCCGGGGGGGAATTTTTTTTTGTTTCTTCTAAAGAAACAAAAAAATTTTTGAGGGGGGGGGAGGCTTGCACCCTCCCCCAATATACATCTTAAAATTTCGCTCATTTAATTCTCTACCATTTTTAACTTAAAAGTTTAAGCTACATGGCACCCCCAGAGCTGTGGACCCCTCCCCCCCCTGTCGATCACTCATCTAATTTTGCTTATTTCTTCACTTCATTTCAATCTTTAAAAGGCTATAACTTTGCTTCCATAGGAGTTACAGTGATGAGAAAAATTCTAGTATAGCTAACCATTTCTCGCCGTTCTTTTTGCTATTCCAGTTTCCCGGTTTCCCCTATAGGACCTTTTGGGGGGGGGGGGGGGGGCAGAGGGTTTTTTTTCTCATTTCTTGATACAATATGTCTATTGAAAGCTTATGCTTCATACATTACAAATCTAGCATAAGAAATTTTCTCCCATCATCTCAGGTCACGTTACGGACCCATAATGTGTTAAAATTTTAATTTTTCAAACTTCTAAAAAAAAAAAAAAAAAAAAAAAAAAAAAAAAAAAACATTGATACATATTAGCGAAACTGGGGTTCGAATCCGCAATCGTTTGATTGCACACGTAATCCCTAAGCTTATTGGCCACCGAGTACTCAGCAGCGCTATTATTTCTTTAGATTGTCATCTTTAAATTCGTAATATTTTTTGAATGGAATGTCCGATTTGAATAGTTCAAAAAGTAATCTACAGATATTGTAACAGGCATTAATACAAAATGATTTATTTGGATAAGGATTAAGGTATCGATAGTATGGTCTAATTTTGGTTGGTGTATTTATCGCGTTTTAAAATGTAAGAAAGTAGTTATAGTGAGTTAACTACAATAGCTGGACATATGATATCGCGCGGTTTTTTTTTATAGAGATTAATATATTCTTTAATATTATAGAAACTTTCTTATTCATTTAAAAGTATTTCCTGACGATTCAAAATTATATATCCTAATGATTCAAAAAATACACAGGTAATTGTTCAAGGTTTCACTTCTATCGGCACCCTCAGAGTGCCACAATTTTTTTTTTCATGTTCGCCGGTCCTACCGCCCCCCCCCCTTTCCTCACCAATCTTAACTTACAGGTTCGTTCAAATTATGACTGCGATTTTAAAAAAGTCTAATCCTCGTTCTATTTTGTTATAAATCCATATTTTGAAACCTCAACAAAAGATACATTTGGGCCGGGGTCGCCTTTCTGTCCGTTTGGGATTTACCTTGCCCGCCTGGGTGGGGGGCATATTTTTTGTTTCTTCCACACCATCTCATGTAACATCTCGTTATAAAGCTTTCATTTCCTCGTTTTTTTTCTGTTACTACCCCTCTCTCCACCTAGTTACATGCTCTTGGCACTTTTTATAGTTTCAAAGAGTGCATGTTCCCCGCAGGCCACCCCATGAATTCCACACTACGTTAAACACCATATTT
Organism: Maratus speculifer; assembly: GCA_964019185.1. Classification (NCBI taxonomy): domain Eukaryota; kingdom Metazoa; phylum Arthropoda; class Arachnida; order Araneae; family Salticidae; genus Maratus; species Maratus speculifer. The sequence continues at coordinate 76,808,785 of OZ025297.1, read as the reverse complement.
CTGTTTAGGATGGGTTATTAGTTAATTATGTTTTTTTTTTTTCAAGTTCGTCCGTTCTAATCCCACGTCCCCCCCCCCCCTCCTTCCTCGCCAATCTTTACTAAATGGGCCGTTCAAAGTATGCATGCAATTGTTTAAATGTCCAACTCTCGTTCTATTTTATTGTAAATCCTCATTTTGAAACTTCGACAAAAGATACATTTGGGCTATGGTCGCCCTTCCGTCAAGAGTGGGGTTTACCTGCCCCCTTGGGAATGGGGCATATTTTTTGTTCTTCCAAACTATCTCGTGTAACATTTGTTTGGCATTAGAAGAAAAAAAAAAGTTTTTTTTGTCTATACTCCTTGTTCCCCATCCTAGTTACACGCTCTTGGCACTCTTTATCCTCGGTTTAATGCCAAGTTACTCAGTGTTGTTATTAGTTGAGTTATGTCTCTCAAATTTGTCAAAGTTTTTGTGTAAGTGACAACCATAAGTGACAATCATTTTAAAATTTAAAATTCTTACTATCCGACTCTAAAATCTGCAATAGCTTAATTCTATGCTTCCCTAAATGGTGATGGGGGGTGGGAGGCGGTAATTACTGTCCTGCTGATTGTCTAAGTTTTGGAATTAGTAATTTGGATCTTCTCTGTGTGAACCTGAATATCGAAATATCGATTCTAGTATCGATTCTAGAACTGAGAAATCGATTCTTATTATGATCGATGTTGTTTTATACGATATCGATTTTAATCGATTCTCAAAATTTCCAGAATCGCCCATCACTAGCATCTGTCACATCCATTTTTCTTGCTTACCATTTTTCTTGTTTTCCTACTGGCTGCTTCTCATTTCATGTTCTTTGTCTGGTTTTCCCTTTCAACCTTCTTATTTATTGTTTAGTGTATTTTATCTCGCAATTCCTTATATTATCAATTATATTATCAATAATTCAACTATATTATCAAATAACTTATAGTTGAATTGATATCAATAATAATTTTGTAGTTTTTCGCTTTATTCTTCTGTTCCTGTCATTTTTAGCCTTTTTTTTTTTTTAATTGAACTAAGTTTCTAATCCTTTTTTTAAATTGCGTTCCTCTTTCTCGTGCCTTTTTACAAGCTGTTTGCATCTCAGTCCTCGTTACGTTCTTTGTTTTATTTCCTGTCAACATTATTTCTGCTTTTGTAACATTAGAATATGGCTATGAAAGAAGGACTAATTTTTTAGTAAGACATTAGGTAGGCTATACTTTGATGCGAAATTAAGAACTTTTATAATTTTAAGTTAAATTAGATTGCTATTTTTCTAGTAATATTTGTTTTGAAATAAGTTTTTTTACTGAGATTAAATATTTTTAAGATTACAATAATAAATCATTTTTGTAAATAAAGAAACCCAAAAAATAACAAAAAGAATTAAACAAAAATCTTCACATAAATCTAGGGTATTATTTTGTACAATCCAACCTATTTATAGAAACCTCATCTTTAACACGAACCTAGTTAAACAAGTAAAGAAAGTGGAAATATAATGAGCAACACATACAAATAATTTGCAAAGAGTTCACTGTAACAAGAGATACATGGATAAAATGTATCTAAATTTCTAAATGTTACGAAAACTGTTAATTTTTTTTTTTTATTTAGGGGCTGTGTATACACGACATTATCATTTTATGGGGGAGGGAAGATCTGGCACATGATATCTCAAGATATCGCTAAAGGGAGGGGCGTAGTAATGGGCGATTTCGATTTTTTTAATCGATTTAATCGATACTACGGCGAACTCGATTTAATCGATACTTTAAAATTTTTAATCGATTTCTCTGAAGGTAAAATAATTTTCATTTTCCTTCAAAAGTCGAAGATAAAGTAGTCGGATGTGCCAATTCCAAAATTTCAGTGTATTAGTTTCTAAGATAGAAGAATTAAAGAAACCTCAGAACCCCCCCCCCCCCCCCCCCCGTGCAAAATAGCGTTTTTTGTTGAGTGATGTACACTAAAAATGGATCAAGATCAATTTTTATCAGGTACCAGCTGAATCTAAATTTTGATGAAAATCCATGAAAGCGCGAGATACAGCTATTGCGAAATCATAAAAAATGCAGCATATCAGCGCCACCTGTAGGGCAATTTACACCAAGAACTAAATAACACTAATCTATGTCAGGATGTCACCGCTCACATCGGCATAGCTGGCAATGAGCTAGCTGACGCACTGGCCAAGGAGGCCACCTCACGTCCAAACATAGATATCCCCCTTCCTGTTCCCCCGTCTCATGTTCGCCACTTCCTCAAAAGAAACATTCTTTCTGACTGGCAACTCTACTGGGATGCCTCAAGCAAAGGCAGGCACACCTATTCCCTTATCCCAAAAGTCTCATACAATCTCTTAGCTTTCTCCCCTCCCACATCAGCATTCCTCTCCGGCCATGGTCCATTCAGAACATACCTAAATTATTTTAAACGCTCAGATACGGACCTCTGTGAGTGTGGGGCCATAGGGTCTCCAGACCACTACTATTTCTTCTGCACACTCACAGAGGCCTGGCACCTTAAGAACCCTTATTCCCGCCCAGATACCTGGCTCACAAATATCTTAACCCGCCCAAAACTACTCCGTCAATTGGCACAAATTTATCACTTCCTTATGGACCTGGCCAATCTTACCACTTAACCGTTCTCTCCTAAGACTGCCCGCTGTCGCGTTAGAGCCTTTGTTGAGCTTTTGGCAGTCGTAGCGCCACTTGTCGCGATGGAGCAGGTCTCCGACGCGCATACCACTGTGTTGATGTTGTATACAGCCTGTATATTATGTATTTTATGTTTTTTTTTTTTTTTTTTTTTTTGGTTGAAGTTATTGTAATGAATCCCCACATGCCGGGGAACATTCCGGGTGGGACAAATAGGGTCTACACCGGATCCTAGCGATCTGGTGATCTTGTCCCACTTAGGCATAAATAAATAAATAAATAAATCTATGTCAGGGATTTACTGAATTAGAATTTTGATGAAAATTCGTTGTTGAGATAGCGCTATTGCGTTAATTATGAATAATGCAGTATAGCAGCGCCATCTCTTAAGCGATTTCCACCAAAATATAATTAGCATCAAATAATATCAAGGACTAATTGAATCTAAATTTTTATGAAAGTCCGTGCATTAGTTCTTGAGATAAAGCTAAAATGGAAACAGGGACGCGAAAAGAGAACTGCGCCCGGTTCAAAGTTCCAATTTAGCCCCCCCCCCCCTATTAACTTTTTCTTGTGATAGGCTAGAAGTGATGTTAGAAGTAAAAATTTAGCGCCCTTTAAATTTCCGTGCTCGGAACGACCGCCTCCTTTCGCCCCCTCCCCTTTTTCACATGGCGCTGAGTGGAAATTGTGAAAAATTCAGCACAGCAGCGCAATCTGAGAAGCGATGTACATCAAAATGCAAAAAAACATCAATTCATGTCAAGGACTAACTGGATCTGAAATTTCATGAAAATCCGTGCATTCGTTATTCAGATATAGTTGTTGCGCAAATCGCAAAAAATGCAGCATAGCAGCGCCACCTGTTAGGCTATATACACCAAAAATTAATTAGATTCAGTTTATATCAAGATCAAACTAAATCTAAAGTTTTGTGGAATTCCGTACATTTGTTCTTGAGATAGAACGTTCAGAAATTTTTGTCATACTCACAGAGTGACAGACACACACACAGACAGATATTTCTTAAAAACCATAAAATCGTGTTAAAGACCTTCTAAAATATATAAATCCATCGAAAACGGGAAGTCGAAATTTTTCACGAATCTAATACTTTCTTCTTGTAAAGTTACAAAAGAAGGTAAAAATGTAAAATCGATTCTGCCCGTAAGATCGGTCTTTAGATTCGATTTCGATCTTTAGATTCGATTTCGATCTTTAGATTCGATGTCGATCTTTAAATACGATGTCGATCTTTAGATTCGATGTCGATCTTTAGATTCGATGTCGATCTTTAGATTCAATGTCGATCTTTAGATTCAATTTCGATTTTTTTTTTTTTTCTTTCTAGGCTAAATCAGTGTTGAATGCAGGTATTTTTCAGCGACTCCGGAGGAAGGCATCATGTTTTACAGCTCTGTAAAAAAGGGGGAATCGCAATTTGTGCATTAGAAAGCATAAAATCTCATAACTTCTTGGGGAGGGGGGGGGGGTATCCCCTGCGGGCCACCCCATTAATTCGACACTAGGTTAAATCGTTATATTTTTGTTTTGAAGTCCAGTTATTTGAAGTATTAGTTTATTATGTTTTATTTTTCACGCTAGTCTCTTCTAATTCCCCCCTTCCGCGTCAGTTTTAACTTACAGGGCCGTTCGAAATATGCATACAGTTTTCAAAATGTCCAATTCTCGGTCTGTTTTATTTTAGATCCACATTTTAAATCCTTGACAAAAGATAAATAAAGGATCGCCCTTCCGCCTGTTTGGGGTTTATCTGCGCCCCGCCGGGGGGCATATTTTCTTGTTTCTTCAAAAGAAACAAAAAAAATGTTGAGGGGAGGCTTGCACCCTCCCCCAATATACACCTTAAAATTTCGCTCATTTAATTCTCTACCATTTTTAACTTAAAAATTTAAGCTACATGGTACTCCCTAGAGCTGTGGACCCCTCCCCCCTCCCCCCCTGTCGGTCACTCACCTAATTTTGCTTATTTCTTCACTTCATTTCAATCTTTAAAAGGCTATTACTGCTTCTATAGGAGTTACAGTGGGGAGAAAAATTCTAGTATAGCTAACATTTCTCGCCGTCCTTTTTGCTATTCCAGTTTCCCGATTTTCCATATGGGACTTTTTTGGGGGGGAGGGGGCAGAGGGGGTTTTTCTCATTTCTTGATACAATATGTCTATTAAAAGCTTATGCTTCATACATTACAAATCTAGCATAAGAAATTTTCTTCCATCATTTCAAGTCACGTTACGAACCCATAATGTGTTAACATTTTAAGTTTTCAAACTTCTTCGAAAAAAAAAAAAAAAAAATTGATACATATCAGCGAAACTGGGGTTCGAACCCGCAATCTTTTGGTTGCACACGTAATCCCTAAGCTTATTGGCCACCGAGTACTCAGCAGCGCTATTATTTCTTTAGATTGTCATCTTTTGAATGGAATGTCCGATTTGAATAATTCAAAAAGTAATCTACAGATATTGTAACAGGCATTAATATAAAATGATTTATTTGGATAAGGATTAAGGTATCGACAGTATGATCTAATTTTGGTTGGTGTATTTATCGCGTTTTAAAATGTAAAAAAGTAGTTATAGGGAGTTAACTACAATAGCTGGACATATGGTATCGCGCCTTTTTTTTATAGATATTGATATGTTCTTTAATATTATAGAACCTTTTTTTTATTATTTTAAAAGTATTTCCTGACGATTCAACATTATATAACCTAACGATTCAAAAAATACACACGTAATTGTTCAAGGTTTCACTTCTTTCGGCACCCTCAGAGTGCCACTATTTTTTTTTTTCATGTTCGCCCGTCCTAACACCCCCCCCCCTTCCTCAACAATCCTCACTTACAGGATCGTTCAAATTATGACTGCGATTTTAAAAAAGTCTAATCCTCGTTCTATTTTATTATAAATCCATATTTTGAAACCTCAACAAAAGATACATTTGGGCCGGGGTCGTCCTTCTGTCAGTTTGGGATTTACCTTGCCCCCCTGGGTGGGGGCATATTTTTTGTTTCTTCCACACCATTTCATGTAATATATCGTTATAAAGCTTTTATCTCCTCTTTTTTTCTGTTACTACCCATCTCTTCACCTAGTTGCATGCTCTTGGCACTTTTTATAGTTTCCAAGAGTGCATGTTCCCCGCGGGCCACCCCATGAATTCAACACTAAGTTAAACGCTATATTTCTGTTTAGAAGCTCAGTTTTTTGGGTTATTAGTTTATTATGTTTTTTTTTTCCAAGTTCGTCAGTTTTAATCCTCCCCCCCCCCCCTTCCTCGCCAATCCTTACTAAATGGGCCGTTCAAAGTATGCATGCAATTTTTAAAATGTCCAATTCTCGTTCTATTTTATTGTAAATCCTCATTTTGAAACTTCGACAAAAAATACATTTGGGCTACGGTCGCCCTTCCGTCAAGAGTGGGTTTTACCTGTCCCCTTGGGTATGGGGCATAGTTTTTTTTCTTCCAAACTATCTCGTGTAACATTTGGTTGGCATTAGAAAAAAAAGTTTTTTTTGTCTATACTCCTTGTTCCCCTTCCTAGTTACACGCTCTTGGCACTCTTTATCCTCGGTTTAATGCCAAGTTACTCAGTGTTGTTGTTAGTTGAGTTATGTCTCTCAAATTTGTCAAAGTTTTTGTGTAAGTGACAATCATAAGTGACAATCATTTTAAAATTTAAAATTCTCACTATCCGACTCTAAAATCTGCAATAGCTTAATTCTATGCCTCCCTAAATGGGGATGGGGAGAAGGGAGGCGGTAATTACGGTCCTGCTGATTGTCTAAGTTTAGGAATTAATAATTTGGATCTTCTCTGTGTGAATCTGAATATCGAAATATCGATTCTAATATCGATTCTAGAACTGAGAAATCGATTCTTATTATGATCGATGTTGTTTTATACGATACCGATTTTAATCGATTCTCAAAATTTCCAGAATCGCCCATCACTAGGAGGGGGCATGCCTTAAGATACTGATATTCTCTTTGATCCAACCAAATTTTTCCTTTTTTTATTTATAACATGGTCTTCAGTTGAATGTTATCTTTTTTTAATCTGTTACTTATTATTATGAAAGTACAAAATTTTTATCAAAATCAATGAATTATTTAAAAAATATTTAATTCTAAAATATGGAATACCCTATGCTTGACACTTATATTCTTCTCCATATGTGCATGCAAATTTAATAGCTGTTCGAAAAACCGCATGTAAAATATATATATTTGAAATGAACCTTGTGTGTATTAATAAACAAAAGAGAAAGCGAAACAATGTTCTACACCTGTTTTTCTGATAAGAACTTTTATCTACCCTCCCTTGCCCTCAGTTTTGGAGAAGTGCAACAAGACATTGTTAATGTTGAATGCATTATGTAACAAAAAGCTATTATAAATTGTAATTTTTCTTTTTAGTGCTATGTGACATAAAGTGGTATTTTATTGGTTTATCTTCAATTGAATCAATAAAGTATGCAAAAAATAAAGGTAAGTTTAGAAAACTTTTTTTTTTTTTTTTTTTTTTTTTTTTTTTTTTTTTTTTTTTTTTGTATTTTTGATAACGGGTAGTGCGGAGAAGTTGCCACTGGTTCTTGCAGCCCAAAAAAAAAAAAAAAAAAAAAAAAAGATCAAATTTTTAAAAAAATTTTTTTATTTAATGCAAATGGCTTAAAGTTTTGTTCAAATGCTGATTTTTGAAATGCTTAGCAGAAATTTAAAAAATGTTAATTTTTTTTAGCTGAATTTACTTGAAATGTTATGTTTAGTGCACAAAATGTTTAAATAAGCTCCCATTATCAATTATTTGATACTCATGTCCATTCTGACTTAGGCGATTCTTAAAAAATCGCCTATTAAAAAATAAAAATTCTAAGTAGTGTTTTTTTCGTTCATCGGTTTCTTTCTTTTGTCTTTATAATGCTCTTCGCTCTTCCTTCTGCTTTTAGAGGCATTCGAAGTTGCATATTTGGACAACGGGTCACCGCATTTCGTGACAGCAATTCTGGCAGAAGAGGAGAATGCGGAGCAGAAACCAATAAAAACGCAATCAGTCATCAGAGGATGAGATAGGAAATAGGAGATGCGAGAATCTGAGAGAATCTTTTCAATTCTAAAATACAAATATTACCAGAAGATTTACATAGCAATAATCTTGAAGCAGGTAGTTCGTCTGAATCAGATTTTGAAACAGGGAATTCAAAATCAAAAACAGACACGTCCGAAAGCATATTCCTTTTACACACAGTGTTCGCAGCATTTAGAACTGATACAGCATAAAGGTACAACTGCGTTAAGAACTTTATCTGTATTTCACGATGCAGGAATTGTGACAACAGAGAGTAAGTATCTCATTATCGATAAAGACAAGATCAGGAGACCGAAAAAGAAGCTTGGAGAGAAGATACAGGAAGAGGAATAGCTTGAACGATGAAAAATACAACCAATGGTAGAAGAAATAAAACGATTTTCATAGAAAAAAAAGGGAGAAGCGGCACCGTCGAGAGAAAGAAAGAACAAATATTACAATGCTATCTGAACATAGTTCGGAATATTTGGGTCACTTGACACATTCCTCTGGTCACTGCTGAAAAATAGCAAAATAATTATAATGTTTTTAAGCAGGAATAAAGCTTGTTTTGGAAAAAACTAAGAAGATAACTGCAACATTTGCTATGTATACTTCATATGAATGAGCTTTCACATCGACACCGACATCAATTGTCTAAAGAATTGTCTAAACTCTTCACCTAAGAGCTTTACCAATTCAATAGGAGCTAGATTATTGGAATACACAAATCTTCAGCTTTTGGAATTTTTGATATCCATGAGACAGGAATAGTCTCGTAGAAAGTGACACGCACATTTTCATACGGTATTGGTGATATGTGCTTCATCTTTTTTTTCGACGGTGCCATTTCTTTCTTTTTTTTATGAAGATCTTTTTATTTTTCTAACATCAAAGAATGTGGTTGTAATTTTTCCTCTTTTAGGATGTTCTTTCCCCTGTATTTTCGTTCAAAATTTATTTTTCTGTCACCTAACCTGGTCTTCGTCAATGACGATATTCTCCTCTGCTGTCACAATTCCTGCATCTTAAAACACGAGCGAAGCCAGGGCCCTAGCTAAGTTGGCACTATGAGCGCTCATCCCTCCCCCATAAAATATTTTGAACCTCCCCTGGAAAAGATACTACTAAAATAAAGGTCACTAAAAAAATTTCTGTTTTGAAAATACAAATGAAATTCTGTTATAAAATCTAATTTAGTTTTGAGGCCCTTTCACAGTTTTGCAGAAATATTAAATTGTAACTAAAATAAATGTTTCAACACTCTCACATCCTATTTGCACATATGAAACTAACATGATGTTTAATATTCAACAAGTTATGCACTCAAATTTTTCATCATCCTATTCTTTTCTTAATATAAAATGAAGTTATTACAAAAGTTTAATAAGAAGCATAATAACTATAGTGTGAATATGCACTATTTTATCTTTTTGTATTACAGAGAGAGAGAAAGAAAATATGCCCCCCCCCCCTTATTTTTCACTTCTAGCTACGACCTTGGCGAAATCCTTAACACAGTTTCCCTCTGTGATATATACCAGTCCAAAATGCGGCAAACGTTATATGAGAAAGAGATATGCATTTGAGAGTGTCTTCTTTTGAAGACCGTTCAAATTCTGATTCACATAAACTGCCTGCTTCAAAATTCCTCCTATTTGAATCTTCTGAGAATATCTGTATTTTAGAGCAAAATAATAAAAATAATAATAAATAATAATAATAATAATAATAATAATAATTAACATGTTATCTCCCAGTTTCTCCATAATCTTTGATTTCCTACTTTATCCTGATTGCGTTTTCATAGGTTTCAACTGCACATTTTCTTCCACTTTCAAAATTGCTTTCAAAACATGCTGCGGTCCAAATACATGACTTTGAAGACATTGAAAAACAGAAGGAAGAGTGAGGGACATAATCTTATACTATAATGCGAGCAAAAATTGTGTGGGTAAATTTTATCTCAAAAACGGCTCTAACGATTTTCGCAAAAATTTGGATTTTACCATTTTCGGGCACGAGAAGACCATTGGGCTAGGTCACATGTTCGAGAAAATTCGATTATTGGGTCGTTTTGGGTCATAATGGGTCAAGATCAAGCTATTTATATCTAGAGAACGGCTGGATCGATTTTAAGGAAATTTTCTATCCAATCATTTTTTGGCACAACAAAACTATTAGGCTGGGTCACATGTTCGAAAAATTTCGATTAGTGGGTCAATTTTGGGTCATTATGGGTCAAGCCATTTTTATCTAAAAAACGGCTCTAACGATTTTGACCAAATTTTATATTTTATCGTTTTGGATTACAAGAAGACCATTGGGTTAGGTAACATGTTCGAGAAAATTCGGTAAGTGGGTCATTTTTGGGGTCATTGTGGGTCATACTATTTTTATCTAGCGATTTTCTCACGCAATTTTGACTAAAAATTGCATTCTATGGTTTTCGGGCACAAGAAAAAAATTGGGCTAGGTTACATGTTCGAGAAAAAAATTTCACTTGGTCATATTGGGTCATTAAGAGTCTGGGTCAAGCTATTTATATTTAAAGAACGGCGTGATGGATTATAACGAAATTTTGTATGTAACAGTTTTTTGACATGAGAAAACTAATGGGCTAAATCACATGTTTGAGAGATTTCGATTATAAGAGTCATTTGTGGGTCATGATGGGTCATAATGGGTCATGGTCAAGCTATAGCTAAAGAACAGGTGGATCGATTTTAACGAAATTTTGGATACAACATTTTTTTGGCACGAGAAAACTATTGGGCTAGGTCTCATGTTCGAGAAATTTCGATTACTGGGTCATTTTTGGTCATAAAGGGTCTGAGTCAAGCTATTTATACTTAAAAAACAGAAGGATCGATTTTAACGAAATTTTGCATACAGCATTTTTTTTTTTTTTTTTTTTTTTTTTTTTTTTGGCACGATAAAACTATTGGGCTGAGTCACACGTTTGAAAAATTCAGATAAGTGTTTCTTTATTGGGTCATTATGGGTCAAACCAATTTTATCTAAAAAAAGGCTCTAACGATTACCACAAACTAAAATTTCCAAATTTTGTATTCCACAGTTTTAGATTACAAGAAAACCATTAGATTAAGTGTTCGAGACAATTCGTTTAGTGGATCATCTATGGGTCATTGTGGGTCACGCTAATTGTATCTAGAAAATGACTTGCTCAATTTTGACTAAATTTTGTATTCTATAGTTTTCGGACATGAGAAAATCATTGGGTTAGGTCACAATTTAAAAGTGACTCGAACAATTTTGGCTAAATTTTGTTTTCTGTCCTTTTCGGGTTCTTGAAGATCATTGGGCTGGGTCCCATGTTCGAGAACATTCGATTAATGGTCGATACCAAATTAGTCAAAAATATTGGTTTTCAAATTCTGAAAGAATTTTCTAGATAATCCTAATGGGAGCCAAGAAATATTATTCAATCAATCAAAGAACATAGAATGCTCTCGAAAACAAAATTCGACCAATCGGGCTACGTAGCAGCATTTCATAATAGTTGGCAATATTTAGCGAAATAATGGTGGAATTTGCGAAATTTGTGCCGGAAAATTGAATTTCAAGATTACCAATGTCAAAACATGGTTTTGTTGTAATTGGCGTAAATTGAAATTTGACTATATTTGGAGAAATTTGCGGAAAATTTGGCTTTTAAGATTTGAAAGAATTTTCTAAAAATTCCCAATAAGAGCTGAGATACACTATTCAACTAATCTGAGTTAATAGAATTTTCTCTTAAATATCATTGTACCAATACTATATAGCAACATTTTTCAACAGTTCGCAATATTGAGCGAAATAATGGTTAAATTTATGAAATTTGAGCTTGAAATTTGACTCTCGAGATTAAAAATGCAAAAATACATTTTTTGGCGCCAAATGCAAAAAATATCGCCAAATTTGGCGACATTTGGCGATTTTTGGCGAAAAATTTGGCTTTCAGAATCTGAAAGAATTTTCTAGAAATTTCCAGTTGGAGTCTAGATAAGTGATTTAACCAATCAGAGTCCATAGAATGTTCTCGAAAACAGAATTCAACCAATCAGAGTACACAAAACTTTCTCGCAATTAATCCTAAGCTATATAACGATGCTCTTAGGTCGAAGCCTGTGAACTTGGAAAGTCAATCTTGAGATCTGCAAAAGACTTTAAAAATCTTCGAAACGATTGAAGTTTAAGCCGATTACTACGGTGGAGTCTATATTCTCAACTACCAGAATCATTTCCCATTGCTTTTTAAAGGTTGCTCTGGACTTGAACTAGAATAATTATGTCTGCTGGACGTCCCATGAAACGGAAAATTTTTAACTTCCAACAGCAAAGAAGAAAGGAAGTATCTACTCTAAAACATGAAGATGATTTTGATGAATATCCAGCATCCTTAAAGCCAATGCGAAAAACCAAATTAAGAAGCATAGAAAAGATAGCTGAAGCTGTTACAAATATGAATAATTATTACACGGAAGAAAAACTAGAACAAATACGCTGTTTAGTCAAAAAAAGAAGAGCTATCGAATCGTCAGAAGTTCACGCCAAGCGTTTGAAGGACAAACGAAATTGGGAAGTCCGACGTCGTGCAAATGAAACAGAAGAACACAGATCCCAGAGGCTTGAGGATAAACGGAATCGAGAAATCCGACGTCGTGCAAATGAAACAGAAGAACACAGATCCCAGAGGCTTGAGGATAAACGGAATCGAGAAGTCCGACGTCGTGCAAATGAAACAGAAGAACACAGATCCCAGAGGCTTGAGGATAAACGGAATCGAGAAGTCCGACGTCGTGCAAATGAAACAGAAGAACACAGATCCCAGAGGCTTGAGGATAAACGGAATCGAGAAGTCCGACGTCGTGCAAATGAAACAGAAGAACACAGATCCCAGAGACTTGAGGATAAACGGAATCGAGAAGTCCGACGTCGTGCAAATGAAATAGAAGAACACAGATCACAGAGGCTGGAGGATAAGAAACAGCGTGAATCCCATCGAAGAGCATCAGAATCTATCGAGAGACGTGACAAACGTCTTGAAGAGCAACGACGTCGTAATGCTAGACGAAAGAAAGCATTAGATCAGAATCGCTTACCGACGTACAAGTGCGCAGTTGATAGAGATGTATCGTACCAAAGCTTGGGAAATTTTGATGTCTCATGTAGTCATTGTGAAGCCCTTCATTTTCCTGAAGAACGAGTTTCCAACCGAATTGGGCGAGATTCATTTAGTGAGTGTTGCTTGCATGGCCGCGTTCAACTAGATCAACCAGGATTTCCAAATGAACTGGTACGTCTCTTTTTGCGAGTTCATATCCTCTCAGATGAATTTCACAAAAGAATACGGAATTTAAATGCATGCTTTGCATTTGCTTCTTTTAACATGGATGATGACAGAACTATAAACAATCATGGAATTTATACTTTTGTAGCTGCTGGCCAAGTATATCATAAAATGAACATGGCTGTAGATCCAATTCAGAATGATGATGGTGAATTCGAACGACCACAGTATGGCCAAATGTACTTTTTGGACCCCACTGATGCTGTAACAGAAAGAATTAAACATCCTCTAAACCATGGTATCAGCAGAACCTTAATTGAATTGCTAGAGAGAATCATACGCACAGAAAATCGTTTCGCACAAGGTTTCATGATGATGCGAGAAGTGGAGGAAGAAGTCAATCAGCACGCATCTACAAAAGGAATCGCGCCTCCGCATGTCGGTCTGCTATTTACAATGCGCGAAGGCTTTGATTACAAGAGATTTAACATTCCTGTAATTAACGATGTCTGCGCCGTAATCACACTCAATGCCGACCAAAGCTTCCCTGAAAATGAAATGGTGGTACGTCAGCGTGGTAAAGAGATCATCACACTGAAAAATACCGACGAACGTGTGGAGCCTTTCACTTATCCTCTTTTTTACCTAAAAGGCACACCTGGATGGTCCCTGAAATTGCCACTGCGGAAATCGTATACGAGCCGTCAGCATCTTACGAGACTGGAAATGGCTCAGTACCGGATCGCTTTTAGACCTAAGCTAACCAGGCACCTACCTCATGAAAATACTACAACTGATATCGATCTGCGTGCAATCATGTTCAATGCCTTACATTTCGGTGGTCGACTCTTTCAACAATATCTCGTCGATACTTACATTCGAGTGGAACGCGACCGCATTCAATGGATAAAGGCCAACCAAAAGAAAATATTAGCTGATTCTTATACCGCAGTTACCAGCTTCATAAAAGAACTTTCCGAAAAAAAGAGCGCCTCAATTGGCGAGAAGATAATTCTACCTTCTTCGTTTCCTGGATCAACACGATATTTTACAGAGTGTTTTGAAGATGCAATGGCAATTGTTCGAAGAAAAGGTCCACCGCATTTCTTCGTCACTGCGACTTTTAATCCGGAATGCAAAGAAATGAGAGAAGCATGCAAAATCGTCCTTGCTGATGGCACTTTTCGACAACAGCAGCCTCAAGACCGTCCGGACCTCGTCGCTAGAGCGGCCAAACTTAAATTTGAAGAACTCATAAAAGACTTTGAAAGTAAGCAGATATTCGGGAAGATAGCTGCTTATGTATACGCCATCGAGTTCCAAAAGCGTGGCCTTCCACACATGCATCTGCTTTTAATTATGTCACCAGAAGACAAAATTCGAAACACAGAAGAATTGGACGATTTTATTTCGGCAGAAATTCCAGAAGACACTGAAGACCCGGAACTGCGAGAATTAGTCATCAAATGGATGATTCATAATCCGTGCGGAGAGCAGAATCCCGATTCACCCTGCATGGTTAACAAGAACGGGAAAATCAAATGCCGTTTCAATTTTCCGAAGGATTTCCAAGAGGACACGTCTATAGCAGACGATGAAAATCCAAAGTACAGACGGCGATATGATCCAAGACTAGACGAGCTCAATCCAGATTTCTGTGACGAAATCGCAATCTTTCGCAAGGCGGTCAACGGTAAACGAGTGACAAGAGACAACAGACACATTGTTCCATATAATGCTTACTTGTTGAAGAAATACAACTGTCACATCAACGTCGAGTATGTCGGAAGCATTCATGCCGTCAAGTACGTATACAAATATATTTACAAGGGACATGATTGTGCGTCAATCAAAATTGTAGAAAATCAGAGAAAACTAATTTACAACGAAGCAGACGCATACGTCGAGGGAAGATGTATCACCCCTCCGGAAGCTTGCTGGAGACTTTTCGGAAACGAACTTCAAAAGAAAAGCCACGTTGTTCAGCGTCTCGACATTCATTTGCCAGGACAGTACAGAGTCGGAAGCATTGACCGAACGCATGAAGATCTCGCAGATATCGGTCAAAAGGGTTCGACGCTAGAAGCTTATTTTCGACACAACCTACTCTTGAAGCAAAAAGAAAATAGCGGCCACTTAGATTCTTCTAAAGATGAAATTCTTTACCACTATTATTGGCAAATGCCAGAACACTTTAAGTGGGTAGGAAAATCCAGTGAGTGGCTGCCGCGGGTTAGGCAACTGCGTGTAATCGGCCGCATTCACAACGTTAATTTCGTTGCCCAGCCAGAATTGTATCATCTGAGATTACTTCTTTATCATGTCAAAAATGCAACGTCTTTTGATGACCTTCTGAAAGTAGAAGGCATCCCTTACTCAACCTACAAGCAAGCTTGCCTAACTCGAGGGTTGACTTATGATGACCAACAGTGGGTGGAAGGATTACGCGAATCAGCGATTTCCAGAACGCCGAGGGCGATGAGAACACTTTTCACCCAAATTCTCATACTGGGATCTCCGGAAAACCCAAAACGGCTTTGGGAAATGTTTCAAGAAGATTTGGCCCTAGATTTCATCCAAGAAGCGAGAAAAACAGGTGGTTCTGTTGAAGATGCTATTAATCGAGCATATAGAATAATCGCCCATAAATTAAATACAGAAGCAACAGAGGGCAGGAACTTTCGTTATTGGGTGAAGAAATTCGGAATGAATGACATCGGCGGATACCACAGCGAAATAATTCAGGAAAATTTCACCGCAGATGAGTCGACTGCTGTTGGACAAAATATGTACGGTCTTCTTCAAGGAAAACAAATAGAAATCGTGGACACCATCCTTCGGGCAACTGAAGATTTAAACCCTGATACGAGATGTTTTTTTATTGATGGACCTGGTGGCACCGGCAAGACATTTGTCTACAAAACACTGTATCACATACTTCGAGGTCGACGTCATAACGTAAAATGTATGGCTTTCACCGGGATAGCTTCGATTCTGCTTCCGGATGGCCGCACTTCGCATAGAACTTTTGGTCTTCCAGTTCCTCTGTCTCCGGATGCAATTTCAAATATCAAACCTGGAACAGTAAAAGCCACCGAGCTCGCAAAGGTTGATGCTTTTCTAATGGACGAAGCACCCATGCTTCCTAAATATGGATTGAATAATATGGATCAGCTGTTACGTGCCATCGGAAACAAGAATTTACCTTTCGGCGGAAAGATTATGGTCCTCGGCGGAGATTTCCGACAGTGTCTTCCTGTCCAGCCCCGAGCAAACAAGAGCGAGCTTTTGGACCTGTGCATCACAAAAAGCGATGCTTGGCGGCATTTCAAAATATTTTCACTTACGAAGAACATGCGTGTAGACTCAGAAGAGCAAGAATTCGCGGAATATCTCTTGAAGCTAGGGAACGGAGACATTCCTACAAATTCAATGGACGAAATTGAACTTCCCGAAGATTTGCTTTCAAAAGGAAACCTAATACAAGAGGTATTTGGGGATTGCATAGCTGCTCAAAAGTACGAAACAATGAAAGACAAAGCCATCCTCGCGCCTCTGAATGCGGACGTCAATAGAATAAATTCGGAGATTATTGAAAAGCTTCCGGGAGAATCTATACTTTACTATAGCTTTGATTCAATAAAAGATCAACCGGAAGGAGCACTACAGTTCACCCCGGAATTTCTTAATACCGTAGACATTGCGGATCTTCCGCCGCATATACTGAAGCTGAAAATTAATACAATAATAATCTTACTGCGGAACCTCGATGTATCAGAAGGGCTGTGCAACGGTACACGTCTGATTGTGACAGAGCTTTGTAATAACATTATCAAGGCTAAAATAATTACTGGGGAGAATTTCGGTCGCGTAGTTCACATTCCAAGAATAACACTGGATTCAAGCAAGAGCCATCTCGGATGTACTATGCAGCGCCATCAATTTCCTGTGAGGCCGGCGTTTGCCATCACAGTTCACAAAGCTCAAGGGCAAACATTTGATTTCGTGGGCCTGGATTTAAGCGTCTCCGTCTTTATGCACGGAATGCTATATGTTGCATTCTCACGTGTAAAAAGGCGTTCAAGTCTAAAAGTTCTGATTCCAAAAGAAAGACATCAAAAAACTAAAAATGTAGTATGGAAGGATGTTCTTTCGTTATAAATATTTAATGTAAAATTTAGAAATAGTATTGATATTTATAGTTTCTGTAAATAAGAATATTATAAAATAAATTATTTATAGCAATAATATGGCGAGAATTTCATTTTATTAAAAATTTAGTACAGTGTTTACTTTAACCGAGCATGGCTCGGTGTTCCCCGCTAGTAAAGACAAAAGAGAGAAACTGATAAACGAACCAAGCAATACTTATAATTTTCGGTTCAGATACATGATATCTGAAACGAGAAGGTGTCTCTTATACATTGATCATAGATTAATTTGAGTTAACTTTTTACATTTTACTTTTACCATCATAATATTACGCCTTATTTCCCCTTCATTTGTTGTGAGCATTTGATTAAAACAGACAAATATTTCTTTTGTTCTTGTTATAGCAGAATTCGTCTGGGATTTCTTAAAGAATATCTTAAAATTTCAATAAAAGCATCTTAAAATCAAAAATAAAATACAGCAGCTTTTCGTAGAATAATAAAAAAGAACATGGAACTGCTCTTAAAGAAGGTTTATTTAAGCAGAGATTATAACGTTGGAAATCGATCAGAACTATACTGGAATTAAGAAAAAAAATCCACATGTTTCTTATACATTTCACACCATTTAATGCTTCACAGATGCAGAAATAGAATATCTTAAGGGCGAAATAAAAGGAAAAGTCATTTTGATAAAAGAAATAAGAAATGCATTGTAATTTATTTTCAGATATTTTTCATCCAATTTAATAAGATCAAACAATGAATGTTATCATCTTTGAATAATTCAAGTTTTTAAAAATTGTATCTCGGATATGTAAGAAAGTATTTCAGAAATAAATAATAAATATGCAAAACGAAATTAACACAGAGCAGCATTATATTAATTTGTAAGACATTAAACGTCGTCACAAGAAGTATTCGAAGTAAATGTATTCAAAGTAAAAAGAGTAATTAAAAAAACCCCTTTTTTTAACAATTCAATTTCATCTTAAAAATCATGCCAATTTTTTATTAGGTGCGTTCGTAATTATGCAAATACGCAGCACCTATTGTTGTCGCTCAATCCGTCTGTCTGTCTGTCTGTCTGTCTGTCCGTCTGTCCGTCCGCATGTAACAACGCAAAACCTATCCAACCGAATCGTTTGAAATTTAAAATGTATAATTATTACATAATTTTTTCGAGTCATTTCAAATTTTAAAAAAATCGGATGGATAGATCAATTACAGGGACAATCAAAAGGTTTCCGTTACATTACGTCAATGGGGGAAAAGTTTCAAATGCATTTTAATCGCTAGAAATTTAAAACGTATTATTACATAATTTTGTCGAGTCATTTCAAATGTTATGAAAATCGGATGCATAGATCAGTTACAGAGACAATCAAAAGTATTCTGTTACATTACAATCAATGGGAAAAAAAGTTTCAAATGCATTTTAATCGTTTGAAATTTAAAACGTTTAATTATTACATAATTTTGTCGAGTCATTTCAAATGTTATGAAAATCGGATGCATAGATCAGTTACAGAGACAATCAAAAGTATTCTGTTACATTACAATCAATGGGAAAAAAAGTTTCAAATGCATTTTAATCGTTTGAAATTTAAAACGTTTAATTATTACATAATTTTGTCGAGTCATTTCAAATGTTATGAAAATCGGATGTATAGATCAGTTACAGGGACAATCAAAAGTATTCCGTTACATTACAATCAATGGGAAAAAATGTTTCAAATGCATTTAATGGTGTTACACACATTTGAATATAATATAATTGACATGAATCTATGATGTATGTACTAAAATCTACATTCTGTACAATCTGGGATGCAGAAAATATTTATTATTAAATTACAGGGTCACACAAATGTATTCCACTAAATAATGTTATACGGGGAAACATTGTTTGGGGCGTATTTTAATTATATTAACCTACTTCACATTTTATGAATAAGATATACGTTAATGAAGTATAATAAAAATTACTCCCTGCATATTTACAGGAACACAAAGATTTCGACCACTCTACTGTATCCAAAGTACGCTCTACTATATCCGCAAGATCTGAATATTTTAAAACTTATAGTACGAACGCACCTCATTTGCTACGCTTCGCGTGCAATTTCCAACTTGTTTATTTTACATTAGGGAGAAAACACAGGCAAGTGAATTTATCAAAATACATAATTTTAAGATAGAGAAACGCAAAAGAACAAAAAAAAAAAAAAAAAATACGTGTGGCACTCGGGGACTGCCGCGGTAAAGCTATTGCATAGCATTTTTTATCAACTTATGCAAAAATACCGCGTCAATGTCTGCCGAAGTCTACCGAAGGATACCGTGCCGAAGTCTGCCAAACTGAAACGACGTTAGCCGGAGTGTTAGGATTTTTTCTCGTTACGGAATTTCTAGATTCCGTCGCCGCGCTCAAAGCCCGCGATAAAAGCTATGCAATAGCTTAAAAAATTACCAAACAAAATTTGGTCGCGCTATGAAAATTACATCGCGAGTTATAAGCATTTTAAATTTTTCGACCCTCATGGTGGGGGGGTCTCCTGTCACCAAAAATTAACGCTGTCTCATAATAAATTACCAAATAAAATTTGGCCGCGCTACGAAACTTAGATCGCTAGTTATAAGCATTTAAAAATTTTTGACCCTCACCATGGGGGTCTCCTGTCACCAAAAATTAACACTGCCTCATAATAAATTAACAAACAAAATTTGGCCGTGCTACAAAAATTAGATCGCGAGTTATAAGCATTTTAAATTTTTTGACCCTCATCTTGGGGGGTCTCCTGTCACCAAAAATTAACACTGTGTCATACTAAATTACCAAGCAAAATTTGGCCGCGCTACGAAAATTAGATCGCGAGTTATAAGCATTTTAAATTTTTCGACCCTCACGGTGGGGGGTCTCCTGTCACCAAAAATTAACACTGTCTCATAATAAATTACCAAACAAAATCTGGCCGCGCTACGAAAAGTAGATCGCGAGTTATAAGCATTTTAAATTTTTCGACCCTCATGGTGGGGGGTCTCCCGTCACCAAAAATTAACAATGTCTCATAATAAATTACCAAACAAAATTTGGCCGCGCTACGAAAATTAGATCGTGAGTTATAAGCATTTTTAATTTTTCGATCCTCACCGTGTGGGGGGGCTCCCGTCACCAAAAAGTAACATTATCATAATAAATTACCAAACAAAATTTGGCCACGCTACGAAAATTAGATCGCGAGTTATAAGCATTTTAAATTTTTCGACCCTCACGGTGGGGGGTCTCCTGTCACCAAAAATTAACACTGCCTCATAATAAATTAACAAACAAAATTTGGCCGTGCTACAAAAATTAGATCATGAGTTATAAGCATTTTAAATTTTTCGACCCTCACCGTGGGAGGGTCTCCTGTCCCCAAAAATTAACACTGCCTCATAATAAATTACCAAACAAAATTTGGCCACGCTACGAAAATTAGATCGCGAGTTATAAGCATTTTAAATTTTTCGACCCTCTCCATAGGGGTCTCCTGTCACCAAAAATTAACACTGCCTCATAATAAATTAACAAACAAAATTTGGCCGCGCTACAAAAATTAGATCGCGAGTTATAAGCATTTTAAATTTTTCGACCCTCACGGTGGGGGGTCTCCCGTAACCAAAAATTAACAATGTCTCATAATAAATTACCAAACAATATTTGGCCACGCTACGAAAAGTAGATCGCGAGTTATAAGCATTTTAAATTTTCGACCCTCATCGTGTGGGGGGGGGGGGGGGTCCCGTCACCAAAAAGTAACGCTGCCTCATTATAAATTACCAAACAAAAATTGGCCGCGCTACGAAAATTAGATCGCAAGTTATAAGCATTTTAAATTTTTCGACCCTCACCATGGGGGTTTCCTGTCACCAAGAATTAACACTGTCTCATAATAAATTACCAAACAAAATTTGGCCGTGCTACGAAAATTAGATCGCGAGTTATAAACATTTATATTTTTTCGACCCTCATCGTGTGTGGGGGGGTCCCGTCACCAAAAAGTAACGCTGCCTCATTATAAAATACCAAACAAAAATTGGCCGCGCTACGAAAATTAGATCGCAAGTTATAAGCATTTTAAATTTTTCGACCCTCACCGTAGGGGGTCTCCTGTCACCAAAAATTAACAGTCTCATAATAAATTACCAAACAAAATTTGGCCGCGCTACGAAAATTAGATCGTGAGTTATAAGCATTTTAAATTTTTCGACCCCCAACGTGGGGGGTCTCCTGTCGCCAAAAATTAACACTGCCTCATACTAAATTACCAAACAAAATTTGGCCGCGCTACAAAGTTAGATCGCGAGTTATAAGCATTTTAAATTTTTCGGCCCTCACCGTGGGGGGTTTCCTGTCACAGAAAATTAACAATGTCTCATAATAAATTAAAAATAAAATTTGGCCGCGCTACGAAAATTAGATAGCGAGTTATAAGCATTTTAGATTTTTCGACCCTCACCATGGGGGTCTCTTGTCACCAAAAATAAACACTGCCTCATAATAAATTACCAAACAAAATTTGGCTGCGCTACGAAACTTAGATCGCGAGTTATAAGCATTTTAGATTTTTCGACCCTCACCGTGGGGGGGGGGGTCTCCTGTCACCAAAAATTAACACTGTCTCATAACAAATTACCAAACAAAATTTGGCCGCGCTATGAAAATTAGATCATAAGAAACATAAGTTTGAGACTTGATATCCTAATATCTGAAAAATACCGCGTCAATGTCTGCCGAAGTCTACCGAAGGATACCGTGCCGAAGTTTGCCGAGCTGAAACGACGTTAGCCGAGTGTTAGGTTTTTTCGTTACGGATGTGTTAGGATTTTACGCGTTACGGAATTTTCGGATTCGGTCGCAGCGCTCAAAGCCCGTGATAAAAGCTATGCAATAGCTTAAAAGGTGAATCATTATTTACATTATTTTGGGAAGGATTTCAAAATTGTTTTCTCAACGTCAAGCGTCTCACAAATGGTAAATTTAATAATATTAAAATATTAATTGATAAAAGCGTACATATATTTTTTAAATACACCACTTTTCATTTTTTCTATAATATTTTTTCACTTTTTACGCTTTAAAATTGTTCGTGTTTCATTGCTGCAGTTTTATAGCCAGATTGGCATATCTTGGAGAACATGTATTGGCGCATTAAATCCATTGCAGTTTCAACTCTCATACAATTAACAATTGTATTAACAAACGTATATTTAATTATTTTTAATATACATACGTAGTAATGTTCTATTAATGAAATGGTAATGAGCTAACTTCGACAAATTATATAAAACGCCAAACTACTCTTGTAGTTCCGAATTGCATAAAAGAAACATCCTAATAACTCCAAAAATAGTAATCCTATTAACTAACAATTTACTGCGTCGTCGGATTAAGCATCTCATTCCCAATTAAAATATATAATTGAATGAAAATTAGAATAAAATACAGGGTAATGAAAAATCGAAGAATATAAAAAACTGGTTACAAATATCTCGGCAACTAATAATCCGATAGACTTCGTTCTTTATGCAGAATTTGTGTTGCTTTACTGTCTTTTACTTTCATTGATTCATGTACCTTTAATCAGAATGAATATTTCTGGAGTCCGAAAAAATATTCTAAATAATCGAGGTTACTGATATTAAATAGGCTTCGTCCCACTGTTACATACTAAGTACATACAAAATTTCAAGTCTCTATCTCAATTTGTTCGGGTGATAGAGCGTTTACAGACACACAGACGAAATTTTTTTTTTCTTTCTAAAAATATCTTTTACGGAATCTCTAGAGCTTGAAACGTGTAAATCCGTCAAAAGAAATCGATTTTCAAAACGATTGCAAGACTTACCCTATACTATGTATGATGGGTAAGTAAAAACTATGCAAACATTAAAGTTAAGAAAAATCAATGTTTCGATATTCATCAAGAAAATGTCGTTACCATAGCTTCGAAACAAAATAAAACCGTCTTGAAATTTAAAAGTTCATAATATTACTAGTCAATTACTGCTTTATCCAATCATAAACAGGAAAACATGCGTTACCAACATTTATCTTACAAACATTAGAGTAAACATTCATATGATTTAACGAAGGAAAATCACGTGGCGTGATCTCACGTTGAAAAGTATAAAATTAGTTGTAAAAGATTATTTTAACAGAAGGTATTTAGCTGTAAGCACCCAAAATTTGAAGTCTCTGACTTATAGTTTTTGTGACTACAGACATACAGAGGACAGAAGCGAATGGGGTTTCGTCAGATGAACGAAATCCTAAAAAACAAGTCCGAAATTATACGTGAAAGTAGTTAATGAGCTGTACTGTAACTAGTTTTATAAATATTCAAATCTTCAATCAAAAACTGCTCCATGCTCTTATACAAAAGGGGATTAATAAAAAAATTATTATGATTACATAAGTTAAATTCAGTAATAAAGAAATAATATATATCCATCTTAAATAGGAGTAATCACCATGGCAACCTAGAACCATTTCCTATCACTGACATAACTAAGTATAGTAGAATTTAATAAAATAATGAAAACTTTTATAAATATATTTTTGAGTTTTGATTCGATTTTCATAAAATTTAAATTGATTTAACAAAAGTCTGAAATGATTATATACATTAAATTTTAAACCATTTGTTTGTGTAGATTTTGTGTGTTTATATATAGACAGATGGATCTATAGAACGGTCCAGACAAGGACTAGGTGCTATGTTTTTATATAATTACAAATGCATCCTTTTTATCCTTTCTCATTCTCCCTGTATATATTTATGCATCTTGTTTAAATTTTCAATCGTTAATTAATATTTTTTTATTCATTCACTCAGATTCAAATGTATAATTTTTAAACTTGTGGTGGATGACATTTGATGTTAATATAATTTTTTTCAAATATTAATTCATTAATTAAATAAAATTAATTAATTTTAGTTTTTTATATGAGAAAAGAAACTGCAACACAACGCAAGCGACGATTCAAGAAAGAAGAACAATATCGCCAAGAAAAGCTTGCAAATAAAACAGAAGCCTAAAAGCAGTATATCTAGGACAAAAACACTTCACAGCAGGTTAAGCGTAATGTCGTCTTGAGTTGTGTGAAATCATTAGATGGACTATTAATTGAAAAATTTCGTTCGAATTTTCCAATTTCCTCGAAACTGACTAGAACGGTTTCTTGCAATAAATGAAGCATTGGAGTTGGATAGAATGGATAAGAGATGGATAGAATGAGAAATTATAGACCGCCATCAGCTTAATAAGTTAGAAATGAAAAAAAAAATAGAAAGCGAATAAACAGTAACAAATAAAAATAATAATCTAACACCATATATAGAAAGGAGAATAAAAAATTACTAGCAAAAGCTATGCTTTGTTTGGATTCGCGAAGCATTATTTCATTAGATAACAAAAACCGATTCCCAAAACCGAAATTTTTCTATGTTTAACCTCTGAATAACGGGCATTCTGAATAGCGGACACTTTATTCAGCGATAAAGGACGAAAAAATATTTTTTAAAGGGAAAAAAAGGGGAAAAAAAGGGAAAAAGACCTCTGAATTTATCAGGACAATGTGTCTCAAATTTTGTGATCACTAATAAATGTAGATAAAGTGCTGGAGAAAATTACCCCCCCCCCCCACACACACACACACGTTTAGCGGCAAATGCAGGGGCTAGCCCGAAAGAAATACCTCACAGAGCATTGAAATGTCACCCAAGAAGATTTTATGCATTTAAAGGATAAAAAGTATAATCCCTCCCTCTCCGATCGGAACTTCTACAATGTCCAATAACGTCACACAGAAAAACAAATTACATGTAATCGCAAACAAAAGTACACTTTTATAACAGATTTTTTTTTTTTTTTTTTTTTTTTTTTTTCACAAGAATATAATAAAAGTGTATAAAAGTATGCACAATTTTATTTCAATTTTATTGCTTGAAAAATAATTTTAATTTCTGATTAATTGTGTAATAGAGGTTTTAGGACATATTAACGTAAATTAATGAAACATTAAGCATTTCTCAGCGGTTTTTGAATCTCTGAGGATTTCCAAATAGCAGACATCTCCAAATAGCGGACATTTTCTGCGTTCCCGAAGTGCCCGTTATTTAGAGGTTTTACTGTAATTCACTTTCCAAATATTTTTTCTGAGCAATTTATGAATACCAGACACTAAAATTTATCCTTTTAAGACAATGAATATGAAAATAATTTTAAAGTAATTTTAAGCGAATATAGAAAAGTTCCTGAAATAACCGAAATAGAGAAATGTAGAAAAATGTTTCGTATATTTTTCTAAACTTTATAGCATCTGATATTTCGTAGATTCGAAAAATGTAATACCTTAATGGCGAGAAAAAATAGAAAGTTGTTTTCAATGAGGAATGCTAAATTTACTTCTTTATTTTTAAATAATTTTTTTTTTTTGCAGTTTAACTACACCAGACACTTAAACTTATCCTCTTCGGCCAATGAATATTAGAAACATTTTTTTTAAAAAATTTCTGCGAAATTTATTAAAGAAAGTTATTAAACAAATGAAATACAACTGTGAAAAAATGTTTTGTATTTTCAAGCAATTTAACTACAGCAGACACTGAAATTTATCCTCTTCAAGCAATGAATATCGAAAGAATTTTTTTTTCATTTTCTGAGAAATTTATAGAGATATTCATGAAATAATTGAAAAACATCTGTAGAAAAATATTTTGCACATTCTTCAAAATTTCACTGCATCTGATATTTCATAAATTTGGGAAATATAATATATTAATGATGAAGCAAATAGAATTTTTTTTTCTTCAAAGAGGAATGTCAAATGCATTTTTTTCTCAGATACGTTTTCACGCCCTTTAACTACATCAGAACACTGGAATTTAATTCATCCACTTCAGACAATGGATATCAAAAACATTTTTTTAAATATTTTTTTGCCAAATTTATTAGAGAAATATGTATGAAATAATTGAAATACAACTGTAGAAAAATGTACATTTTTCGAAATTTTACAGCACCTGATGTTTTGTAGATTCGGAAAACTGGTTAAAAAAATATATAATGGCAATCTTATGAAAAAATGTGAAAGACTTTTGTACCAGACACTGACAATGAGGGGAAAAATTATCTTTTAGCGCAGTATTTATGTCATAGAGCTTAACTTTATATATTCAGACTATAATACAGTTAGTCGAATCGTGATTTTTATTCATAACATTAACAATAAAAAATATATCGAATTACTATTTTCAAAAGACTAATGTTGTTTTGTGTGTATGTGTGGTGTGGAATATAAGGACATAACAAGAAGCATAGAAATATGTCCAAACGCCATAGAGCTAAACCCTCCATAATTTGAAATGCAATACTGGGTGTCTTACTTCAAGTCGAACCTGGATTTTTCACTATCTATATTATAAAGGCCAAACGTATCTGTGCGTAACGCGTACGTCATTTTGGGA
This sequence comes from Maratus speculifer, assembly GCA_964019185.1. Lineage (NCBI taxonomy): Eukaryota > Metazoa > Arthropoda > Arachnida > Araneae > Salticidae > Maratus > Maratus speculifer. The sequence goes on along the minus strand of OZ025297.1, from coordinate 76,782,054 downwards.
ATGGCAACACTTTCCCATGCAATTTCGGTTTTGCAATTTTATCTAATGCAAATTTTATACTTCTAAACATAGCACATTTTAAATTTTCACATCATCGTATAGAAAATAAAATGTACTTTTTAATGCAATTTGTTTGAAATCTGTAACACAATTTGTTTTTGAGATATTAATTTTTTTATAGTTTTCAGTACCAATTTTGTAATTGTGGCAACAGAATCACTCCACATTCTCTTAAAATTGGAAAAAAAAAAAAAAAAAAAAAAAAAAAAGAAATTAAAATGTGTATACTTTGTCAAAAATATCTTCTGTTATAAAATTCGATGATTTCGGTTTTATTTCGTTTTTATTCATCAATTACATGGGGGACTCCAAGTTTTGAGTTAAGGTGATTTTAAAATGATGAAATTAAAATATAATTTTTTTAAAACATGATGAATACGGATATGAAAAGTGCGTGTGTATATTTTGAGATGATGAAGATGATGACGGGTTTAATTTCGTGTAAAATTCTATGATCGTGTCAATTTAGAATGAATTTTGTTTTTTACATTCGCAATACGAAACATAAGAACCTCAATTGATTACTTCATCATAATTACAGATTTTTATTGTATTTTACTGATTACATATGCGATTAAAGTTTAATTTTAAAAATGTGGACACTGAGTTTTATAATATTTTGTTAATCTTTGCTTAAAATAATATTTGTTTGAGCGTTAGATTGATCAATATGAGATGCTTTTTTTACTGTAACTACTTTTGTAGATTTATTATAAATTAATGAAATAATTCCTTCTTAAACTTTTTCTTTCGGCAAATTTTGACGGGTTCCACCTCGTAACTTTAATATCAATATACTAGATATTTCAGCGCACTTCTTAATAGCATTTGACTTTGTTTTTGTTTTAAGGAATCTCAGGATTCTTAAAACTAGGAAAAATTGAAAAAAGAGATCATTTTCAACATTTTAACATTTGAAAATGTATATTATTTCCCAGCACAATTCTTGTTGAACTGAAAAATATAAGGACTTTTTATTTATTATTTTATGTATTTAAAAAATTGCAAGACGCCGAATTAGCATTTACAGGGGACTCCAAACAGTCAGATATTTGAGGAACAGAAAATTGGTATAACATTTTACGATTACAAAATAAATACTGAAACTAGAATGAACGTTTTGGGTATCTACTCTTTGTAATAACTAGCCTAAACCCAAATAATTTTGTATTTAAAGCATTTGTATATTTTTTATACAAATATGTATTTAGCTAATACAAAGTTTTGAAAATTTCAACAGCATAATCAACTAAGTAAAAAGTTGTTTTGAATAATAAAAAGAAAATTTCAGGTTCAATTTATACAGATCAACATGAAACGTATGCTTCGAAATTTTTATAAAAATATATTCAGACGTTTTCGAGATATCCTGCACGTTTTGCCCAAAAACGAAATTTGTAGAAAAATAACTTCAAAAATTTCGAAACGTCGCTTCAGCTACTGAGCGGATATAATTCTAAAAGCCATAACTTCTGTTCTAATGAGAATTTTAAGAAAACAATTATTTCAAAATGTCGGTAACGGACAGAAATTTAACATCTAAAAAAATTAAAATTTTGAAGATTTAAAAGTCCTGAGATCCCTTATAGGTTTTGACATCAGGGGAAGTGTTGAAATCGCAATGCATTTCAATAACGCCATTTTGTTTCTTAAAAGAAAGTAAATGTCAAAAGAATGTTTTAGATAATTTAGCAAGTGCTCCAATGCATGCCAGATTTTTCAATTGTCATATAATGCAATTTATTTTTTTACATTCTAATAAAAAGTATTCTTAGATGTGTTTTCATGAGACATTACGTTTCTAATAATACATATGAAGCAATTAAAAGACTTAAAATTTTAGATTGTCATTTTCCTGACCTGTCACACTGTGATGTGTGCAAGCTAAAGGACCTTCTGCTATACTATACAAATATCTTCTTTTAGTTTTTTTTTTTAATATCTAATAAATATTTTGTCCTAATAAAGAACATATAGGAGAAAAGCTGCAAATTCTACATTTTAGAAATAAGTTTCCGTAGTTAAAATATGATTGTCAATGAAAATGAATGCCATTTTCCTGCCCCCTTCATTTTAGTTCTATAAAAGGTATAATAGGGTACTACAGAGTAATTCTTCTTATTTTTGACATATTTCAGGTCAGAAATAGTAAAATCATAACTACCAGCAAGATGTTTTAGATATTTCTTTTTAAAAAAATGTGTTTAAAGTCTTTGTAAAAATTGAGCAGGTTTTCATTATATTATTTTCCTGACTTCCATAACGTAACAAATAAAACTCAATATTGCATTCAATTTGAGCTACTATATGGATTCCTTTAAACACAATTAAAACTAGACCTAAAAAAGAAAAAAAAATGATTGAATGAGAATGTAAAAAATGATTTAGAAAAAAAATTGTAATTATTATGGCATTCATACGCTGAAAAATGACATATAATTATATAAAAATTACCTTATTCAACTCTTCAAAATTTAACAATTTTACATAGAAAATCCTTTATTACCCAGTAGAAAATAAATTTATCTCTTGAATTTTGAATTTTTTTCAATAGATAATTTCAATATTTTAGATAATCAAAATCTCATATTTTGTGATATTCACCCCAAAGAACCTAAATTACACCGGACGCCAAAAGCCCCGATTTTTCAGGCTACATATATATATATATTTTCTTTTGGTACTATGAAATTAGTCTGTATGGAGTAGAACTAAATGCAATGAAACCTGTTAAGAAAGAACCTGTGTATAACAAAATTTTATTTTGATTCCACCGAAAGAAATATCATATAAATCTACCTTTTTAGTAGAGAAACTGCCTAAGTTGAAAACTATTTTAAAATTATATCGATTATGTTTTTTATAGATTTTATTGTACTTTGTTTAATAATATTTGTGAAAACGGAATTTGAACAATACAAATCTGCCTCTTTAGTAGGAAATCTGTCTAAATCAGATTTTTTTTTTAGGATTCTATCGATTCTGCTTTTGTAGATTTTATTTTATTCTTTATTTAGTAATACTTATGAAAACAAAATTTGTACCTTTCAAATCTACCTTCTTAGTAGAAAATCTGCCTAAAACAGATTTTTTTTTTAAAGATTCTATCGATTTTGTTTTTGTAGATTTTATTTTTCTTTGTTTAGAAATACTTGCGAAAACGGAATTTGTTTATGATGAAATCCTACCTTTTATGTAGAAATTTCTTTGTTCCTACGGAAATAACACCAAAAATTTACATCTGACCAATTGGAAATCTCTCCTAAACTAAATTCGTTTCCATTCTTAGCGATTCCGCTATCAGAGATTTTTCTATAAAATACTATCGTGTTGTTTATTTCAATAAAACCTACTAAGATGAAAACAAAAATAACCAGAGAAAGATTTCGTCTTAGCTGATGTACATATATGGTATTCCTTCCGTAGGGACAATGAATTATTTACACTTAAGATAGAATTCTGTTACAGAGAAGTCCTGTTTTTATTACATTTGATGTTTTTATGTACCGATTTAGACGCCAAGATCTTACATTATTTTTCCACTCGTCTCACTTTTTATAACAATGAATATGGCAACACTATGAAAAAAAAATGAAACGAAATAATCAGATATCTACTGTGATAAAAAGAAAAGTACTTATAATGTATTACATAAATGTAAATGAAATCTCATATCAAAAAATCTCTAAAAGGGGAATGAAATATGAGATATTTTGATAAGATAATAAAGAAAACATGGAACTGCTTTTGAAAAAAGTTAATTTAAACAGAGATCAAAATGTCGAAAATCGATCAGAAATAAACTGAAATGGAAAAAAAAATGCCATTTACACGTTTCTTTTACATTTTACGGCTTTTATTACTTCATAGATGAGGAAATACAATATCTTGATCGAAAGGGAAAATGGAAAGTCATTTTAAAGAGAGGGTGAGAAATGTAATTTGATATATATTTCAGTTATTTTTCATATAATTTAAAACGATCAAACACTGAAATTTATTTTTCTTGAATAATACGTACTAAAAATGTCTTTAACTCGTAACTAAAACGGATGGAAGAAAATATTCTTTATGTCTAAAAAAAAAAAAAAAAAAAAAAAAAAAAAGAAAGAAAAAAAAGAAAAAAAAACAGAGAAAATATTATACAATTTCGAGAAAAATTAATTAGAAGCTTTTTTTTTTTTTTTTTTTTTTTTTTTTTTCAAATGGAGCAAATACATGTTTTCCCCACATAGGTAAAAACAACCTGCTATAATGGCGTTTTGGAACTTCACTTTAGTTGAATCTATTCTGATCACAGATTCTGATCATCATGCCGGTTCCGTAATATCACCATGATCCGAATTTAATCAAACTGTGAAAGCCTCATGATTCAAATTCGATTCTTAATAACCACAGTGCCGTCATATGATGAAAAAATAAGTCATATCCCTGTCACTATGAAGCTCATAATGTCACAATTTGTGACCAGAGTAAATTATTCAAAAATCAGTCAAAGTGACTTCATACAGAAGCCACGCAGTGATGATTAACGAAGAACTATAATTAGACTAAATAAAGATGGAAACTTTTGTTCGCCGTCGTGATTTTGATCATTTCTGACAAGTATGACGAGATAGTCCTTATCCTGGTGTATTATTAGGGATAATACTAAGAAAACAATTAGCTAAGAATATTGCATGTTCAAATTCACAGAAGTCGAATAGTTAGATTATTGAACTGATAACCAAAAGACACATGTCTACATTAGGCAAATGAAAATTCCATACATATACTGTATAAGTGCGCGTAAAATATGCAGTAATAAAAGTTTCCTCGCTGGGTTGTTTATATAGGAAAATAAAATGGATTACTGAGAGTTACCTCATTTTGGTAAAAAATAAATTAGCAGGGAATCTTTGCAGAGTAGTTAAAATTCAACCAAAAAAAAAAAAATGGCTGAGCACTCAAGAAGGAATTTTTTTGTGTTGAGTGTGCTCATTAATAACACCATGATTAGGTTTTAATCAAAATGTGATAAGTGTCATTACTCAAATGGTCATGTGACGGCAGTGCGGATACATTGTCGTCACATAACATAGAAAATAAATCATATCCTCGTCACTATAAAGCTGATAATGTCTTATTTTAAGACTAAGTGCAAATGATTCAAACATCAGTGGCTGTGATTTCATAAAGGAATCACGAAGCGCTGATTCCCAAGGAACCATATAGAGACGAAACAAAGATGCCTACTTTCGATAGCCTTCATGATTGCGATGTCATATAAATTGATTGTATTTTTAGTAATTGGATAGCGATTGCCTATCAACACTGAATTTCGGTGATTCTTTCAAGTCCTACGAAGTCGAATGTTACTGAGCTCATTGCCAAAAGGCTGCATTTCAATGTTATGTAACTGAAACACTGCCATGAATATGCCATATACATGCACGTAAAATATGTAGTACGAAAAGGCCTATAGCTGGTTGGGTTTGATTGGATTCGTGAGAGTGGCGTGGATGACAGAAAGTTCCAACTTACCAATAATGATCAAAATTACAGGGAAACTTGGTAGGGGGTTAGGGCTATCAAAAAGATTGACTGCTCTTTCAAGGAGGCATTCTTTTTTGTGGAACACGGTTCCGAAAAGCACCGAGATACGAATTTAACAAAAATGTTAAAGGATCGTGATTCAAGTGAATTCTTTTTATGTTTCCTTTAGATGACGTATAAAATAAATTATATCCACGTCATTATGAAACTTACAATGTCCCATTTTATGAAGAAGTGCAAAAGATTCTAAAATTAGTTACAGTGATTTCATACTGGAGTCACAAAGTGATGGTCACCGGAAAGCTATAATGAGGCGTAATGAATATGCCAATTTTTCGTCGCCATCATGAATGTCCATTTATAATGATCATAACATCACGTAAACAGGCTGGATTATTAGGGATAGTAATGAAGAGGAGAATACCTGGGAGCACAGCATCATGTTGTATCTTCAAGTCCGAAAAATATTAATAGTTAGATTAACGATTTTATAGCCGAAAGACTTCACTTCGGTGTTAAGCAACTGAAACACTTATTAGGTACACATGCCGTATACGTGCATGTAAAATGTATAGAATGGAAATTTTTCCTAGCTGGATGGTTGATATGTCATTGCAGAATGCATGACAGGGAATTCCTTTCTGCGGGTAATGGTAAAAAAATCAGAATATTTTGTCAGAGCAGTTAAAACTGTAAACTAAAAAGATTGATTCCTTCGTCAAGAAGGCACTATATTTTTACTCATTTTTAATGTTACAAACCTACATATTTTTTTTTTTTTTTTTGTATTTATTCAAAAAAATTATTCCTATTTGATATCGCTAAAAACAATCATCATAGTATTCTTGATGTTCTCGAGAATTAAGAATATTAACTTTTATGTACATGTAAAGAAAATATTTCTCAAACAGTAGAACGTATTTATAAAGTAAGTAATATATGGGTAAGAAAACACACTCACAGCAGATTATTTCATCCAGAATGGCACAAAGTCGAACGAAGAAAGGAACCAAAACTTTAGAAATAGTTTACCATGAAAAATTCTGCGTCATTATACATAATCGAAATGTAACAATCAACAGTCTATATTGTATATAACGATAAACCATCGGCATGCTTAAGAGAAATGTAGCGAGAAATTATCCCATCGCTACCCATATTAAACTACAGTGCATAACTTATGCATACAAAAAAGTTTAATATTGCATTTATATTTCATGAAAAAGCGATATATTCAAAATTAACATTTTACCGTCATATGCAATAAAATTAGTATCATTATGGGAAATATGTAACTACTATAAAGAAAATAATTGTAAAAAGAAAAAGTTTCAAAAAACTCAATTGCATGACTCCTTAAATATTCTTTTCAAATATTATAAATTAGCTTTTCTTTATTAACAATTACCTGTTTTCAGGGTCTTTCTCACGATAAATATTTCCTTAATTGATACTCGTAGATAATAGGCTGCACTGCGTAAATTTTGACAATTGATCATTTCAAATTGAGATTTCGTGATTCTATTAAAGATCCTTAAAATAACGATGATATTTAAAAACAAAAACGTTAAAGTTATAATGATTTAAAAAGTAAAGACATAGAATTATTCGATGCTGAGTGATATTAAGAAGAAAAAATACATGGGAAAAACTTTTTAAATTTCACTCTGTCTGTTGGCCAGATTTTTCCCACATTTATTTTTTTTCTTAGCTATGCAAGTTATTTCACAAGTTGTGAATGAATCTTTCTTTTTCGTTTAATTCCATTGCTCACGTGGACTTCACAAGAAGCTTTAACTTAAGTTAAAACCACATAACACAATGACAAAATCACTGTTGAGTATTGTTAAAACAATGTTTTGAAATCAGTTTTCGAATAAACTTTTTTTTACAAGCATCTATATAAAACAAACCATCAAATCTAGTACAAAGTTTTTTTTTTTTTTTTTTTTTTTGGGGGGGGGGGGGGAGGGGGGTATATTCTTGAATAGCATTCAGACAACTCATTTAAAAAATGTTTAAAAATAATTCAAAACTGAGAGGATAATTTACCATAACACTTCTTCTGGGCCGATTTTATTAAAAACGGGGAATAGTGCAATTAACTTTAACGAACTACATAATTGTTTCAAAGGTTAAATAATATTTTTTAAGTTAATCTTTATAAGTGTGAATACTATGTGCGGATTCATACTTGGGTGCAAACCTTTCTGGAATCTTAATCAATATAAAAAATCAGTGAATATGGATTTTAATTACATCCTTGAGGGACAATAGTGCCAAAAAGTCTAGTTAATTTCTCATTTCCATTAAGACATTGGTATATTTCAAACTCTTAAATTCTAAAATGAACTTCGTATTTTTCCTATATAATTTCCGGGTTGTTGTTTTTTTTTTCAGTTTAATAACAAATAATAACAATAAAACACCGCAGCTTTAGAAAAAAGAAAATTTTAGCATTATCTGTGAAAATCTCAAATCCATGTTTTAACATATTCACAAATCACTTCAATAGGGATGTGCAAAAAAATGTGTAAATTGTTATAGTAAGGTACTGATTTTTTTTTTCTTTTTTATCCTTTTTTTATAGCATATTTATTGAAGATGGAAGTTTTGGAGCAAAATTAACACCACAAGAACATCAAAGCCAGAAATAACTAAATGTTTTTTAATAAGCACAACATAACTGCCTATTTTGAAAAATAAATCTTTATCGGACTCATAATTTTTACTCTTTAGATGCTCAAAAAGACCCGGATGATAATGTTAAGTCTATGGGGGAGTTATTTTCAAATATCTCGCACAAATTTTAATAATTTTATGCGGGTTTTTTTTTTTTTTTTTTTTTTTTTGCATATAAGGACGATCTGCAAACGGGCTAGTTTTTACCTTTTCGATTTTCGTTATACGTATTTTTCATATCATGACAATTTCAATTTCAGAACAGGTTCGAACCGGTTCCGAAATTTAAAGTAATTTTTTGGAAAGATCTGAAATCAAAACTAGCCCGGTTATAGATCGTCCTCAGATATCCTATGAAAAAAAATGTAAAAATATTAAAATTTCAGCGAGACATTTGAAAATAACTCCCCAATAGAATTAACATTATCATACGTTATTTTTTTTTCAGGTGTCTAGTGTGGGCTTTTAACTCTTTAGTCATTAGTAAGCCACTTAAATATAACAGAATTAATATTCTAAGAGATGCGAAAAAAAGAAAGAGAAATCTAAAGAAAACTTTTAATCAAAATCATTCAATTCTTTAAGTAATTAATATACTTCAGAAAAAATGAAAAACTCACAGATTCTTTTTTACTTTTAAGTTTTAAGAAGATAAAATAACACTAATTTTTTAAAGTAGTTGAAAATTCAATAATTTAAAAGTTTCACGAAATCACTTTATGAGGGGGAAAATGCGCAAAAGTACATAAGTTGCACTGACAATAAAAAAATTCTTTTTTTTTTTTTTTTTTTTTTTTTTTCATCGATTTTTGTTTTTTAGTACAAATTCTTACGATAAAATAATAAAAAATAAAACATTTTCTCTTTTAAGATACTTAAATAGATAATATTATTCAGTTTTTCAACACTTTCTAACACAGTTCAAAAGTGTTTTTGAATTCGGTTTGTCTGGCAATCAGGCCATCTATCTGGCCATACTCTAACTCGCATATACTCATATAGAAATTTTCACATAACATACGTTATGGAGGTTCAGCATGACATGTTCAGCATTAAAAATGGAGGATGTAGCATTTCTATTTCGTTTACAGGCTTACTCAAAAGAATCTCGTTACATTATTGACTATGGGAGAAAATCGCTGTATTTCAAAGCTGCATTTCTGACACATCGAAATTGATAAACATCACTGAGACGCAATGCAAGATGCTTAATATCGAATAAGAGTCATTAGTTTCAAAACTCGGCCAATCCAGAAAATTAAATTTTGTGAAATCACGAAAAAACTCCGGCTTCGTTCGTTGTTATTCATTATTAAACAAAATTTTACAATGCCAGAAATACGCAATAAAACGATTTTTTTTTAATTTTATTTATATATTTTTATTTATTTTTTTTTTATTTTATTTATTTATTTATTTTTTTTTTTTTGGCTTGATTTAGGTTTACCAAAAAAATAGAATTATAGGAAAGACACGATATTTTTAACTTTGGATAAGGCGAGTTTTGAATATCACGTCCTTTATATACAAAGCTTCAGAAATGAAATTGGATATTTTTCGGACTATCAATAGTAATTGCTGAAATTGGGTGGTCAAATGTGTTATTGGCTTGCCCAATTGTATACCTAGATATCAACTTTCATCTTATTAAACGACGAAATTTTGTTACAGTATTCTAAATGTGCTGAAAAGTTTCTCACAATCCAAGCTTGACGCATGATTTTTACTTCTTGTTTACACATTTCCTGCGCTCATGTATTCCTCGCTAACAAATCGAAATACACATTGACTACAGTATTTTAAGAACATGGTATGTCGGCTAAATTTGATTCGGATAAACGGGACTAATTGGCTCTTTTTTTTTTTTTTTTTTTTTTTTTTTTTTTTTTTTTTGCAACATTTTTTTTATTTTTTTAAAAATGTTTTTACAAAGATTGCATCTTAACGCTTAAGAGCACACACTAGTCTCGCGGTAAAAGCCGAGCGCTAATGTAAAGTCTATGGGGGCGTTCTTTTCGAATATCTCGCTGAAATTTTAATATTTTTACATGATTTTTTTGCACAAGATAGCTGAGGACGATCCACAACCGGCCTAGTTTTTACCTTTTCAGTTTTCGTTTCAGATTTTCTTTAAACAATTACTTAAACTTTCGGAACCGGTTTAAACCGGTTCTGAAATTGAAACTATCGTATATAAAAAATATATAAGCAAAATCGAAAAAGTAAAAACTAGGCCGGTTGTGGATCGTCCTCAACTATCCTATGCAAAAAAAAAAATCATTTAAAAATATTAAAATTTGAGCGAGATATTCGAAAAGAACGCCCCCATAGACTTTACATTAGCGCTCGGCTTTTACCGCGTGACTAGTGTACGCTCTTAAATATGCACGAGAATTTTAAAATACTAATTAACAATTTGTTTATATATGAAGCTCAGAAGGATATGAAGTCACTGGACATACTTGAACCAACAAATGGGGTAGGTTGAACCTCTAAATTGATTTGATTTTCGGATTGCAAACGGAAATGAAAAAAAAGCATAAATATCAAATGTAATTTTATTATAATGTATTAAAAATACAGAGGGACGAATTTTTTTGTTGTTGTTGTTCAACTTAACTACTGTCTTCATCGAAATCTTTCTCATGATCACAATGAATGCAAATGTAAAATATCCTTTTCCCAGACACATGATTCGAATAAGCAACATTTGCATCTGATACATAGAATGCAACAATGTAGTTACATGAACCAATAATTCTGGTGCATTTTAATTAAATGGACCAACTTGTCCATATTGCGATTTTTCTTTATCGTATCAAAACAATCTGTTAATATTTTTAAAAATCAATAGGCATAAAACAAACTCTGAACAACGATCTTACAGATTGTTAGTCATCAAATTAAGGTTTTAATTTCTAAAAAAATCAAACATGAATATAAGGAGCAAAAATATGGACATACAAACCGTCGGCAACTGTCGGCTGTTTTATTGTGGCGTCGCGGTATTTTTTATCTCTAATGAAATGTGTGGGAAGATTACTGATGTCCTGAAAAACAGTAATATTTCCCTTCAAGTAGGGTTGATATCTTTATCCCTTGATCCATTGTACATCTCCCTGCTTTCTATTGTGATTAAACCGCAGAAGGGAGAAATGCAAAAGAATTCGTCAGATTCAATTAATTGGACCAAAGCAAGGTCCAATTAATTTTTCAATGTTTCAATTAATTTTTCAATTAAGGTAATTTTCAATGTCCCTGGCTCTAGCAGCTTTCTGGAGAATTTCAGTCTATATGATCTCTCCAATTTTTTTCTCATTAAATTTTACTTTTCTTGTCATCATGAATAATTCTGTAAGTAACCCGCTTGAAGTCTTGCTTGCATTTATGGTTTTTGATCCGTATTCAACTAATTTATGAAATGTCACTTCCCATTTTTCTTATGCTCTAGTAAATTTGCTATCCAGAACAACATAGCTCCATATACTTATCTATATATCTATCTATACTAATAAAAGAACAAAACGCTCTGTCTGTCTGTGTGTGTGTGTGTCTGTGTGTCTGCGATGGCTAGAAAAATCTACAGTACGTACGAAGCTCAAAATTTTTTTGAGAGTAGCCCAATATCTCTCCTGATGCACCTGAGCTTCAGAATTTCGAAATTCCAATTATTAACTGAGTAATTAATTAAAATCAAGAGGTCACTCTCATAAAAAATCATCTTTTACCCATTTTTTTCTCTTTCGTTTCTTTACGGTTGGTTGGTTGTGTAAAAATTTTCGCAGAAGTGATAAGAAAGCTGAGACAGAATTAAAGAAACCCATGGAGGAATAAGATAAGTGGAGGTGAAATAAGCCTTAAAAACATTTTGCGATATGAAACCATTTATCGATCAAATTTTAATGTGCCAAACAAAAGGACGTGGAAGGGATTTTGTGTTATAAGACGAATTGAAAGAAGTGCATTACAATTGAAGCATATTTCAAGAGGAAATAGCAAATTTTTAAAATGGTCTTTGGTCTATTATTATTTATTAGAATAAATGTTCGCTTTTAAAATGAAGGAAATTGGAAAATTAGCAATAATTAAATATCAAATTAAAATTAAATAAGATATTGAAAACATTTGAAACGAACTAAAAATTTTATAACTAAAAGATTCCTTCATTAATGTAATTTTAAATACTTTATAACGTAGATGAAAAATGTTTATGACTTAATAATTGCAACAAATAAATATTTAAAATATAATGATGAAAATATTGTTTTAAAATCATGCATGAAAACTTAAGTAATATATAGTATTAATCTGAAATATAAATTTCTGACTGCAGACGATTTTAATGTACTAACAAAATAATGTTATATTTTCAAGCAAAACGTTAAAATTATTTTCTATATTGATATTTAAAACACATATGATAAAATAATTAATAAATTGTTACCGGTGAAGCGATAAATTAGTTCTTTTTTAAAAAACGAGAGAAAAAAAATACGGGTTTAAACCTGTTTCAATTGATAAGCGTGTCAAAGCACGTGCTTCTGTTGCTACTTAATTGGACTTAATGTAGGGTTACTTTTTAAGCATGACCTCCAGAAATACTTCCACTCTATTAATTTCTTTTTACTCCATAAAAGAAACCAATTTGAGATTTTCACATTTCAAAAGTGATGTTTTTTTTTTTTTTTTTTCCCAACGATCTTAAAAATTCATAGACTGGCAAAATGTCAGTTTAACTTAGGATTTTTGAACATAGCTGTTACGTCAGATCGTTGGTACTTCGTACATTAGAATGTATTTGCGGTTAGCTATATTGCAGTTAATATATGTATATGTATATATGAGGCTTTTTAGCAGGTTTTTTTAAATAATTGATTAAATTTTAATGCATTTAAGTTAAAATTTTATTAAGACTTTAATTTGTTTTTAAAACAAAAATGAAATGGCTCTTTGACGTACAATTGTTCGAATCGGCAGACGATTCATACACCGTAACAAATTATCAAATAGGGAAATAAATTATATATCAAAAAAGTCACTAAAATAATTGTAGAAAAACATAATGTTTAGGCGTATTAACACGTACCCGAAAAAAAACAGACCATAAGGCAAGACAAAAATTCCATGAGCATAAACCCGACCCGAACCTAAAAATTCCATTTGAAAAAAAACTATGGATTTGATATCTGACCCGAATCAAATCTGAATCCCACAAAAATATTCAAATGAAGCATACGCCAATCCGATCAAGGAAAAATAATGTTCGTGTATATGCAACCCGACCCGAACCTAAAATTTGTCTTTGAAAAAACCCGAAAAATGACCAGAACGAAACCTGAAATCGATAAAAATATCCCAAAGAACTATAACCCGATAAGAGCAAGACAAAATAATTTCCGTGAACATAAACCTGACTCGAACCTAAAAAATTCCATTTGAAAAAAAACTATGGATTTGATATCTGACCCGAATCAAATCTGAATCCCACAAAAATATTCAAATGAAGCATACCCCAATCCGATCAAGGAAAAATAATGTTCGTGTATATGCAACCCGACCCGAACCTAAAATTTGTCTTTGAAAAAACCCGAAAAATGACCAGAATGAAACCTGAAATCGATAAAAATATTCCAAAGAACTATAACCCGATAAGAGCAAGACAAAATAATTTCCGTGAACATAAACCTGACTCGAACCTAAAAAATTCCATTTGAAAAAAAACCTGAAATTTTATGCAAACTACATCTGAATCCAATGAAAATATTCGAAAGAGCCACAACCGGATTCGAATAAGAGAAAATAATTTCCGTGGATATGAAACCAATCCGAACTTAAATTTTCATTTGAAAAAAAAAAAAATGAAATCGGACCAAATATGAATCTGACAAAAATATTCCACAGAACCATACCTGGATTTCAACAAGACAAAAAATTTCCCTGAACATGAACCCAATCCGAACCTTAAAAAAATGAACTAAATCTGAATCTGACAAAAATATTCCAGAGAAGCATATCCTTATTCGAACAATGCAGAATAATTTCCGTTGATGCGCAACCCAACCTGAACCTAAAAATTCCATTAAAAAAGCCGAAATCTGAAGTGAACGACATCTGAACCCGAAAAAAATATTCCAAAGACCCAAAACCGGATCCGAGCAAGACAAAATAATTTCCCTGGACATGAATACGACCAGAACCTTAAAAATCAATTTTAAAAAATACTTGAAATCTGAATCGAACCAAATCTAAATCCGGCGAAAATATTCCAAACAACTATAACCAGATACGAACAAGACAATATAATTTCCATGGACATAAACCCAATCCAAACCAAAAAAAAAAAAAAAAATCCCGAAATTTGAACCAAACCTAATCTGAACCTAACAAAAATATTTCAGTGAAGTATAACCTCATTGGAACTAGGTAAAATAATTTACATATAAGTACAACCCGACCCGAATTTAAAAATCCCATTTGAAGGGGAAAAAAAACCCCCACGAAATCTGAATTGAACCGAATCTAAACTGAACAAAAATATTCCAAACAACCATACCGTATCCGAAGAAGACAAAATAATTTCCATGAACATGAATCTAATCCGAACCTAAAATTCGGATGTTCTACAAAACATAATGCGCTCCATAGCGGTGGAAAGTGAAACTAAGTACTTAGTGCGAGATGGTTAAGATATTTCTTTTATAGTTAGTGTTAAATTAGAACTTCGTTACGGTTAGATAATAGTTAGGTTGCAATTACGTTCCGGTGAGCCTTTTGTTATATTTATTTTCCGGTTAGGTTACAGTTAGATCATGGTTAAGTTACAGTTAGATTAAGGTTAAGTTGCGGTTAGATTGTGGTTAGATTATGGGTAGGTTATGATTAGGTGACGGGCACGTTACATTTATGGTATATTTAGGTTACTGTTAAGATACAGCTAGGTTAGAGACAAGTTATGATTACGATACAATTAGGTTACGGTTAGGATTTTGTTCACAGAATGAACATTACGCATATTTGATAAAAAATATACACCTATTTTTGTAAAATGGCTCTGAAATTATAATACTATATACTAACCTTTTAGCTAATCATCGAGAATCGGTTTCATTCACGGTATAGTCGGATTTAAGAGTGATATAATTAGTTTGAAATTCAAAGTATTTCACTTGGGATATCTATGTGAAAAAAGTATTTAGTTTAGTCACTTAATAGTAATTTTAAGAATAAATATCAACACTTTAAAACGAAAATCACGCAATCGTTGGACACATATTCCCTCCTGCGTTTCCCATTGCAGTCATTTTGGGTATTTTTGCAGCTAAATATTAGTTCTTTTAAACCAATTTTTGACACAGTCAGGGGGCACGTATTTAATATAATGTACACTGTAAAAAATTTGGCCCTTTTGCTGCATCATCACTCCCCCGCTTTTATAGAATATATCTCTTTTGACCTATGAGAATGCTCCATAATAGGCTGAAGTAAACATTTTCTATAAAAGCGGTGGAGTGACGATGCAGCCAAAGGGTCAAATTTTTAACAGTGTATTTACACATATTTCGAGTTAAAGATAAAATCATAAAAATTTCAAGTTCGTTTAACATCATTATTACGTACCCGGGCAACGTCGGGCGGGTCAGCTAGTATTAATAAAAAAAACAAAACGCTCTGTCTGTGTGTGTGTGTGTGTGTGTGTGTGTGTGTCTGCGATGGCTAGCAAAATCTACAGCATGTACAAGGCTCAAAAATTTTTTGAGAGTAGCCCCAAATTTCTTCTGATGCACCTGAGCTTCAGAATTTCGAAATTCTATTTATTAACTGAGTAATTAATTAAATTCCAAAGATCACTCTCATAAAAAATCGCCTTTTTTCTTCTTTTTTTACCTTCATTTAGTTATGGTTGGTTGGTTGCATAAAATTTTCGCAGAAATAATTAAAAAAGCTGAAATAGACCTTTAAAATTCATAGACTTGCAAACTGTCATTTTAAATGATGATTTTTTATCACAGCGGTTGTAAACCATGGAGGAAAAAGATAGGTGGTGGTGAAGTAAACCGAAAAAAGGGTTGCAATATTAAACCATTTATCGCTCAAATTTTAATGTCCCAAACAAAAGCATGTGGAAGGGATTTTGTATTACTAAGACGAATTGAAAGAAATGATTTACAGCTGAAGCATATTTTACGAAGAAATAGTAATTTTTTAAAATGGTCTTTTTTCAATTATATTATTTATTTTAAAAAAAATGTTTGCTTTTAAAATAATTGAAATTGATAAATTCGAAATAATTAAATGCCAAAATAAAATTAAATAAAATATTGAAAACATTTGATTTGACGTATTACTAAAAGTTTTCTTTTTTTCTTTTCTTTTTAATACTTTATAACGTAGATGAAAAATGTTTATGATTTAACAATATATTAATAATTCTATATCAATCTATAAAATATATTTATGACAACATTCTTTTAAAATCATGCGTGAAAACTTAAATAACAAATATTAGTCTAAAATCTGGATTTCAGAGTGCAGACGATTTTAAGACATTAATGAAAGAATGTTAACTTTTCAAGCAAAATCTTAAATGATGCTTCTATATTGATATTTCAAAGTCATATGATAAAAATAATCACATAATTCTTGCCTATGATTGATATATTTGTATCTTTTATGCATTCCGATCGTGTATTACAGTCAATAATGGCACAAAACTTTATTTTTTAAACGAAATTTTAGTCATCTATTCAATAACAGTTTAAAAGATAAAAAACAAAGAAATATGGGTTTAAACCAGTTTGAATTGATCGGCGTGTCAAAGCACATGGTTTTGTTGGTGTTTATTTGGACTTAATGTAGCGGATTTTAGGGTTATATTTTTGGCGTCAGCCCAAGACATACTTCCACTCATTTTCTTTTTACTGTGTGGTTGTACGCAAATCTTTGGCATTTCGAACATTAAAATGTATGAGTCATTAGCTGTGTTGCTGTAAAAAAAAATCACACAACACTTTTCTAGGAATTTTTTTTTTAATCATTGATAAAATTTAAATGTATTCTATTCAATTTAAAATTAAATTATGGCTTTAATTTGGTTTAAAAAAATAAAACATAGCTGTTTGGCGTACAATTGTTCGAATCCGCAAACGATTCATACACTATAGTAAATTATCAAATAGCAAAGTAAATTATTTATCAGAAATAGCCATAAAAAGAATAGTAGCAAAATTGATTATAAACTTAATGTTTAGACTAATTAACACATAACCCGATCCCAACCAGAAAAAAACAGACCACACTCCGATCCGTGATAGACAAAATTTCCGTGAGTATAAACCCGATCCGAACCTAAAAATTCTGTTTGAAAAAAAACTATGGCTTTGATAACTGACCCGAACCAAATCTCAATCCCATAAAAATGTTCAAATGAAGCATAACCCGATCCAAATAAGGAAAAATAATTTTAGTGGGCATGAAACTTGACCCGAACTTAAATATTGTCTTAAAAAAACTCGAAATGTGACCCGAACAAAATCTGAAACCGATAAAAATATTCCAGAGAACTATAACCCGATCCCAGCAAGACAAAATACTTTCCGTGGTCATAAACCCGACTCAAACCTAAAAAATTCCATTTGAAAAATTCTGAAATTTGACCCAAACCACATCTAAATCCGACCAAAATATTCGAAAGAACCATAACCAGATTAGAGTAAGACTAAATAATTTCCGTGCACATGAACCCGATACCAACCTAAAACTTCCATTCGAAAAAATACCTGAAATTTGAATCGAACCATATCTGAATCTGACAAAACTATTTCAAAGAACCGCAACTGGATCCGAACAAGACAAAATATTTCCATGGACATGAACCCAATCCGAACCCGAAAAATTTCTTTGAAAAAATCGCGAAATCTGAACTGAACCAAATCTGAACTTGGTAAAAATATTCCAGCGAAGCATCTCCTTATTCGAACAAGACAGAATAATTTTCATGAACACGCAAGAAGACCCGAACCCAAAAGTACCATTTGAAAAGAAAAACCCGAAATCTGAATTGAACCAAATCTAAAACCGATAAAACTATTCCAAAGAACTATAACCCGATCAGAGCAAGACGAAATAATTTCCGTGGTCATAAACCCGACTCGAACCTAAAAAATCAGATTTGAAAAAACCTGAAATTTGACTCAAACCACATCTGAATCCGATCAAAATATTAGAAAGAATCATAACCAGACTCGAGTATGATAAAATAATTTCCGTGGACATGAACGAGATTCGAACCTAAAAATTCTATTTGAAAAAATACCTGAAATTTGAATCGAACCAAATCTGAACCTGACAAAAATATTCCAAAATACCATAACAGGATCCGAATAAAACAAAATTTCAATGCACATGTACCAAATCTGAACTTAAAAATTTTCATTGAAAAAATTTCGAAATCTGAAATGAACTTGATAAAAGTATTCCAGTGAAGTATGTATTTATTCGAACAAGGCAGAATATTGTCCGTAAACACGCAAGAAAACCCGAATCCAAAAATTACATTTGAAGAAAAATCCGAAATCTGAATTAAACCAAGTCTGAACTTGACAAAAATATTCCAGTGAAGCATGTCTTTATTCAAATTAGACAGAATAATTTCCGTGGACACGCAGGAAGACCTGAACCCAAAAATTCCATTTGAAGAAAACGCCGAAATCTGAATTGAACCAAATCTGTTCCCGACTAAAATATTTCACAGAAACATAACTAGATCCGAGCAAGGCAAAATATTTTCCATGGACATGAATCCGACCCGAACATTTAAATCGAATTTCAAAAAATACCTGAAACCTGAATCGAACCAAATCCGACCCTTCGAAAATATTCTAATGAATCATAACCAGATCCGAACAAGACAAAATAATTTCCATGGACATGAACTCAATAAATGGTTGGGTAACATTTGGGTTGCAATTACATTGCGGTAAGTCTTTGATTTTATTTAATTTCACGTTAGGTTACAGTTAGATCACGGTTAATTTAAAGTTAGGTTAAAGTTAAATTGCATTTATGTGATGGTTAGAATAAGAATAGGTTACAATAAAGTGACGCCTAGGTTACATTTATGTTATATTTAAGTTACGATAGGGTACTGTTAGGTCGCAGTTAGGTTACAGACAGATTATGGTTACGGTACAAAAGTTTACGGTTAGGAATTTGTCCACAGAGTCAACATTACGCATGCTTTGATTAAAAATATACACTTTTGTTAAATGGCTCTGAAATTATAATACTATATACCAATCTTTTATCATGGTGTATCGATTTCATTCATGATATAGTCGGATTTAAGAGTGATATAATTAGTTTCAAATTCAAAATATTTCACTTGGGATTTCTATGGGAAAAAAATAATTGGTTACGTGATTTAACAGTGATTTTTGCGGGTTAATATCAACACTTTAACACGAAAATAACGCAATCGTTGGATACATGTTCCCTCCCGCGTTTCTCATTGCTCATTTTAAGTATTTTTAGAGCTTAATATTAATTGTTGTTTTTAAAACCGATTTTTCACAAAGTAAGCTGCGACGTATTTCAGACAATGCATTTCTGCATGCTTCCAGTTAATGATAAAATCATACAAATTTCAAGTTCGTTTAATATTGCTAAAACGGACCCGGGCAACGCCGGGCGGGTCAGCTAGTTATATATATATATTAATAAAATAACAAATCGCTCTGTCTGTGTGTGTGTGTGTGTGTGTGTGTGTGTCTGCGATAGTTAGCGAAAACTACGGTACGTACGAAGCTCAAAATTTTTCTGAGAGTAGCCCAATATCTCTCCTGATGCACCTGAGTTTCAGAATTTCGAAATTCTATTTATTAACTGAGTAATTAATTAAATTCCAAACATTACTCTCATAAAAAATCGCCCTTTTTCTTCTTTTTTTCCCGTCATTTAGTTATGGTTGGTTGGTTGCATAAAATTTTCGCATAAATAATTAAAAAAGATGGAAAAGACCTTTAAAATCCATAGACTGGCAAACTGTCAGTTTAAATGATGATTTTTTATCACAGCGGCTGTAAACCATGGAGGAAAAAGATAGGTGGTGGTGAAGTAAACAGAAAAAAGGGTTGCAATATTAAACCATTTATCGCTCAAATTTTAATGTCCCAAACAAAAGTATGTGGAAGGGATTTTGTATTAATAAGACGAAGAAATGAATTACAGCTGAAGCATATTTTACGAAGAAATAGTAATTTTTTAAAATGGACTTTTTTCTATTATATTATTTATTTTTAAAAAATGTTTGCTTTTAAAATAATTGAAATTGATAAATTCGAAATAATTAAATGTCAAAATAAAATTAAATAAAATATTGAAAACATTTGATTTGAACTAAAAATTGTATTACTAAAAGTTTTCTTTTTTTTCAGAACTTTTTAATACTTTAAAACGTAGATGAAAATTTTTTTTATAATTTAACAACATAATAATAACTCTATGTCAATATATAAAATATATTTATGAAAACATTCTTTTAAAACCATGCGCGAAAACTTAAATAACAAATGTTAGTCTAAAATCTAGATTTCAGAGTGCAAACGATTTTTCAAGCAAAATCTTAAATGATGCTTCTATATTGATATTTCAAAGTGACGGTTAGGTTGCATTTATGTTATATTTAAGTTACGGTAGGGTACTGTTTAGTCGCAGTTAGGTTACAGACAGATTATAGCAGTTAGGTTACAGGCAGATTATGGTTATGGTACAAAAGTTTACGGTTAGGAATTTGTCCACAGAGTCAACATTACGCATGCTTTGATTAAAAATATACACTTTTGTTAAATGGCTCCGAAATTATAATACTATATACCAATCTTTTATCATCGCGTATAGATTTCATTCACGGTATAGTCGGATTTGAGAATGATATAATTAGTTTGAAATTCAAAATATTTCACTTGGGATTTCTATGCGAAAAAAATAATTAGTTACATGATTTAACAGTGATTTTTACGGGTAAATATCAACACTTAACACGAAACTAAATCAATCGTTGGATACATGTTCCCTACCGTGTTTCTCATTGCTCATTTTAAGTATTTTTAGAGCTTAATATTAGTTGTTTTTAAAACCGATTTTACGCAGTCAGCTGCGACGTATTTCAAACAATGCACTTCTGCATGCTTCAAGTTAATGATAAAATCATACAAATTTGAAGTTCGTTTAATATTGTTAATACGGACCCGGGCAACGCCGGCGGGTCAGCTAGTACACTAATGAAACATAAGATGTGAGTAACATGCGGAGGGCACAAGAACTTACGATGTTTTGAATCATAAGCAATAGAGCTTAATAAATAAGGCCCGGAGCCTTAATAAGTTAAAAAGACACTTATGTAAATGAAAATTTTAAAAGGCTTTTGTTTGACTGTTTTTTCGCTGCTGATGCTGTTACTGGTGAAACACGACATAATAAGGCGGACGTCGCTCAACCAGCAACGCCATTCACCGGATAGTTTAATAAATATCGAGGATGGGGAAAAGTGCCCCTATGACTAATATGCCCCGGTCTACTCTACAGCTCATATTCAAAATATTAGAATAATTACCTTTTTTTTAGAAATTAAAAATATCGTTTGGTAATTTCATGTCTTTTAATGAAAATATGCAAACGATATTTTTATTAAGAACTTATTGTTGATTAAACTTACTTGTTATCTTAAATTTAATATCATTTTTGAAAAGATTAATTGCAAAAAAAATTATTTTGAAAAGTCAAAATATTAGAATATTTATTCAAGTGGTTCAAAATATTAGAATATTTCACATTAATTCTCCTTTAATTATTACCAATTCTTAACTGGTGGCATCATTGATTAAATTCAGACTATTTTATTTAAAATCAGTATTCTTTTTTGCAGTTTGTTTCTTTTTCGTCTTAAAATGGGCCGTGTGAGTGATATTCCTGAATCTACTAAACTTCGTATGGTTGATCTGTATCGGCACGGTAAAAATCAATGTTTTATAGCGAATTATTTACATTGTTCGCAATCGAGCGTTAGTAAAATACTAACACAATATTCAAAAATTGGAAAATTTCAAAATAATTGCCGAAATGGTGGCCGAAAACCAAAAACATCTGCTAGAGATGACAGGAAACTGAAGCGTATAGTTAAGAAAAACCGTTTTAAAAGTGTGTGATTCTTGCACCCAAAATGGAAAGAAGAAGGAGTTGAAGTTTCTACATCGACAACATTAAGACGTCTCCATAAATTTAAATTTGAATCTCGTGTGTCGCGAATTAGATTAATATTTGTAATTACTTTGGTGTCCACACTCTCGTAGTGACTCCATGGTCATAGTTTTATTTTTCGCAGATGATCACGAGCAATGATAAAAGTAGTAGTAGAATTATTCTGGAATAAAGTTTGTGTTAAGTTTTAAGTGAAATGTTTTGAAGCTTCATTTTTTTGTAAGATATTTAAATTACTTTTCACGCGTTTGAAGTAAAACGACGATGTCTATATTTTCGGGTAGATTTTATAGCTTCGATTTCGCATTGTTTTGCGATATGTGGCGTCCGAACTAATAGGGACGTGTGAAAAGTAACTGTTTTTTATTTGTTATCAGAAGTTGTCATTGAAAAAAAAAAATGGATGCTTTGAAAATCAAAAGAACTCCTCTTAGAGCTGGATTTACGAAAACTTATAATGCTTTAAATGAAGCTTTAAACGACGCAACTCCAGATGCTAATTTAATAGAGAATTTAATGTGTCAACTGGAAGATAAAAGCACAAGATTGCGAGCTGTAGATGAAGAAATTTTGAATTTTATGTTGACAGAGAAAGTTGTAGAAAAAGATTATTCTAAAGAATTTGAAGCATGCGAGGAGTATACAGAAAAATTTATTGCTATAAAGCAAAAAGTAAAGACATTTTTGGCGAAACCTATCGAAGAACAACTCCGATCGCAGAATTATACAGATGTTGAAAGAACGCTGTCCCGACCACTTCGCTTACCAGAAATAAGTTTACAGCCGTTTGATGGCGATGCAAGATTATGGTTAACCTTTTGGAATTCATTCAGCAAAATTCATGAAGACACCACTTTAGATGACCATTTGAAATTTGTTTATCTTTTACAGGCGATAACGCCGAAATCCAAAGCAGCACAGATAGTAAATAGTAATCCGGTTTCTGCTGATAATTATCCAAAAGTAATTCTACATCTGAAAGAAAGGTTTGGCAGAGAAGATACACTTATTGAGATATATGTTAGAAACCTTCTTCAATTAGTCTTAAATAATAATAGATCATCAAGCAAGAATTTTAATTTATCGTCGTTATATGATAATCTAGAGACAAAACTTAGGTCTCTAGAATCCTTAGGTGTCACAGAAGAGAAATATGCCAGCATACTTTTCCCACTTGTAGAATCTTGTCTACCTCATGATATATTAAAAATCTGGGAAAGACAGCGTGAGAAGACTGCTCAAGGTAAGAACCAATTAAATTCTATCCTTGATTTTTTAAAAAATGAAGTACTTGCGGAAGAGCGGGTTCTTTTGGCTCATTCCAATCTTGGTTTTGAAAACCCAAAGAAATATCATAAATGTAATAATGAATATAATTCAATGCCAACTGCCACAGATTTATTTATAAATAATAAGTCTAATAAGAATTTAGTTAAAAAACGTGAAGATTTGTGTATATTTTGTGACAAGTGTCACTTATCAGAAAAATGTTTTAAAGCTAGTTCGCTTTCTTTTGATGAGAAACGTAACTTAATTTTGAAAAAAGGAGCATGCTTTGTTTGCCTGAAGAAAAACCACATTTCACGCAATTGTAACTCTAAAACTAAATGCACGAATTGTGGTAAAAGACATTTTTTTATATTATGTCAAAATGTTTTTAATGAAGGTGGTAATGTGTCGTTAGAAAGTCATAAACATAAATCAGGGAGTAGTGACACTGTTTTAACTACTCAAGCTTCGGATCCTACTGTGTTACTCCAAACTTTGAGTGTCCGTGTAAAGCACAATGGAAAAGAGAAAATCGTGCGTGGAGTTATTGACACAGGATCCGAACGTTCCTATTTATCACGAGATGTAATTAAATATTTGAATTATAAAAGTATTGGTGAAATTAAATTAATTCACACATCATTTGGTAATATTGAAACAAGTGAAACAAAGCATAATAAGTATAGAATTCACTTAAGTAGCATAGACAATAGTTATAAATGTGATATGCATGTTTTAGATGTTCCTGTTATTTGTTCTAAAATACGAAAAGTGCCAACTGGGACTTGGTTATCAGAATTAAATAAATATGGCATTAAAATTTCTGATGTTGAAAATAGTTCATGTGAAACCGAAAATGAAATTAAATTATTGATTGGTTCTGATGTGGCTGGAAAATTACTCACCAGAAATATTAAAGTTTTAGAAAGTGGTCCGGTTGCGGTAAAAACCCATTTGGGATGGACTCTAATGGGAAAAATTCCAAGTATTAAATCAGAAACAAATAAGGCTGCTATGATTATTTCATCACTTTGGAACAATTGTTCCGTTGCTGATTTGTGGAAGCTGGATATTATGGGTATAACGGATCCAGTTGAATCCAAAACTAAAGCTGAAATTCATGAAGAAACTATGCAGCATTTTAAGAGTAATATAAGAATAGATTCAGAAGGGAGATACGAAGTAGCATTGCCATGGGTGCTAGATAAAGCTTGCTTACCTAACAATAGAGAATTGGCCGAAAAGCGGCTTGCTACAACGAGGAAAAAGTTAATTAATTTAAATAAAATTGAGGTATATAGCGAAGTATTTGATTCGTGGATAAATGCAGGAATAATTGAAAGGGTGGTTGATAATAAAGAAACTAAAGTACATTATTTGCCACACAGACCTGTATTTAAAGAATCGAGTGAAACTACTAAAGTTAGACCAGTTTTTGACGCTTCGGCTCATGTTAAAGGTTCCCCTTCTCTAAATGATTGCCTAGATAAGGGATTAAATTTGATTGAAATGATTCCTTCTATATTGCATCGGTTTCGGAAATATCCTGTTGGTGCAGTATCCGATATAGAGAAGGCATTTCTACAAATTGGTATTAGAGTAGAAGATGATAGAGATTATTTGAGATTTCTATGGGAAACATTCGTTTTGAATCGTGTAGAAGAAATCAGATCCTTAACTCAAAAGAACCAATGGCGACACATTGCAGGAAAATTTAATTCGGCAGATATCCCTTCCAGAGGTTGTTCGATTGAACAATTTTTAGAACTAAGATGGTGGGAGGGACCGGATTGGTTGGCTCAACCTGAATATACTTGGCCTCAAAGTGTCGAAATTCCCGATGAAGAAATTATTAACTCTGAAAAACGGAAAAGTGTCATTTCAGCAATGAACAAGAACACAGAATCTAGTGATTGGTATTATCGACGGTTTTCATCTTTCAAGAAAATTATAAGATTGATCGCCTGGATTTTAAGATTCTTAAACAATTTAAGAAATCCTAATTCAAAAGAAGTTTCTGAACTTACGTGTTTGGAATTAGAACAAGCCGAAAGAAAATTGATAATTTTGATTCAGAAAGACAGATTCAACGAGAAGAATAATCAGAAGATACGTAGCTTGAGACCAATCCTAGATGAAGATGGTATTATAAGAGTGAAAACGCAAGTTATTTATAGAGAAGATGCTTTCAATTTTAAATACCCTGTTCTTTTGCCTTCTGACCATCCTGTAGTCCACCGCCTGATCTCCTGGAAACACCAAGAGCTTTTGCATGCAGGAGTGGCTCTTATGATGACATCGTTACGAGAAGACTACTGGATCGTAAAAGGTAGGAAAACTATTCGAGCAGTAGCACAGAAATGTGTACGATGCAGAAGATTCAGTGCACAAAAGACAGAATCGATTTCTATTGCATTACCAACAGAAAGAGTTGAAGACGCAGCAGTGTTTCAGATAATTGGAGTTGATTTAGCCGGCCCATTATATTTAAAGAATGAGGAAAAGGCTTGGATTGTTCTGTACACTTGTGCAGTGTATAGGGCCATACACTTAGAATTAGTTACGTCATTATCTACAGATGCTTTCCTCCAGTCTTTCAGGCGTTTTATAGCGCGAAGAGGAAGACCAACCACCGTGTATTCTGATAACGGCGGAAATTTCGTCGGGGCAGACACAGCATTTTCAGCCATAGATTGGGAGCAAATCTCTGCCGTTGCAGCAACACAAAAGATTCGCTGGAAATTTAACCCACCTACCGCTGCCTGGTGGGGCGGTTGGTGGGAGCGATTGATACAAATGATGAAACGGATACTGAGAAAAGTTCTAGGTAGAGCTTCATTATCCTACGAAGAACTGCTCACAGTGCTCTGTGATTGTGAACAAGTTGTGAATGCTAGACCTCTAACTTATGTTACTGAAGATGCGAACGATCTAGCACCGTTAACACCATCAATGTTTTTACAGGACATAAGATCTTCAGATGTGAGAGATTTTGATGCAATTGACGCGCAAGAATTAAATAAAAGAGTTAAGTATAGGTAACATGTTCGAGAACACTTACGTAAGCGATTTCGTATTGAATATTTAGGACAATTGCGCCAGCAAAGTTCTTTGCAAAAGAATGTCAAGCAACTGACCGTTGGTGATGTCGTACTCGTAGAGTCTGATAAGAAACGTGCCTATTGGGCTTTAGCCCGAGTGCAAGAACTTATTTCTGGTAAAGATGGCCACCCAAGAGTTGCACGATTAAAAACTGAAAATGGTGAACTTTTGCGACCTGTCCAAAAACTGTACAATTTAGAGATTCCAAAAGAACTTTCTAGTGATCCAGTATTAAGAACGAGAAGTGGCAGAATAGTGACTGTCCCAAAACGTTATTAACTCTAAATTCTGTTTCAACAAAAAGCTTTATTCTAATTTTTTAGTATATTTCATAGTGTTAATTTGAATTTGTAATAATATGTTTAATTTTATTTGAATTTTGCAGAAGAAAATGTTTATTTACCTGTTTTGAGAAATGTAATATTGTAAGAATTGTATCTTATCACTGTAATGTAAGTATTAGTCATATTTTATTTTATATTTTATTGTACCCATTGTTGAGTTTATCTGTCGAAAACTCAAGGTGGGAGAATGTCGCGAATTAGATTAATATTTGTAATTGCTTTGGTGTTCACACTCTCATGGTGACTCCATGGTCGTGGTTTTATTTTTCGCAGATGATCACGAGCAATGATAAAAAGTAGTAGTAGAATTATTCTGGAATAAAGTTTGTGTTAAGTTTTAAGTGAAATGTTTTGAAGCTTCATTTTTTTGTAAGATATTTAAATTACTTTTCACGCGTTTGAAGTAAAACGACGATGTCTATATTTTCGGGTAGATTTTATAGCTTCGATTTCGCATTGTTTTGCGATATGTGGCGCCCGAAAACAAAACCTCCCATGACTGCAAGACAAAAGCGTATAAGATTGAATTGGTGTAAATCAAGACGTTTAGGGAGCAATGAAGATTGGAAAAATATATTATTTAGTGATGAAAGTATGTTTTGTGTTTCATATGGTAATCAAGGTATTCGAGTTTGGAGAAGGAAGCAAGAAGCATTTGATAAAGAATGCCTTAAACGTTCCGTAAAATTTGATGCTAGTGTCATGGTTTGGGGTTGTATGAGTGCAGAAGGACCTGGAAAGTTATGCATCGTCTACGAAAAGGTTAACTCTCTGATATATCAAGAAATTTTAGAATATTACATGATTCCATCATCAGAAGATTTATTTGAAGATGATTTCATCTTTCAACAAGATTTAGCGTCCCCGCATACCACGGTGTCAACTAAGAATTGGTACCGCCAACGCAACATTAAGGTACTTCCTTGGCCACCAAATTCACCAGATCTTAATCCCATCGAAAACTTATGGTGTATAATAAAGAAAAAACTTCAAGAAAATCCTCCTTCAAGTAAAACTGAGTTAGTGGCACGTATAAAGTCTATTTGGGCTAATATTGATAGAAATGTTTGTAAACACCTTGTATATAGTATGCAAGATCGATTGTACGCTGTTATGAAAGCTAAAGGGGATGCTACAAAATATTAACTACCATTTACTTCATATTCATAAGGTAATATTGTTGCGTAAAATAAAATATTCTAATATTTTGAACCAATCTAAATTTTATTCAAATATTCTGGTGTGTTTAAGGAAGCTGTATACCTAATTTATTGTGCTGTATTTTATATTTTATAAATGTTAAAATCTTATCTAAACATTCCAGATTTAATTTATAAGAAATTTAATTGCATTTACTTAGTATAAAAAATAAATAAATGACAAATAATTTTTTCTTATTACTTTTTCTCAATTATTCTAATATTTTGAATATGAGCTGTACATATCAAAATGCGCAAATAATTTAAGTAAACAGAGAAACACTGATGTGAGGCTATTAAAATGCATAGTAACTGAATTAAGTAATACATACATGTAAGACCCTTTCGTGAAATAAATACCTGTCGGGCTTCAAGTTTTAATTTAGATCCTTTTTTTTTTACTTTTTTATTAAAATCTTGAAAGAAATTAATATTCTAAGATGGTAACGGCTTTAAGATGTATAGAAATTAGTTAAATAAATTCTGGGAAAACCTTCAAAATAATTAGTTGAGTTTGGAACAAATAAAATGTGTAACTATAATTCATTCACATCATAAACTAAGAAGACAAAAAATGCAAACACTTTTTAGATAATTTATAGACTTATTAGCATAAAGCTTTTGCGACAAAATAATTATAAAAAGCATGTTCTTTTTTTTCCCCCTTTACATTAGTTTATATAAGATACTAGTAATAATGACTCTAATCGATCAAAATCAAAAGGAATTGGCAGATGAGTTTGCAATTACTTTCATATCTCTTTATTTTGAAAAGTTATACTTCATTTAAAGAAGAAATTTTAATGGATTTTACACAGTTATTTATTGGCGATAAATATCCCGATGAACCAGTTTTTGATTGGAAAATTAGACGTTTTATAGACTGCAGGCGAATCGAACAAAAAATGCAAATCGTTAAACATCGTTAAAAAATAACTATTCTGTAACATAAAGCTTCCAGGCAAAATAATAAAGATCGTGTATTTCTTTTATTATTCTTAATTTATACAAAATGCACGTGATATCTATATGAGAGTTAGCGAACCCATGGCGTATGCTCCAGAATTGACACTTGATTCAATATCTCTGGCAAGAGAAAAATTTGAATTTTATAATCATTATACAGATAAAATCCATTTTTTGTTTTTGCTATTAAAAAAAAAAAAAAAAAAAAAAAAAAAAAAAAATTGAATGAATTAACACGCCGGAATAAGTTTATTAGCATTTTCGACAGTTATTTTGTCTTTCTATGCGAATTTAAAAACTATAATTGACGGAGTGACTTTCATAATCACACAAGTTCAACTGAAAAAATATTGAGAAAATCAAGAAAAACAAAATATTTCTTGGAAATTTAGACTTGTATTTTTTTTTTTTTTTTTTTTTTTCAAGTTTGCTGAATTACAAATGTTACTGTACTAAAATAACAAATATTACAAATAATTTGTATATTACAAAATAATGAAAATACTGGATATGTGTTATTATGGAATAAATTAGTCTTTTAAATTGGTTCAAAATACTAGACCTATGATTTGAAAAAGCAACATACGTTTTTTAACAATAATGTCTGAAAATGAAACAATAAAAAACTTAATGCTAAAATTGAGACTATACCCTCAGTTACAATTGGTCAGGCAAAAGGATTTTAACATATATATAAAAATATAGTGTTTTTCTAAAAGTGGGTAAAATTAAAAAATATGTTAACTTTTTAGTATGCATTACTAATTTGGATTATGCTGTTTTGGGGTTAAAAGAATGTTCTAAATTTAAATTAGTAATATATATATATATGTGTGTGTGTGTGTGTGTGTGTGTGTAGAAATACTAGGAATATTGTTTGTTTGTTTGTTTGTTTGTTTTTTAAGAATGTATACCATTTCAACCAAAAAACATCCTAAATAAGTTTTTTTTCCCCTATTTTGTAAGTTTATCCGGAAACAGGGGATGGCAATTTCAAAATGCATAGAAAACGGAACCTTTTTTCCTTCGTCTATTTAAAAATCCACGTATTCAAGGTACATGCTTAAAGCCACCTTAATGCTGGGAAACTGCCACAAACTGAAATTCGTGCATTAATATTTTTAATAAATATCTCAGCTAATTATTAAAAAATGAAAAATCTGAATCTTGAACGCATTCGTACCGTGTCTTCGTCTATTCTTATTGAAATTTTCAGGCCTCAACGTGCGATAGATTTCCGTACCAACGCAAATAAACGAACAGAAACACATACATTTATATTTTTTTTATTAATATAAACATACTAATAGAAAAAAAACAGCAATATTCTTTTTACAGCAAAATATATTCCTTGTTTAGTTTACAACCGCAAATAATATGAATTCTAAATAGCTAAATTACTTGAAGTGAATTGAGGATTATAGACAAAAGATATTTGTATAAAGCCAATAAGCAGCCTTAACTTTTTTCTCTTGGTAACTATTAAGATCTTTAAAAATAACAGAATTAATATTCTAAGTCAGCAACAGAATTAAAATATATGCGAAGAAAAAAGTAGGATAAATTTCACGGAAAACCTTGACATAATTAATGGATTTTAGAAGAAATAAGAAGACATAACTAATTGTTTGTTATCTTATGTAAATTACGAAAGTAAAAAAAATCTTTTGAGATTCTTTGAAGATAGTTATCGTTTCGTTAACTTAGAGCTTTAGCAGTCAAATAATGAATAATACGTGACTTTTTTTTTTTTAAATCTTGGTTGTCGCAAATTACACGCGTAATGATGTCGCAAATCGATTAAAATAATAATATAACGAGTGAGAAATAAATTTGCAACTTTCTTTTTTTTTTAAATCTTTTTTCGCCTCTTTCAGAATTTGAATTGTCATTAAATGTACAGTGGTAGGAGAAAAATGCAAACACTCTTCTACTAACTCTTTAACAATTTAATGTAGAAGAAACTTATTAGTAACAAACGATTGAAAATAAAATCCGATTTTAAATGTTGTACAGTATAGTCCCGCTTATTTTCTTTTATTTGCGCTAAATTTCAGATATATTCACTTTCCTTTTCTTTAATAATATCTATCATTAATCCTATTAAATTCTACATAAATTAATTATTATCTTACTCAGATTAGTCAGACATTACGCTTTTAGTTTATTGCTAAATTGTATCATCATTTTTGAACAATTTTTATTATTTAGTGTGAATTTGAATCTATATTATAAAGGCCAATCGTATCTGTGCGTAACACATACGTCATTTTGCGCATGGCAACACTTTCAAATTTTAAATGAACTTTCGGTATTGCGAGTTTTTTGCTACTAAAAAATTTTAAACATCTAAGTACCGCACATTTTCAATTTTTACACCATCGTGTAGGGAAAAAAATGTACTTTTAAATGAAATTTGTTTGAAAGTTGTACCTTAATTTGTTTTTGAAATATTAATTTCTTTGTAGCTTTTAATACTGCTTTTCTAATTGTGGCAACAGGCGTACTCAATTTCTATTAAAAGCAAAGGGAAAAAAGGGGGAAAAATTTTTTGCTGTATCTTTGTGTTGCCATTTTTCTCATTAAAAGCGAAAACACTGAAATTTAAATATCTTCTGTTATAAAACCCGGTGAATTTTGATTTAATTTACAAAATTTGATTTACTTATAAAAGAATATCAACAGTTTAATATCTGTTTCAGCTAATAGTATTGAGACTTCAAGTTTTGAATCAAAATGATCAAATTAAAATGCCAATTTTTTTTTTTTTTTTTTTTTAAAGGTGAATACAAATGCGTAGCATTTGTAAATTTTGATATGGTGAAAATGATGCCGGTTTAGATTTCACGGGGAAAAAAATCCTATGATAGAGTCAAAGTTGAATAAATTTTGCTTTTTTTCATTTTGGAATACTAGCATAAGAACTTTAATTGATAACTTTATCATAATAACATCATATCTTTATTATTTTTTACTGCTTACATATACGATTAAAGTTTAATTTTAACAATTTGAAATGCCTTTTATAGAAATAGTATTTTGTTAATTTGACAATAAATATCGTTTTTTTAAGAGCTAGACGTACCAATATAAAATGCATTTTTCACTATAACTAATTTTGTAGATTTATTATAAGTCAGGGAAACAGTTCCTTGTTAAACATTTTCTTTCGTCGAAATTTGACGGGTTCTACCTCATATTTTTAAAAGAGAAATTTTCCTTTTCTTCTTTCTCAATTTATTCCGAGATCTTTCGCGCACTGGGATATTTTTTACTACGAATGTTCTTACGCCCTTTTTGACAAGACCCTTTGCAGAATTATTCTCATTGTACTTTCACGCGCTCTGTTGCTGTTCCACATTGGTCACATACGCGAGTCTCCATGATTTGTGTTACTGCGTAGTTGATCAAAAAGCAGCTGCACTCGATGAAGAAAGAATTTGTTCGATTTTCAACCTGCTAACATCTTATGCTGTCTAGTAGTTTACTTATGACGATAGTTTTTTTCGTTCCCATTTCATTAATACCAGCTAATATCAACTTCTAACACCATTCGAAAATCTCTCTATTCCAAACAAAGTTTAAAAAAAAAAAAAAAAAAAAAAAAAAAAAAAAAAAAAAAAAGATTTTTTTAAACCTAAAAATAGGAAAATTTGAGACTTTCAAGAACCTATGTTATTGTTATACCTATGTTTATTGTTATACAAAGACGTAAAGTAGAGACATACATAGAGCCTAAGCTTGATGAAAACGCCTGAAACCAAATTGGAATGAAATCTGGTTACTTACTAGGTACAAATTTTTATAAAATTTTTACGATTAGTTTCAGAAAATTTAAAAACTTCACAATCAGTATACTTTCGTGATTGTATCAAAATTGAAATAATGTACCGGATTATTTAAATACTATAGAATGATCATCATGTCACTTTTACTAATGTATTATTTCTTGGCAGTAGGACTGTTTCACTCACTTAATAAATTCCTATTTTTGCCAGATCAAATTAAGCTTTTTTGTGCATCGTAGACGTCCCCTTAAACCATCATTTTGACGGTTTTTAATCATAATTTGAAAAATGCTCGGATTAAAATATTTAAATTGAGAATTCGCATACACTGTAAAAAAAATTCAAGAGGTTACTAAAAATTTTTTAGTAAATTTGTATTCCACAGAATTTTTTAGTAACCATTACAAACTTTTTTTTGCAAGTGAAACAAGCATTTCTTTTGTAAACTGAACAAAAGAATTTTTTGCATAACTAACTTAAAAATTTTTAGTATGAGCCACCAAGCAAATTTTAGTAATAGCTCCAAAATTATTTTTAATAACCATTACGTGCGCCCGAAGGGCAGGAGCTTCCTTCGTGCTGCATCCAGACTGCTGAAGCGGAAGTTTTTCGGCAAAACCGCAATAGATGGCAGCACCAAACATTGCTACCGGCTCCGACAGGATTTTCATAATCCCTTCATTAACGAGTACTTACACTACATACGTTCGGGGCGTATTTGGCGGCTGCCAGTATCGAACCCGGGACCTTTTAGCCTGAAGCACGTTACTCTAACCACTATGCTATCAAGGCCACACCAAGTGAGCTTTAGTAATAGCTATTAAAAACATAAAACTATTCATTGCTAACTTTTTTCTAGTAATTCTTACAGATTTTCTTATAACCGACTAAGATTACTAAAAATTTTTTAGTAATTACAAGGATCACTAAAGTTTTTTTAGTAGATCGACCTTTTTTTTTACAGTGTAGAGCAGGAACAACAGCAGAGCGGGTTTTTGTCATACAAACTTCTTAATTAGATTTTTTTAATGTATATCACATACACACAAACATACATATGTATATATGTATTACATATATAATATAATAGAAACGAAAATAAAATTGATAAATATGATTGCCTCTTCTAACTCCTGGTTATTGCATACTATTATTTGCCCCAAAATATTTCTTTAATCTCTTCTTGTTTGTTATCAAAAAGATCGAATTCTATAAAAAGAAAGAAATAAAGAAAAAATCACCAAAAAAAATCTTTGCTTCCAATTTTCCAATATTATATTTCACTTTAAAATTTCTATTTTTATTAGCAGTTGCAAGAGAAGAAAATATTTTCATTGGGATTAAAAGAAAAAGAACTCCAACCATAATAACTCTAATATCAAAACACTGTAAATGTTTATTTATTTAGATATTTTAATAAAATTCGAGTATTTCTCATTTAAAAGTTAGAATAAATTAAAGTAAATGAAATAAGAAGAAAGCCAGTAAATTATTTGCACTGTATGAACAATTATAAATAGCATTTTAAATACACATTTGTCTTAAAAAATATTTTCAAGGATAACTTTTGGTAATATTTATTTTATTTATTTACGGTTTAACTAATGTAAAAAAAAATTGCGCTAGTTTTTTTTTTTTTTTTTTTAAGCATAAAAATTAAAAAAGCATCATTCTATCTATTTATCTATCTGCCTATCCATCTCACTCTGTCTGGATCCACCTGTTTGTCTATCTATACATCTTTTTGTACCCTTTTGTGGGTACACGACATTTCGGTCCCGCCATTTCGGTCCCGCCGTTTCGGTCCCGCCGTTTCGGTCCCGCCGTTTCGGTCCCGCCGTTTCGGTCCCGAGACATTTCGGTCCCTGGCCATTTCGGTCCCGAGACATTTCGGTCCCTGGCCATTTCGGTCCCTGGCCATTTCGGTCCCGAGACATTTCGGTCCCTTGCCATTTCGGTCCCTGGCCATTTCGGTCCCTTGCTATTTCTTTACCGGCCACCTTATAACTTGGTTTCTGATTGTGAAGGCCTACTAAACGCTGTAAGCTCAACATTGTTCGGGCTTTTTTTAATATTTCTATTCTCCTGCCCCCCCCCCCTTCCCTCAAATTTTATACAAAGCTGAATATAATAGTCCAATAAGTTTAATCTATTTTAACTCGTGATAATAAAATCACAGCAAGTTGAAAATTTGATTAAATAATGTTATATAATTTTACACTGTCTTTATTATTATTATTTAACATAATGAATATTTTAAGTTTTATCATATATTCTTTGTATTAGGTACTAGCGGCCTTCGCCCGCTACGCTGGTCGGTTTATCTAAAGAAATCTTGAAGAAGTAGTTAGATAAGGTTCAGACATACATTAAAAAAAAAAAAAGCAAGTCGATCATTCAAAAAACGTTGGGAAATATCAAATATTTACTGTAATTTTTTAAGAAAAACAAAGTTTCGAAAAAAAAAATTAAATCGAAAAAAAAATTACACTGACATATTAATGCAAGGAAATTTTCCCAGAGAGAAAATTCGCCTTGAATACAATATTTCAAATTCTTTTAATTGCTTATAGGCGTTAATGCCAACATAGTGAAAAAAAATTCCATGCTGGGAATCGAACCCGGGCCATCAGTATGGCGCACTGACGTTCTACCGACTAAACCACATGGAACGACAGCCAGCTTGAAACTTTCTCATACTTAAGTAGACTGGCGAAAACATAACGATAGCGCGTTTTAAAATCGCACAGTGACATCTATTGGATTTTATATGTACTAAAAAACGTTATGTACTAAAAAACGTGAGCAGCGCACCTAATAGTTTCTTTTGTTTCTTTTTGTTACTTTTTTGTCTGTTGTCCGATTTTGATGAAACAAAGCCTATACACTGCCCGGGAGTGTGCATTCTTCATTAGTGAAAACCGCATAAAAATCCATTCAGTAGTTACGAAGATAACCTCGAACAAACAGACAGACAGACAGACAGACAGACAAAAAATTCAAAAAAAATTTTTTTGTGTTTCATTGGTTTTCTTTTATCGCCCTGACTCCATTTTTGTCAATTATCTTCAATGTACAGACACACCGGGTCCTACTGTTTTATTATATGTATAGATTTTATCTATACAAAAAACTAAAATACATATTTGATTGATTGTTTTAGTACACTTTCTTAGAATCTTTAAATTAGTGATTTTTTTTTTTACTTCATGAAGACAATTTTTGTGAATTAATTTTATTGAAAGTGGGCTTATTTCTTTGTAATAAAATGATTATTTTTCAATTTTATATAACAATGTAATTATTATTTTAAATAATTTTATTTTCAAATTTTAACTGACAAAACTAAGCTTTTTTAATTTATCGTTTATTTATTTATTTATTTATTTATTTGCATTACCTTTTCGCTCCCACTTTCACAGAAAAAAAATTGACAATTCTTATTTTAATTTTATTATTGATTGAATTAATAGTTTTAAATTTCAGTAACTTTAAATATAAAATAAATAAACAGGTAAACGATAAGTTTCAGTTTATAACTACTACAAAACATAATGATAAATTAAATGTAAAACAGATTATTTATTGAGTTTATTTAAAGCAAAAGTCGATATGCGTATTAATAATTTTATCAATTTAATTAAATAAAGATTCATTAAATTAAAAATATTAATTTAATAAAATATTAATTTGATTTTAATTTTAAAATCACTAACTGTTTTGAGATTTAATTTATAGCAATTATTCATCACCATAAGTTTTTATTCAAAAATTATTATTTATTTCAAAAAAGGAAATTATTATTATTATTATTATTATTATTATTATTATTATTATTATTATTTTCAAAAATCAGTAACGTAACGTGATAATTAATTAAACATAATAATGCAACACTGTAACAATGCGTAAAAATATTTCTTAACAGTGTTAGGTAACATTATTATCCAGATGCAGATTTAAATTTTCTGAAGCAAAGTTATAGTTTACAGTTCGCAAAAAAGCAATCTTATATTAATTAATTATTTTTAAAGAGTAAGAAAAATATCATAAACTAACCAATAAATGAATAAATAACAAAATTATTTTGAGAATCCTTATAATTTTCATATATCCTAATGAACTTGATAACATTATAGTAGCTAAAATTAAAAAAATATGTTTTTTCATTTTTGCTATAATAAGAGCTATAAACTAGATTTTAAACAAGTAATTGATAAATAAGTCACTTAAACAATTAATAGTTAAAATAATTTTCGATTCTTATTAATAAATATGTTTGATAAAAATAATTTAATTTTTTTTTTAAAAATTTAATTTAACAGCATAATTATTAATGCTTTAAAATTTTCTAAGATTATGTTAATCATTTAATAAAATAATGTATAAGATTAAGTAAGAAACAAATCAAAACCGAGTGCCGGGAATTTTTAAACACTTATAATTTTTTATGTTGGTGTTCCTATAAAATTTGAAATATATGCATGTAAGTACCAGCTAAGTACTACTATTAACCTGCTCTTTTAAGCAAAAATTCTGCATGTCAATCAATTGTCAACGCCCATTTGAACAAATAGTCATCTTTATACAAGATACTAGAAAAGCTATGTAGTTAGTTTTATTCTACTTATCTTGATCTTTATACACTTGTCAGATGAAATCCCTCATTCTATAACACAATGTCCTTTTTACTCTGGAGTTCAAATGCGGACGGACCTCCCAGATTTGAGTTGTGTTTATTTCGCTCGTAGTTTTTGAATGTAATAAGCATAAAAAGTGTTTAATGTATTAAAAAGGACTTGTAATTCCTGCATTGTTATATGTAAAAAGGTTGCTACACGTAAAAAGTTATTTCGTAGCAATAATTGTTATATGTAAAAAGATTAGCGCAAACTTTTAAATAGTTTTTTAATAGCGAAATAAAATAATTATTTAAAAAATAAATTTGTTTTAGTCAATCCCGATGCAGAACATAAAAAATAATGTGGCTTTATCACAATTCCATGCTAAAAACCCCTTAAAAAAATAAAAATTGTAAAATGCCATAATCTAAAAATGATGTGCCGTTAAATAATAGGATGAAATAAAGATTTCTAAAACTATTTGCAGATTTTTTTTTCATTATTAAACACATATTGTACAAATTATATGCAACTGAAAATGTGTAGGCCATGGACATTTGCTCAAGCAAATTAAATTCGACTTATATGCGTTTTTAAATTACCAGATCTTCATGATTGAGGAACTTCTATATAAATCCACAGAACAATCCTCCCCTCACTCCTGAAAACAATTACTTCTGTCATATGAAATTTGCATGGCGTTTGGATCCGCTGCAATATGTTTGAGTTTGGATCCGAGTTATACGTGTAAGCGGTTTTTGGGTACTTGTTACTTCTAATTAATCGCATTACACTAAAACTTTATATGGCTTTCAGTTAAAAAAACCAGTGTTGAATTCAGACACTTTTCTCCGGGAGGGACTTCTGTGGCTCCGGGGGATTACACTTTTTTACCACTGAAAACACAAAATCTCAAAATTTCCGGGGGGGGGGGCGTTGATAGCTCCGGGGGGAATGACCCGCCCCTGAATTCAACACTCTAAAATGTTCCCTATAAAATTATGTCAGATATTTCCCGTGTACAAAATTTCAGCTTGCTGGAGAAGGGACTGAAATGTCTGAGGACCGAAAAGTCCAGGGACCGAAATGTCTCGGGACCGAAATGGCCAGGGACCGAAATGTCTCGGGACCGAAACGTCTCGGGGCCTAAATGTCTCGGGACCGAAACGGCGGGACCGAAATGGCGGGACCGAAACGTCCTGCTTCCTCTTTTTGTATATCTATCTATTATTTTATCTAGCAGTCAATTTATCTTTATCTATCTGTACGTCTATCTAGCTGTCAGTTTATATTTATCTATCTATCAATCTATCTTTATCATCTATTTATCTATAAAAATTCAAAGGTTTATATATTGTTTTACAATGATTATATATATAGACCAGCTTTTGCCCGCGGCTTCGCTTTCGTTAAACACAACAAACTATGTAATCGACCTTTTAAAAACTCATAGAATTACTGAGGGATAAGTGGAAAATAAATTTTACTTATTATGTTTATATGTATTTACTTTAAACCAAAAAACAACAAAACCAGTTCAAGAAGCAAAACTAAATGCAAAACCAAAGCGGTTGTCTTATTCCAAGACTCAGCTTTCGCTTTAAACTTTGAGGGGAACCCCGGGTCCCCCCGGGGGGGTGATTCAAACCCATTCCCATATTAACATACATTAACAATACCACCGAGCATACATTGTTATTATTTACAATATGATATTTCAGTTAATAATTTATAAGGCCTTTTTGCAACCAAATTAACATTTTTACATCGAGAGGTATTTAAGACATTATTGAAACTAATTTACATTTAATGCTTAAATGAGAATATTCAATAATTAATGTACAATCAAATGTTGGATGCAAGTAATATGTTTCTTGACTTCCATAATTTTAATACTTTGGACCATAAATCGCTGACATCGACATGCATTAGATATACTTACATTATATAAAGCACAATACTACCTTATGAGCATTAAGATATTGATCTAATAATAATGTTCTTAACATCAGTAATTTTCACATATTACACTATATATCACGCTTATTTTTCACGGAACTAGCCATTAGAAAAAGAAAAGAAAATGCTTCAATAAAAAGGTCTCCTCAGAAAGTTTTAATATCAACAGATTTCAATATGTGCGTGCACCTGTTGTAGCACGACAAGCGTCTAAACTTTTCAATTATCAATTTAAATTATGTTTTGTGTTAATGAATATTTACAAACAGTTATATAATAAACTGTAGAATAAACTATATTAGCTAATAAAACAGTAATTATTTGACCCTTTTAAAAAATACACAGAAAACATGTAAGTATAGGGAAATTAAGATCTTGGTAAAGAAAAATATATATCCAATGAGCACAGAACAAATTAGAACGGAACATAAAAAGAAAAACCAACTGTCCCATTCTATTCCACTCTCTCCTTTTTACTGTACGGAACACTGAGAGAACGCAACGTTATTTTGTTTCAGAAACTTATCAGCGCCATCTCTCGGAATCCATGTGTAACACTACAGCTGTACTGTAGAAGCTTTCTACCTGCTTCATATAAACTTCCATCCCCCATTTTAGGGAAGTGGGGGGTTAGAAAGAGACAAAAAGTATTCTATGTCGCTCTCCATTCTTTCAAATATCTCCACTCAAAAAATCACATCAATTCGTCGCTCCGTTTTACCGTGAAAGACGGACAAACATACACACACGCTTTCCCATTTATAATATTAGTACACACGCTTTCCCATTTATAATATTAGTATGGATATATCAACTATCTATATAATTTTCATTTTTAATTAACATTATAGATTTTACTTTGCATTATTGAAATTCAAAACAAAATTTTTCCTTTTCTTTTAAAAATCTGATATCTAAATTAATGCCAAGTCATACAAAATTACTTGTTTTCGAAAAAAGCAAACAGAAAAGATATTTCTGATTTTTTTTTCCCTCCATAAAACAAGCTGTTTCAAAAATACATTTATTATCTAACTTTTCCCATTTCGAAAAAAAAAAAAAAATTATGTTTAAATTAGAAAAAACATATGTCTAAAACGTAATTTTTTTTTCCTGCAAAAGTAAAAAGAACAGAATAATAAAAAGTAAAAATACAATTTCAACATTTTTCAGCTGATTGCCATTTGGTATTACATGCTCTAAAAACATCCTTCTTTCTTTCTGTTCGTTGGTTGGCAGCAATAATGGATACTGCGGAAAAAAAAAGTGTTTTTCCGCGTTCATTTACTACAGTTATTTTTACTTTAATTTTTCTTTTGATAATTTATTATCACATTACTGAAAAATATTTTCTTTCTGCTGAAAAAAAAAAAAAAAAAAAAAAAAAAAAAAGAATCAAAATTCAAAAAGCTCAAAATACTGACTGTTTAACGATTTTAATAAAACTTTCATATTTTCCACTTAAAATGGCGAATAAGTTAACGAAAACAAAATAACAAATAATCTATTTACTGCATGATGAAAGAAGAATATTAGAAATAATGTTTTTTATTCGAGATAAAATGTCCGTACCTCTTAATCTTAAAAAAAAAAAAAGCGATAAATTTAATCAATATATTTTTTATCAACAGTATAATTAATTTCATTAAAAACTAGCTGTCCCATCCGGCGTTACCCGTGTCCGTAATTATATTCTTAATTTAACATAAAATCTCCGCGTATATACCTAAAATATGGCAAATTACCTAAAATTAGAAAAATACCGTACAGTCCGTCATGGACAGATATCGATGAAACTTCGGAAACACCTTAAATAGACCATGGGATAAAAGAAACAATAAAAAATAGTTTAATTTTCGATCAATATATGGCAGATTTTACCGCTAGGGCGCGGAGGGAAAAAACGAATGTTACTAGTGAAGCTGCTTTATTAGAAAGGCAGTAATTTGTCGTGAAAGATGGTTTACTACCTCACTTAGCCAAAACCAGTTATAAATGAGGTAGTGCACCACCTTTCATGACAAATTGTTGTCTTTCTGATCAGAGGCGTAGCTACAGATATTTTTTGGGGGGGGAGAATTTAAAAATTTCCCAACTTGAAAAATATTGTTCTAATTTCCAATTAAAATTATACAATGCAATGTGCTTATAATGATAACAATACTTATGCATTAAAAATAATTTCTTTTCCAAAAAAAAAAAAAAAAAAAAAACTAGATTTATTGCTATTTTTTCAGCATGAAAATAAAGATCAGAAGAAAAAGAGATAAAGATTATACTTTTACCACAAAGGTTAAAGAAACAATTTCAAATAATGCAATAAATGTAAGATTCAAAGTTAGAGACATTGCATACATTCAAAAAAAATTATATAAATATATGAAATATGAAACAAAAAATGTTACATAAAGAAAAATTGTAACGATTGCTAATGAACACTTACATTGTAATTTTTTTCATTTAACACTGATCCTTCTGTTCTTCAAAGAAGCCCACCTAATGATCACATCGTCCAGTTTAAGTAAGTCCGCTATTTTATTTTCACATTTCAAAAGCATTAAGCTATCCAGTCTGTCATCGCTCATGGTAGTTCGTAATTCATTTTTTATAATTTTTAGCTGACTAAATGTCCTTTCATTTGACGCAACACCATAAGCTGCTGTGAATGTTAAAATGCACAGTTTGAAGGCTTGACCTAAATAATTTTTGAATTTTTTGGCATGAACGAAAAGTCCGTTAAGAGAGTCAACATTATTGTTTGAACACAAGTCAAAAAGTATTTCCATTTGACTCTGCAAGTCGTGTATGTCAGGTTTATCAGATCCAGGAGGAAACATGTTAATAACTTTTTCTAGATTACTTATGCTCAAATTTGCTTTGGTGAATGGTAGCTTAAAAATCGAATGTATCGGTTCAATAGTATCTTTGATATATAAAACATTGTCATTGAAACCCATTATTAATGTGTCCAAAACTTCTTTGAATTCTTTCCTGTAAAAAGTATTTAAATCTATGTCCATTGCTGTTCTATTGTTTTCATCAATTTTTTTAGGTGGAACCCTTTTTCTATGGTGTTTTCGGAAGTCTGATTCAACATCTATCCCCATTTTTTCAGCGAATACAATTGAACTTTTTATAAGATTATTCATTCCAGTGGAATCATCACTAATTGCTTGTAAGCTTTGGACAGTACTTTTTATTATCGCAATGCAGTCAATGACGTTAAAATCAGGTGTCTCCAGAATTTCAGTTAAAATTTTTATTTTGCTTAAGATGTTTTTCATGAAAAAAAATGATGCAATAAAATCAAAAGTTTTCATTTTTTTATAAATTCCAAATGCTTTTGTTCTAGTAGAGGAATCAAAAGTCTTTTCATTGAAAATATTTTCTAATAGTTCTATTACCATTTCAAACGATTGAGTTAAGGCTTTGACCGATTCAGCTCTTGCGGTCCATCTGGTTTTTGATAGATTTTTAAGTTGAATTACTTTATCAATGTTCTCTACACTTGACTGATAATGCTTAAATCTTTTTGTACTTGATGTGAAAAAGACATAGAGCTCTTCAAGGATGTTAAACAAATCTTGAATTAATATGCTAACGTTGCAAGCATGTTCTAGAGCAGTATTAGTGCGGTGATCTTGACAAGGTATGTAAGGAACACTGTGACCGACAATCTCAGATATATGTTTTTGTACACCATTGAACCTCCCGGACATATTTTGAGCAAAATCATAAGACTGGAATGCAAGCTTCGAATAATCAATTTCTATTTCATTTAAGCACTGTAAAATTAAATCTGCCATTCCCTTTCCAGTTTTGTCACTACATTCAATTGTTTTGACCAATCTTTCCCTAATTTCACCTTCATTACTTACACTTCGGATAACAATAGACATTATATCTTTGTGTGACAGATCTGGAGTTGTGTCGGCCAAAACTGCAAAACATAAACTATTTTTTATTTCAGAAGTGATTACCTGACGAATTTCAGATGCTATTAAATTTATCATTTCATTTTGAGATTCTGGACTCATATATGTAACATGATATGGTCTCAATTTTTTATCTTCAAACCAACATTTCATTGTAGTATTGTGCCTTGAGATAAGCTGTATCACTTCGCAAAAATTTCCTTTATTAATATCATCGGTGTTTGACTCTCGAAATGCTAATCCTTGCTTTCCGAATGTTTTACAAGTATCCATTAAAATTTTGATAACTTCTCTGTTGTGCATTCGAACTTTTTCTTCCTGAATTAAAACTTGCCTTTTTGATTTGTCAATTAAGACATCAATATGTTTTTTCTTTACAAGAAAATTACAAAAATCATATAGAGCAGACTTATGAGCTTGAGATGAGAAATGTTGTTGGAGCTTCCCTAATTTATCTTTTCCGCAACTTTTCATTTTACCCCATACTTTTACTCCGGTTGAAGTCCAAGCATCTTCTCTTTTTTCACGACCTATACCAACAGGAAAAAGACAACATACAAAG
The DNA here is from genome assembly GCA_964019185.1 of Maratus speculifer. Taxonomy (NCBI): domain Eukaryota; kingdom Metazoa; phylum Arthropoda; class Arachnida; order Araneae; family Salticidae; genus Maratus; species Maratus speculifer. Next base: position 76,737,778 of record OZ025297.1, on the reverse strand, counting down.
CAAAAAGCAGCATGCTTTGCTGTACTGTACTCTAAATATTCAAATTCTGTATACCAGTGGGGATTAAACCGGTTTTTTCCATCAGAAGGAAAACATGCTAATTTAGGTTGATGTGGACCTAACTGAATTAAATAATTTTTCTGATTTTCATTTAAAGTATCTGGACGTAGACCAGGATCATGATTTACTATTTCAGAGGCACTTCCACTGTCTTCAATTGAAAATTCTAACTCATTATTCAGTTTATTCAATACTCTGCACCCCTCTTCAAGAACTATATCACAGGTTTCTTTAATTGAAGAGATAAAGTTAACAATCTCAGTTATTGCCAATTTCTCGTTAACTATGTCAGATTCATTATATTGAGAAAAAATAGTTTTGCTCTCAGTTAATTTTTCGAGAATAAAAGAAAATTTTCCCATAAAAGACACCCAGTCCGACTTATTTTCATTTTCTTCTTTAGTTTGGTTTTCATTTGTGAAGCTTGCAGTCTCGTTTTGAAATTCATTATCCATTTCAGATTGGTTTTGAGTTTTGGAATTCGTAGCCTCATGTAGAAATTCACTTTCTTTTGAAAAATCCAAATTATACTGTTGAAGAAGTTGATCTTCGCTCTCGGTGTTGTTTATAGGAAAAGAAAAATCTTTTATTTCTTCAGACTTTTTATTTAAGTTCAACACATCAGTATTGCAACTTATGCTGATTATTTCTTCATTTGACGGACTGCTATCATATTTATATATTTGTTCCGATTTCACATCGTCCACTTTTTTCCTTTTACGTACTGAAGCATCGAATGGATTTTTAGGGGCTCCAATTTCCTGCACAGAAACTCTATTCCCATTATGATTGTTTTTTTCATGCTGAGATTTATAGTCATTATTAAATACTGCTTTACAATTACAACATTGAACTTTATATCGCTTTGGTTTCATATTTTATAAACCGATAAAAATATAGCAGTTTTTTTATCCGCACACAAACAAAGTAAAAAGGAACACATTTATCAGAATCAATAATTTTTTGAAATCACATTTGCTTTTATGATTATTTTTTCTTGACGACAAAGGGTTACCAGTATTTTTTCTGGCGAAAACTCATTGGATATTGTTGCCCAGTTACGTAATATAGCAGGTGTAGCTACTATTATAGAAATTAGGACTCCAGCTTTTCTTTTTTTTTTTTTTCTTTTGGCGCCTGAATAAATATTTTTAATATTTTTTTTTTTTTTCAAAGTTACTTATTCCAAGTTCTTTTAATACTATTTGAGATTAGCATAAAACGGAAATACAAATTGCATTTTTGTTTTACAATATTAGAATAGATTGCTATTTTGAAATAAAATTTACAGATTTTTAAGCTTAGATTGACTCGACGACTAAAGCCGTTGTATAAATTCTCCGGCGACGCGACGACGACGGGTTAAATATGAAAAGATGTGAATATTTTCTTGTTTTATTTTCATTTTGACAGTAGAATATGTTATAATTGGAATTATTAATTTTATTTTTAAAGATCTATTGCGATTTCTTTTCTTTCGTCAACCATCATTAGTTTGTTTAAAAATTCCCTTTTTTGTTTACTGTCTTTGCTATACATGTCTTTTCCGGCTGGAATTTCCAGATCAGAGCACGGTCCCGACTACATATAAGCTATTTTGGCCCAGCACGGCCCGATTTGAAAATTAAAACTTTGGCTCGAGCCGGATCTATATTTTCACAGTTCAGGGGCCGGCCTGAACAAAAATCTTTGAAAACAGGAACAGCTTGCGTAAAAAACAATTAAACCAGGCCCGATCCGCGGGCCAATTTGATAGCTACAAAAAATTCGGATTTTTCTTAACGTACAATTAAGATTCTTCTAAAGAATGCTGATAAAAAGAATCTAAAATAATTGTTTTCTTGCGCATTTCTCAATTCACTTTTGTTCGGAAACGCATAAAATTGGCAGATGTTCTTATTTAGAAAAAATGTTATCGAATGGCGCTTTCTTTTTTCTTGGAATGAAAGCAACATATATTTCAGAAAAGGCTGTCAAATATTAGTTTTTGATTCGATTTTCAAAACGTCATAGCAAGTAAAGAAGAGAAAACTGTCGTTGTGTAACAATAATCGCCTGTAATTGGATAAGTAATTTATTTATCGAAAAATGGAAAACGCTATTCAATTTGAAATCGTTTCAATCCAATCACTTCAGGCCTGTCAATGTTATGCATTTTCTTTTAAAAATGAGTCAGAAAATGTTTCAGAAAGTTTTGTGTTATTCAACAGGGAATTTGAGAACCACCTCAAGATACATTTCCGATGATTCCCCTTACCAAAAGTTCGTTATCATTATTACTTATTTTGCAAAGCAAAACTGTCCGCCCGACACATGCCAAGAGCAACCAAGTCCAGTTCCGTCCCGACTCAACTATGCAGAAAAAAATAATCCTTACCTCGGCCTAACCCGAGTCCAGGAGAGCCATTTGGGAAGGACAGGGGAGACATCCCCTCCCCACAAGAAAACAGACATTTTTGATCGCAGCCTCTATTACAAAAAAAAAAAAAAAAACTTCCGGAAGAAAATGTGAGAGATTAATGAAGATGTTTGTTATTATATGACTATGAACAAGGTAATAAACAATCTGGAAAGCCATTTTGGGGGACCTGGCGATGTGAGGGGAATCCCCCCGCCAACTGTAGGGTGTTTGATGTTGCACAGTGTCCTCCTTTCATACTCCTGACGTAAAAATTGCTTGAAAATTTCCCGCCAAAGATAAAAATCTGTCTAAAGTGAAAGTTTTCATCAGTCCTTTGCGACTTCATATTCGACATTTTTACTTTTTTTTGCATCTATGATTTGATAATTTTTCTGGTTTGAGGATTAAAAAGGGGGAGGGGTAATAAACTGACGGTGCTCCTGCCCGAGTCTGCAAAAAAAGCTAAGCTCAGGCTCAAACATGATTAACTATCCGATGACGTTCTCTACATTTTGGACAAAATATATTTTTGCAATAGTGTTGTTAAAATAAAATCGGCTCATGCAGCACATTTATACGCATTCTTGTGAAACTCATATTTATTGAAAATAATTCAAATTTTATGAGCTTCTTTTAAATTTTTATATCAGAATGGTGGAAGCACTCTGTTTGAAAGTTTGCCTGCTCGGTCCACGGGCCATGCCAGTACCTTGGACCAAGCCCAGGCCCGGACAGACTTCTAGTATATGAGCCATTATGGATTTTCATACGAAAGTAACATAAAAGTCACGGACTATAATTTGAAATTTTTCAGAAATGAAAGTTTTGGAGGAAACAAAGGAGTGGAGAAAGCTGTTTAGAGTCAGATATTGATACACAGGAGCAGAGACATTTAGGTCTAATAAGTGTATGATGTTTTCATAGAACAGAGAAATACAATGACAAATTGAGTCTGGTTGATTTCTTTTGATAATTTAACTTGTTTGCTAAACCATTGTCACCGAAAGAATAAAAAGTTCATATATTTCTTGTAATTATTAAAAAAAAAGAAAGTCTTTCAAAAATCTAAATTTTCCCAACTCTAAGCTCAAATTTCCCAACTTCACATATATTGGGGGGGGAGGCTCCCCCCCCATACCCCCCCATGGCGACGCCCCTGTTTCTGATAAAGCAGCTTCACCAGTAATGGTCGTTCTTTCTCTTCCGCCCTCTAACGGTGAAAGCCACCATCTATCGATAGAAAAGTTAACTATTTTTTATTGTAATTTTCTTTTCCCCGTGGTTCATTTAACCTATTTCCCAAGTTTCATCGATATCTGTCGAACAGACTCCGCGGAGGTCCAAACAGGGATAACTTTAATTATAACAACCCTGTTATACTATATAATATAATGAAAGGTTTACATTTCTCACATAAAAGTTGGATTATTTACAGAAAATGAAATAACAAACAAGTTTTTACACTATACATAAATTTCATGACAAAATACTAAAAATAAAATTTATTATACATATATATATATATATAAAGGGCAGCAGTATATTTATATTTATTAAATATCTGCTTTTAGTTATAATAATAATTATTATTATTTAAATTACAGCCTCGTGTTTCTCAATATATCAAATTCGTTTCCATCTTCACACATTCTGCATTAGTAATTCAATTTCATGTATTTTAGATTTTTACCTCTATCATTGAAATGTTATCTTCTCTTCCTTTATCTTTTCTTATTTTATGTGTAATTTTTGGTTTATTTTAGACATGGTTTCATATGTTATAAGGAGCTAAATTTCGCCATTTTAGGCCTAATGCAGACAAAATTAGTAAAAATAACATATCTTCATAATGAATTAAACTTGCAAGTTCCTCTGATGATTCTGTGGTTATTCATTATTTCTTATTATACATTTCTGGTTTCCATTGTTCCTACTTTATTCATATTTAGATTTTTACCAACCCGTTCATACATTTGTGATTTATATTTATATATATAGATAGCTATAGAAATATCCGTGAATCTCTCTGCTTTCTATTTATCTACCTATCTATCTAATAATTTTCTATTTCTTTTATTGTTTATCTTATGTAAAAAAGTTACGTTTTCAAAAGTATTATTAAAATAAAAAATCTTTTATTTTTATTATTAGTATTTTGAATTACAATAATTATTATCTAAAATATCTGTTTTTTTTAATTTATAGAAGAATTTTAAATTAAGATATTACTTTTATAATTTACATGAGAGAAAAATTTAAACATCATTTATTTATTTTTTGAATTAAACTTCTATTATAGTTTTTAACATTGAAATAGCGGATTTACGTGTCACTTAAGTGATTAAAAATAATTGTGTCAAAATTAATTTAAATCGCCTCTGTCTTTTCAAAATATACAAATATGTATATATATGTATGTATGTATATATTTCCTAAATGTTATTATTGATCCAGAAAACAAGCTTCTTTCTGATGATAAAAAAAAAAAAAAAAAAAAAAAAAAAAAAACTATGCTTAAAATACTTTTTAGCCAAAGTAGATATTTAAAAAGTACAAAAAAAGAAACAATAAAGTTGGTAAACATAATTTCAACTTTTAGTTACTGATTGCTATTTCATAATAGGCGTTCTAAAAACTCTTTTTCTTCTTCTTCTTCGTATTATTATTATTTTCGTTGCTTAGCAGCAAGAATGAGAGCTAGAAAAAAGAAAAACTATTTTTTCGCTTTCAATTTTCTAACGTTATATGATCCTTTAACTCCCACTTTTTTATTCGCGATCTCAAAACTGGAAAATGTTTTCATAAGGTTTTAAAAAAAAAGAAAATTGAAATTTCAAAAAATCTTAAGACTGATTTTGAAGAGATGTTGACAAATGTTTCATATTTCTCGCTATAATCCATCTTGGCTGGATTTTTTTTTTTTTTTTTTTTTTTTTTTTTTTTTTATAAAAAAGAAGAAATTTTTTTTAATTACTATTGAAAATTAATACAAATTCTATTGTGGATTTAACAGCTTCAATGTTTTACACGTATGCCGCACGAGCAACGTATTTTTGCCATTCATGATTTGCTGGTACCGCATACGGGCATCCATACTCCAATCACAATTTACCGTAAAATCCAGTTAATCGGCCCTTCCCGATCAAACGCCCCCTCCCCACTTTATAAAAAATCCCTGTCGGCTGGGCCTATAGGCGGAGGTAGATTTCGAAGAGTGCTCATTTCAACAAAAAAAAAAAAATATATATATATATGATTAGAGATAAACCCAGTTTAATAACTTCATTTGGCCGTTTATGAAAAAATTTTAATTTCATTTTTCTGAAAAAACTGGTTTTATTAGAATCATCTTAAGAAAAATTCAGCTCAAATGCCCATTTTGACAACATATTTTGAAATAGATTCTGAATTTATTAAAAAAATCGACCAAAACAGTACATTATACAGCTCCTAAATAACAAAAAAAATGTCAGTTGAATGCATTTGAGAAAAAAATTGAATTTAAAAATGAGTCATAAAATAACCGATTTGTTGTTTGAATACATCCTTAATTCTATAATCATTATTGCTTCGGAAAATTTTGTGCGAAATACTCACTTTGACAGCATTTTAAAAAAATATATTCTATCTTTATCAAAAAACTGGCCAATACGTCACAGTATATAGTTCCTAAATAAGAGGATCTGTAAATTGGATGCGTTTAAGAGCGAAAATGGATTTTAAAACGAGTCATAAAAAACGCAATTTGCTATGTGAAAACTTCCTTAAATTTTCAAATCACATAGACTTCGGGAAATTCTGTTCAAAATACCCTTTTTGGTAGTCTTTTTCAAAACATATTCCGTCTTTATCAAAAAACCGATCAATGCATCACATTATACAGTTCCTAAATAAGAGGATCTGTAAATTGGATGCATTTGAGAGCAAAAATGGATTTAAAAACGAGTCAGAAAAAAACGCAATTTCTTATTTGAACACTTCCTTAAATTTTCTGTCACGATGATTTCAGAAAATTCTGTTCAAAATACCCTTTTTGGTAGCCTTTTTTGAAATATATTCTGTCTTTATCAAAAAATTGACCAATGCATCACATTATATAGTTCCTAAATAAGAGGATCTGTAAATTGGATGCGTTTGAGAACAAAAATGGATTTAAAAACGAGTCAGAAAAAAACGCAATTTCTTATTTGAATACTTCCTTCAATTTTCAGTACCGATGACTTTCGGAAATTCTGTTCAAAATACCCTTTTTGGTAGCCTTTTTTGAAATATATTCTGTCTTTATCAGAAAATTGACCAATGCATCACTTTATACAGTTCCTAAATAAGAGGATCTACCATTTGGATGCGTTTAAAATCAAAAATGAATTTAAAAATGAGTCAGAATATAAGCAGTTTGAATTTGAGGTTTTTTCTCCAACTCCTATTTTTGTTTAATTTGTTTTTGTTATACAAATTGGTCCTATGAAAAACTTGTCAATATAAAAGTTGTAGATATTTTTGAGAAGATGTAAAATAAATTTAATCAGATTTGATATCTTAAAAATTGACGGAGTTATGGATTTTTCTCTTTTTTCAGCGCCCTTTTTCTTTTCGTTTTTAATTTTTTTCATCGGTAAAAGTTGGTCCTATCAAAAATTTGTAAATACAAAAGTTTTAGATAATTTTAAGAACATTTACAAAAAATTTAGTTGGACTTGATATCTTGAAAATTGACGAAGTTATGAATTTTTTTCTCTCAAAATCCCTGTTTTTTTCGCCCCTTGAGCCCACTTCTAAATTTATCAAAAATCTGTCATGCATATACTTTTGGCCCATTTTTAAGAAGTAATATAAACTTTAAACCGATTCGATATCTACTTTAATTAAGAAGTTATGGCGTTTTTTCGGTTTTCACAAAAACGCCCCCTATTCCGACCCCCTTGGTCCGATTTTGCCCATTAACGAACTTAGCCAAGATTTTATCCCCTTTGATTTTATGTACAAGTTTGGTGGAGATTGCTGAAGAATTATAGAAGTTATCGTGTCCATAAAAAAGTGAGATATATAGATAGATAGATAGATATATAAACTGGTGCGATTGCAATAGGTAGTATTTCTTACGAAATCTACCTAAAAATTTGAAATTTTCAAAAAATCCCGAGAAAGCGCCCTCCCTCTCAAAAAAATCACTGAAAACGGATCGCTTGAGGACGGATGACTCATGATGAAATGAATGAATCATGAATCTTTGATGAAATGTGCGTTTTTTCGAGATTTTTTAATTAATTTCATGCTTGTTTTGGCTTTTTTTTATATAAATTTCTCATTTTTTTCTGCGTTTTTTCGACAGAATTTACGTTTAAAAAAAAAAACCCAAATTTTTTCAAGTATCAAAATTAATGATTCATTCAACGATTCATTCATTTCATCATGATTCATTCCTGTAAATTTTGTTAAGCGATCGCGGAAAAATCCCGCGTAAGCGCCCCCCTCTGACTATTGCGCGATTTTTCGTAACATTTGGGGGGGCGGATTTACGGTATTTTACGGTATTTTTTTCCCCAGTAAAAATTTAATTTTAAATTTTGTATTACTTAATCCGAGCATTTTCCTGATTCATTTAGGCAAAAATTTCGGTTTTGAAAAACCGGTAATAAAAGACTAAATATTCTGTAAAAGACGTGAAAAAAATAGACATTATTTGAAAGTTTTTTTTTTTTTCAAAAATATTCGTCAGTTAAGTAGTTAAAAATGAAAAATATTTTTCACAGTAAGCAGTCTTCTGCTTGACTGACATCAATTCATAAGTTGAAAAAATTTCTCCCTAATCTTAGTTATAAATGCAAGCCGAAAACACTCAGAGGTTAAATAAAATCAGTTTATTTTAAAGTTTAAATATCTATATTTTTATGAACATCATGGGGTCATGTATCTTTCATGCGTGAAGAACCGGTCCAGCTACATTAAGAATTATAGATTTTTCCGTTTCAGACAAAGTGACATATTTAAAAGGAGTAGAATGGCAAACAAGTTGGAAATTGCACGTGAAGCGTAGCAAATGAGGTGCGTTCGTACGATAACGAAGTTTTAAAAGTATTACTCTCATATATCAATCTCATAAAATTGTAAATAGTTAATTAAAATTAAAACGCTCATCAAACAATGTTCTCCCTATACCATTATGCAATGGAATACTTTTGTGGGGCTATGTAAATCAATAACAAATGTTCTTTGCACCACAAATTATGTAAAATGTATATTATAATATGTACTTTATAGTTACATATAAATTTTATTAAGTTCGAATGAGTGTAACCCCATTAAAATGCATTTGAAACATTTTTCTCCATTGACCGTGATGTAACGGAATACTTTTGATTGTCCCTGTAATTGATCTATGCATCCGATTTTCATAAAACTTGAAATGACTCGACAAAATTATGTAATAGTTATGTATTTTAAATTTCAAACGATTCGGTTGGGAAGTTTTTGCGTTGTCATATGCGGAGAGACGGACGGGCAGACGGACGGACGGACTGAACGACCACTATAGGTGCTACGTATTTACATAATTACGAACGCACCTAAAAATGGATGATGGCTGCTGGATTACAGACCAAAAGTACTAGGAAGTTTGAATAAAATGTATATTTCAAACTTGTAACGCCTGTATTATTAGGTGCGTTCGTAAATATGTAAATATGTGTCAAATATAGTAGTCGTTCAGTCCGTCCGTCTGTCATATATCAACGCAAAAACTACCAAACTGAATCGTTTGAAATTTAAAATGTGCTATTATTACATAATAGTCATTTAAGTCAAATCATAATAGTCGTTTTAAGTCATTTCAAATTTATAAAATTTGGATGTATAGTTGAATTATATGGACAATGAAAGGTATTCCGTCACATCACGGTCAATGGGAAAAAATAGTTTTAAATGCTTTGCACTATTTCGAACGTAATACAATCAGTGTTCTCGCTGTCGCTCGCCAATACGCCAAATTGCGACTAAATTCTTCATTTGGAGAGTAAACAAGCGATTAGATTCGCCAAATTGCTAGTGCTCAATTTTTTCTTTTCCTTTCTTTCCTTTTTAGTTTTTCATACATATTTTTAATATATTTGTCGCAGATAGTTGAAACTAGATTAATAACATTTACTGTCGCAGTTATTAAAACTTAGGTTATTTTAGAACTGTAGGATTATAGGGCAACATATGAGATTTCTCAGCAAATACACAAACATTGTGAGTTTTCTTTGTGAGGTATGTGAAATATTGCACTGATCCATTTTCCTTCAGAGTCATCTCACTAGAGGGCAGCACTAGAGCTGTTCCATGCAACTGTTCATCCAACTATGATAGTGAACTTTAAGCAAGAGCAGTAAGTATGGAGACTAGCACCAGATGGCAGCACCAAACATTTAAAATCTCCATACATATGAATATAAATGCAAGCTCAGCTGATTACCTTTGTTTCAAGAGGTTGAGAACTTTCAGATACTTTTGAAGGACCCTTAGTCTCGTTATAGGTCCTCAGAGGGAAAGACATGCCTTCCCTTTCTGTGATTTTTTTTAGTGTAACAAAGGAAAGCTAATGTAGCTTCCTAAGAATACCTGAGAGGACCTGTCTTAAAAATTCAAAATAACTGTTCTTAACATTTATCTAACTGCATTTTATTTAGTTTTGTTTTAGTATAATAATCAAGAAATAAATTTTCAAGTGTGTTATATCCTTGTCAACTGGATTTTCTTGTTCCACCTTCTACACAAGTACAATGTGTCTTCCACTATTGCCTTCTGTTTACTATCTACTGTGATCAGGTAGGATCTAATCTAATTTTATACTTAGTGACATTGTGGAATAATACTACTGATTAACAATAATTTCTTCTATCACTGTTCCCACATTCAACAGATTATGAGACTGAAAAGGGAACGTGATAGACTTTTTTACCTTTAATAAATGAACAAAACAAACCCAGTAATAATAATAATAATAATAATAATAAAATGATTAACATTTTATTTTCATGTATGATATATTATATATAAGTTATATGATTAATACGGAAAAATACTGAACTGATATTATATAAAATAAATAAATAAGGAAAGTCACGGAACTTCCTTACAAGAGCAATCAATTTATATTCTATATTTATATATTAATTATATGCTAAAGTGTATAAATTGCTGAGTAACTGATTTATTATTCATTTATCAAGATACATTGTTTAATATATATATATACACAATGGCCATGAGTAGGGATCTCACCTCCATTGAGAAACTGAATAATTCTAATTATTCAAATTGGTCCTTTAAGATTCAAAATTTGCTCGTCAAAGATGATTTATTTAAATTTGTCTTTAATGATCCACCTGAGACACCAGACGAAACATACATACGTGACAGCGCGAAGGCAAAGGCCATTATTAACTTAAGTATCGAGGACAACCAGATAATTCACGTAAAGCACTTAGAAAACCCCAAACAAATTTGGGACAAATTAAAAGAAATTCATTTACGTGCTAATTTGAGCTCCAAGCACTTCTTACTGAGAAAATTTTATTCTCAGAAATTACCCGAGAATGGCAACATGATAGATCATATCAACGAAATACTCACGATCAAAGATCGTCTCTCTGCAATAGGAGAGGATATTAAGGAGTCTCACATTGTTGCTATCCTCTTGTGCTCACTCCCACAGTCTTACGCACCATTGATAACTGCGCTCGAAAGCAGAGATCAAGAGGATTTAACAATTGATCTCATTAAAAATAAATTAATTGGAGAATTTACGCATCGGGTTGAAGCTAAAAATGCAAATTTGCACCCCAGAGACACAGCGTACAACGCTGAAACCAGATATATGGGTTCCCGTCCCAAAGGTACTGCATACAAAAATAATAATTCAAACAGATCTAAAAAATTCTGTAACTTTTGCTCCCGTAACGGCCACATCAGAAGCGAATGCTTCCAATTGAAAAATAAAGAAAAACAGAATTCACAGAAGAATGCTTATAAAAACGAATTCAACAAAAATAAAACTTACAATAATAACAATAAAGGCCAAGACAATAAAGACCACTCATCCAACTACTGTTTCAACAGTAAGATAGAAATTATGGATGAGAAAAACGAATCGGATCTTCCTCCTTCCCCGATAGAACACACACTTAAAAATGAACTGGTACTAGTAAACAAATTACATGAAACTAACCCTCATTCATACATAATCGACTCAGGTTGTACTAGACATGTTACGTCCACAACAGAGCACTTTACAACATTTAAACCCGGAAATTTCGGTAAAATTACCATCGCTAATGGGAAAAGATTAAACTCTCAAGGTATGGGCGATGTAACACTTAACTCAGGTCTAAAAAATAGCATAATTCTCAAAGATGTTCTTTATTGTCCAGAATTAAAGGGTAATCTTTTGTCAGTTAAAAAGGCAATTGATAATGATATAAAAGTAATTTTTGAAGGAGAAACGTGTTTATTCGTCAAAGACAACAACACTATATTGACCGCAAAATTGAATAATAATCTTTATGAGATAAACCCAACGGACGAATATGGTTACATTTTAAGTACACAAACATCATGCGATAATGAAAATTGCATTTACATTTGGCATCGCAGATTAGGTCATAAAAATTTTGAAGCAATTAGACATTTAGTTAACCATAAGCTAGCAGAAGGGATAACCATAAACAATTGCAAACACAAAACATACTGCACTAAGTGTATCGAAGGTAAACTATCAGTTTCGCCTTACCCTAAATCGGCTAAAAACAGAAGCGTAGAAATCTGTTCCCGAACACATTCGGATATTTGTGGACCCATGGAAACAATGACCCCTGGCGGGAAGCGCTATTTCATAACATTCACAGATGATTATAGTAGATTTACTGTAACGTATTTGTTAGCACATAAATCTGAAGCGGTAGAGAAGCTAAAGCAATATGTAGCCCTTACGAAGAATAAATTTGGAAAAACAATTAAATCTATAAGATCGGATAACGCCAAAGAATACCTTGGTGAAAATTTCGAAAAATACTTAGCTGAAAATGGCATTGAACGGAATTAAGCGTACCTTATTCAAGCCCTCAGAATGGCGTCTCAGAGCGGAAAAATAGGACAATTGTGGAAATGGCACGTACTATGCTTTCTGACGCGAAATTACCTAGGCAATTCTGGGGCGAAGCAGTAATGACGGCCACATACCTAATTAATCGACTACCTACTAATGCAAACGAGAATCGTGCAACACCATACGAGTTATGGAATAACCGAAAGCCCGACCTATCTAATATCAAAACATTCGGATGTAAGGCATTCGCCTACATAGATAAATCAAAAAGAACCAAATTTGACGAGAAGGCTATTGAAGGAGTATTTATGGGTTATGATTTCCGTAGTAAAGGGTATAGAATTCATACCGGAAATAATAACATAATGATTTCGAGAACCGTTAAATTCCTTGAAGAGGGCATTGATCGGGAAGAAATTAATGACACGACAGGAAACGAAAACAGTGCGCGATTACCTACCGAAAGTATCGAATTTGATTTAACCAATGAGAACGAAGAGAAAATCGTAAATCCAACGCAAAATGATCCCGAACCTAGAAGGTCGCTAAGAGAAAATAAAGGTATACCACCGAACCGTTTTGGAATAACAGCTAACCTATGCAAAATTGAAGAACCCAGGTCGTGGGCTGAATTACAAAATATTGAGGACACTGAAATTAAAAATAAATGGTTGGAGGCAACCGATGAAGAAATAAAATCATTGCACAGAAACAAAACTTGGAAATTAATTAAAGCCGTACCCGGTAAACGCATCATAGGTTCGAGGTGGACCTTTAAGGCAAAAAGAGGGACAGACGGAACCATAGAGAGATATAAAGCGAGATTGGTCGCTAAGGGATACTCTCAAAAATACGGATGCGATTACGGCGAAACTTACGCTCCGGTCGTGTCACATACCACACTCAGAGCGTTTCTAAATGCAGCTGTTTATAAGAATCTAGAAGTGACACATTTAGACGTGAAAACTGCATTTCTACACGGCGATCTTGAGGAGGAAGTATTTATGCATCAACCGGAGGGACATGTACAAGTTGGGGAGGAAGAGAAAGTATGTAAGCTAAACAAAGCAATTTACGGCCTTAAGCAGGCAGCTAGGGCATGGAATTTGAAAATTAGTCAATCGTTAAGAAATTTAAAATTTACGGAATGTGAATCAGACCAATGCCTGTTCAAGAGGACTAAAAACGGAAAAATCGCTTACGTAATTGTGTATGTGGACGACATTCTTGTGGCGGGAAATAAAGATGACACGCACGAGATTTACACCCAATTATCTAAGGAATATGAGATTAAAAATTTAGGACCGGTTAATCAATACTTGGGTATCAATATAAAAAGAACAGAAAATGGGAATTTCGAACTTGATCAGGAACATAAGATAATTGAAATCGGAGAAAAATTCAATTTAACCCTTAGTAAACCCACTTACACACCGATGTGCACAAATTATTTCAGTTTAGATCCCGACGGAACACTATTAGATGATAATAAAAAATATAGACAGGCAATTGGGGGGTTACTATACATCGCAACACTGACTAGGCCCGACATATCGGCAGCAGTAAACATATTGGGGAGGAGGAATGAATCTCCAAGACAAACTGACTGGGAAGCTGTTGAAAAAGTCATTAGGTATCTATTGACTACCAGACGAATAAAATTCGTTATTGATAAGTCGAAACCGCCAGTGTTGACAGTCTATAGCGACTCAGACTGGGCGAATGATCGGGACGACAGGAAGTCAACGACGGGGAACCAATTCATGTTGGGCAATAATGTGCTAGCCTGGGCCTCTAAGAAACAATCCAGCGTCGCACTGTCTTCCACTGAAAGCGAATATGTTGCACTTTCCACTGCAACACAAGAAATAAAATGGCTACTCACAATACTCAGTGACTTGGAACTTAACCAAGAATTACCCATAACCGTCTATGAGGACAATTTGCCTGCCATTAGATTGACTAAAATCGAAAAGGCACACACCAAGTCAAAGCACATTGACGTGAAATTTCATCACATCAAACACCAGCACGAATGTGGCATAATTAAAATTATTTACTGTCCTACGGAAAAAATGCTAGCTGATGTTCTCACCAAGCCCGTCTCTAAAATTAAACTGGAGAAGCTTAGGCTTCAGTTCCAATTAAAGATGTTGTAGATTTGCCTCGAAAAGGAGAAATGTAGGATTATAGGGCAACATATGAGATTTCTCAGCAAATACACAAACATTGTGAGTTTTCTTTGTGAGGTATGTGAAATATTGCACTGATCCATTTTCCTTCAGAGTCATCTCACTAGAGGGCAGCACTAGAGCTGTTCCATGCAACTGTTCATCCAACTATGATAGTGAACTTTAAGCAAGAGCAGTAAGTATGGAGACTAGCACCAGATGGCAGCACCAAACATTTAAAATCTCCATACATATGAATATAAATGCAAGCTCAGCTGATTACCTTTGTTTCAAGAGGTTGAGAACTTTCAGATACTTTTGAAGGACCCTTAGTCTCGTTATAGGTCCTCAGAGGGAAAGACATGCCTTCCCTTTCTGTGATTTTTTTTAGTGTAACAAAGGAAAGCTAATGTAGCTTCCTAAGAATACCTGAGAGGACCTGTCTTAAAAATTCAAAATAACTGTTCTTAACATTTATCTAACTGCATTTTATTTAGTTTTGTTTTAGTATAATAATCAAGAAATAAATTTTCAAGTGTGTTATATCCTTGTCAACTGGATTTTCTTGTTCCACCTTCTACACAAGTACAATGTGTCTTCCACTATTGCCTTCTGTTTACTATCTACTGTGATCAGGTAGGATCTAATCTAATTTTATACTTAGTGACATTGTGGAATAATACTACTGATTAACAATAATTTCTTCTATCACTGTTCCCACATTCAACAAGAACATATTGAAAAAAAAGAGGGTACATTAAAGGATTCTTTTTTTTTTTTTTTTTTTTTTTTTGTGCTACCCGGCGAATCTATTTTGCTAATACTTTTTTCATTTGGCGAATGTTTTTTAATTAGCCAAAATTACTAACGTTAGTCAAATGTCAGCGAGAACACTGAATACAATTCATATGCATCTATGAAATACATAATAAAATATGCTCTCTGTATAATCTGTGGTGCAAATAATATTTTTTATTGGTATACAGGGCCACACAAATGTATTCTATTACATAATGGTATAGGGGGAAACATTGTTTGGGGTGCGTTTTAATTATATTAAGCCATTTCATATGTTATGAAATTGATATACGTTGTTGAGGTTTACTACAAGTTTATCTCTGTTTAACAGAAAACATTTAGTATTTACAGGGATACACAAAAGATTTCGGAAGCTGTATTGTATCCGAAGTACTGCATACTTTGAAAACTTCGTTAAAGTTCTCATTTGTTACTTTTGACGTGAAATTTCCGACTTGTTAAAATCTGTCATCTTTTAAGAAAGCAAAAAACTTTTTTAAGTTCGTGTTGTGCAATTTTGGAAAAATAATGATTCCAGAGAAGGAATTTATCCATAAAATATGCTTGGCAAAAACGTTCTTAGTTGAAGAATTATACAAATCAAAACCATAATACAAATAAGAACAAAGATTCGATAATGTTCATGAAATTAATAACATAATGAATTAGACAAACTAAAAATTATAATTGACTATAGTTTATACTGGCATAAACATATTTTAAAAGGATTTGTTTTATTATTATTAAAATATATAACTGACAATGTAAGTTTTCGTGATTCTTCCCAAACTAGAAATAAATATTTATTTTTAAATTTAATTAAGATTTTAATAATAATAATAATAATAATAATAATAATAATAATAATAATAATAATAATAATAATAATAATAATAATAATAATAATAATAATAAAACAAGTTGAATAATCAGTAATTGATTTTCGAATTTTACATTCCTTATTTTGCTTCTTAATTGATTACTCGATATGTAAGCAATTGAATGAACAAAAAAAATAAAAATAAAAATAAAACAACAATACTAAGAGCCACACTTTCATCATTTATACAAAATGCATAATTGTTTGAAAAAAAATATTTTTTTGTAAAATAAAAAAAAAAAAATTTAATAATACGAAAAAGAATAGTCAAATTCAATAATAGAGAAATAGTTTTATTGATTACAAAAGTTTTGTATTTCTTTTTAACTTACACATCATACGTAGTACAATCGAACCTCGCTAACAAGAACTTCAAGGGGAATCAAAATTTTGTTCATGTTAACTGTAATTCATGTTATCAGTATCAAATCTTTGTATTCGTCTTTAAAGAGAACTGTGAAAGCAATTCGTGTTAAAAGTAATTAAGCGTGTTCATATTAACGAGGTTTGACTGTATAGATTAAATATTCCAATCATTTTGAAAATCGAAAAAAAAAATAAAAAATTGACAGATTTACACATTTAAGAAACTGGAGATTCTGAAAAACATATTTTTAGAGAAAAAAAATGCCTTCGAATTGAGATAGAGACTTGTAATTTAGTATAAACTTGGTATGTAAAAATGGGAAGAAGCCTATTGAATATCAGTAACGCCTATTATCTGGAACTATTTTTTCGGACTTTCAAAATATTCGTTCTGATAAAAAATGTATAAAAAATTTCAATTTTTTTTTTTTTTTTTTTTTTTTTTTTTTTTTTTTTAAGGAATAAAGCTTAAATACTACAACAATAAAAAAAAAACATACATTTTGCATAAAGAATGAAGTTGATCGAATAATTAGTTGCCGAGATATTTGTGATCAAATTTTCCACATTTTTCAATTTTTCATGACATTGTATTGGGTTGGGGAAAAAGTAATTTCGTTTTCCCCCAATAGATAGTTTTAAGGTCGCATATCTAGAGTAATACTTACTCAATTAAGCCATACTGTACACCGTTTGAAAGGTAACAGTGTCTAGAAAATTCTAAATATAATGGTATCGTCATCTGTTTAACCATTCAATAGTTATTACGTTTTAAAAATGGAGATTCCAGAAGATTATTTTCGACACATTTTGCTTTTTTACTTCTGAAAAGAGAAAAATGTGGCGCAGGCTCATCTAAAATTGTATGATGTTTATGGTTATCAGTGCTTAAGTAAACACCAATGTCAGAATTGTTTTGCTCATTTTCGTCCCAGAAATTTTGATGTTAAAGATGAACCTCGCCCTGGCCGGCCAATCGTTGAACAAGTCGTTGAATTTTTTAAAAAAAATCGAGATAGACCAACGTATTTTTTCCTGCGACATTGCTACGGTGCTAAACATCGACCATAAAACAGTTTTGAACAATTTACATAAGATTGGATATCAAAAGAAACTCGATACTTGGGTTCCCCATGAACATACAGTGAAAAAATTAATGGAGAGAGGTTCCATTTGAGAATCGCTACTGAAATGGAACGAAATCGAGCCATTTTTTTAACGAATGATTACGGGTGATGAAAACTGGGTCCCGTACGACAACAATGTGCGAAAAAGATCGAGGTCGAAGCCCGGAGAATCTTCTCAAACGGTGGCAAAGCCCGGATTGACGCCAAAGAAGGTGATGCTGAGTGTTTGCTGGGATTGATCGGGAATTGACCATCATGAATTGCTCAAGTCTGGCCAAACCATTAATTCAACTATCTACTGTGAACAACTAATGCGATTGAAGCATGCGATTAAAAATATCCGGCCAGAATTATTCAATAGGAAAGGCATTGTTGTCAATCACGACAACGCTAAACCACACACATCTTTAGACACTAGGCAAAAATTAAGAGATCTTGACTGGCAGGTTTTGATGCGCCCACCATATAGTCCGGGCCTGACTCCGACCGATTACCATTTGTTCCGCTCTCTGCAGAACTCTCTTAATGGTGTTAAGTTGGCTTCAAAAGAGGCTTTGAAAATCAACTTGTTCACTTTTTCACCCATAAATCTCAGAAGTTCTACAGTGACGGAATTATGGTTTTATAATAAAAATGGCAAAAGGTCATCGAACAAAACAGCACATATATTATTGATTAGTTTTTTTAATTTATATAAATAAATTCACTTTGAAAAATACGAAAAAAGCGAAAATACTTTTTCCCCAACCCAATATTTCGTTCAAATTTCAATTCAAAGATTTTAATTGGAAATGAGACGCTTAATCCGACACAGTAAACTGTTAGTAATATAATTATCATTTTTGGAGTTAAAAGGATACTTCTTTTACGCATTTCCGTATTACTTGGTTATCCCGTCGATCGAAAAACTATCGCCAAACTGCATATTATTAAATGCCAGTAATGGCTTATCGTAAATATCACATTCATTTGAAATTAAACACGTTACATGTGCATGTTACGTCATCAAGTGGTTTTTCATTCAACGTTTTAATTGTAGTTTTGTTAATCTTTTACTAATTTATTTATTTTTTCATTATTTAAAATAAAAAAAAATATGCCAATGTATATAATTTACGAATAGTTCAGCTTTTTATATTATTTGTCGAAATGGATCGACGGGATAATCAAGTAGTATCCACAATTGTACAACAGAGCATTACTATGCATAATAAAAATATTTAAATATAGTTTAAATTTTATTTTGGAATTGCGATTCATTTTATAAATAGTTTTCATGTATTTTATTTTCTTTATGCATATCCATGATGTATAATTATTACAGTGGCCTCCCAACGATTAGTTTCATATTTAATTGATTACTCAGATGTCTACATTCAATCATCATAAAAAGTAAATAAGGATAGAAGAAAATTATAATGTGAAACAAAAATTGTATTGTGAATAAAATAATCCAGAAAACATTTTTTTCTTTTTTACTTTTTGAAAAATTAAAGCACCTAACATATCATTCACGAATGAATGGTATTTAAAATATTTTTTAATAAAAAAAAAGAATTCTAACCGAACAACGATAAGAAGACACCAAGCAACGATTATTTCTTACACAAAAAAGTTCGTTCGAAAAGTTATTTACTATCTCTCTTTTCAAGAAGAAAACTGAGCCGATGAATAAACTGAAATGGAAATATTTCAGATTTTTTAAACAAAACAGATAAGAACTGCAAAAAATTAAAATCAAAAAGTATCATTTTAAATCCAAGATTTTGATAGCTATTTAATAACAAGGTCTTAAAACATCCCTTTACATTTTTTGGAATTGGTCGCTTAGCAACGAAAGTAAATTCTGAGAAAAAAAAAAGTTTTATTTTTCAAAGAAAATCTTCAAAGTTTATTTTACTTTTAAAATTGAAATTGATAAGGTAATGAAAATAGCTACGATAAAAATATTTTGGAGAGTTTAAAGAAATTCGCCATAAATTCATTGCTATTAAAAATACCAGACTGAAGTACTGAATTGATTACATGCGATGATTAAATGATTATAAGCGTGAAAATTTACAAAAATCATTTTCTAATGTCTAAATGTATCATGTTTCAAAAGGTGGTAGACCGCATCAACATTAATTTCACCTGTCGAGGGCAGTATCCTTAAAAAAGGACATCTAATTTTTATTTTTATTGGACCTAGAATATTTAATTAAATATTCTGGGTGCTCTGAAAAAGAAGAGTCAAATTTAAAATTACATAAACAGTTTAATTAATTACAAGTGTTTTGTATTTCTTTTTGTAATATTTAATTGATAATACAACTGTCTACATTCAACCATCATAAATGATAAATAAAGATAGAAAAAAAGCTATAACGTGAAAGGGTACCGCTCTGTTATTCCGTGGACCGCAATACTATCGCCAAATTAGAAGATTAAATGCCAATAATAGATGATCGTGAATGTCAATTCAATGACATTAAATACGATATACGTGTTTAAAACGTCATTAAGTGATTTTTATTTCGACTTTTTATTTGTAATTTTATTAATATTCTACTTATTATTTGATTTTTTATTATTTAAAATAAAAATTACGTCAACATGTATAATTTGGCTATTAGTTTGGCGATTTGTATAATTTGGCGACATCGGTCGACGGGATAACAGAGTAGCACCCGTGAAAGCAAAAATAATATTGTGTATTAAGTAATCCAAAAAAACTTTTTTTTTAACTTTTTGAAAAATTAAAACGTCTGACATATCATTCACGTATGAGTGATATTAAAAATACTTTTTTAATAAAAAAGAAAAAAAATTCTAATCAAGCAACGGAAAGAAATAACCGAGCAACGGTTTTTTCTTACACAAAAAAGTTCATACAAAAAGTTATTTACTATCTCTCTTTGAAAGAATAAAAAACCGAACTGAGGAATAAACTAAAATGGAAATATTTTAATTTTTAAAACAAAACACATAAGAACTTCAAAAATTAAAACCAAAAACTATTTTAACTCCAAGATTTTCATTGCTATTTAATAAGGTCTTAAAATATTCCTTTACATTTTTTGAAATCGATCGCTTATAGCAACAAAAGTAAATTCTGAGGAAAGAAAAAAAATGTTTTTTTTTTCGAAGAAAATCTTTAAATAACGAAAGTTTATTTTATATTTTACAATGAAAATGACTGTAATAAAAGTATTTTGGTGAATTTAAAGAAATTCGCCATAAATTCGTTGCCATTAAAAATACAAAACTGAAGTGCTGAATTACGTACAGATTATATCCGGCTTTCATAAAAATTTATAAAAAAAATTATTCTCTAATGTCTACAATGTAAAAAAAAAAAATTGTAAAGCTACTAAAAGTTTTCTAGGAAACTAGAATTCCTAGAACTTTTTATGTAATGGCAACAGCAAAAATTCATGTAACAGATACAAATTTTCACTGAAAAACAAAAAGTCAGTAAGGTTACTGAGAATTTTTTAGGAAGCTTCAAATGCCTAGAATATTTTATGTAATTGAAACCCAGGTTACGGATAAAATTTTAGTTAGATAACCGTAATTTTAGTAGATCCATTTGTAAAATTACAGATTTTTGTAGCTTTACAAAAATTAGTTTTGTAGAATTACATCTATTCTTGTACAGTGTACAGATAAAATGTTAGCAAACGTACAGATTTCCAAATTTCGGCAACTTTACATTTGTAAAATTACAGATTTTTTTTTTTTTTTTTTTTTTTTTTTTTTTTTTTACAGTATAAATATAGCATGTTTCAAAGGATAGTAGCCCGATAGTATATAAAAGATTATATTGTGAATAAAGTATTCCAAAAAACATTTTTTTTTCTTTTTGAAAAATTGAAGCATCTGACATATCATTCACATATGAGTGATAGTAAAAATACTTTTTTAATAAAAAAAAAAAAAAAAAAAAAAAAAAAGGATTCTAGCCGAGCAACGGTAAAAAATAACCAAGCAACGATTATTTCTGACACAAAAAAATTCATTCGAAAAGTTACTTACTATCTCTCTTTTCTTGAAAAAAAAACTGAGCTGATAAATAAACTGAAATGGAAGTATTTCAGTTTTTTTTAAACAAAATACATAAGAACTGCAAAAAATTAAAATCAAAAAGTATCATTTTAGCTCCAAGATTTTAATAGCTATTTAATAACAAGGTCTTAAAACATCCCTTTACATTTTTTTGGAACTGGTACCTTAGCAACAGAAATAAATTCTGAGACAGAGAAAAAAAAAGTTTTATTTTTCTATGAAAATCTTCAAATATCGAAAGTTTATTTTACTTTTGAAATTGAAAATGATATGGTAATGAAAATGACTGCGATAAAAATATTTCGGAGAGTTTAAGGGAGACCCGTACCCTATTTTCGGCCAAAAATCATCAGAAGTTCTTTTTTTTTTTTTTTTTTTTCTCAGAAAACGATAAAATACATATTTGCGAATATCCATGCAAAATTTCAGAATTCGGGTACACTTGGAACAGGTAGAAAATGAGCTTTTTAAATTGTACTCACTATAGAGTTTAAAGGACTAGTGGCCATTTAAAACGTGTTTTCCTGAAAATGACTTTTTTCATATTTTGCCTAAGTTCAAAGTACTAAGGCTCAGTGGTAAAATGATTTAGAAACAAAGTGTTTATGTTTTTTAGAATCTTTAAAAAATTTGCAACAAAAGTAAGCAGATATATTTTTTTTAACTCTTTCTGGAAATTTTACATAAATTGGTAAACATGAAAATTATAACGAATTTAAGGAAATTTACCATGCGTATTCTTATTTATTTATTTATTTATTTATTTTTTAGCCGATTAAAATAGAAAATTAAAAATATCTCTCCTTAGTTCTTTTCTATATACTATAACACTATTTAAGAAATTTTAGTAATACTAAAATATTGAAAATTGAATGAGGAGTAGTAATTTTAAAAAGTGTATTTTTCGAAAAAAAAAAAAGTAATAAAAATCCCCATAAAAAATATACTTTTTAATAAAAAGGGAATTTTTTTGTTAATTATTCCTTACAAGAAGATTCTTAAATAGTACACCAAAATTCATTACTTTAAAATCAATAATAAAAATTTTGGGTCTCCCTTAAAGAAATTCGCCAAAAATTCGTTGCTATTAAAAATTTACCAAACAGAAGTGCTGAATAAGGAATTGATTATTTCCGGTCTTGAAAAAAAAAATTAAAAATTAATTTTCTTGTGTCTAAATGCAGCATGCTTCAAAAGGTGATAATCTGCATCAACGTTAAATGTCACCACGATTAATACTTTCGCGGGTTGTGTCCTTAAAAAAAACCACCTAATTTTAATTTAACTGGCAGCCAGAATATTTAATTAAATTTTTCCTTTTATAACATACTCTCGTTAATTCGAAATCGGATAATACAAATCCTCGCTTAATTCGAACTAAATATGAAGTCCCGGAATTTTCAATGGCAGAATAACGTTAAAAATTTTCATTAATTCGAACTCATTTTCTTTTGATTTCGTTTAATTCGAACTAACGAGAATTCCGATTTTTCATTTTTAGATTTATTTCAGATCATTTGACTAACTTTCTTTTTTTGTTTTTTGAGAAAATCATTCCGAACAAATAATACATATAATCCAATGCATTTGATATCCACTTTCGTAGTGCCCCGTCTGTCCTAATTTTTTCTTCCATTGTGCTTGTTTCTAATCTTTCAATTAGTTTATGTATTTATACATTCCAATGTAATATTAAGTCATATTCTAATGATAACAGACGAAATAACTTAAAAAAAACACTACAACATTAATTCCTTTGTAATTGAACCATATTAAGCATGTTTTCATTTCATATTTTCCATAATTCGAACTTCGGATAATTCGAACATTTCCTGTGGTCCCGACGAGTTTGAATTAAAGAGAGCTGACTGTACTTAAAAATGAGCAAGTTCGTATTTTCTAATAAATTCGTCTATAAATCCGGGTGTAAGTTAATCATTTCAAACAGATTTTTACTCTGTGACAACAATAAGGGTTAAGAGTACTAAATTCGAGCAATAATTGTGATTTCATGACGTAATATTTATTAAATTTTTATTAGACTTTCTTTTTTATTATTTTTTTATTTTTTGTAACAAAGAAAATATCAATTAAACTAGTAATTAATATTTTTCAATGTGTAATTTTTTTTCACATAACTATGACTTGATTATGAATTATGAATAAAAGCCGCATTAAGAATATCGGAAATACTTCTGAAATTCTTTCAAAAATTCTAATTTGTCCTGATTTCGATGATGACGGATTTTCGAGGTTATACTGTACTATACTGACACTATTTTTTGAAAACTGAAATAGAATAGTCTTGATTATCCAACTTTCGCTGAACCGGAACTATCCATAAACTGACATCGATTTTCTGATTTTACTATTTATTTATTTATTTATTTTATTTATTATTATTATTTTTTAATTTTATTTATTACTTTTTTTTTCTTTTCGAACTACAATTATAGATACCAAAACCCTTTGGACATCTTTTTACGAACTGAATTTTAACCATTTTTTATCAGTGTCATAGTAGAACGCTTCATAACAGATCTGCACGGCAAAAGATGGTCAATTTACGCCAGATGAAGATTCCATTTAAATCATTTCAAATTTCTTGTTTTAAAATAAATTTATTTTCATGCATAATTTTAATTTACATATTTATTTAGCAGTTTAAATAATGAAAACAGCAGTTATATGACGATGTTACGTATTAAACTATATGGTTATTGATAAATTCTCGATTATCTGGAAATTCCGATTATTCGATATAAGTTTGGTCAAAATTATGTTCAGATAAGGAAAGTTCTAGCTTATCCTTTTACGTCTGGTGTACTATTAATAGTACATGTCTTTTAATGGAGTACTATTTTGTTTTAACAAATACTTTTGCTACTATTTACATGCAGTAATGTTAGTATATGTCTATGCATTTACTATGTGACTTCATTTATGTTTAGGCATTTAGTGATAACAATAATTATTATTATTTCTTAACCCTTTCCGGCGCACTACTCTTTAAAGTTGGAATTTAAAGAAAAAAAAATTAAGTAATCTATTTAGGCCTAGAGGAGTACACAGGTATTGTTTTGTAAAGATTGCACTAACCATTTTAATTATACAGCTGTTGCCGAAGTGGTAACCTCCCATAAGTAAAGCATTGATAAGCGCAGTGAGAAGAGCATTTCTGTGAAGCTCGTATTACAGTAAAAAATTTTACCTATTATTTAAAAACAGTAGAGTTTGATCTCTGTGGTGCTGCCATCTAGAACTCATAAGAAAGATTTAAAGTAGCCATTAGAGTAGTTTTTGAAATATTCACGGAGTTTTTGTGTCTCTAAACAGGAGGAACTTTAGGTGTTGCCGACCCGGCAACGCTGCGCGTTAAGGGGTTAATTCTCTTTGCACCGGTTGCGATTGTTTTATTTAAACATACATTTCATTCTTTAAATTTAAAATAAATGTTACTTTTCTAAAGGAATCATACGTAATAAAGCGTAAAAAGTATTAGAAAATTGTAATATAATTTAAATCTCATTGTAAGACAATATTTTCTAAACATGTCCAAAAATTCTTCCTTAGCCTACTGTCATATGAATATGAATTGAATAGTATCCAAAAAAACAGCATCATTCGATATCTTTATGTCAATGAAATATTCTTTAAACACTAATTAATCTACTTGGATACCTAGTCTTAATATTCTAAACGTCAAAGCAATTTTTTCTAAAAATTGAAAAAAAAAAAAAAAAAAAAAAAAAAAAAATTGGACCTAATACGGCAAGAGAAAAATAAAAATATATAATAACACTTATTTGCTTTTAAACTGTTGTTATTCTTTGAGCTTTGTACTTAACGCTGCGTGCTTAGAATTCAATGTTGACTTATTCCATCTGTAAAACTTATAGCGAAAAATTTTTAAGTATAGAAAGTGTGTGATATACGCCCACTGTTTTCTTTTCGTATGTCTGATTGAAGCTTTACATTAAATACAAAAAAAGCCTCGATCGATCATCGCGATTTCTTTTTGTCATTTCATCCGGTGTCTTGGCAACCAAAATAAATCCCCTCTAAGAGGAAATGAGTCCTTACGAACGTAATCTCGAATTATCATGTGATATTCGAGTTTTTTCTAATTTAAAGGGAATTGGTAACTTTCACTTTGAGAAAAATGACGAAAATAATCATTGTTTCAAACGTTCGAAAAGCTTTTTTTTAAATAAACAGTTACAAGTGCGAGTATTAGTGCTCGCGCACTGGGAGTTCCGTACAATAAACATATTAATTAGCAACTGTATTATTACCAAAAAAAAAAAAAACATTGACAACAGAATAATAAGAGTGTAAAAAAAACTATATAACGTTGGGATGGGTACAGCTGTATATACCAGAAAAGCGTAAATGAAATACGATGAAAACTCATTGAAATATGAAGCCTAAATATTATCAAATACTTATATTCTTTATAACTCTTAAAAAATTTTAATAAAATAAAACAAAAAATAAAATAAAATAAAAAAATGTCCTAATCTGTTTATGATAAACTTAATTCGGTGACTCAGAATAAAAAGAGTGATTATTTAAATTTCAATTGACATTTCATAAACCCAACTTTAGCGTAGTAATAGCTTATACTTTTCACAGTGTGCCTAAAACAAAATTCTTGATCAAATGTTAAACTTGGCATTGTTCTAAAAGGGCTTCGAAAAGAGGTAACAAAGTTAAACGCCTGGGTTGGTACCCCGTTTTTTTCAGATAGATTTTAACTAAGCATAAAAAACGCGGGAGAGAATGAATCACATAGTAATTATGTAATTAATTCAAATTAAATTAGACTGTTTTTAATAGTCTGACGTTTACTGCTTTTATATTACTACTGGGGAATGCGTTACATAAATATATCATTGAAAGTTGTTTTGTTACCTAGGCTTTAACAGTAGCATACGGTACACACCCAAGTCATTATGTATGGCCAACCTGTCCGTGTCGTAAAGGGTTAATATCTCGGCTAATGACAGACAATTTTTTTAAATCCTTTTCAACAACCCTTTTATACTTCTGTGACGAGAGGTATTGCCAGCGCTACAGTACTTCTTCGCTGCAAGCCTCCAAATTGAAATTTATTGTAACGTTCTTAAAAACTATCTGACTTAGGTAATTTTTTATAGTTTACCTGCAAGGTATAAATTAACTTCTACTTCCCCTATTTATATATATATATATAAATTTTAGTTTCAATAGATTCGAAATATAGGAGTAGGGCATATTTTCGTAATACTCTTTCGACGATATTTTTGAAAGTATAATACCTAAAAGTAAAAAAAAAAAATGTATTTTTAAATTAAACGTTATGAATGCTTTCCCACGGTATACAAATATTTTTTTTTTCTTTTTTAAGTAACCTCTCTTCGTTTTGCAAAAATATATTTCTGAATAGTTAACAATCTATAAATATGTGGTTTAACAGCCTTTATTATTTCAGCCAATTTGATCTTTCCACGTTCACTTAGTTAACGAGTAAAATGACTAGGACAGACAGATAGAGGAGTGATTTTACAATGATTCCGTTTTAACTTTTTAAGCACGGCATCTTAAAAAACAGGTTAAATATTTATTTTAAAAAAGCGCATATTTTTAATTCATTTGTAATACAGAATAATGAAGACACACAGAATATTTGCAGTATTTTCATAATCTTTTAAAAAATTAGGATATTTTTTTGTTATTTTTTAACAAAATTCCATGCTCACATTCAGACAGCTTACTTTCATTTCAACTAAACATATTTCAATTTCCTTATATTACATAATACTATTACATACACTTGACTGTATACAAAAATAAAAGTTTATAACAGTTTATTTAGTTTATTATTATTATTATTATTATTATTATTAATGTTTTTCATTCTAAAACTTCTCCCAATAATCTACTTTTCTGCATTATTAAATTTCCCTAATTAATATGCATCTTTATTTTTTTTTTAATTTTTTTTTCTTTGAAGATTTTTAATTTGTTGCTATTTAACGAACAAATAAAAAAAAGAGAGGTGTAGAAATTTTTAATACGACATTCACTCATAGAAATTTATCTATCGTTCGAATTTATTAATATTTATTAATAAATAAAAGAAATTCATGTAATTCACGTCTAAATCTATCCTACAGTATTATAAAGGAATAAGTTATCTTAAAGACAAAAAAAATTATTTTGATCATTATTTTAAAAATCTGCATTTTTTAATATTATTAATTTATGTAACTTTCTTAGACAGAAAATAATTTTTACTAACTCTCTAAAACATCATCAAAAACTTTTTTTTTTTTTTACTACTACCTCATTTTCTGTGCGGAAATCGTAAATTTTCTCTAAGTAAAAAGATTCCAATAAAAGAATGATTTTTAAAAGAGCAGTTGTGAAACAAAAAAACCTAAATGTGATCTCGAGAATCAGAATAAAGGATAATTGAGAAAAAGATCAACTCACCGGGATCATCACGTGTACGCGTTAGTGGCGACATCTGGTGGTTAAAGTTATCACATCCTAGAGAAAAAAGAGAAATAAATGTAAACAAGAAACGACGGCAAAAAAACGCATGCTAAGTCAAGCAGCTAGACAAGTTTCATTAATTACATAAATACATAATAAAATAACATGTTTTCTTTAATGACCGAGCTATAACAATTATAATTTTAAAAACATTCAGAATAATTTTTATATAAGTAAAATATGTTATAAAATCGAATATTAATTACAGTGGAACCCCGCTAATTCGGAACCCGTTAATCCGGATCGGTTTGGTAATTTTTTTCCCACGTTTGAGAAGTGATCTGGCTAATTTCCATAACATTAACTTATTTCATCGTCGTATTCTGAATGAAAAAACTTTTTTTTGAAATCGTTTTGGAAGAATACCTTAAGCCTTCTTATTTAAATACTTGTTTAAACTATATCCAATGAACTAGAGGTCAGCACGGGCCGGCCAGCGGGCCGGGTTCGGGCCGATTTTCATTAACGGCATTCGGGCCGGGCCGGGTTCGGGCCGATTTTCATTAACGGCATTCGGGCCGGGCCGGGCTCGGACCTTGCTTCTGAAGACTCGGGCCGGGCCGGACGGGCCTAGTCACTAATCTTGTCGGGCCGGGCCGGGCTCGGGCCTTAATTTTTTTTCCTGGAGAAACGGGCCGGGCCGGGTCTAACTTATTTTTTCCGTACGAAGCCGAGACTAATTTTGTTCATTCTAGTCTTCACGGACCTAAATAATCAGTTCCTGTTGAATCTTCCCGTACGAAAATCCTTTTCTCGACGTCGAAAAGTCTGTTCATAAATCAATAAAGTTTGGCTTGGTCCAAATTTTTTTGCAAAATACACATATATTTTTAAGTCGTCATTATTCTACAATTAAACTTTAGAATTTATTCTTTTTAAAAAATCGTAGATCACTAGGCATCTTAAAATAGAATTAAAAGCATAAAAAAAAAAAAAAAAAAAAAAAAAAAAAAAAACCATGATTATGACGGAATTTTTGTTTAAACTGAAAACTGAAAATTTCTTTTAAACTGTTCATTCATGCAAAATGAATACAACAATACGCAAAAAATATATATATACTAAACATTTACATCTGCTAAGAAGGAAACATTTTTTTTTTTTTTTTTAGTGTCTTAGAAGATTTTACTTTTACCATATACCATTTTTTAGATTTTTTTTTTTTTTTTTTTATGTATTAATAATACTAATGATAACTGAAACATTTACATACAACAAACAAAGGTTCGTTAAAAGCGTAAATATCGCAGCCTATGGCACTTCTGCATAAATAGAGATTATAAACATGGAAGAAAATAAAAGACTAAGATAAGTTTTTTTTTTGGTCTGAACTCTTCCGTTAGAGTAAAGATCAATGTTCTGTAGAAATTCACCCGAGCCGGGCCGAAATTTTAACTCCCGAGCCGGTCCGGGTTCGGGCCGGGCCCGGGCCAAAATTTTAACTTTCGGGTCGGGCTCAGGCCTGGAAATTTCGGCCGTGCAGACCTCTACAATGAGCTACATATGCTCAAGCGGAGGACTGTACGGCTCGCAAAAGTTATAGAAAACTGACACAGCAAAAAATTAAAAACATTTTTACTGTCTGTAAATAATCAATAAGATAAACATAAAGGTGATTTTCTGTAAATATGTTTTATTTTATTTCTTTTTTTTTCTAACTCTCCGGCTAATCTGGCTTGGGTCTGGTCCCAATTAATCCGAATTATGGAAATTCTACTGTATTAAAAATACGCTTTAAAACAAACATCTAAAGGCAAATTAAAGAAGGTTATTTCAATGATAAATAATGCATGCGTAAAGTTAAAATGTTCATAATTAGGCTGCTTTATTTTTTAATATTTAAAAATAATATTATGGCCATGTTTATGGTTTATTCAGATATATATTTCTTTTCGCGTATGTATATATGCATGAAGAAGAATTCAGGAGAAAAAAAGGGAATTCCGTAAGAAAAAAAAATAAATAAAACTTATTCAACCAAGCTCATAACGTGTTTTAGTGTCGAAAGAAAATAATGTAACAAACACAGCATGCCAAAAAATATTACAATATATATATATATAACTTAAAGTATAAAGCAAGTAAGGAAATTATGAAGTACTTCATCTTTGTAAAACTTGTCAATCAAAATCAGAGGTTGACTGGGAAGGACACTCGTACATTTGACAAAATAATAGAATTAAAATTTATGTTCATTAAAAACATTGCCGTGTTTCTTTAAGACTGATACCTCCCTCTCTAGAAATTTCATGCATCGCTCTAGACTTCACAATTTTGAATTAATAATAGCATCTATATTGTATTTAAAAATTTCCAAAATCTTTGTAATGGAAAATTTTAAGACGCGGGAACTTGGCTTCTTTTTCTGACTAAATTTATTTATCATTAAAGTATAGAAAAAAAAAAAAAGAATTAGTTGCGTTTAAAAGTCGGAATAAGTGTATCATTCATTCAACTATTTCTATATCGGATATTTTTTTGGGGGGGAGGGGGGTTAACGCGGTGATTTTTATTCTTAATAGTTATAGAAAAAAAACTGATGGACATTCTGTAGCGGGAGAAAAGTTTCTTTCAAGTCGATTAAATCTTCTTATTGCCTATGGAGGTAAATAAATTTCCTGCAAAAGAATTGAAGGACGACACAAAAGCAGCTTTGATGTAAACTTCGACTGTAAGGTGTGCTTAAGTGTGTGGGGTTTCGGCATCTTTCATTTATAACTAACTGCACTGCAAGTATACTGAAGTATCATTCAGTAATATGATTTTAAATTCGTCTCCATCTGTTTTCATTGCTGAATCTTCCCATCATTTGGTTATTAACCACAAATGGTTGGGAAAGAATAGGGAATAATCGTATTTGAAGAAGCGAGAGCCCTCATAGGCGTAGGAAGTGGGGGTGCTAGGGGAGCTGTGGCTCCTCCAGGAATATTTCAGACGGGTTCAGCTTCCTCCGGGAGAAATTCTGGCACCACATCTGTTTACGATACATTGTTGAATTAAAAAATAAAGTTTACTTTTTTTAGGAAATTCACTCAATAAACAACAAAGAGAACATAGAGAGAAGGGGGTGAGCATACTTAGTTGTGCCCTTATCCTTTTTCTCATGGTTTCAAACCCTCTCGATTGCCAGAAAGAAAGGAGGTCTTAAAGGTTTACTACAAAATACTCAATTACTTGATGCTACTACGTATTTATAAAAAGAATGGCTTGAAAATTGATTTGGCAGAGATTTGTAAAGAATTTGTAAGCAAACCAACAGAAAAAACTTTTATCTTTTGGCAAATGAGAGTGAAAAATTTCTTAAATTTGAATATAATATTCGGAATCGTCCATAAACTAAGTTTCTATGCATCAAGTATATCTAATAAATATTGTTTTAACTGGATTAAAGAGTTGGTGATCTTTTGATGTATTTCTATTGTATACTCTTGTTTGTGGAAAGTGCAGCACTATGAAGAAAACCTCCTAAATGAATGAAATGATCCCCACCCCACCACTAACTTTCCCAGCTCCCCCTATTTGTAGAAAGTCTCTCCGCCACTTTTTTGTTTGAACCGAACTTTAGCCCTATCAAACAATTTTAAAGCCATCTATGACTTTGCTAGCTGGTTTACGGATATCTGTGCCACTCATTCTTTCCCTCTTTTTTCCCCCTCTCTTTTTGTTTTTATTAAAAGAGATCGTTTATTTTTGGCTCATGAGTAATTAAAATTGTGTTCATAATATTTAGCGCCCAATTAAAAAAAGAACACACACACACATACACACACACACACACACACATATATATATATACACAGGGTGATTCATAAAAGATGGGCAGAACTTTAAGGGGTTATAGTACACTTAAAGACAAATAATATTAAATAGGAGACTAAGGGTCCCAGACGTATTCCCAAGGAGATAGGGGGCATTAAAGTTTAGGGTCCGAAATTTCAAATGATTATAAAAAATGGAAAAATTGGTCGATTCGTTTGCGGTTTTTGCAAAAAATTTTCTTTATGCCAGTATTTTCTTGAAATAAAATTTTAAAGTTCAATTTCAAAAAATGCCGATAGGGGGCGCTTTAGACTTTGGAGTAACAAACAACTATTTTTTAACGTTATTTTTTGTATTTCTTTAAATGATTTCGAAAGCTTAGACTTAAACTTAAATTTTGATCTAAAAATCTGAGTCCTAACGAGTAGTTAAGTAGCGTAAACTGAAATTTGAAATTTGAAACCCTTCTCCCCCCAGAACAAAAATCAGTTATTCCCGATCTTTGTGTCGTAGATTAGGCTCTAACTACTGCCGCGTTTTGCTAAAATTATTCTTTATGTCAGTATTTTCTTGAAAATAAATTTTAAAGAAAATTCCGATAGAGGGCGCTTTAGACTTTGAAGTAACGAACAACTATTTTATACCGTTATTTTTTGTGTCTCATTAAATGCTTTCTAAAGCTTAGACTTAAATTTTCAGCCCAAAATCTGAATCGTTAGACGTGGTTAAGTTTCTGGGGAGAGGGGTTTGAAATTTCTACTCCTGAGCACAGTTCAGTTTACCATGTCCACACATTGTGTGCTGTGATACGAGGTAAAAAGACACAAATTAGGATTATGTTACCAAAGCATATTTATTAACATGTAATTACAATAAATGTTCAAAATTGTGACCACCAGAGGTTATGCACGCAGAACAACGGCAAAGAATGGAACGGCGAACATTCGCGAAAACATCAGGCTTTTCGAGCACTTCCCCTACAGCGGCGGAAAGTCTGGCGACCAGTTCCTCGGGGGATTCAATGGCATCCATGGCTCATACATAAGAGCCTTCAATTGTCCCCAAAAAAAGAAATCGAGGGGTGAAAGATCTGGCGAGCGAGCAGGCCAAGCAACAGGACCACCTCGACCAATCCATCTGTTCGGAAATGTGATGTCCAGATAGTTGCGGACGTCTCGTACGTAATGGGCTGGCGCTCCATCGTGCTGGAACCACATGACCCGCCGGATGCGTGGAGGAACAACGTTTAACAGGTCTGGCAGCACATGTTGCAGAAATGTGAGGTATGTTTTACCGTTGAGGCGTTCAGGAAGAAGGTACGGTCCGATTAGGTGGTCTCCGAGGATTCCTGCCCAAACATTGATGGAAAAGCGTCTCTGATGAGCATGTGGATACGTAGCATGTGGATTGACATCCGCCCATACATGTGCATTGTGTGTGTTAAATGTACCTTCACGTGTGAAGGTACATTCATCGGTGAAAAGCACAGTTCATCCAAAATGTGGATTTAGCGCGTTCTGCTGCAGAAACCAGCGGTCGAATTCAATACGATTTGGATAATCCCCTGGAGACAGTTTCTGGACTCGTTGCACATGAAACGGGAGCAAATGTTCATCCTTCAGTACCCTCCAAGTCATGGACTGTGAGGTATCCACCTGCCTAGCCACTGTTCGTGTACTTGTACTTGGCTGCGCCGCTACTACATCCAGAATGGCTTCTAAAACAACTACTGATTCGTCCTTTTTTGCACGACCTGCATTCGACCGGGAAGCGAGAAATGATCCCGTCTCACACAACTGTCTGTGCAAGCGCTCGAAAGTTTTGCGGTTAGGCAACCGCCTGTTGGGAAATCGCTCTCCGTACATTCGTTGTGCCTCTGCACCATTTCCATCTGCCGCTCCGTAAATTAAATGCATCTCAGCCTTTTCCTTATTCGTGAAGGGCACCATCTTCCGATTCATTACTACAGCGACTTACACTAGACTCACCGTTCAGTGGTTTTTATGCCTGAATCGTGTCGAAATTTTGCATACGTGTTCTTCTTCTTCCCCATTTGACATTTGCATACTTTCTGTCTCCTTCTTCACCCGATGACTAGCGTCAGGAATGGAGCTTTAACGTTTGCATGAGCGACGTTTCCAACTGTGCCAGTGCCTTTATGAGTGAATTCCGACTATGCAGTCCTTGACGAAAGTTGTATTTTTGCCTCGTATCACAGCACAGAATCGTTGGGCATGGTTAAATAGTGCAAACTGAACTATGTTCAGAAGTTGAAATTTGAACCCCCTCCCCTCGCTACTGAACCACGCTCAGCGATTCAGATTTTGAGCTGAAAATTTAAGTTTAAGTCTAAGCTTTAGAAAGCATTTAATGAGACACAAAAAATAACGGTATAAAATAGTTGTTCGTTACTCCAAAGTCTAAAGCGCCCTCTACCGGAATTTTCTTTAAAATTTATTTTCAAGAAAATACTGACATAAAGAATAATTTTAGCAAAACGCGGCAGTAGTTAGAGCCTAATCTACGACACAAAGATCGGGAATAACTGATTTTTGTTCTGGGGGGAGAAGGGTTTCAAATTTCAAATTTCAGTTTACGCTACTTAACTACTCGTTAGGACTCAGATTTTTAGATCAAAATTTAAGTTTAAGTCTAAGCTTTCGAAATCATTTAAAGAAATACAAAAAATAACGTTAAAAAATAGTTGTTTGTTACTCCAAAGTCTAAAGCGCCCCCTATCGGCATTTTTTGAAATTGAACTTTAAAATTTTATTTCAAGAAAATACTGGCATAAAGAAAATTTTTTGCAAAAACCGCAAACGAATCGACCAATTTTTCCATTTTTTATAATCATTTGAAATTTCGGACCCTAAACTTTAATGCCCCCCCTATCTCCTTGGGAATACGTCTGGGACCCTTAGTCTCCTATTTAATATTATTTGTCTTTAAGTGTACTATAACCCCTTAAAGTTCTGCCCATCTTTTATGAATCACCCTGTATATATATATATTTTTTTTTTAGCAATATTTTAAATATTATGCGCTAAGGTAATTGCTGCGATGCGCATAACCTTAGAGTATTGTCATCACTATTTCTACTTATGTAGTCATCTGATACCACTTTATAGGAATTTAGATTAATAGTAACAATATACCGTCTGATCATACATACATTGGGATTTAATATACTATTTAAGGGAGACCCGTAAGAAAAAACCGAAAACTTTTATTATTGATTTTAAAGTAATGAATTTTGGTGTACTACTTAAGAATCTTTTTGTAAGGAATAATTAGCAAAAAAATTCACTTTTTATTAAAAAGTATATTTTTTATGGGGATTTTTATCTTTTTTTTTTTTCTTTGTCGAAAAATACACTTTTTAAAATTACTACTCCTCATTCAATTTTCAATATTTTGGTATTACTAAAATTTCTTAAATAGTGTTATAGTATATAGAAAAGAACTAAGGAGAGATATTTTTAATTTTCTATTTTAATCGGCTAAAAAATTAAAAATAAAATTACGCATGGTAAATTTCCTTAAATTCGTTATAATTTTCATGTTTATCAATTTATGTAAAATTTTCAGAAATAGTTAAAAAATATATCTCTCCTTACTTTTGTTGCAAATTTTTTTAAGATTCTAAAAACATAAACACTTTGTTTCTAAATCATTTTACCACTGAGCCTTAGTACTTTGAACTTAGGCAAAATATGAAAAAAGTCATTTTCAGGAAAACACGTTTTAAATGGCCGCTAGTCCTTTAAACTCTATAGTGAGTACAATTCAAAAAGCTCATTTTCTACCTGTGTCCAAGTGTCCCCGAGTTCTGAAATTTTGCATGGATATTCACAAATATGTATTTTATCGTTTTCTGAGATAAAAAATTTTTTGAACTTTTGAAGATTTTTGGCCAAAAATGGGGTATGGGTCTCCCTTAAGGGTAATATTAGTTGTTTAATGTTGTAATTCATTTTAATTATTTATTTTTTCCCCTCCATGTGCAATGTGCTATAAGTTATTAAATTCAACGGTTCATATATTGTAATACAATTAATGGTTTTACATATATTATATATATATATATATATATATATATATATATAACCGACAAACTGTATTTAAACAAATGTAATGAAGAAGAAAAATAAACAATACAGATCACCATTAGAATTATGACGTTCTATGAAATGATTATAAAGAGACATCTGAAAAGCAGCTGGATGAAAAACAACAGAAAAATTACACTGTAAATCACTCGTCACGGGTACATAATTTACAACCATATAAGCAATAATCTTGTCAGTTTCTGTAATAAATCGAGCTATATGTTAAGAAATTTGACCTATCATGGATCCTATCGACTAGATAGGAAAACAATAGAAAAACAATGCTAAACTTGAAAATTATTAATGTGGACTAATAATAATAATAATTTATATCAGCTTATACTATGAAATAATATAGTTGTTAAATTCATGCATTAGCATATGTTATATGCCATCAAATAAGATAGATTTTACCGCTAGTAAAAAATTTATCACAGTTGGATTCGATATATTCACCATAACACTATTATAGTTCGTTCAGTTTGAAGTGGTTATTTTTTCAAATTATTTCTCGAAAATATTTTCGAATTGTACATGCAGATTTATAAATCAATTTTTCTTGAAACATATATTATGTAAAATAGAGTAATATTTATATGACAAATTATATCTTACCGTTTATACTCGTGTATAAATCGACCACCTATTTTTTTTTTTTTTTTTTTTTTTTTTTTATTTTGCACAAAATCAAGCGAATGATGTCACTTTCCAATGCGAAAACTAATAAGCAAACAAACTCAAATCCTTGAAAGAAGTGTTTTACTGATAAGTTATTATTATTTGTATATTTTACCTATTATTTCATTTTATATACACATAAAAAGGCAAAATTTTGCAGTAGTTATTATTTTTTCTTTTTTAGCACTTTCCAACAAAGTTATAAAGTGCTTATGCATTCGGTTTGGCTGGTCGTCTGTACACTTTTTAAAAAATCTCTTAAATTGACAGGAAAATCTGTCAATTTTGGCGCCAGTTTAAAACCGTTTAATTTACAGAAAATATTTGTAATTTTTCATTAAAACAAGTTTTTTTAATTTAAAAATTACAAAATTTAGTTTCTTTTACAGAAAAAGACTGTTTTTTATTTAAAACAGCTCTTTTCTGTAAAAAATACAATTCTTTTCTGTAAAAATTACAGATTTTTTTTTTTTTTTTTTACAGTGTAGTATGCCGTTCATTAATATAACCTGACTGTAACATTTTTCCATTCCATAACTTATTTCCGTATTAGAGCTCATTTTTAACACTTTCCAACAAAGTTGATAAGTATGTATGCATTCGTTTGTCTGTTCATCTGGACGTCTGTCCACGCTCTAACTCTCGTAAATATACTTGGATTTTCATGCAATTGATACAGCTTAATTTAACATCTCCAAAGCATGTTTGGTATTGCATATGAAATATGTACGATTAATGGTTCATTTACAGGGACACACAAAAGAATTCGATAACATTATGGTAGAGGGGGGGGGGGAGGTCGTATTTTAATTAGGGATGGGACGAATAGTGATTTGGCCGAATAGCCGAATACCGAATATTCGGCCAAATTTTAGGCCGAATACCGAATATTCGGCCGGCCGAATAGTAAAATTTTTTTCCAATAAAGAAAATAAATTTTGATTATATATAATTTAAAAAATAGGAGCGCATTAATAATTATTACTCTTAAATGTGCTTTTAAATGTATTTTTAAATTTGAAAAACTTATTTTAACACAA
Organism: Maratus speculifer; assembly: GCA_964019185.1. NCBI lineage: Eukaryota > Metazoa > Arthropoda > Arachnida > Araneae > Salticidae > Maratus > Maratus speculifer. The sequence goes on along the minus strand of OZ025297.1, from coordinate 76,699,718 downwards.
AAAAATTATGAAATTGCATTATATCCTTTATTCTATGTCATACATCAAATTGATTTTCAGTATGTCAAGATGGGAAAATATTTCCATTAAAATATGAAGAATGTGCTTCACTTTTACTACCAATTGATACTTCTTGCATCCACAATCAATAATATTCTTAATCTCTCTCTCTCTCTCAGAACTCATAAGGACATATTTTCTGAAATAACCTTTAATGAAGTAAATTTGATCATTTAGAGTTTGTGTCCCTAGTGATAAGCAAATTTGTAAGAATGAGACTGTTCTGAAATCAGATGCCAAGCTTTAAATTACAAATTACGTTAAAGCAAAAGGTTATGCTTAAAGTAGAATGCATATGTTAACAAATTCTTTGACATTTGAATTGGCACATACAATAGTCAACTTCAATATTCCACTTATTCAACAAGCATTAAAAGGATAAACAGAAATTGATAACAACATGAAGGAAGGAAGATTAAATTAAAAATATATACATAATAATGTTACATATTTAAGTCAGTAATTATGCAAATAATTATTTAAAAGTGAAAATTATAGAATGAAAAAATTATTTTGTTGAGTATTTAGAATTTATATTAAAATATTTATAAAACCATCTTCATAAAGCAAGTTGTGTCATCTAATGTGTATCGAGTTTGACACCAGTTCTGCTTTCAGACGTACCGTTGTATTTGGAATGGTGATATATTATATTTAATTTTGAAAATGAATTTTCGTTAACACACCTAGTGAATAAATTTTTTCATTTCTTACTTTATAGAAAATAACTTATGAATTTCATAAGAGCCTTTTTTATATGTGCATGGAATTTGCAGACATTAATAAATATTCGAGCGTTTTAGAATAAGGCAGTGTTTTTATATTTTGAACTGTAATATATCATTCTCAAATGATGACATTTCCCGTACAATTAAATCTCCAACTTGGGCAACATTTTCTAGAATATCACTAACTTTTATAGGAAATACAGAAAGGCTGTATATCTTTTAGTATCTGAATAACTCTATATTTTGTAAGTAAGAGTGAGAATGACTTCATAAATGAAGTAGCCAATTTGGATTAGAGAGAAAAAAATTGCAAGAATGAAATTCTTTAAATCTGAAATTTATTTGGCAAGATATCTTTCACTATTCGGCGAGATTTTAGCAATATTCGGCAAGATATCTCTAAATATTCGGCTACATGTATTCGGCCGAAGTATTCGGTCAACAAGCCTTCAATATTCGGCCAACCGAATATTCGGCAAAAGGGCCGAATAGGCCGAATACCGAATAGTGGCCGAATATTCGTCCCATCCCTAATTTTAATGACATTTCGCTATTTCATATGTATTGAAACTGATATAAATCTGAATTTCACTACGATCAACTTACAGTAGAGCACTTATAGCATTTTTTTATTAATTTACAGGAACATACAAAAGAAATCTATTACAGTACTGTCTTTGGAAATAATTGCTGGAGAGTACGTTTTAAAAATCGGTATCCGCTTTTAAATTTAATTATTATTATCCTTTTTTTCATATTATTCTTTATATATAAATTCTATACCTCATATACAGAGCTGCACAAAAGTATCGCATACCATTCTCCATCTTAGGGAAAATTACTGAAGAGGAATTTTCAACTGAAATATGTGTGTCTCTTAAATGATATAAATTTTAGAATGCCTGTTGCTAATAGATACAAATCTCTATATCATACATAGGGCTGCCAAAAAATTCAAATAATTTTCTAATTGTAGATGGGAATAGCTAAAATTCCGTTTTAAAATGCATTGTACATATCCATACGGGGAAATGAGAGGTATATTTTAATTTTTTTTAACGATGCAGTTTTATTACAACATTCTGATTGTGTTGAAAAGTGCTTCATAATCTATGTTTGACGCATGTTTTTTTATTTTTTTAAATATATATTTTTTTAATCATTTCGTGTATAAGTCGACGCCCCCCCCCCCGCTCCCCAATTTGTTTGCCGAAAATTTCAGAAATTCTTCAAGAACGTCTACATGAATATATTCGGTCTATAAATGTTGCGATTTAATACATAAAACAGCCAAAAGTATTCTCGCGCAGAGGGAATTCTGATAGCTGCAATGTTTAATTTCATCGAAACCCTACGATTCTAAGAACATACCTAAGAATGGAAATAAAATAAATATTTTCTCTAGCGAAATATACTCTAAACATACAACACAGATTTTCTAACTAGAAAGACAATTAATTGCGCTTGTTCTGCGAAAAAACGACAGGTGTGATGCTAAAACATTTACTAGAAACCACAGAAATACCTTCCGAGATTTATTGTTCACAAGTGATCCACAAAGTTTGCAGCAAATTACACTTAAAAGTTTTGAGTAATTTGTCAACCAAGGTCTCACATTTTGTAGCATTGAGCAGGTATTTTTAAGAATTCTTATTGTTAGACGAATAGTATTTACAATTTGTATAGAAAATAAGGAATTGGGATTAATAATTTTACTCCATCCTTTTTTTTTTTTTTTTTTCTTTCTCTCGTCTTGTGTGCTTAGTGATTCTAATAAATATTTTTTTTTTTTTTAAATCAATCGTTCAAAAAAATAATAAGTAAAAATAAGTCCTAAAAGGCTTATTAGTTTTATGGTGAATTTAATTGCAAGATTTTTAAAAACTTTATTCATGGGTGTAATTTTATCCTTAATAGTTTAATTTAAACTTACTCTTCAGAATCTTTGCTTTACAGTTTTGTTATTATTTCCATGATGTACGATAAGATCAATGATTAAAAATTTAATTTATAATACTTAAAGTAGACATAATTTATTTGAAAATAAACATTGCAACACAATTGTCGCGCGCAATACTTCAGGCACAAAAACTAAATTTTAATTTCAATTTTAGGTTTAGGTTTTTATAACTATAAATATACTAGGAGGCTGCATTCCGGAGGCTGCTGAGCTACGTTCGTCAATCCCCGTTTAGTCCCTGCAGACTCTAAAAATAAAATTTGATCGGCTTTAAAATGATTGTGGAAGATTGAATTACAATTTAAAATGTCAGTGGGGATATCTCTGTAAAAAAGGTTTTCATTAATTTCCTTTTGATTGGGGTATTTAAAGGTTGAATCAGCTGCTAATAAGACATATAATGGCTATTTTCGTTAATAGTTGTTTTCTTTTTTCTTTTTTATTATTAAGACCAGTTAAACATGTGAAAATAAACTAATATAAAATGAACTAAGTAAACAGAGCTTTTGCCACCCGGCATGTTTTAACAATGCTATGAAAAAATTGTTTTAAATAAGACATTTTAAATATACTGTTTAAAATCTGATGTAATTTCCGCAAAAAATGTATTTCTCTGTTTAGTATTTGCATGGAAGTACTTATGTTGGTGAAATGGAAAATTCTTATTTGCGCTATCTTAGAATTAGTAAAAATATTTTAAAAAATCATCTAGAAATATAACATAAATATCTCGTGTAAATATATTTTTAAATTTAAACTGCTTTGAAATATTATTAATTGGGAAATTTAAATTTCACGTAATTTCTCCCTTATATTGTTTTAGGTAGTTTTCATTACAAAAAGTAAAAAGCTACCTATTGCAGCCGTCCGGAGGAAAGCACTTCCGGAAAATTTTGGTATATTTTCACCGATCATGACCCCCAGACCCCAAAAACCAGAGTTGGGCAAAATACATCGAAAAATCATTTTCGATACAAAATACAAAATACATTGGTTTTAGAAGCTAAAATACAAAATACAAAATACATTTCGAACTAAGAAAATTCAAAATACAAAATACATGTATTTTCAAAATACATTTAAAATACAAAATACATTTGAAAATTTTAAAAAGTTTGTGTATAAGATTAGAAGTTTGTACGGGCCATGCTGGGCACAGTCAAATGGTCGGTTTCGGGCCAATTTTTAACCACAGCACTCGGGTCGGGCCCGACGGGACCTGTTCTTCAGTCGTTCCGGGTCGGGTATTTTGTTTATTTCTTTCTGGAGTGTAAGCTCAAATGAACCTCGTCATCATTATTTCGGGTCCCAGGCTTACTGTTTACGACAGACTCGGGCCGGACCTGACATATTCCTTCCAGACCGGATCGGGACTGAACTTCATTCTTCCTAAAGGACTGCAATAGCCTCAAATTTAATTATTGGTCCTGACCAGCCTGTATAAAAACCATTGGCTCATCCCATCTTGGCGTGGTCTACGCGAAAACCGCTTAAATCTGACCCAATCCAACAATTTTTTTACAAAATATTTATGTATTTTTAAATTCTTATAATTTTACGATTAAAAAATTTAATTTTATTATTTAAAAGATTAGTAATATATTTCTGGGTAATAAAAATAAAGCAAAGTGAAATGAACACTGAATCTATGTATAAATCTTTTCTTAAAAGGCTAATGTGTTGATTCATGCAATGTCTACAATGGATATTTTTTTTTCTATCGTGTGCGAATCAGGCATAGAAAATTTTACTGTATAGCATTTTCCAGATCGATATTATTTATAACTAAAACACTTACATAAAAATAAAGATTAATTTAAGAAATAAATACCACAGTCCAAAATGCTTTTTAAAAAAGAAGTCTATAAACACGATAAAAAGCTGATATAAGTATTTTTGGTCAGAGCTCCTCGTATAAGATGATTTTTAACCATATCGACACAAAAATTTATATTTTCTTAAAATTTAGTCGGTCCGAACTAATCGAGTGTTTGTAAGAGCGGGGCTTGACCAAACTTTTAACTTTTATAGTCGAGCAGGGCTTATTACGAGATTTTACTTTTATACCAGTATGTGTTATGGGCCGGATGCTTAACTTTTATACTTCGACGGGCCAATAATGTTTGTTTTGTATCGAAATGGGCCGGACTAAAGATGTTTTAAAACATCTTTGTACGGGTTGGACCAGACCCAACAATTTCGGCCCGTGTAGATCTTTTATTGATGTTTGCAAAATGCAAGGGAAAATAGCTTTTTAGCTCGGTACTTCATAGGCCGGCTCAAAGATCTTTCTATGGCTTGGTGCGGATTTATAATTTCGGTCCATATAAACCTCTTATTAGTCTTATTATTGCAACTATGAGACATTTGTGTTACACTAATTAAATTCTTTGAATTTATAAACTATCGAAGTAAAAAAGCAGAAAAAAGAAATAAAGAAAAAAAATCAATTTATGGGAGAATATGCTTATAAACGAAGAATACTTACAAATAAAATGATCAAATGAATATAAAATACATAAATTTTTCTTGGATATAATTCAGTTTCATTTTGCGCAAAAAGTAAAGTGTTATCAAAATAATTCACAATTCAAATCTATCTTTAGAAATTACGATTGACGTTCAAGGGTGGGGGGTGGGGGGGGGATCTTAATTTAGGAATCTCTCAATAAATTTCTTTTTGGAAAATTTTTATTTAAGGATCGATCGAAACAGGTTTTTAATTCCGAATATCGGTGATCAGTACTAACTGGGCTTAAGTTAGTAATAAATAACAAAACAGGAAGTTTGATGACATTCAGTGCATTAATTTTTGCTAAAATCCTGAAAAATGTAGCATAGCAGCGCCACCTGTTGCGCGATTTACACCAAAAGTTAATCAACAGCAACTTATGTTAACGTGTAACTGAATTTGAAGTTTGGTGAAAATCCATACATTACTTCTTAAAATAATTTTTTTTTTATTTTATTTATTTATTTATTTATTTATTTGAAATCGTGAAAAATACAGCATAGCATTGCCATCTCTTGAAAGATTCACAACAACAATAACTAATCTACAACAAATTATGTCCACGTCTAACTGAATCTAAAGTATTATTAAATTCAGTGCATTAGTTCTTGAAACAAAGAGCCTCAAATTTTTTGTCACATACAAACTCACAAACAGGCTTTTCCTAAATGCAATTAAAAAGTGTTTAGGGGCTTGAAAAATATAAATCCATCAAAACCCTGAGGTCGAATGTTTTCACGAATCCAATGCTTTCTTCTGGTAAACATAGAAGACTATAAAAAGAGATGAAAGATTGAAAATGGAAGCGTCAATTCAGCAGTTATTCTAGGACGTATACAGAAAACTTATATATGAAAGAGTTTATAACCTCGTTCGTTGGAATTGGTTAAAAAAAATAATAAATATATAAATTGTTAATGTCTCAATCACTACAACGCAAGTATAAGATGCTTTATATAAATACTAAATAAGAAATAATTTAATAAAAAGAATATTGCTCAGTTAAACTGACGGCATTGAGCTCACAAGCTATATACACTAATTGTATATTACAGCCTTCTATTTCAAGGTATAATGCCCTTCAAGAAACAAATTAAGGAGGAAAATAGTCTCCCTCCATTTCCCCTCTTTATATTTCATCGTTGAATCTCAAAAACTAATCAGGGATACGCTTTATCATGCAATAAACCTACATCCAAAACTCGAAGCAAATCAGATAATTTTGATAAAAATCAATTTATAGAATTTAAGAGTATTCCCTATTCCATCCTTCATACTTAATCTTTAAGCCTCCAAAACTATTCAGAGATTCATCTCATTAGAAAAAAAACCTACATCCAAAATTTAAAGCAAATCGGATAATTCTTCATAAAAACCCATTTATCAAATTTAATGGAGTAATCGCTCCTGCCCCTCTTTATACTTACAAAAGAACCCTACAACTAATGAGGGAAGCGTCTTATCACTATGAATTTGTATCTAAAATTGAAGCAAATCGGTTAATTCTGCATAACAAACCATTTTCCTAAATTAAGAGGGATAGTCCCCCTGATTCCCACTTTATACTTATACAATGAATTCCCAAAACAAATCAGGGAAGCACCTTCTCAGAATGAACTTATATCCAAATTTTGAAGCAAATTGTGTGAAAAACGCATTAACCTAAATTAAGGAGAATGTTACCCCCATTCTCCCCTTTTATACTTATCCAATGAACACCCAATACTAAGCACGGAGGCGCCTCATCAGAATGATATAATATAGCTAATATTTTAATGAAATCTGATAATTCTACATGAAATCCCATTTATCTAAATTAATGAGGGGGAGGGATTAGCCCCGTCCCCCCTCCTTATATTTATCTACTGAACTCCCAAAACTAATCACGAAGGTGCCCCCATCAGAAGGATCCTATATCTAAAATCTGAATGAAATCTGATAATGCTGCATGAAAAACTTATTTATATAAATTAAGGGTAGGGGTATTAGCTCCTCATTCTTTCCCCCTTCCTTATATTTATCGAATGAACTCCAAAAACTAATCAGGGAAGCGCCTCATCAGAATAAACCTATATCCAAAATTTCAAGTAAATCGGATATTTTTATCATGAATGATCGTGTTATATACACACGTACACATATATATACAGAATGGGCGGCACATAAGCTCTTAGGATTTAATAGCCTATGAGCTAAAAAGAAATATTAAATTAACAAGTTAAATGTTTTCGTTTTAAACATATGTATGTTATATTTGTAATAATGATTGCAAATTAATAATTGCTATTAATTTTCCCTAAGTATGAATACACTACTATTCTGTTAAAGAACTATTTATTGATATTTGTATATGATTAATTTGCAAGCCAAATGTTAAGCATTTTGCAAATCTCTGTACATCGATCTAGGTTTATACATAAATAATCTTGGAAACTCCAGGATGCATAAATAACTACAGAATTAATAATATTTTATGGTTATAAATCGGTACAAAATAATGTTCAGGGCCGTATCTAAGGGGGCGCTATGGGCGGCTCAGCCCCCCCCCCCCCTGGAAAAAATTCCAAGATCACTAAAGGAATTTCTGTTCTTAAAATTCAAATGAAATTCTGTTCAAAAATCTAATTTATCTTTGAGACCCTTTCACAGTTTTGTAAAATTACTAAATTGTATCTAAAATAAGTGTTTCAACACTCGCTCATTCTATTCGTACATATGAAGCTAACATGATGTTTAATTTTGCACCAGTTATACACTCAAAATTTTCATCATCATATGCTTTTCTTAGCATAAAATGAAGTTATTACAACAGTTTAATAATAAACACAGTATCTACAATACAATGTCAATATGCACTAGTTTATCTTTCTGTATCAGAGAGGGAGAGAGAAAAAAATTATAAGCCCCCCCCCTACATTCGCTTGAGCCCCCCCCCCCCCCATTGTTCACTTCTAGCTACGGCCCTGATAATGTTTTATTATTATCTTTAATTTTGTTGTAAACAAATATATACACATGCTCGCACATTCAAAATCATAAATATTCTTCCAAAGGGGTATGCTTTTGTAATTAACAAATTTTATATACTTATTGATATTAAAATCTTCATCTGTTAATCTTTTGTTTACGATCTAAATTTAAAAAAGAATGAAATTTCCGTTTCTTACAATAACTTTCATTTTGGTCAGTTACCAGTTTATATTTTCATTGTGGTATTTTTTTAACAGTACAAAATAAAACACGAAATAAGTAAAAAAAATAATAATAATAATAATTATAATAATTACGAAGTCACGCTAAATAAACGTGTACCTCCAGTAAGAACAAATCTATAATCAAAAATGTTTCAAATGTTTCTCTCATAACGGTAGATCTTGTTTTTAACATATAGCATGCTGCCTTAATTTTATCGTTATTATCAACAGAAATAAAATAAAAAAAAATCCCATTTAGTATAGCGCTAGTGCAACATGTACTATCGTAATTCATTAATTCACTTGATACATTATCACCCGGACCCGGAGAAGAAAAAATATCAGCTATTCTTTCACGAAACTTAAACACTGCATTGCATTTCTAACTACTACTACATTACAAGTCTTTCTGTAATTCTTTAAAAAGCACCATACACAGCAAAACTCTAAATAATTCTTCCTGTTTATAACACAGTAGTTTTTATCATTCTCATAACAGCGTTACACTTATAATACCTAGAAGTTTAGAACTGTAATGATTCAGCAACAATGCCTAAGTAAAAACAGAAGCATACATTCTAATTTTTATCGTACCAGCAGTTGAAAAGTATGTTTGTATAAACTTCCACAAACGAACCCTATAAGTCAAAACAAAACAGTCATACTTGTATTATGCTTTTGTAAATCTTACATCTGCAGTTTTAACGAAGCAGCTGGAAATCTACAGAAATGTATTTTGAGTATGAAATGTAATTTCAAAATACAAAATACTTGAGAGAATCATTTCAAAATACATTACCAAAATACTTTCGTTTAGTCGGGATAAAATACAAAATACAAAATACAAATGTATTTTGAAAATGTATTTCAAATACATGTATTTTCGATACTGCCCATCTCTGCCAAAAACACCCTCCGTTCAAATGTTGACATATATATATATATATATATATATATATATATATATATATATATATATATATATATATATATATATATATACCATATATATATATATATATATATATATATATATCTGATTTTTGTCATGCGATAACTAACGTATTTATGAACCGATTTGAATGAAACTTGGTATGTACATAGTACATACAAATGTCTCGACCGAGTTCGTTGGTCAGCATCATCCGCCATTTTGTTTCAAAATGGCGGCCATTTTAAAATTTTTAAAAAATTTAAAATTTAAAATTAAATGCGAAAAAATTAAAGGGTGAAAAATATTTTTCTTTTACGTGTTAGAACTTAAAACAAAGATTCCAGAACATTTTTTATTTTGTCTATATCTTAAAAAATGATTGAGTTATAGCACTTTGAATTTTTCTTATGGCTGACATTTTGAAACGATCTGATTTTTGTTACGTAATAACACGCGTATTTATGAACCGATTTCAATGAAACTTGGTATGTACATAGTACATACAAATGTCTCGACCGAGTTCGTTGGCCAGCATCATCCGCCATTTTGTTTCAAAATGGTGGCCATTTTAAATTTTAAAAAAAATTTAAAATTTAAAATTAAATGCGAAAAAATCAAAATTTGAAAAATATTTTTCTTTTACGTGTTAGAACCTAAAACAACGATTCCAGAACACTTTTTATTTTGTCTATATCTTACAAAATGATTGAGTTATAAAACTTTGAATTTTTCTTATGGCTGACATTTTGAAACGATCTGATATTTGTCACGTGATAACACGCGTGTTTATGAACCGATTTCAATGAAACTTGGTATGTACATATTACATACAAATATCTCGACCGAGTTCGTTGGCCAGCATCATCCACCATTTTGTTTCAAAATGGTGGCCATTTTAAATTTTTTTAAAAATTAAAAATTTAAAATTATATGGGAAAAAATTAAAAGTTGAAAAATATTTTTCTTTTACGTGTTAAAACTTAAAGCAACGATTCCAGAACACTTTTTATTTTGTCTATATCTTAAAAAATGATTGAATTATAGTACTTTGAATTTTGCTTATGGCTGACATTTTGAAACGGTCTGATCTGAACGATCCACAATGTTGCTTTAAAATGGCATACACTTTATGATATCGTGGAATTTGGTGACTCTCTAAATCGCTTAAAATAAAACCAGGTTGAATAAAAGATGACTAATTTCTAAAAATTCCTATTAATATTCAGTCTTGACAAAAACTAGTATTCAATCTTATAAAATCACTAATTTTATAAAATTATTTCCACTAATTTGAGCTTAGTATTTTTGAACAATGTAACTTACTTTAAAACAAATAAATAAATATATAAGTATATGAAAGCTACTTCTTCCTCCCGGCATTGCCGGAAGGACTTTTTAATACGTGTTAATGAAGTTATCATTTTAAAGCTTTCTTTCTTTCTTAATAGTTAAGTTTAAATACTGTTTTTACGACATAGTTTTTAATATTTTCCTGATTTTTGGCATGTAATTATTTAATTCTTTTCTTAAAGTTTATTTTTCTGATTTTAATAGTAACGTGTAAATAAAATTTTAACTGAAAGAAAATATTATTTGCTCTATTTTTACAATTGGCAACAATTGTAAAAACCTTTTCTAAAAAAAAAAAAATATATATATATATATATGCATCTTAAAATGCTAAAAATGAGAAAAAAACGCACTTTTTACACCGCAAGTTTGTAAAATATATCCTTAGAAAAAAAGATTAAATTCTTAGGAATACTTTATTCTCCTGTCAAACTTCTTTTATAGAATGATTTTAAGAAGCTATGAGATTAAATATCTTTATAAGAAATTCTTCGATTTAAAAACTGTCTACATACTGCATCAACATGTCTATCAAACATTTTTCTATAATACGACTAATTTTCATTTTCTTGTATGCAGTAGTTTTCATAATATGAGCGAAAAGAGACATCTGGTCACCAAAATTCATTTACGATAGCGGCAAAGCGTTAGTTACCCAACAAAGTTGAGAAAGGTGTCTTTTTCACTCCATTTGGTTTTATGTCTCTAAGCTAAGTTGAATAAAAAACAGCAATTAAATTGCAAATTGCAAAATTAAATGCGAGTTATATCTTCTATAAAAGAAAAAAAATCCAGCAATTATAGACATGTGCAGTAGAACAACAACAACAAAAAAAAAAAAATGCATATGAAAACAACATTAGTGAGCAATAAAAACCCATTGGAATTTCTTACTCTTTTTAATATTAAAAATTATTTTAAGAAGAATACATGCACTGTTAGTCTCTAAAACAGATGGAAATTTAGCAGTGGAAAGTAAAATCAGAAACTTTTATTGCGAAAACTTTTGGAATATGTAATGTAATCTTAAACAATTTCATAAAAAGTGTTAAATTTTTTATCAACTAAAGAAGATATAAAACTAATAGTCAAGTCAATTAAAAAGCAACATAGTATATGTGAATGTTAAGTTGATAAAATTTTCCATATTTCAGGCATAAACTGATTTTTCTTCTTCTTTTTTACAAAAAAAAAAGTCCTTAATACAATTTTACGCACACAGTGTAGAAAATCCACGCGCCAACTCGAGATACATGCAACTCACACACTCACATACATCTTAAAGCATGCTCACATATTGCAGTTTGTATAGATCTTACAAAACATCCAACATATCTGCATATTTAAATATAATAACTTACAATACATGCAACTACGATATCTTGCATTTGATATAGCAATAGCACATAAGATTTTTACAGTGCATACACAATTTGAAATACATGGTAAACGAGCAATACATTTATTAATAAAACAAGGCAATTCCAATAATTGAAAGTGACCACTCTATCGCTAGGTATTTTCTATAAATCTAATCTATTTAAAACTTAATAAATATGCATTTAAATCCGAGAATTTCCATATTCAGATTGTCTTTTAACCTCCTTCAATCCTGACGCCGCACAATGTAAGATTTTGCTAATCTAGCGGGTCAAAATTCAGTTTATGAAAATTACCAATACTAAAGTAATAAAGTTGATCTTACAAGAGATAAAATGTTTAAGTATTACGAAAATATATATATTTACATATTTTATTGTACAATTTACGTCGTAGTCACTCCATCATTATAATCATATTAAAAATATTTTTTCTAATTTTCATATATTGCCATTTGCAATGTTATTGCATTCAGTGCATATTTTTAAAAATATAGTAAGGTACCCTGGGGTAATAACGCCAGGAGGGGTAATAACGCCAAGTGCTAATATTTTGCATAATTATGAAATAATCTGGTAAATGACACCCATATGCTCTGCGCAGAAGGGTTTTGAGTTATATAAATCGCAAAAAACAGCTTCAAGTTAATTTGTTTCGTTTTTAGGTCTTATTGTTTTTACAAGCAACTAAAATTAACGCTTGATCTAAAATTTGCGAGATACGTTTTGTGATGTGAAGACTATTGTTTTCATCCGGAAATACTTTGTTAATTACATAAATTTGTAGTACATTTCATGGACTTTCAAAATGTTGTTGAAGATTTTGGATGTTTTCTCGAGATAATTTGTAATTTTAAATGTACAGCGCAATAAGTATAACGGGGTAATAACGCCAATCCTTGGCATTAATATCCCGGTTGATTCCCTACAGTGGCCGAGCTACATCCTAAATACTGATTTAAATAAACACAGTTAAAACTGTGCAATGTTTCTAATAATTCTCTTTAAGCGGTCCTTTTTAAGCAAAAAGAAGCTCACGGTCTGGTATTCTTTTGCCTCATCATCCCCCCCCCCCCCCACACCACAACTTTATTTTTCATACACTTTCACAAAAAATTGAACATTTTCAATATCTTAGAATGCAATTTGTCAATTTCTAAGTTGTAGAGTGTGTATTTTTAGAATTGGGCAATCTACATGCAATTATTCCATCTTATTTCATAGTTTTGTTTACATGGCGTTATTACCCATATAGGCGGGTAATAACGCCGAATAGCATTGGTCAAGAAATCACGCCATTACATTTTATGAATACATATCTGTTAAATTATTTTTTTATATAGATAGTCAATGAGTTGCTGTATCAAATCATGTATTTGTTTGAAAAATACAAACTAAAACTGAGCCGTGAAAATTGGTAGAACCTTAACGTGGCGTTATTACCCCAGGGTACCTTATATATTTATTTTCAACAATAAAATGTTTCTTGCATTAAAAAAAATATAATTAATTAATTACATACTGCTATATATATCAGTGTTATCATAAAGTGAATCACTGTCATTTATTGTCGTTTGCTGTTCTTTCATTATTTGTAAGAAAGTATGAATATTAGTGAATTTCAGCCACTCTATTGTTTTAATAATATTCTAATGTCATGATTTATAATGCTTAAAACCAGATATATTTATTTTATAGCCACATGTAATGCAAAATTACATAAAATCCTTACCTGAAAAAAAAATTTATTAATTTCAAGAGTTGCAAATGGTTGCAGCTAAAATTGTTTTTTTTTTTTTTTTTTTTTTTTTTTTCCATATCTATATGCATGCATAATTACAAAAAAAATTATATTACAATGGACTAGCGTGGACAAAATTTTTGGCAGCTTTTTGAAATTTATCATATGCTATTAAATTTTCTAATAATTTTTATATTGACTTAAAAAAATATTAAATAACTATTGTAATTATAAAAAACAAAGTATCTACATTTTTTTTTTTTTTTTTTTTTTTTTTGTAAAGATTTCATGCTATTATAAAAAAATATTTTCAAAATAAATGTGATTTCAGCCCAAAATATCGATGATAATTACAACTATATTATTAACTACAAAATATACAACAATATTATACGCCATTCTAAAAAAGTTGAAAAAAAATGGTGTTTGAGCCAATTTTTGATAATGTTGTGGTGTATAACTTTCCCTTTTTTTTTCCTCCAATATGTTATTTGAAATGTTTAAAAGTTAAATTATTGCAAGTCGATTTTTGGACTTTTTTTCCCGCTAGATTTGCAAAATCGCACACTGTGCGCTATCTGTAAGAGACACTAAAAATGACACTTTAAGTCAATTTAAATACCTCTATAATTATTAAAAATGCTTTTGGAAATTTTTAATAAATGCATAAACATAATAAACATCTATATATTTTTTAATACATCGTGGATATGTTTTAGAGGAATTTTAAACTGATTTTTGTTGTCCCGCGTAAAATTTAACTCAGCACTGAGGAGGATAATGTTTGGTATCACTACTATTTCAAAAAATAAAAATAACAAATAGTCTATGACTAATAAAGTACAACAAAACTAATAGGAATTCTTCAAAACCATATTGGAGCTGATTATACAGAACATAGACGTTCAAGCATTTTCACCTTGGTGTTTGAAATTCTCCAATTACTGCAATTATAATCGTTCAGTTAACCCTTCCACTTAGCTATTCATCAATCCAAACAGGTATTGACAAAGAAATACTTTTCTGCTACGATAAATATCTCAGATCCAATGATATTCAATGTTCTCACGTACGAAGCCCAATCAAATTAGTTAAAGATGATCAGATTTCCGAAAACAATAGCACCATGTGGTATATAGGTATAGGCGGGAGGAAAACAAAAAAGTACCATCTAATGGGCCAAATATATTTACATCAAACCAGTCATGGAAAGCTGAAAGCATTTTGCTACCTGCTGAACTTACTCGGTAGATTATTTTAGTATACGTTCTTGAAAAGAATCGTATGTACAACTTAGTAAAAGAAAAAAAAAAAAAAACATTTAGAAAAAAAAAAAAGGGGGGGGGGCTGAAGCATTTTATGAAAACCTAAATTTTGTACTTCTAATAATATTTTAACGCATTTGGCCAAAAGTTATGTATTAAGGCCCCTGTCCTTGCTCGAGGAAACGCTCGCGAGTTAATGCTATTCCTAAGAGAAAGCATTTTTCTAATAACTCTTTCGCATTTTGACATTTTTGAATATTTTTTTTTTTTTTTGCATTGGATAGCTGAGGTGCATGCCGACAGCGCACCTTTTTTACTTCTTCGATTTTGGTTGCAGATATTTTTTTTAAAAAGCACTTTCAGTTTCGAAACCGGTTTTGAAACTGAAACTAACTTTGTAAAAAATATCTGCAACCAAAATCGAAAAAGTAAAAAAAGGTGCGCTGTCAGCATGCACCTCAGCTATCCAATGTAAAAAAAAAAAAAAATTATTCAAAAATGTCAATAGGTAAAAGGTGTCAAATAGGTGTCAATTTCTAATAACTCGAAAGAGTTATTAGAAAAATGCTTCTCCATAGGAATAGCATTAGCTCGCGAGCGTTTCCCCGAGCGAGGACAGGGGCCTTAAGGAAAATCTCTAAAAATTTAAAGATAGATTAAAGAATTTATGAAATTATAAAGAAAAAAAACTTTAAAGAACTCGTTTAATAAAATTGCGTTTAGGGTTTCGTTCATCTGACGAAAGCCTATTCTCCTTTGTCCTTTGTCTGTCTATCACAGAGTCCATACACAAAAACTGTATATAACTTCAAATTTTGTGTACATACAGCTGAATACCTCGTATCACTCGACAAATCATAAAGTTTTGAAAAAAGTCAAATATTTTAATTAAATTAATATCTTCAATATCATCCGTTCATTTTTGCGATTTAAATTTAAAACAAAATTTTAATTTGAAAGATTTCTGTGTAGACAACATAGCTTGAACTGAAAGCATAGCGCTTTAAACAGAAAGTCTTGAGATCCAGCCCCAGTGCTATCGGCTTCAACTTGGAATTTTCATACTAAGTAATATGTAATTCAGTAGCGTAGCTATGTTTTTTGGCGCCCGGGGCCAGCAAGAAATTTTGCGCCCCCACCCCAATATAGATATATAACAATTTCTCTCAATTTGGCGCCCCTAGACCTCGGCGCCCGGGGCGGACCCCCCTTGCCCCCCCCCCCCCTCAGCTACGCCACTGATCTAATTAAAAGAGAAGTTTTATCTTTTGCCAAATTAAGGGTTTATTTATTTATTTATTTATCATTGACATTTATATTATTTTTTGAAATTCAATTTTTTACCTATTTTAAAAACTATTACAATTTATTAATCATTCAGTATTTTAGATTTCGTTCAAGCTACTTTCTTCGTTTCAGAAATTTAAAATTATTTATATCCTCGCTGATATGTTTTAATTTCAGATTTTCTAAAAATTTGAAATTTTGGATTTTATTTCAGTAATTTGATTAGAACATTTTTAATTTGATTAAAATAAATAACTTCCTTTTATAGTTATTTTAAAATCAAAGTCATTGGTGTTACCATCTATGTACGAATTTAATAATTATAAATTAATAATTTGGATTTATTAATTAAAGGATAAATCGTTTTAAAAGAAATATTAAACGAAATCCTCTGTGCGATCTGCGATCACTCTTACCCACGTGTTTTGATGCAGTAGTTAACCCTCTAAAACTATATGAAAAAAGGCTAAAATTCAAATGATTATTCAAAAATTACTAATCTGGTCCATTGAAAAAATACTGCAATTTAAAACGGTAATTCATTTAAAATTCAGTCTAAAATTTAATTTAGGTGGATGTATAATTTATTAAATTTGGAACAGAAATTAATTCTAAAAATATTATAATATACAAAAAATATAACTTTCAAGAGTTTTTGAAAAACTTGCACACCAAAGAATAATTAAATATCCCATTCGTTTGCATTTTCCTTAACACCAAATAATTGTTTTCATTATTTTAAGCAGAAAATTAAAGTAACAAATTAATTCGAATATAATAAAGAAATATTGTATTTTTACTCTTTTATTAAACTTAATTATAGCAAGTTTTTATGTTTAAAGATAGAATTTTGTAATCGATTTTTAATCTTAATACGCTAGAATTACAAAAAATACTTTCACATGTGTTTCTGATTACAATAAAACATTCAGACATAAAAATAGGAGATGAGAAAAAAAGATTTTCCATCTTTACAGTGACGCGAAACTCTTATAATTCAAAATTCAAGTGTCATTTTAACAGTTACCTATATAATAAAATTAAATATAATTGCACATATGATTGCTTTTTTTTTTTTTTTTTTTTTTTTTTTACTTTAAATGTACTGAAAATGCTAAAGGCTTAAATCCAAATATCTCTGATCAACTTATGTAAAGTAAAGTCATTAATTTTTCAAAACAAATATTATTCTGAATGGTTTAGCTGTTAAATCCCTCCCTCCCCCACTAAAAGTTTCGGCTAAATTGATTTTTTGCTTCAGAAATATGTCTCGATAAAAGGTATCACATAAATTACCCAAACGTTTTATATAAATAGTACCAAATATTCTATTCCAAAAAGAAACTTCCTTCCATTATGAATTTTTAGAATCTAAAAAAAAAATTTCATTCTTGAAAGACACTTTAAACAACTTCATTTACACATCTTTCAGATGCTTACATGATACTAGCAGACCCGACAGACGTTGTCCTGTCACCGACAGACGTTGTCCTTCCTGGCACCAACTCCAGAAAATCAATAAATGTACGTAAATATAGCAATACGCATGATGAATACTACGCTCTTAATTTAATTTCTTATTACAATTGTGTAAGGAAATTATTTTTCACTCTTCAGTATTTTTTTAAGTCGGTTCAATTTTTGATAGAAAAGTTTATTTTTCTCTTTTTAGTTAAAAGTTAACGATTTTCTGAAGTCGGTTAATCAAAAGTATTATACAGGAAATATTATTGTAAAGCATACACGGTTTGTCAGGAGTGGGGTTCGAACACGCGATCTCTTTCTTCAAGAAGCAGAGCTTAAATCTGGCGCCTTAGACAGCTCGGACATTCTATCCACACTCTATTCATCGAACTTATTCAACACTTTTAATTAGCAAAAAATCACTAGCTATTAGTTTTTGCCTAATTACTAAAAAAGTACTGAATCAATTTCGATGAAATGTAAATCTAAACCATTCTCGAATCCACTGGAACACACACACAAAATTTCATTAAAATCGGTCCAGTCATTTAGGAGGAGTTCAGTGACAAACAGAAGATTTATATATATAAAGATAAGCTCACCTTTCATTTTATGTTTCTTTTGCACACCATTTCAAGAACAAACTCCAAGGGTTTGAATCGACAAAATATCAGATTATTAAATTTTCTAGGCACCCTCCCCCCTATTATCCTTCCAAATTTTTCTTTGCATTTCTGCATCAATACAAAGAATGTCCAAAATTGCTTTAAAAATGATGGAATTCCTTCTAAGGAGCAACTCTTTCACGCCTGTGATATTTTTAAATCTTAATTATAAATTCATACATAAATTTAATTAGTTAACCCGCCACAGGTGATAAATCACCCAATATTCTCTGTAACTCGTACATGGTATACTTACTTGATACAACAATGGATTTATTTGTGTGCGAATAAGCGGTCGCTAAAATGAGCCAAAATGGCTGTGAAACTGCCACAATAAAACATTTTAAAGGCTAAAATATAAAAGATAAATTATAAATACAAAATTAAGAATGTAGCATACTTTTTAATGTGCTGTTATCAATTAATAGATTCATATTAATTAATTTACAATTATACGCTGAGAAATCAATTTAGAAATCATAAAAAGATAGTTGAAATAATGTCTCTTTTTTTTTTTTTTTTTCCTAGTGCCTTATTTTCCGAGCGAAAATTATATGGTTTTTAACAAATTTACATGCTTGCGCTTTCTAGCGAGGGTTAAAAAAAAAAAAAAAAAAAAAAAAAAAAAAAAATCAGTGAATTTTTCATAAATGATTTCGATACTCACAGCCATATTGACATATTGCAATGGATTTTTTTTTTTAAGCATGAATTGCAATTTAAAAATTAGGTGTGAATTACAAGTTAAACATTGAATGCTTATAATAGAATGTTTTTAAAAAAACATTTTACTTTTATACTTATAAAGAGATATACCACGGCCAATGGATATACTCGTGCTTCCGAGGTTATAGAATATAGATAACAATCATTTATTTAATTGATAACCGTATCAGATTTTTTATATTAAATATATTTTTAGAATACACTTTAACAATACCAAAAATCTTATTTATATGAAAAATAGTAATTAGTTTAAATAAGGACTTGACAGCTCAAGAAATCGCCAAAAATAGCTTTTTAAAGTCATCCTTTTTTTATTCTGGTTTTTTAATGCGCTAAGTTTGATCATAAATCTTAAAATTATATTTTATTTATATTTTACTGTTTACTTATTAGTTGTGAATGTTTTAATTTCGTTATTTCATATAAGAAACATATTTTCTATCATCTGAAAACAAATGCTGAGTTATTTATATTAATTTAAGTACAAGCGGATTTATCTTACGTAATCATCTAGGCATAGATTTTTAACTCTTTAAGCATCCTGCTTTTTTTTTTTTTTTTTTTTTTTTTTTTTTTTTTTCATCAATAAAAAGTATTGGCAAAGTATAAAAAGTATTGTCAGGAGAATTTTTATTTGATAACTTTACGTATTCATTTTTCTTATTCACTTCGAAAAGTTAACTTCAATGCCTATTTTGTGTTAAATGTATTCCAAAACTGTGTGCCTAGGATTCCAAAACTTACACGACGGAAAAACCCGGCTAGGACGCTTAAATGGTTAAAAAATCATGTCTAAATTTTAAAAACAGTAAAAACTGAGCGTGCATTTTTCAAACAAATTGCGATACAGTTTTCAAACAAATTTCATTTGAAAGCACATTTTCCCCTCCTATTTAAAGGTGTGAAAATTTTAAATGTGTGATGTTTAGAAATTTTAAACAAGTCGGAAATTGTAAGTAAAACTTGGAAAATGAGATAGAACTAGAGCTGAGGTACAATCGTGCAATAGACAAGTTTTATAAATATCAGATCTTGGTACAATAGTTGTTGCACTCTTTTGCAAAAATGCATGCATACAAAATGTATTACTATTAGGTAGGGGAGAGTGGGAATACTTAAGCATAGGGGATACTTGAGCCACCCCTATTATTTCTACAGTTGGTTAATTTTTCTTTCTAAAACTGGCAATATGGTAACATATTTATAGTTCTGAACATGTAAAAAAGAAATCACATTTGAAAGTATGTACCATTTTGAAAGTATGGTGATTAATAGTTTTTTTTTCTCTATCTAAAGTAAATATTTAAGTGCATGTTTTTTATTTTTATTTTTTTGTATTAAAAGTTTTGTTTAAAGTAGCAATCATATGGATAAATTTAATAAGTATAATTTCAATTGTATTTTGAATCTAAACTAGTTCAAATAGCTGCATGCTTTACTTAGTAAAACTCTGATAAACAAAAATGGTGGTAATGGGAATACTTGAGCCAGTGAGAATGAGGATACTTGAGCCATGGCTCAACCATCCCCACTAGGAAATTAGACATGGATGAAACAAACAAAAAATAAAATTGCGTCCTTATATTCACTAATTGATATTTTTTTTCTTTAAAAAATAGTGACTTAGAAAAAAAATGTTTAAAAATGTATATTTTTTAATGAAAATATCCATTTTATTTTTCATTTTGACAAAAAAATAGCCTGTTTAGATAAATGTAAACATAGTTTTCAATTTAATTTTTATTACATTAAAAAAATTTTTAACTATTTTAAAAATCATAATCTCTAATACTTCAATTAGTCATGTCCAACATATTAAAATATTTATTTTTTAATATAATATATTAAGATTAATATTTTATAGTGAAATTGTAACATCATCTGTTACTGTAAGTTGTTTTTAATCAAAGAAATGACTATTGTCACCAACAGAGGGCCCTACTGAGTTACCATGTAGCTAAAAGTAAAAAGATTTTGCAATGATCCTTCGATCACCAGCCATAACGACAAAAAATTATCGTATTACTAGCTTTGTTTTCTCAATTGGTTTTGAA
Organism: Maratus speculifer; assembly: GCA_964019185.1. Taxonomy (NCBI): domain Eukaryota; kingdom Metazoa; phylum Arthropoda; class Arachnida; order Araneae; family Salticidae; genus Maratus; species Maratus speculifer. The sequence goes on along the minus strand of OZ025297.1, from coordinate 76,678,399 downwards.
GGACTTTATGAATGGTAATTTATCATTCTGTAAAATATGTGTGCAAAAATAAAGCGAAAAAAATTACTTTTGTAGATTTTTTTCCGTACTGGCTCAAGTATCCCTTCACCATGGCTCAAGTATCCCCTCCATAGGGATACTTGAGTCACGATGTAAAAAAAAAAGTAAAAATTAATTAGACATAGAAAAATAGTTCAAAATTAAGTGAAAGTGGTTTTCCGTTGAAGAAAAATTATCAAATTTTCATTTACAATATTTTATTTTGTTCTAAAAAATTATAAAAATTTTAAAAAAATTAAAAATTAAAAAGTAGCTCTAGTATTCCCATCTTCCCCTATGTTAAATTCAGTAACACGGAAATAATAGGACTCCTTTTTAAATCTGACATAATCAACATGGTAGCCTATAGTAATTACATGGAATATCATTGAATTAATTACGTCTGATGTGTTTTAATAGAATGAAGAAAACTGTTTATTAATATTTTTTCTAGTTTTGATTCAATTTTCACAAAATTTAAACAGACTCGACAAAATTCTTTAAAAATTATGTATATTAAATTTCAAACCTTTCGGTTGTGCAATTTTTGCGCTGTTATATTAGGACATACAGATAGACGGGTGGACCAGGCGACAGCTATAGGTGCTATGTATTTATATACCGAATAAACTCGTATATAAGTCGAGGAATTTATGACACTTTTCGGCAAGTAAATTGGGGCGGGGGGAGTCAATTTACACTCGAGTGAATTAAAAAAGAAAAACAAACTCCAAATGCTGTAAAATTCTGGCTTTTTATGTGCATGTATAATACAATATTATATAAAATATGCAAATTATAATAGCTGATTATTAAATTTTTTTTTCAAATATTTGTTTTTGCTTACTTACTACTTTTTTACATTGGCAAGTTATATCTTTGGTGTGATTTTGTGCAAACTTGAAGTAAAAATTAAGGGGTCGACTTATACACGAGTTTTTTTGGTTTTTTGCAGAGTTTGCATTCAAAAATTAGGAGGAAACTTATACACGAGTATATACGGTAATTACGAACGAATCTAAAATTGCTATAAAAAAAGTTAAATTTAATCATTTGATGTTGCCTCCGTACGGACACGTTTGTCTTTTACATTTTAGATTGTTATTGTTGCTAATGTTGTTGTTTTTAGAGTTTTGAGTTCCGGACCCCCTTAAAGGTATTTGACACCTTAATTGCTATTTTCTGACAAGGAAGTCATTGCTATTCATTGTCATCTATAAACGTAGTCTAAATAGGAAGCGAAAATCTATTACCTTCCGTTTAACTTTCATAACTTAGCCAAGATATATAGTATTTTCTTCAGATTGCATGCTTCAAAACTTCAAATGCATAGTTAATTTGCTGGGCCCCTTTAATCACCCATTCTTTTATATTCATCTTGACACTTTTCATATTCTCAATCATAAAGAGGAGTATTTGACCTGAGCCACGGGTACACACTTCGGATTTCGGCGAAATGAAAACAGCCATTGTTTTGTTGCATTGATTTCTTGAATCTGATAAATACTCAATCATTTGCCAGGAAAAATGCTGTCAAATGGAGGTCCAAATTATCAGATATGTTTTAGTGAAAGTGTCACATATCTTCTAAAATTAATGTTTTTTTGTCAATGACAAGTTGAAATTGTATGGACAATCCTTCGTAAATTAGATAAGAAAGTATAATTTGCATTAATTTGGTTCATTAGTTGGCATCATTTAGATTCTACTGCACTTGGCTATAAGTGACACTTCCGGCAGTTCATACATTTTTTAAGGAATATAGTTAAGGTTTAAGAAAATGTTTCAAGAAAATTTGCATTTTAATTTATCCGTACAATTACATGAAAGTGGATTGCGTATCTACGTTTGTTAGAAAAACATATATTTAAAAGTTCATTTAACTATTTAGAAACAAAGACATGGTGGAAAATACTGTTTAAAAATTTGTATGTGTGTTTGCTTGTAAAAGGCTCAGAAACGGTTGCATAATAATAATGATGGACAGATAGAGGATATTTCAGCATATATTTTGCAATTTGTTACACGCCGATATCTCAAATAGTTCTTGAAAAACAAGGATCGGAGCTGAAAAGCTATTAAACCAACCTTGCTTAATTTCTTTCTAAATTAAAGGTAATATAATTTATTAGAACTTAGTCCACTTTCCGTCATTTTTTTTTTTTTAAATAATCTTTTTTAGAAGCCTGAAATTTTTATAAATTCATAATTTACGACATAACAGGTTAAAAGGGTCAAACGCAGATAGTTAAATATTCAAATTTCCTGCTTTTTAAGAGCATCATAATTATGTAAATACATAGCTCCTAAAGTCGTCGTTCAACTCGTCCGTCCATCCGTCTGTCCGCATATAACAGAGAAAAAACTACCCAACCGAATCGTCTGAAATTTAAAATATGTAATTCCTGTATAATTTCGTCAAGTCATTTCAAATTTTATGGAAATCGGATGTATAGTTTAATTACAGAAACAACCAAAAGTATTCCTTTACATTACGGCCAGTGGGAAAAAAGTTTCAAGTGCATTTTAATGATGCTACACTCTTTCGAACTTTATAAAACTGATATGCATCTATGAAATGTATACTAAAATATATATTCAGTACAATCCATGGTACAAAGAATATTTGTTATTAATTTACAGGGGCACACAAAAGTATTCCATTACATAATGGTATAGGGGGGGAACGTTGCTTGGGATGCGTTTAAGGGTACAGTGGACTTTCAAAATCGCTAAAAATCATCAAATTGTCGAATTTTCGTTTTTAGCATAATAACATTATATGAACTCTAATAACATTATTGAACACAAAAGGAATTTTTCAATTCCGACTATTTTTACTGAAGTTACAAGCATTTTTGTCCAATCAGCTGATTCTGCCACGCTCCTTTGTTTACTTTTTTACCGATTCGCATCCCTAAAATTTAGCCTAGTTTTTAGTTTTCTCTTACAAAATGTTATTATTTTGCACTGAATACTTATTAATTTTGTGATTTCGCAAAACAATACTTTAACTGTAACTTTTAACAATTTCTTCTAGCGTTTGTTTTCAATGTATTTAGAGGAATTGTTTTTTGTCCAGAATCTTTTTAGTATAAAATAAAAATTATATTAATATATTAAAAAACATTTGATATATTTAACGACAATTTGAACAATAAGAGGTATTTATACCATGAATATTTCTAGAAAAATTAAAAAAAAAATCATTAGAAAATATAAAAAGTTATTTTTGTTAAGATTTCTTAAAATTCATATACTTCACGTCCTTTGCATGAATTACTGTCGAAGTTACATATTTTATGTGAATTTACCATAAAAGCATAAAACACTTACATATAAGCTAGAAATGATAATATATCCCTTATATATAACTGAAACTGGATCAGTAGGAAAATATTAAGCAATTATAACCATTGTAGTTACTAAAACCTGTTTTTCTCAGAAAGAATATTTTCGTCGTTTTCATGATTTCAAAATGTTCCATGCGAAATTCTTTATGCCCAATTTTTCTGATTTTTTGTTTAATGCTTTCTATGTATGTGTTAACAAATGTTACTAAAAATAAACTTTTTTAGACGCACTTAAATTTTTAAAATTTCAGTTATATGGAATTTTTAATGATTTTTCAACGAAAAATACAAAAGAATTAAGTTAAAATCATTTTTTTTTTATGTTTTACAAGTAATATGATAAAAATGCTAAGTAACATTTATTAACACATACATAGATAGCATTTTAAACGAAAAATCAGGAAAATTGGGCATAAAGAATTTCGCGGAGCATTTTGAAATATTGTCATTTTTCGTAAATTTAAAAAAAGAAAAATCTGTATCTCAAAAACTATTGAATATATTTAAAAAAAAAAATTTGAAATAAGACATATATATACTATGACTATTTCCAGAATTTTTTTAAAAAATTCTTTGAAAATTAAAAAAATCAGTTTTGAGAGTCCACTGTACCCTTAAATAACATTAAACTATTTTACATTTTATGAATTGATGTACGTTGCTGAAGTTTACTACAAGTTATTTCCTGTAAAATAGAAATCAAATAATATATACAGGAAAAAACAAAAGATTTCAGCAGTTATACTGTATACTATTACATCAAGATCTTAATGATTTTAAAACTTCGTTGTAGTAAAAACGCACCTCATTTGCTGCGCTTGATGTGCAATTTCCAACTTGTTTATTAACATTTTTATTCATAGTTGTCTTTTATAGATGGAATTTTGGAATAAATAATTACATTTGTGCCATCATCAGTAGATCTTAAATTTTGTTTTTTTTATAACTGGATTCGCTCTACAATCACAGCATGAGTGCTTGCTATTACTAGCAATAATGCTCTGGTAATGGGAGGTTTCTGTGTGAATCTGAACGAAATAGATTGTAGTAAGGTGATAGAAACATTGCTTTGATTCGCTTGAGCAAGGAAGCTGAAATATTTGAAAGAAAAAAACTAAATTTATTGGATAAATAACTGGGAAAATCAAGTTTGATAGCATAAACAGCAACTTCAGCAGACCATATGCACTCAATTCAACTCACAAAAAAACACAACGCTCTTTTTTTTTTCTTTTTAATAGCGAATATCAATTTAAAAAAAATGTGTCTTGCAAATTTGTAATAATGTGTACCAAGTTCACATTAACCGCTTCCTTGATTGACCCGTACGTCATACGGGCAACATGCTTTTGCCAATCATGATTTAATATTCTCACCAGTAAAAATTTATTGTAAATTTTGTATCATTTACTTTGATCATTTTTTTTATTCATATAGGAAAAAACATCTGTTTTAAAAAACCGATGATAAAAGATTAAAAATTCTGTTAAAGGTATGAAAAAATAGGCATCATTTGATCATAATATGATCATATGATATTAGATTATAATAATAAAAAATATTGATCATTTGAGTATATAAGCAAACTTAAAATGATTGTTCACAAGACTTAGCGAGCTAGAAAAAGCAAAACTGAGCTCAGTTTTGCTTTTTCTCGCTGAGTCTTGCACTGATGAAGAATCTCGATAGTAGATTCGAAACAGCTGTTTGCTACATTTTCATACTTTATTTCTGCATTTATATCTTTCTATCTTTAAACATTTTTGCATAAAGGCTTTATTTGCTATTTTAATATATTTACGTCAATTAGAGTACTCATAGCAGTCGGACTATGCTTGTGTAAATTAGTGCACGGAGGGCGTAATAGTATACAGTACATCGGATACAGTATAGTAGATGAAATTTTTATGTGTCCCTGTAAATACCATCTTCTTTCCATTATACAGGAAACAACCTGTAGTAAATCTCAGCTATGTATAACCATTTCATAAAATGTGAAATAGTTTAATATAATTAAAACGCACTCCAGTGTTTCTCCCTATCCCATTATGTAATGGAATTCTTTGTGTGGCCCTGTAAATTCATAACAAATATCCTTTGTATTACAGATTGTACAGAATGTTTATTTTAGTATATACTTTATAGATGGATATCAGTTTTATTATTTTCGAAAAAGCGTAACATCTTTAAAATGCACTTGAAACCATTTTTTCCCTATTGGCCGTAATGTAATGGAATATTTTTGATTGTCCCAGTAATAAAACTATATATCCAATTTCCATAAAATTTGAAATGACTCGACAAAATTATAGAAAAATTATATATTTTAAATTTCAAACCATTCGGTTGGGTAGTTTTTGCTTTGTTATATGCAGGCGGACGGACGGACTGTACGCCGATTATAGGTTCTACGTATTTACGTAACTAAGAACACACCTAAAAATGGCTGAAATAACAGTTTGAAATTTTATGATGGCTGACATTTTGAGATAGTCTGATTTTTGCCACGCTGTAGCACTATTATTTACGAACCTATTTGGATGTGCACAGGACATATCAGGATCTTTTATAAATTTTTTGGTCACCTTTATATGCCATCTAGTTTCAAAATGGAGACCACGAAAAAACCTAAAATTAAAAAAAAGATACAGAAATAATTAGAAATTCAAAAAAAAATTTCTTTAAGTATTCGAACTTAATACAATGATTCCGGAACATTTTTTTGTTTTGCATCAATCTTAAAAAAGATTCAGATACAGCAGTCTGAAAACAAATATAGCTCTCCATAAATGAAACCATCTTGGTGATATCTGATAATTTTTTGGAATTTCCATAGAGTTTCAATATCGACGAAAGCTGTGAATATTTTATTAGCTTCGTGTGTTTGAATAAAATTAGACGAATTCTTAGAAAAAAAATAGGAATATGAAAGCTATCTTTTCTTCTTGACACAGTGCGGAAGGACTTTCCTCATTTAAGAGCCCACACTACTGACTGAAAAAGACCCGGATGATAATGTCAAATCTATGGGGGGGGGGGGGGGTCTTTTCAAATATATGGCTCAAATTTTAATATTTGTACATGTATTTTTACATAAGATATCTGAGGACGATCTACAACCGGGCTAGTTTTTACTTTTTCAATTTCACTTACATATTCTTTATTTTATAATAGTTTCAATTTCAGAACCGGCTCAAACCGGTTTCAAAAGTTAAAGTATTTTTTTTTTTTTTTAATCTGAAATCAAAATTGAAAAAGCAAAAACTAGGCCGGTTGTACATCGCCCTCAGCTATCTTATGCAAAAAAAAATCATGTACAAATATTAAAATTTGAGCCAGATATTTGAAAAAAACTCCCCCATAGGCTTAACATTATCATCCAGGTGTTTTTCAGTCAGTAGTATGGGCTCTTAAGTCATACGATAACTAAGAAACGCAAATCAAATGTAAAAAAGATTGTGAATTTGTCAAAATAAAACATAAATTAAATGATTAATAATATTTTAATATAACAAACATATAACCCTTTAACTAGCTGGATTTTAATAATATCTGTTCTTAATTATTAAATATCACTGTACCATGATGCTTTTCAAGAAAATGTAATTGAGATTATAACAATAACAAGCTTTCAACTCAAGAACACTTAAAAAGAATGAATGACGTCAAAAGAATGTCACACAGCTGAAATAATAATGGTTGTTACCTTAAAACAAAACAGCTGTAACAACAAAGCATCAAAGAAAACAGCTTAGGAATGCCGATTTTAATTAGATCAACAGGCGTTGAAATTTTGACCTTGGCCATACCTTGTACACCTGAGAAAACTAAGAATAAGCTTTTACCTATTTATCCAAGAATGGATCTTGCTAAATTAAACAAAAATCTATTGAATAAGAAAGGTACTTTTAACAGAAGTGATCTTGGTGTTATTATTTTTAAGAGAATTTAAGAAATGCTGCTTGAATTAGCATATGTAGCAAAACGAAAATGTGACAAGGTAAACGCACCATTAATGAGCCACTTAAAGACATTTACCTAATTATTATTAAAATGCTAGTGAATTACAATATATACAGTGGTGTAGTCGAGGGGGGACGCTGGGGGACGGCGTCCCCCCACTTTTTTATTTTATTTCAAACGTCCCCTTACTTTTTTTTCTCAAGGGGGACGCTAAGGACGAGAGGGGACGCAGATCTTCCTGATTTATTAAATGGTTAAAATAAAAAAAAAACACAGAAAAAAAACAATTTTATAAAATAAAGAAGTGGTGTTTTAAACCATATTAGTTTTATATAACAAGAGCACTCAATAAACAAATTAAAAAAAATAGGGAAGAAAGGGATGGTCATTTGCTATTCATTTTAATTACCACTAGTGAAATACCGCGATACGCTAACATTAGCTCTTTCAGAGGCATCCATTAGTTTTACCTGGAATTCCCTAATCGAAAACTTTTATCCTCCTCCCGTCTGACCGAAAGACTACACATGCTCAGCGAAAAAGATCTTGACACACTGCAGTCTATTATAGTTAAAAAAATACGCAGGTGTTTCAATTATGAAAGCCTGGTCATTTTTTTCTCACCCGACAATGAACACCAACTTGTTTCTATTAGTCAATAAATATGTTCTTTAAAGACATTCGGGGATCGGGGTAAATATCATAGCTGTCGCATACCCAGTGGCGTAGCTAGGATAGGTGACACCCAGGGCGGATGTAAATGGTGTCACCCCAAGCCATCATGGTGTCACCCCCTCCCCCCCCCCACACACACACAGACCTTCCGATCCGTCATACTTTCCAATCATTATTATAAGAAATTATCATACCATTCCTTATTTACCTTTTCTTCTCCTACATTAAAAAAACACAAGAGCGACTCATCACTCACCCATTCTGCATAAATCAATGTGGTGTCTCTATGTAGAAGAAAATTCTTTTTTCATTATTATTTGCTTTTGCTACCCACTCTTTGGATTGGTAGGTTTTTGTTTTTTGGTGCATGTCTTATTTAGATAACCATTTTATATAAATTTCACGTTCTCAAAGAAAAGAAAACTAACTCTACAGCATTGTGCCCTAAAAATTCCATTTTACTTCAGAATTCCTTTCCAAAATCTTGTAAGATTATATTTTTTATTTGCAAATAAAGATTGGGTGTCACCCCTTTGAGGGTGACACCCGGGGCGGACCGCCCCCTCCGCCCCCCGCTAGCTACGCCACTGCGCATACCGTTAATTAGTAGGGGTCCTCAATAATGAGCATTATCAGTAAAAGAGTATCAACGCAGACCAATAACTCCTGATATCTTTTAGTGAAAGAATAAACCAAAATCATTATCCTCCCTTCTCCCATTCACATTGACAATTATTTCCTGATTAGTTTCAAAAAATATTTTTTTAGGCAGGAAAAACTACAAGCATTGGACTAGTGTAAATTCTCTAAATTGCCTTTTTCTTCTTTCCATAAATATTTTGTATCAGAATTCAAATTTTGAAGTAAAAATAATGATGAAAAGGTAGGCAGCCAAAACTGGAAAGTTTTACAGTTTCTTTCAAGTGTTGTCGTCAAAGCCGTAGCTAGAGGGCTGATAGGAGGGGGGGGGGAGTAGTCAGATCTCCTATAAACAGAGCCTCCAATGGAAAAGATTCCAAGTTTACTAAATGAATTTCTTTTCCGAAAATCCAAATTAAATTCTGTTCAAAAAACTAATTTAGTTTTGGAGCCCTTTCACACTTTTGCAAAAATACTAAGTTATAACTAAAAAAAGTGTTTCAACACTCGTTCATCCTATTTGCACATATGAAGGTAAAATGTTGTTTAATATTGAATTAGTTTTACACTATATGGCCAAAGGTGACCGGCCACTTGCGATTTTAGAAATTTTATTAAATATCTAGAAAAATATATGAAAAATTATTCTGAAACTCTAAGTAAGTGCGTAAACATAATAGTATAGGTCATACATTACCGTGAAGATTTATTCGCGAAACTCCGTAAGGGACAGTAAAAAAATTGAAAAAGAATGAATATCTTTTGGATAATCCTGTCAAAACTAATGTAGCAAAAGCGTTCAAACTATAGATTATGATTAAGTGGCTAATTGAAATAAAGCGTGTTCGTTTTTATGCGGATAGCATACTGGTAGAAAAATTAAGGTTTTTATAAAAACAGTCCAAAATTTTACTTTTGCTTAGTTTTTTGGTTATAATTCAAAGAGCTCTTAATATAAATTAATGTTCTTTTTCGAAAACATGACAAACAACATTGTCCACAATATCCTGTAATCAGAATTAAAAGATAACAAAAAAGTTGTATGAAAAATGAGTAGGTTTACTAAATAAATCTTTATTGCGCATGCATGAATGCTATCAAAATTTCATTTGTATATTGTGTTAGCTAAATGTATAGAGCAACTTTTATGAAAGTCTCAAAAACATAGCTTGAAAATTCTGAAAGTGATAAACGAGAGAATAAGCTCAAAATCAGTTGTTTCCAAAATGAAGCAAAAAAAAAAAAAAAAGGGATTGTATTTAAATATAGTACGTGCCGAATTGTGTATTCTATATTGACAATTATCAATGGATAAATGGATACAGCCCCTCATTTTTTTGCTTCATTTTGAGAATAACTGATTTTGCGACGAAAACAATCGACTAAATTCGCGATTTCTCTTCGAACGATCAACGAAATTTACGATTTTTTCGAAGCCGATCGAGAAAATTTACGATCTTCCTGTGTCTGATCAACAAAATTCGCAATCTTTACTAAGCTGATCGATGAAATTTGAGATTATTCCTCGCATGATCGATAAAATTCGCAATTCTTCCGCGCTAGATCGACGAATTTTACTATTTTCCCGCGCCTGATCGACGAAATTCGCAAATTTTACTAACCTGATCGGCAAAATTCGCGATTTTTACAAAGCCGATTGTTGAAATTTGCGATTTTTCTACATCCGATAAACGAAATTTGCGAATTTATTTAAGCTTGATCAACAAAATTTGTAATTCTTCTGCGTGTGATCGAACGCAACAAAATTCGCGACATTACCATGTCCGACTAACGAAATTTGCGATTTTTTGGAACCGGATGAATAGAAATCGCGATTCTTTCGTGGACGATGGACGAAATTTGCACTCTTTCTGCCTTTAACAGATGAAGTACGCATTTTTCTGCGCTCAGTCAAAGGAATTCACGTTTTTTAACTAACTTTGACGAAATCTGGATTTTTCTTTTACGAGGCAAGATGAAATTCTCAATTTTTTTCTGTTGATAAACTGAAAAAACTCACGATTGTTTCGCGGCCGATTAAGAAAATTTTCAATTTTTTCGCGCATTATCGCAAAATTCGCAATTTTCCACTACCTTATCCACGAAATTTGCAAATTTTTTTTTGTCTCTAATCGGCAACATTCGCGGTTTTTTTCATACCCGATCAATGTAATTCACGTTTTCTACGCGATAAACCGCGAAAATATGCGATTTTTCCGCAGCTGAGGAATTTAATTTGCAATTTTTATGTGCATCATTAATAAAACTGACTTTTTTTTTTTTTTGCTTGATCAACGAAATGCGCTATTTTTTGCATCAGACCAACAAAATTCGCGTTTTTTTCCGTGCCTGATCAACAAAACTCGCGATTTTTCTATGCCTGATCGATAAAACTCGCGATTTTTCATGTCTGATTGGCTAAATTTGTTATTTGAAAAATTTGTGTTTTTTTTCATACCTGATCAACGAAATTCGCGATTTTTTTCAAGCTTCATCGGTAAAATTCGCTATTTTTCTGCACTTGATTAATTAAATTCGCGATTTTATCGTGCTCAAGCTATGAAATTTGCAATTCTTAAATGACTGGTGAAATTTTATATTTTCCCAATCAACGAAATGCGCGATTTTTCGCATCAGACCAACAAAATTCGCGTTTTCTTCCGTACCTGAACGATAAAACTCCCGATTTTTCCATGTCTGATTGGCGAAATTTGCTATTTTTTCCAAGCCCCTTGAAATAAATTTGTAATTTTACCAGCACCTTATCTACGAAATTTACGATTTTTTTTGTCTCTGATCGACAAAATTCGCGGTTTTTTCGCATCCGATCAATGTAATTCGCGTTTTCTACGCGATAAACCGCGAAAATATGCGAATTTTCCGCAACCGATGGATTTAATTTGCAGTTTTTTTCGTGCATCATCAATAAAACTGACGGGTTTTTTTTGCCCGGTCAACGAAATGCGCTATTTTTCGCACTAGACCAACAAAATTCGCGTTTTTTTCCGTGCCTGATCGACAAAACTCGCGATTTTTCTGTACCTGATAGATAAGACTCGCGTTTTTTCCGTGTCTGATTGGTTAAATTTGCTATTTGAAAAATTTGTGATTTTTCCATATCTGATCAACGAAATTCGCGATTTTTACAAGCCTCATCGGAAAAATTCGCTATTTTTCTGAAATTGATTAATTTCGCGATTTTACCGTGCTCGATCTATGAAATTTGCATTTCTTAAGTGACTGACGAAATTTTATATTTTCCCAATGAACGAAAAGCGCGATTTTTCGCATCCGACCAACAAAATTCATTTTTTTTCCGTGCCTGATCAGCAAAACTCGCAATTTTTCTGTGCCTGATCGATAAAACTCGTGATTTTTCCGTGTCTGATTGACGAAATTTGCTATTTTTTCCCGAGCCCCATGGGAAAAATTTGTGATTTTTCCATACCTGATGAACGAAATTTGCGATTTTTACAAGCCTCATCGGCAAAATTTGCTGTTTTTCTGAAATTGATTAGGTAAATTTGCAATTTTACCGCGCTCGATCTATGAAATTTGCAATTCCTAAGTGACTGACGAAATTTTATATTTTCCCAATCAATGAAATGCGCGATTTTTCGTATCCGACCAACAAAATTCGCGGTTTTTTTTATCGTGCCTGATCAACAAAACTCGCGATTTTTCTGTGCGTGATCGATAAAACTCCCGATTTTCCCGTGTCTGATTGGAAAATTTTGCTATTTTTTGCGAGCCTCATGGGTAAAATTTTTGATTTTTCCATACCTGATGAACGAAATTTGTGATTTTTACAAGCCTCATCGGCAAAATTCGCTATTTTTCTACACTTGATTAGTTAAATTTGCGATTTTACCGTGCTCAATCAATGAAGTTTACATTTCATAAGTGACGGACGAAATTCTATGTTTTCCCAATCAACGAATGCGCGATTTTTTTCATGCAATCATCAAAATTCGCGTTTTTTGTGCCTGATCGATAAAACTCGCGATTTTTCTGTGCCCGATCGATAAAACTCGCGATTTTTCCGTATCTGATTGGCGAAATTTGCTATATTTTCCGAGCCCCATGGGAAAAATTTGTGTTTTTTTCCATACCTAAACAACGAAATTTGCCATTTTTACAAGCCTCACTGCAAAATTCGCTATTTATCAGCCCTTCATTATTTGAATTGATTATTGCAATTCTTAAGTGAATGACGAAATTTTATATTTTCCGACTGTAATTTGACAAAATTTTACATATTTATTTATTTATTTATTTATTCGATTGTGCTATGCACAAAAAATTTTAATTTTTTTCAGTCGTAAATTGACGAAATTTGTGGGCCACACCTTAATCCATGGGTCATAGATAGTACATCCCTACTATACAGATTATTTAATGAAAATTAAGTATGTAGCAATTTTTAAATGTAAATTTAATTAAATTTGAATTTTTAAATTTAATTAATTTTTAAATGTAAATTAAATTAATTTTTTCAATTCAAAATCAAGTTAGTCCTATGGCTGATAGAGAGCCTAATATTCGAGAATATGAGCGTCCCCCCACTTTTTTTTCCAGGACTACACCACTGAATATATCTTTATATATAAAAATCTTCTGTGCGTGTGTATGTAATTGAACTCCTCCTAAACGAATGGACCGATTTTAATAAAATTTTTTGTGTGTGTTGCGGTGGATTCGAGAATGGTTTAGATTCACATTTCATGAAAATTGGTTCAGTACTCCGCCCTGGCGACCAGTTTGGGACTGCAGGTCTTAGGATTTGGTCATTGTCATTTTTGTGTAAAAGGCCTTTAATGATGTCTACCCTTACATTAAATCAAAATATCGTTCATTTAATGCAAAAAAAAAAAAAAAAAAAAAAAAAAAAAAAAAGAAAAAGAAAAAAAGAAAGAAAAGAAAAAAAAAACAGGTTATGGATTTTTTTCCCATTTGTAAAGCGCAAAAAAACCCATCGCCAAATTACAATTTGGCAAAATTGTTAGATGGGATAATCAAGTTAATTATAATATGCAATCATACATTTATAAATACTCAGGTATTTAGGTACCGTCGACCAATTTCGCCAAATTGTATAAATCACCATACTAATATCCAAATTTTACATATTGACATAATTTTTATTCGAAATCAGAAAAAAACAATTAATTAGTAGAATATTAATAAAAAATATAAAGTACAAAATAAATCATTTAATGTCATTCTGTTATTGACATTTAATCTTAAATTTTGGCGATCATTTTATGGTAGACGGGAAAAAAAACAGGTTATGGAATTCTTCCCCATTTTTAAAGCGCAAAAAAAAAAAAAAAAAAAAAAAAACATCGCCAAATTATAAGATTAAATGCCAATAATGGATGATCGTAAATGTCGCATCCAATGACATTAAATATTATACACCTGTTTAAAACATCATTAAGTGATTTTTATTTCGGCTTTTTATTTGTATTTTTATCAATATATTTTTTTTATTTATTTGTTTTTTCAATATTTAAAATGAAATTTATGTTAATATGAATAATTTGGCTATGAGATTGGTGATTTGTACAATTTGGCAAAATTGATAGATGGAATAATCAAGTTAATTATAATATGCAACCATTACATTTATAAATACTTAGGTACTTAGGATCTGTCGACCAATTTCGCCAAATTGTACAAATCGCCATACTAATTGAATCCGACATTCACGATCATTCATTATTGACATTTAATCTTATAGTTTGGCGATCATTTTATGGTTGACGGGGAAAAAACAGGTTATTGAATTCTTCCTCATTTGTAAAGCGCAAAAAAAAAAAAAAAAAACATCGCCAAATTATAAGATTAAATGCCAATAATGGATGATCGTAAATGTCGCATCCAATGACATTAAATATTATACATCTGTTTAAAACATCATTAAGTGATTTTTATTTCGGCTTTTTATTTGTATTTTTATCAATATTTTTTCTATTTATTTGTTTTTTCATTATTTAAAATGAAATTTATGTCAATATGAATAATTTGGCTATGAGATTGGTGATTTGTACAATTTTGCAAAATTGATAGATGGGATAATCAAGTTAATTATAATATGCAACCATACATTTATAAATACTTAGGTACTTAGGTTCCGTCGACCAATTTCGCCAAATTGTACAAATCGCCATACTAATAGCCAAATTTTACATATTGCCATAATTTTTATTTGAAATCAGAAAAAAACAATTAATTAGTAGAACATTAACAAAAAATACAAATAAAAAGTACAAAATAAATCATTATATGACATTCTAAAATTCTTTGTATTGTATTTAATGTCATTGAATCCGACATTCACGATCATCCATTATTGACATTTAATCTTATAGTTTGGCGATCATTTTATGGTTGACGAGATAACTAAGTAGTACCAATACTTATTATCTTAATATATATAAATCTTCTGTGCGTGTATATGTCACTGAACTCCTCCTAAACGACTGGACCGATTTTAATGAAATTTTGTGTGTGCGTTCCAGTGGATTCGAGAATGATTTAGATTCACATTTCGTCGAAACTGATTCAGTAATTTTTTAGTAATTAGGCAAAAACTAATAGTTAGTGATTTTTCGCTAATTAAAAGTGTTCAATAAGTTCGATGAATAGAGTGCGGACGGAATGTCCGAGCGGTCTAAGGCGCCAGATTTAAGCTCAGCTTCTTGAAGAAAGAGATCGCGTATTCAAACCCCACTCCTGACAAACGTGTATGCTTTACAATAATATTTCCTGTATTATAATTTTGATTAACTGACTTGAGAAAATCGTTAACTTTTAACTAAAAAGAGAAAAATAAACTTTTCTATCAAAAATTGAACCGACTTCAAAAAATACTGAAGAGTGAAAAATAATTTCCTTACATAATTGTAATAAGAAAATAAATTAAGAGCGTAGTGTTTATCGTGCGTATTGCCATATTTACGTACATTTATTTGATTTTCTCGAGTAGGTGACAATCAGGACAACGTCTGTCGGTGACAGGACAACGTCTGTCGGGTCCGCTAGTATATATATATAATATAAGATCTAATCTTTGTGTATCAGAGTAAACATTCAAAGTTTCAAAATTTATTCTTCGAAATAAAAAATGAACAAAAAAATACACAACCTTTCTTTATGTAGCCGGTCTAATAAATTTTTGACGCAAGAATCTTTAAATTTTAGACTTATAAAACAAATAACTTACGATCTAACAGTGTATCAGCAGCAGTTTAATTTAGAATAAAACGGACTATTAAAGAAACAATGTTTTAAATAAAAACGTTCAGTTTTAAATTAAAAAAAAAATCCCAATTTCGTAAATAAAATTAAATAACGTTAAGGTTTTTTTTTTTTTTTTTTTTTTTTTTTCAGTGTTGAAATTAAAACTTTGGCAAAACAGTATGAGCAAAATGCAGCTGACAGTGCTTTTATAATGCAATAAAATAAATTCTTCTTTGTATGCTAAATTGTTACAAATTTTTATAACATCTAATTTCGCAGTTCAGTAACGTTTGAGTTGAGAATAATAAAAAGATGCTCATCGACCTGACGACATTTAAGTGTCCCATTAAAATAGAACAAAGAAAAATGTCATTCTAAAAAAAAAGGGTAAAAGTGAATTAAAAAAGAGAAGGCTTGAAATATTCTGGACTTGTTTTGGGTGGAAAAAAAAATCCATTTGTTAATCTCGGCTACGTTTCACTTTCCTTCCATCTGCTTCCAATAATTTTTTAAGACATTTGTCGCATTGCACCTGTTGTTTTTTTACGACTGATGTTCTTCACGTAAACTCAGAACCTGAAGTTTAGCGATTCTTCTCTTTTATGTTCATAATAATAAATTTATTTGTAGCCTTGACGACACTCCACTGACCCAGCGGAATTATCCATAGCAAAATGCAAATCGAAAATAAGTAAATAAATGGTGCAATTACAATTAAACAGAGATTAGTATTTCACTTTTCTCCTCGTGAGTCACTTATAATGTACGTCTGTTGTTAATGGAACTTATTGTTTTCATGTAAACTCAAATTATAGAACCTCAAGTTTGAAGACTCTTCCTTTTGAGTTCGAAATAATAAAAACTGCTTCTAGTCACAACTAAATGGAAGTAACCCACGAAAATGATCTAAAGTGAAATTCTATTCCAAGAATTAAAATAAAAAAAATCCCTGCCGGCTTGGCCTGTAAGAGCAGGTAGATTTCAAAGTTAAGTGCTAATTTCGCTAACAAAAATTAAATCAAGATTAGAGATAAACCCAGTTTAAAAATTGTATCTGGCTACTTTTTATGAGTTTTAATTTCATTTTTTTATTCAAACTGTGGATTTATTAGAATCCTGTTACTACAATAATTTTTTCTACGACCGCTATCTTTTCCTTTCTTGGCTGTAAGAATAGGTCCTATCAAAAAATAGTCAGTATAAAAGTTGCATATAATATTAAAAAGATTTATAATAAATTCAAGCGGATTTAATAGCTTGTGAATTAACAAAGTTAAGATTTTTCTTCTTAATACACTATTTTTTTCGCTCTTTCACTTCATTTATAACGATATCAAAAACCTATTGTACGTAAATTTTTAGCCCTTTTTCTAGAAATAGCAATAACTTTGAACTGTTTGGTATGTATCATAATGAGCAAGTTATAGGTTGTTTTGGTTTTCAAAAAAATCCTTTCAATTTCCACCTCTCCCACCCCTCCTTTCTTGACCGATTAAGGCTGCTGGTCACTTATCTTCCGAATTTCCCTCCGTAATATTGAGTCTATGGGCATTTGATGCATTTGTATATTCAAAATATCTCCTCTGGAACTTAATAATTTTTAACTTCTTCTTTCAGTGTTCTTTTTTTAAAGGATGTCACTTTTTTTCTTAGTGCTCAATATATTTCTAAAATCTTTGCTTAATTTAACATTTTATGTTTTAAAAACTGACAAAGTGGGAGTAAAATTTTAACACTTCATATAAAATTAAGCGCAGCTTTTAACACGGGAGAACGCGCGCTTACCCAGGATATAAATAGTTTCAATTTTGCCACCAATAAAATCAAATTATAACAGTCACTTTATTTAGACGGAGGCAATTCTTACAAATTTTGCTATAAAATAAGTTGAAGATTACTTTTAAAAAATTAGTGGTTGCAATTGTAAAAATCATACGCACTCCGGGTCTTTTGGGCCCTGCGCGCGTCCTCCCGAGTTAAAGATATTTTAATTACTAAAAAGAAAGAAAAAAAAGACATGATTAGAGAAGAGAAGACTGAAAAAAGAAGTTAATAATTATAATTTGCCGAGGAGATATTTTGAATATAAAAATGCATCAAACAGCCATAGACTTAACATTACGGAGGAGAACTCGGAGAATGAGTGACTAGCAGCCTTAACGAATTTGACCAAGATTTTTTTCCCCTTGTTTTTATGTATCAGTTTGGAAGAGATTTATTGAAGTAACTGTGTCCATAAAAAAGTGATACACTTTACTTAGATAAATAGATAGATAACGTTTTGAACGGAGTGTGGATTGGGGTTCTAGGGGTCATGATCGGCGTAGATGAGCAAACATTTCTAACAAGTGAGAAAATTCCGAACCGAAAAGGTGAGAATGTACCAGGTAGTATTTCTTACGAAATCTACCTAAAATCATGAGAGCCGAATAAAAGAGAAGGAACTTTAAATATTCTTAACTTGTTGTATGAATTTGATAAAAGATTAAAGCCTTGTTTCTTAATCTCGATTAGTGTTTCACCTTTCTCGCCGTGAAAATCAAGTAATTGTTGAAGGCGTTCCTCGCATTTACATCTGATGTTTATCATGACCGTTTTGATGTTTATTTTCATAAACTCATTTCAAGGAATCTTAAGTTGGAAGACTCTTCCTTTTTAAATTTAAAATAATAAAATTTTCCTGTAGTCTTTACGACATTAAAAAAAAAATTAAAAAAAATTATTCGAAAAATTAAAATAAAACAAATTGTGAAAATGAATTTAAAAATAGAAAGCTTTAAATATTTTTAATCTGTGCTACGAATATCAAAAAAAAATTAAAAACATCATTTCTTAATTCTAGAAGACATTCATCGCACTAAACTTGGTGTTTATTACGCCTTATTCTCGTCACATAAACTCAGATTAACGATCCTTAAGTTTGAAGACCAGTCTATTTTGAGTTTAAAATAATAAAATTCGTATAAAGTCTTGACTAACATCGAAGTGATTCATGGAAATGACCCTAAAAATAATATCATAAAAATAAAAAATAACATGAAATGAAATGAAATATGAAAAAAGCAAATGCTGCTTCAACTCGTTCTGTAATAGTTATAAGAGACTCATGTCTTAATTTAGATTAGTGTTTAGCTTCTTTCGCTTATATGGCAAAAGTATTCTTTGAAGGAATTTCTCTTACTACACCCATGTTTATTACGATGTAAGCTGTTCACGTAAACTTAGCTTTCTGCTCTTTTCAGTTCAAAATAATAAAAACTTGCGTATAATCTTTATGGCACTAAGTGACCCAGGAAATAATCAAAGAAAAGAATCAGTCCAAAAATAAAAACTATGAACATATATTTCTTTAAAAATACTTAAAATTTTCTATGAATATCATAAAAATTTTAAACTTTATTTCTTAGTAGCACATCATTTTTCCACTATGTGCCATCAAGTTATTTTAAGGTAGTCACCGTATTATTGAAAGCACTCACTACGTAAGCAATACACTTCTATTAAATTCATGCCTAAGAGTTTTAAGTTTGGAGATTCTGCTCTTTCCATTTCAAAATAATATAAATTTGCTAATATTTAATGATGACACTAAAATAACGCCCCCAAAAATGTCATTCCAAAATCATAAAAAAATTAAAACCATATCTTTAAAGGTTCTTAAATTGTTCTTCAAGTTTGTTTACAAATAGATTATGAGTACAACTCGCAATAAATAAATAAATAAATTAAATATAAATATAAATTAAATTAATTAATTAATTAATTATCAATTGCAATTACATTTTAGTAACAATCTTGACATTTGATTAGATTTGAATTGTAGATATTTTGAATTAAATCATAAGTTATAAATCACCTCTTCTTTTCTCTGTAATTAATATAAATTTCAATTTTCCTTCAGGCTTAATATTCTGCAATTTGAGTTTACAAGAAGAGCATAGGCCGTTATAAACACCAGATATAATGGGACGAATGTCTTTTAAAATTACTCGAGGTTCATGATCAGAAAAGTGAAACACGAATCGAAATAAAGAAATGGTCTTTTAATCTTTTTGGATCTCCTTAATCCTGATAATGAGTCTCGATTCGCGTTTCTCACCATATACCTCAAGAAATTTTTGAAGGCCTTCATCGCACTACACTTAGTATTTATTATGACCTGTGCTTTTCACGTAAACTCAATTTGAAGAATTGTAATCACAAAGATTAACAGAATTTTTTATTAATGATTGGGAAAATCACAGGTGATTTATAACTTGCAGCTTAATTTAGATTACATCCAATTCAAAGTTAATCGAATGATAACATTGATACAAATATGCAATTGATATTTTATTTTAATATTTTTGGAATAAGCTTAAGCTTAGTTATAATCTCTCTAAAACCAAGACTCTGACAATATCAAAAGAGCAATGGTCAGCAAACAGTGTTGTTGCAATAAAAAAAAAAAAACTTTTTGACATGCTAGAATTTTGTTGAGCATTTTTCTATGATTTCTAAATTCGCATTTCCGAAAAAGCGGCACACACTCTTGACAATATTTCAAGTGACCTATTGAAATACCTAAAAAAAGTGACAGTGAATCAAGAAAGAGAAAGCTTTAAACATTCTTAACTTGTTCTAAGATATCAAAAAAGATTAAAAGACTATTTCTTTATCTCGAACCGTGTTTCACTTTTCTCACCATATGCCTCGAGTAATTTTGAAAGACATTCTTCGCTTTACATCTGGTGTTTATAACGGCCTATGCTTTTCTTATAAACTCAAACTGAAGAATATTAAGCCTGAAGGAAAATTGAAATTTATATTAATGACAGCGAAAAGGAGAGGTTATTTATCACTTATAACTTAATTCAAAATATCTACAATTCAAATTTTATCGTATGATAATATTTTAACTACAATGTACTTGCAATTGATAAATTTTTTATATTTATCTTATACTATAATACGAGCAAAAATTGGGTGTGTAAATTTCATCTTAAAAATGGCTTTAACGATTTCGTCAAAATTTTGTATTTTAGCATTTTTGGGCACGAGAAGACCATTGGGCTTGATCACATATTCGAGGAAATTCGATTAGTGGGTCATTTTGAATCATAATGGGTCGGGGTCAAGCTGAGTCTAGACAACGGCACGACTGGATCGATTTTTAACTAAATTTTGTATCAAATCTTGTTCTGACAGGATAAAACTATTGGGCTAGGTCACATGTTCGAAAAATTTTGATTAGTGGGTAACTTTTGGTTCATAATCGATTAAACCAATTTTATCAAAAAATTGGCTCTAACGATTTTGACGAAATTTCGTATTCTACTGTTTTGGATTACAAGAACACTATTGGGTTAAGTCATGAGTTAGATAAAATTGGATTAGTGGGTCATGTTTGGGTCATTGTGGGTCGCGCCAATTTTATCTAGGAAATGTCTCAATCGATTTTAACTAAATTTTTTATCCAAATGTTTTTTGGCACGCGAAAACTATTGGGCTAAATCAGATGTTCGAGAGACTTCGATTAGCGGGTCATTTTTGGGTCACGATGGGTCACGCTAATTTTACCTAAAATACGGATCTAACGATTTTGACTAAATTTTTTATTTTACTGTTCTGGAATACAAGAAGGCCATTAAGCTAAGTCGCATTTTAGAAAAAATTCGATTAGTTGATCATTTTTGGGTCACACTAATTTTATCTAGAACATGGCTCAAATGATTTTGACTAAATTTTGTATTATATCCTTTTTGGGGTCACGGGAAAATCATTGGAGTGGGTCACAGGCTCCAGAAAATTCGATTAGTGGGATATTTTCGGTCATAATGGGTCAGGATCAAGCTAGATCATATTTTCAGGAAATTTCGATTTATGGGACTTTTTGAAGTCAGTGCGCTGAGACAAATTTCATATAAAAACGGCTGTAATGATTTTGACTAAATTTTGTATTTTTTCATTGATTCATGAAGATCAAAGGGCTAGGTTGCATGTTCAAGAGCTTTCGATTAGTATATCATTTAGGGTCACAATGGGTCACAATGGGTCATAATCAAGTTCAGTGTTTTTGAAAGACGTCTCAAAAGATTTCGACAAAATTTTCAATGATACCGATTAGTAACTTTACAAACTTTTTTTACAGTGTATTAATGGGCCGTTTTGCGGGTCAAGATAATTTTATATAAGAAACGATTTAAACGGTTTTAACTAAAATTTATAGTTTACATTTTTGATTACCAGAAAACCGTTGAACAAAGTCAGGTTGAGCTAAGTTTGAAAGAATTTAATTAGTGGGTCATTTTGGGTAATACGGGTCAGGGTCACGAAGCCGAAAATATTGTGACAGACAGTTTGCGATACTTGACAAAATATTGTTAACATTTGACTGAAAAATCGAGTTTCAAGATTAGAATGCCAAAATACGTATTTGATGCCAAATAAAAAGATGTCGCCAAATTTGGATGTATTTGGGGGAGAAAATGCTTTCAGAAGTGAAGAAATTTGTTAGACATTCTTAATAGGAATCGAGTGGCATGGTTAAACCAATCAGAAAGTTTTTGTAAATATGTAATACTGTTATAAATAACATGCTTTTAGCAATAATACAGAGAGAGCGATACAGTGAGAATATTATATCGAGTTGAACACAAAATTATTTTTGACCGAGCTGAGCTCGGTCACCCCTGCTAGTTTATATTTATTTTTTGGCGAGTTATCATTTCTTTGAAATTAAACCCTTGGCAATACCATAAGAGCAAAGGCAGCTAACAGTACAGCTCTTTTGCCATTAAAAAAAAATATTCGACATTTTAAACTTTTATGATCATTTTTTCGTAACTTCTAATTTCGTAATTCAGGAACATTTGAGTTCAAAATAATTGGAAAGTTGCTCATTGACCTGATGACATTCATCCGACT
Source organism: Maratus speculifer (assembly GCA_964019185.1). NCBI lineage: Eukaryota > Metazoa > Arthropoda > Arachnida > Araneae > Salticidae > Maratus > Maratus speculifer. Next base: position 76,655,579 of record OZ025297.1, on the reverse strand, counting down.
CGTTGAAAAATAACATTCAAAAAATAAAATAAGGTGGACGTCATTTACGAAAGAAAAGGCTATGAATATTCTAAACTTGTTCTACAAGCATAAAAAAAAAGATTGAAAAAGCCCCATTTCTTAATTCTTTCGCGAAGAGCGTGTTTTACAAAATTTTTAATCTTTTATCATCGGCATTTCAAAACACAAGTTTTTGCCTAATTTTCGAAAAATTGCTCCGATTAAATAAAACAAAATTTACAGTAAAAAATAAATGTGGGGGGAAATAATCAAGAATTCTAATCACCTTATGTGGCACATATACGCGTCGCTCGTCCTCAAGGGATTAATCTTTATTAATGTTTTACTTTTCTCACCCTATGCTCCAAGTAATTTAAGAATATATTGATCACACTACACCTGGTGCTTATAACGACTAGTTCTTGTCACATGAAAGCATATTAAAACTACTAACAAAGTTTGAATACCAAAATAGCAAAGTCTACCTAAAGTCTTGACGCGATTGAAATGACCCAGTGAAATAATCCAAAGAACAATGTTATTAAAAAATCATAAAAATGAAAAAAAAAAAAAAGAAAGGACTTTGAAAATTCTTAACTCGAACTATGAGTTTTATAAGAGATTAGCATTTATTAATTTAAATTAGCATTTCTCTTCTTTAAATTAGCATTTTCTTGCCATAACTCTGATCGAGCATATCTGAAACAAGCTCTAACGACACATTGCATGCCACCGGTGACATTTTCGGGACTTTGATGCTTATATCCACTTTTTAAAGAGAGAACGCCTTAATTATTATCGACATTCTCATTTTATCCGTGTAAAACAGATATTAAACACTATTAACTATTACAAGGGGGCACACACCATATAAAAAATAGTCCATTCTCTTTAAACATCATATTTTTTTGTTATTTAGAGTTTTGAATAGTGTAGGGAGCCTGTTTCTGCTCTTGACATCATTTCAAGGAGATTCCGATATAAGGTAATTGATTGTTTTATTTTCTGTATTACTTTTAATGCATTGCAAATTTTCAATTTTATATCTATGTATTGCTACCTTCTATGATTTGATGCTTTCCCATTTTTTAAAACAAGATTTTATATCTCTACGAATCAATTTTCTAATTTTCATCAGTTCAATTTATATAGCAGTATACGGCCAATTAAGGACTCATTTTTTTTGCTTGTTACAAGCTATTATTAAATCTATATTTTCAATAATACTGCACAGACTAATCCCTGTGAGGGAAATCCTAGTAAAATCTTGATTATAATCTTGACGACTTGACCCTTTATCTACCGCATTATGAATTCATGAAAATTTTACATTCTAAAGCATTTTACGTAAATTGTTTAAATTAAATTAAAAGATTTATGTAATCATTTAATAAATTTTTGAAGGATTTTAGAAGGATTAATTAAATTTGAATTTACAGGGATTTTGTGCAATATTTATAACTCCACTCAAATCTTTTATTTTAAATTGTTTTTGTAGTATCTTGTAGAATTATAAAATGTACAAATATGATGTTCTTACAATATAAATATAGAAATATTTCCGAATTGAAAAATCCCCATCCCCTTCTCTGTGCCAAGAAAGCTGAAAAGATTCAAAGGCAAAATAAATCATTCTTTTAAAAATATATTTGTGTTGTGAAACCAATAATGCTTTTGAAAAAAAAATAAAGTAATGTATCTGTAACTCATTCTAAACAGTATTACAACTAATTGACGTATTAAAAGAATTTTAAAATAAATAATTTTTATGGTACCTATAAGTACCGTCGGTAGATAAAGGGTTAGAGTGACCCAGGAAATCGCTCATAAAAAGTGTCATTCAACAATGAGAAGATCCCATCTTGAAAGTCACATCTTGAAGTATTCTTGCCCTTTTCTACGAGTATCATAAAGTATTAAAACCTTATTTTTAGGCGAGTTCGTAATTACATAAATATAAAAGTCCTTCCGGCAATGCCGGGAGGAAGAGGTAGCTTTCATATACTTATATATTTATTTATTTATTTTAAGGTAAGTTACATTGTTCAAAAATACTAAGCTCAAATTAATGGAAATAATCTTATAAAATTAGTGATTTTATAAGATTGAATACTAGTTTTTGTCAAGACTGAATATTGATAGGAATTTTTAGAAATTAGTCATCTTTTATTCAACCTGGTTTTAGTTTAAGCGATTTAGAGAGTCACCAAATTCCACGATATCATAAAGTGCATCCCATTTTAAAGCAACATTGTGGATCGTTCAGATCAGACCGTTTCAAAATGTCAGCCATGAGCAAAATTCAAAGTGCTATAACTCAATAATTTTTTAAGATATAGACAAAATAAAAAGTGTTCTGGAATCGTTGTTTTAAGTTCTAACACGTAAAGGAAAAATATTTTTCAACTTTTAATTTTTTCGCATTTAATTTTAAATTTTTAAAAAATTTTAAAATGGCCACCATTTTGAAACAAAATGGTGGATGATGCTCGCCAACGAACTCGGTCGAAACATTTGTATGTACTATGTACATACCAAGTTTCATTGAAATCGGTTCATAAATACGCGTGTTATCACGTGACAAAAATCAGATCGTTTCAAAATGTCAGCCATAAGAAAAATTCAAAGTGCTATAACTCAATCATTTTTTAAGATATAAACAAAATAAAAAGTGTTCTGGAATCTTTGTTTTAAGTTCTAACACGTAAAAGAAAAATATTTTTAAACTTTTAATTTTTTCGCATTTAATTTTAAATTTTTAATTTAAAAAAAATTTAAAATGGCCGCCATTTTGATACAAAATGGCGGATGATACTGACCAACGAACTCGGTCGAGACATTTGTATGTACTATGTACATACCAAGTTTCATTCAAATCGGTTCATAAATACGTTAGTTATCGCATGACAAAAATCAGATATATATATATATATATATATATATATATATATATATATATATATATATATATATATATGATTATATATGTATATATATATATGTCAACATTTGAACGGAGGGTGGTTTTGGGGTCTGGGGGTCATGATCGATGAAAATATACCAAAATTTTCCGGACGGCTGCAATAGGTAGCTTTTTACTTTTTGTAATGAAAGCTACCTAAAACACCCACAGTCGTCATCTCATCCGTCTGTCTGCCTGCTTGTCCGTCCGCATATAACAGCATAAAACTACCCAACCGAATGATTTGAAATTTAAAATATTTAATTTTTGCATAATTTTGTCGCTTAGTTTCAAATTTGGTGAAAATCGGAAACATAGTTTAATTACAGGGACAATCAAAAGATTCCGGTAAATTACGGACAATGGAAAAAAAATAGTTTCAAGTACAGTTCGATGATATTGCAGTCTTTCGAACAAAATGAAATTGATACGCATCTATGAAGTATACTAAAATATATATTCTGAACAGCATGCATTGCAAAAAATATTTGTTATTAATTAACAGGGCTACACAAAAGTTTTGCATTAAATAATAGTATACGAGTAAACATTGTTTGGGGCGCTTTTTAATAATATTAAACTATTTCGCATTTTAAGAAACTCATATATGTTTCTGAGGTTTACTACAAGTTAAAATCCTACATGTTTTCATACATTTGGGTGCAGAAAAGCACATTGGTAAACTTACCAGTTAGCCGTTAAAATCGGCATATGCACCAAGATGTGACTTGGCAGACCGATTAAGTTTTAACATACGAATCGAGATTTAACTAATGCTAGATTTTCATCCGTGAATTCGATGAGGTGATTGTCTCTGCTGCCACATCCCAGTCTACAGGTGACCCATTGAAATAACCTAGAGAAAAACGACATTCAAAAAAAAAAAAAAAAAAAAAAAAAAAAAAAAAAAAAAAAAAAAGGAAAGAAAGAAAAGTAAAAGAAAAAAAAAGTGAGAAAAAAAATTAGTCAGAAAGTTAATCAAGAAAGAGAAAGCTTGAAAGTAACCCAGTGTCATTCCAAAATCAAGAAATGTAAAAGTCATATCTATATCTATAAATATTCTTAACTTGTTTTACGCGTATCATAAAAGATGAAAACCCCATTTCTTAATCTCGATTAGCGTTTCACTTTTCTCACCATATGCCTCAAGTAATTTTTGAAGGCATTCATCGCACTACACCTGGTGTTTGTTACGACCTATGCTCTTCACGTAAACTCAGGTTGAAGAATCGTAAAGCCCGAATACGTAAGTGAAGCTGCCCCAACAGCATACTAATGCCGGGATGTTTTGAAGGATGAGTTAGCAAGACATAAATATGCTTGTCTTATATGCGTATTCGGACTTTTTTACTGTTTCTGAAAACAGATCGCTTATTTCTAATTCAGACAGAAGTGACAAAATAGAAGGTAAAGTATTTTTTTTCCGTAGAAAAATGTTAGAAGCAAACTGACCGGGGGTACGTGATAAAGGAACAGTTAATTAAGGATTTGTTTATGGTGTGTTCGTAAAGAAATATGTCAAGTCTATTTTATAAAAGGATACATTTCTGCTACTATCTTGTCTTATTTAACCTACTTATGCACCAAAAAGATACATCAAAAAATAATTTTAACTAAATAATATTCAAAAAGTGTTTAAATTTGCATAAAATAATTAATTTTCTTAGGATTGCGTAAGATAAAGTTGGAACAACTGGCACAATGAGAAAAGAACGACTTATATATATGTATGGAAGATTTACAAAGTGTTGGTTTTAATTTATAATTTGGTGCAAAAGGCAGGAAATTTTATCAGTTGTCTACACTATTCTTAATACGCATATGTACAGAAATATATGTATTAGTTGAAGTTCAACTTAATAATTTTCGAAATTTAGTATTTCATTAAAATCATAAATTCACTTATATTTATCATTCGGAATTACTTTTTCCTTCTTTCTTTAATGTTTTTCATAAAGTTAAATTAAGAAAATGTTAAATTAATTATATATTTCATCATCCTGCAAAAAATTAATAAATAAATAAATAAAAATAAAGAAGAAAAAGAATACAAAATTACAATGTAACATTACGACTTAGTAACATTCAAAATTTATTTGCAATCGCAAAGCGCAAATTTTTAGACCTTTTAAATTGAAAGTGAAACAGCTCGAAAGCTAAAAGAAGAAATATATAATTAACACTTTTTATAATTGCGTTCCATGTCTTCAGCATACCCAAAATTCGATGTTATTTAAAGAGTTAGACTTCAAAGGGAAATTTTATTTATTGATGCATTCTCCAAATACTCAGTTAATATAAATCACCGCATATACTCTTGTATAAGTTGAATGTGAAAAAGTTATTCTCAGTCCTACTTATTCAATCAAAATGATATCTTATATTTCAATTAATCTGAAAAAAAAATCCTATTTTATTTATAATGCAAATAAATTAAATAAAATACAGACATCCGTTGCTAAAAGCAAAATGTTTGAATGTTTCCCGTTGAGTTAATAAAAATCAGTAAAAACATCATTTTTATGATGATCCAAACGTTGTTTATGTAATAAAAGAGTCATATAGAACATACGCCATGGATTAAACATTGAATACCGGAACCAGTCATAAAAAAATAATAAATAAATAAATAAAATGCAGATATCGCAAGGTTCATTCACGATCGAAAACAACAAGAAAGTTAATTATAAGTGTTAAAATTTTGCTCGCAGTTTGTCAGCTTTTAACACATAAAATATAAACTTGAGCATAGATTTTAGAAATATTTTGAGAATTAAGAAAAAAAGAAACACTCTTTAAGAAGAGTATACAGAAAAGTGAAGTTAAAAATTATCGACTTCCCCAAGAGATATTTTAAATATACGAATACATCAAACGTCCATAAACTTAACATTACCGAGAATTCCGAAGCAAAATGACCACCCCCCTCATCTGGTAGGTAAGAAAAAAATTTGAATCCCATGTTGTCCTGTAAGAAAATTACTTATTCTTCTTGTTAATTCAAATTTAGAAATTTCGACAATATATATATATATATATATATATATATATATATATATATGCATATTTTATAGTAAGTTTCTTTATCCCTCAGTAAGCTCCAAATTTTTATATCTTTTTCCAGTTATAAGTTACAAACGAATAAAGAATACTTTTTATACTTTTCGGAAATTTTGGAATTGTGCAACAATTACATATTTCAAATGATTTGACTGAGTGGTTTTTGATCTCTTATATGTGGACAGACGGACGGAGTAAACGAAGACTATAGATTCTGCACATTTACATAATTACGAACGCACCTAAAACATAATTACTTTGTAATTTGAATATAAATCTCTATTGCACTATTTTATACTTAATTTTCTGCTCATAGAATTAATCCCCAGATTAAAATACTTCTTTGCTACATATTTTTATTATCCCAAGAGAAAAGCATGTAAAAAAAAATGAAAGGTAGTATTGAGTGTGTCATCATTTTTTAGGTTAATAGATGGTCTTCCGGCGGATTTCTAACACGCAACAGGGGAAAAGTTAGCCCCGTGTGGGAAACCTCTTCTATAAGGAAGGAAAGAAAAAGATCAATGTACAGCAAGTCTGACAGGAATAAAGTAGTTTTCGGAAGAAGCTGCTTTATATGACATACACAAGATAAACAAGTTTTCTTTTGGGATATTTCCATAAACCTACTAGCTGGGAGAGAAGAAAATTGTTTTAAACAATTCTGGAATGTCAGCATGAGAACTTATGTTTTATTTAAAAGAAAATAGAACAGCTGTTTCTTTTTAAAGAAAAATTAAGAAAAAATTTATATAGATTTGACATAAAACATGTTTATCTGATTTTTAGCAGACTTTTTGACTTATGGGGGTTGTAATACTAATAATATATATTCTACATAAAAATATGAGAATTTATATCATAAAACATTTTGCTTCTAAAACGTTGTATAATAACAAAAACATTTAAAATATATTAAAACATTTTTATTTACATGTTTCAACTCAAAACTTATTAGAGTCATCCTCAGAATATAAATAGAAAAATAAAAATTACAAATACAATGAACGTGAAAATCAGAATAAAGAGTTATTAAAAATAAATAAATTAAATGTATCAAGCGCATTTTAATTTGATATTGTCCTTGGTCCAGTAAAACAATTACCGTGTAAATTGTCTAACCATTTAATCCATATATTTGGGATGCGAAATGACAGTGTATCGTTACAAATATGTAAACTATTTAAATAAATTTCAATTGATTCTCTTATGAATAATTTTAAATAAAAATTAGACCTGTATATTAATTTACTCTCATTAAAAAGTATGTTGATGTTTTCTTTTTTGATTTAACCTGGATAGAGCGGTTTTCTTCCTGTTAAGTTTTATATCTGTTATGTGTTCTTTACGTCTGATTTCAAATTTACGTTGGGTCATGCCTATATAAAAGTTTTTTATTCCTCCTTCTCTAATAAATGGAATCATATAAACTCCCGAAAGATCGTCCATACTAATGGGATCAATTTTGGTATTTAAGAGCATTTTTAATTTGGGGGGAGGTTTCGCTATTAAACATAATTCAAAATTTTTTAAAAGATTTTTGATACATTCAAAAAAGCCCGGGGAGTTTATATGATTCCATTTATTAGAGAAGGAGGAATAAAAAACTTTTATATAGGCATGACCCAACGTAAATTTGAAATCAGACGTAAAGAACACATAACAGATATAAAACTTAACAGGAAGAAAACCGCTCTATCCAGGTTAAATCAAAAAAGAAAACATCAACATACTTTTTAATGAGAGTAAATTAATATACAGGTCTAATTTTTATTTAAAATTATTCATAAGAGAATCAATTGAAATTTATTTAAATAGTTCACATATTTGTAACGATACACTGTCATTTCGCATCCCAATTGAATGGTTAGACAATTTACACGGTAATTGTTTTACTAGATCAAGGACAATATCAAATTAAAATGCCCATGATACATTTAATTTATTTATTTTCAATGACTCTTTATTCTGATTTTCACGTTCATTGTATTTGTAATTTTTATTTTTCTATTTATATTCTGAGGATGACTCTATTAATTTTTGAGTTGAAACATGTAAATAAAAATGTTTTAATATATTTTAAATGTTTTTGTTATTATACAACGTCTTAGAAACAAAATGTTTTATGATATAAATTCTCATATTTTTATGTAGAATATATATTACTAGCGGACCCGACAGACGTTGTCCTGTCACCGAAAGACGTTGTCCTCTTGGCACCGACTCCAGAAAATCAAAAACATGTACGTAAATATAGTAATACGCGCGATAAACACTACGCTCTTCATTTAATTTCTTATTACAATTATGTGAGGAAATTACTTTTCACTCTTCAGTATTTTTTGAAGGTTCAATTTTTGACAGTGCTGGAAACATAAGCATCCAGCAATCTTCCGTGATTTATAGATACATATATATAAATGGTATATTATACATATTGTATCCTTTGATGTTTTTGTATAGTGGTTGTAAATACTAGTGTATGTTTAACGCTATTCATGTCAGGAGCAAGGCAGACCCCTATCTCAGATGGTATCTAGAAGGCACCAGTTGGGCTCTCGCGTAACAATCGCTTGACATTTACGTCAAGAATGGTTTATTGGTAGATTTACAAGCCAATTAAGCGAGACCCCACACGTTTCTCTAGTTGAGGCTACCGGTCATTTTTCCGGCTGGGAGTGCGTTGCAGACAAAAGGGGCCAGCCCCCCACGCTCGAAGAAGGAGCCAACGAATCTTTTTTCAGGAACAGGCCGGGCGAGAGACTGAATGGTCATTTTTTTCGGGCAGATTGATTAGCCACGCCCGCCATAAAAAAAAGAAAAAAAGAATATAGACTTTTTTTTTTCCTCAAAAAAGTTGAGATGAAAAGTTCGCTCCGAGAGGCGAAGATGTGTTAGAAGAAAAACGTGATTAATTCCAAGGAAGACCTACCAACATCGCCGATGATCCGAATGGGAAGTCCGCCACTGATGATGTGTGATAGCCTGTGATCCGAAAATGATGTCCGCCAGTAATGATGTGTGATAGCCTGTGATCCGAAAATGATGTTCGCCAGTAATGATGTGTGATAGCCTGTGATCCGAAAATGATGTCCGCCAGTAATGATGTGTGATAGCCGAGGATCCGAATGTGATGTCCGCCAGTATTGATGTGTGACCGCCTGTGATGTTTTCGAATGCGAGCCTTAACTGAGTGCGGGGCACAAAAGAATATGAAGGTACGGTTTTCTTATAATTTATATTGTTTCCCAAAATGTGTAGGGCAAAATGCCAAGTAGGGGGTTCTGCACGCTCCAATTGGTATTCAATCATAGTATTAAAAACAATAATTACACAAGTAGAATTAATAGTGTTTTATTTTGTTTTTTTTTTGTGTTATCTATATTGAAAATAATGTGTCTTATGACGCACCAACAATTTGTAAGATAATTGTAAATAAATTTATATGTTAGTTGTTAAAGAATTGTTAGTATCTTTTCGAACATGAGTCTTACTTTATTTAATTCTATTATGATCTAATTTAGAGTTATGTTTTATTTACGATCCATAAGTTAATTCCGTCTTCAAAAATATTCACAACGCAATTTGGTAATGAAGGCAGTTGCCTCACTCATATCGAAGGGATTAACCAGGATTGAAACGAACGATCACTGTTATTTTTGTATTAGATGAAAAATGCATGAGTTTTCACTATGAATACTCTGAATTAAAGTGATTAGGAGTGACTAACATAATTCATTCTAGGATTTGGGTTATGCTAACATGTCGAAATAAAGATTTCCGTTACAGGAGCTCAGTTCTGTCCAGCATAGGCCCCTAGAATCCTATCTGGTACCGTGACCTTTTCGGATCAGTTCCGGAGGTTAATAATATTGTTTTTGTTATAAAAAGTTAATAGTAATTCATAGTGTTAGTTTTACTCAAAATTCTACGCGCTATTCATGGTTTTTAGTGTTAAATTAAATTTTAAAAGTAAAACTTGGTGCCAATGGAGTGTGCTACAACGTTTCTGACTCATTCGTCCAAAATGGCTATTTTTTGATGTGTTATACTAAAAATAAATACATATGTTTAAGTATGATTATACTGATGATATTGTGTTTTAAATTGGAAACAATCAATCTTATAATTGTGTGTGGAAAGGTTTTAAGAGTAATATTATGAAATAAGATTTCAAATTATATGACATATTTGAAAAATTTGAAAGAATTTTAAAATAGATTTTGCATCTCATTGAATTTATGTGTGGTATTTTATTGCAAGGATTATATTTTGGGGGTACATGGCATTTTCTATGTTATTGAACAAAAAAAGAAGTATTTTATGTGAATTTATAAGACCAATTTTATGCCGCAAAAGAAAACAGCGGGAGTAGTATTACAAATGAAATAAAATAATAACACAAATTAGCATTTTTGACGGAGTGTGGGAAGTACGCCCCGTGCCGCCTAAATTTTGGGCTTAAATTAAGTAGTACAAAATTCGCTGAACTTATGGATAGGGTCCTGGGACACTTTCCTAAGGACAAAGTAGGATATTTTATAGATGATGTGGTTTTGGCCGAAGACAGCCCGGAGGGAATGGCACAGTTGTTAAAGGAAGTTTTGGAAACTCTAATTGATCACAATTTAACAGTTGAACCCTCTAAGGTGCAAATATGTAAACCGGAAATTGAATTTTTGGGTTTCAAAGTTAATAAAAACGGATATGCCCCATCAGAAAAAAACGTGGGGAAGGTACAACGATTAACTAGACCTAAAAATAAAAAGGGGGTCAAGTCACTTTTAGGTTTGGCAAATTATTTCAGAACTCTTATTCAAAATTATGCCGATATTGTCAATCCTCTAGTCAAATTGACTAAACAAAATGTAAAATTTAAATGGACTGAGGAGACGGAACAAGCATTTTTAAATATACAAGAGGCAATCGTGAGCAACCCTACCCTTAAACCGCCAAAATTTGATAGGGAGTTCTTTTTAATAACTGATGGTTCAAAGAAAGCAATATCAGGTGTCCTTGCGCAGGAAGATAATGGATACTTAGTCCCTATTGAATTTTACGGTAGAAAACTTAAGCAGTCAGAAACGGCTTACCCAAGCATGAAGTTCGAATTATTGGCTATTCATGACGCAGTTATGCATTTTAAACACATGCTGTTAGGGCGGAAATTTACTATTTTAACGGATAACAAAGCTCTCACATATCCGCTGAAAATTGAAATGCAGTCGGATATAGTGGCTAGATGGATTTTAAATCTCAGCGACTATGACTACAATATTGAGTACATCGAAGGGAAAATTAATCCTTCGGATTTTTTGTCTAGAAACTTAGTAAATAATATTACTAGTAGCAACGAGTTACAGAATAACTTATTCAAAGTAAATCTTAACTTGAGTGAAGAGAACATTAGAGCCAAGCAATATGAGGATGAAAAATTAATCACAATTATAAAAAAGGTTGAGTCAAAGAAAAACAACAGAATAACAAAAAAGTATAATTTAAACGAGAATAAAACGCTGGTATTAAAACAAAACGGGAAATATCCAGAATTAATAATCGTACCGGACGAGCTTAAGTTTACGGTTATGGCGGAGGCACATGGACCCCATTTTGGTTTTAAAAAAACATACGAAACTGTCAAAACTCGTTTATTCTGGTACGGAATGTACCAAGATATAAAAAATTATTGCACGAATTGCGTAAGATGTAATTGCAGTAAGCAGCACCAGACGATTAAAGTACCACTTGAAAAAATGGAAAGAAATTTACAAATCGGAGCAAGTCTACAAATGGATATAATAGGTAAATTACCCATGACCCTCAGGAAAAATTGCTTCATTCTGACTATCATAGACGCAGGCTCTAGATTTTTAGAAGCAGTCCCTTTACGAAATGTGGAGTCCCAAACTATCTTGAACGTTTTAAATAGGTACTTCGGAGCCTACGGCTTGTGTTCCGAAATAGTTACAGACAACGCACAATATTTTCGCAGTGCGCTTTTTAAAGAATATTTGAAGACACTAAATATAGATCTACACCCGACAAGCGTCTACAAACCTTGTGGGAATGGTCTGGCTGAAATCATTAATAAATCGATTAAGGCATCCTTGGTGGCAATGTCCAATTCCACTCTTGAGTGGGACACCAGACTCGAATATTTTAAACTTAATTATAATACCACGATCCATCGAGCACTAGGTTATTCTCCTTCAAAATTATTCTTTGGTAGAGAAATTAAAAATCAATTTACGGTATTAAGTGCTCCGGATTTAACGTGCACTCAAGCGTTCGTTAAAAATAGGATATAACATATGAGGGCAGTTCACCGGCAAGCCATAGCTAACCAACAAAAAATTATGGCGGAATATATCAAAGAAAATGATCTTCAGGAAGTTAAAAAGTTAGACGTGGGTCAAGAAGTGTACGCAAAAGTAATTGGCAAGCCTAGGGCTTTACACCCTCGTTTTGAAGGGCCTTTTGTGGTAGTAAAAGTTGTTCGACACAATAATTATGTGCTCCGTCTGAAAGACAAAATAAATGGGCCAACAATACGTCGACACATACAATTTCTTTTTGCACCCAAGGCTACGACGAGGAATGCCAGAAAAACTAAGGGCGAGTTAAATGAATCAGACTCGGAACAGAATATTGAGGATTAGGTAAGGGCACTCTTACTTAGATATATAGGTTACGGAGGATTGGCTTGTACAAGACTGTCACAAAGACTTAATTAAAAAAAAAAAAAAAAAAGGCTCTTTTCAGAGCCATACATGGAAAAAAAATAAAAGAAAAGAAAATAAAATAAATAAGTATTACGGTGGATAGGCAAATTTATATAAGATAAGGTGGATGAACGCATTTCCTCTTAAGATTAATTATTGAGTGAATGTATAGATAGCTTAGATAGTCAGATTCATTGAACATTTTGAAATAAAATTATAACGATAATATTAATAATTACTTCTTTCAAAAGTAGTTTTGTTTGGGCGACACAGGGAGATAATACCTCTTTATATTTAAAGACGAAAAGGGAACTTAGTTTAAAAAAAAAAAAAAAAAAAAAAAGGCCCTTTTCAGAGCCATACAAAAAAAAAAAAAAAAAAAAAAAACTTTTGCATAACTTTATCTTTGGCGGGGCAACCAACATTGGGGGTTTTGGGACTTTGCATGTAATAAATTCTTTTGCGGGCAGAAGATTTTGATTTACTTGGCGAAGGCATGCAGGGTCGTGAACTATCATTGTTTTTATTTGCTCCGAGAAGGATAGATTTCGAAACTGGGTAAAAGGGTTTGGAAGTAAATACATTAATAATAGCGATAAAAAAAAATAAATAAATAAAACGGATATATAATAAAAGGGGTATAATAATAAGGATTATATAAGTAATAAGGAGACATAAGGTAGCATTGGTAGGATAAAATAAATAAATAAATCAATAAATGTGGTAGCTTTTTGTTTTTCCCTCCCTGTTTCAGTTTCAAATTAGTTAAAAAAAAAAATAATAATAATAATAATAAAAAATAAATAAAAAATAAAATAAAATAAAATAAAATAAAATAAAATGAAATAAATAAATAAATAAATAAATAAAAAATTTCTTTATATCAGCACATAACAAAATGCTTATAAGGCTTACACAATGGATTACATGGAGAGTTTGACTACTAACAAAATTTTATTGAAGTATATGGTTTCCGCAGTCATCAGAATGACATAAAATTTTAGAAATTGGGACCTTTTTTTTTGAATGGACAAGTTATATTATATGTAAAAATGTTATATAAAGAAAAAGAGTAAAATTGGTCTTGTAAGATTAATTTTTCAATATGTATAAGGAATGAAACAGAAACAACAGCACTTACTATAAGTTTTGGAATAGTGCTAAGGGTGAAAATCAGCCTGCACAACAAAATTGTAAATATAAATAATTGTGTGTATTGATTTTATAATGAGATAATGTGAATGGTATAAAATGTGTATCATATATAAAAAAAGATTATAGTGTAGCATATAAATATGGTGATGCATTGGTTTGTACGTTATGATAACAGCCATACTTGTAAATGGAAAAATGAGTCAGAAATGTGTTCTTAAACTATTTCAGTAACTAGTTTTGGGACATAATAACAGCTTTTAAATAAATAAATAAATAAAATACATATATATATATATATGTATATATATTCTCATTGCTTTATTATTTCGGAAACTCGCGATTTTAGGCAAAATTATGGGAACAATATAAGTATGGATGCATAACGCAGAAGAAGAATCCTCACACATCAACAACCTCCCAGCAGGGGAGATAAACCAGGAGCGATACAATCAGAGACTGCGAATCATTGTGTACGTAACCTGAACTTTCTTTACAGACATGGACAAAAAAAAAAAAAAAAAAAAAAAAAAAAAAAAAAAAAAAAAATCTAGGCATTTTACGATGATCATTTTAGATTGTGATGTACAGAAGTAGACAACTGATGGCGTTGCAAGTGTTCAATCACAAACAGACTTTGAAACAGTGATTGATCTTTCAGGATCGCCGAACACTTATTAAAAAAAAAAAAAAAAGAAAAGAAAAGAAAAAGTACTCTTTTGTCTGTTTATTTCTTTTTTTTTCATTTAGTTGGGGGGGGGAGATGCTGGAAACATAAGCATCCAGCAATCTTCCGTGATTTATAGATACATATATATAAATGGTATATTATACATATTGTATCCTTTGATGTTTTTGTATAGTGGTTGTAAATACTAGTGTATGTTTAACGCTATTCATGTCAGGAGCAAGGCAGACCCCTATCTCAGATGGTATCTAGAAGGCACCAGTTGGGCTCTCGCGTAACAATCGCTTGACATTTACGTCAAGAATGGTTTATTGGTAGATTTACAAGCCAATTAAGCGAGACCCCACACGTTTCTCTAGTTGAGGCTACCGGTCATTTTTCCGGCTGGGAGTGCGTTGCAGACAAGAGGGGCCAGCCCCCCACGCTCGAAGAAGGAGCCAACGAATCTTTTTTCAGGAACAGGCCGGGCGAGAGACTGAATGGTCATTTTTTTCGGGCAGATTGATTAGCCACGCCCGCCATAAAAAAAAGAAAAAAAGAATATAGACTTTTTTTTTCCTCAAAAAAGTTGAGATGAAAAGTTCGCTCCGAGAGGCGAAGATGTGTTAGAAGAAAAACGTGATTAATTCCAAGGAAGACCTACCAACATCGCCGATGATCCGAATGGGAAGTCCGCCACTGATGATGTGTGATAGCCTGTGATCCGAAAATGATGTCCGCCAGTAATGATGTGTGATAGCCTGTGATCCGAAAATGATGTCCGCCAGTAATGATGTGTGATAGCCTGTGATCCGAAAATGATGTCCGCCAGTAATGATGTGTGATAGCCGAGGATCCGAATGTGATGTCCGCCAGTATTGATGTGTGACCGCCTGTGATGTTTTCGAATGCGAGCCTTAACTGAGTGCGGGGCACAAAAGAATATGAAGGTACGGTTTTCTTATAATTTATATTGTTTCCCAAAATGTGTAGGGCAAAATGCCAAGTAGGGGGTTCTGCACGATCCAATTGGTATTCAATCATAGTATTAAAAACAATAATTACACAAGTAGAATTAATAGTGTTTTATTTTGTTTTTTTTTTTGTGTTATCTATATTGAAAATAATGTGTCTTATGACGCACCAACAATTTGTAAGATAATTGTAAATAAATTTATATGTTAGTTGTTAAAGAATTGTTAGTATCTTTTCGAACATGAGTCTTACTTTATTTAATTCTATTATGATCTAATTTAGAGTTATGTTTTATTTACGATCCATAAGTTAATTCCGTCTTCAAAAATATTCACAACGCAATTTGGTAATGAAGGCAGTTGCCTCACTCATATCGAAGGGATTAACCAGGATTGAAACGAACGATCACTGTTATTTTTGTATTAGATGTAAAAAAAATGCATGAGTTTTCACTATGAATACTCTGAATTAAAGTGATTAGGAGTGACTAACATAATTCATTCTAGGATTTGGGTTATGCTAACATGTCGAAATAAAGATTTCCGTTACAGGAGCTCAGTTCTGTCCAGCAGACAGAAAAGTTTATTTTTCTCTATTTAGTTAAAAGATAACGATTTTCTGAAAAATAAATTATAAAAATAAATATTAATAAAAAACATAATACAGGAAATATTATTGTAAAGCATAGGGGAGAGTGGGGATACTTGAGCATAGGGGATACTTGAGCCACCCCTATTATCTCTACAGTTGGTCAATTTTTCTTTCTAAAACTGCCAATATGATAACATATTTATAGTTCTGAACATGTAAAAAAGAAATCACACATCTTGGTACCATTTTGAAAATATAGTGATTAATAGTTGTCTTTTCCCTATCTGAAGTAAATATTTGGGTGCATGGCTTTTTTGTTTTTTTGTAATCAAAGTTTTGTTTAAAGTTGCAACTATATACATACATTCAATAAGCATAATTTCAATTGTATTTTGAGTCTAAAATAGTTCTAATAGCTGCATGCTTTATTTAGTAAAACTCTGGGAAACAAAAATAGTGATAGTGGGGATACTTGAGCCAATGAGAGTGGGGATACTTGAGCCATGCCTCAACCATCCCCACTAGAAATTAAACATGGGTGAAACAAACAAAAAATAAAATTCCATCCTTATATTCACTAGAAGATATTTTTCTGGATAAAAGGGAGAATAATTTTTCATTTTATTTTTTTTTTCTTAAAAAAATAATGACCTAAAAATGTGTAAAAATGTATATTTTTTTAATTGAAATATCTATTTTATTTTTCATTTTGACTAACAAAACAGCCTGTCTAGATAAATGTAAACATAGTTTTCAATTTAACTTTCATTAAATTAAAATAACTTTTTAAAACGGTTTTACAGGCTATAATCGCTAACACTTTAATTAGTCCAACATATTAAAATATTTATTTTTTAATATAACGTATTAAGATTAAAATTTTATATTGAAATCGTAACCTCTGTTGCTGTAACTTTTTTTTAACTAAGAAAATTGAAGAAAAATTGGTAAAAAGAGCGCACAAAAAACAAGAAAAGCAACAAAAATCCCAGTTCAAACTTACCTGCATGGAGCCAAAAAGGAAGACAAAATCTTTTCCTGTGAAATCAAAAAAGTGTTTGAAATAGTAGAGTGATACATCTGGCTTAAATTCCGACAGCTACTAAATTAAAAGCATGAGTTTGACAATATCATTAGAGGAAAATTCTGTCAATGATGGTGATGATGTGAAAAGAAAATCTTCTATTGATGGTTGGTTACTAATAAAATATGCCAGAAAGAAAACTGTAAAAATATTTGTTGGATAAGTGCTTAATATTTTGAAAATGAAATTTGCACGAAGAATTGCAGATTCCAAATTTAAATGGCTCTGAACTGAGGATGTTTCTACCGTCGTTATAACTCAAGTTGAAATTATCCTCCGACAACCAGTTTTAACGACAAAAAAAGATCGTATTAATAGCTTTGTTTTCTCAATCGGCTTTGAAGGACTTTACGTTTCATAATTTATCATTCTGTAAAATGTTTGTGCAAAAATAAAGCGAAAAAAATTACTTTTGTAGGTATTTTTCCTTAGTGGCTCAAGTATCCCTTCAGCATGGCTCAAGTATCCCCGCCATGGGGATACTTGAGCCACGATGTAAAACAAAGAATAAACATTTATTATACATAGAAAAATAGTTCAAAATTAATTGAAAGTGGTTTTTAGTTGAAGAAAAAATATCAAATTTTCATTTTCAATATTTTATTTTATTCTAAAAAAATATAAAAAATTAAAAAAAATTAAAATTAAAAAAATGGCTCAAGTATCCCCATCTTCCCCTACACGTTTGTCAGGAACGGGCTTCGAACACGCGATCTCTTTCTTCAAGAAGCAGAGCTTGAATCTGCCGCCTTAGACCGCTCAGACATTCCGTCCGCACTCTATTCGTCGAACTTAATCAACACTTTTAATTAGCGAAAAATCACTAACTATTAGTTTTTGCCTAATTACTAAAAAAGTACTGAATCAACTTCGATGAAATGTGAATCTAAACCATTCTCGAGTCCACTGGAACACATACACAAAATTTCATTAAAATCGGTCCAATCGTTTAGGAGGAGTTCAGTGACATACACACGCACAGAAGATTTTTATATATAAAGATGAGCATTGAAAATTTCAGGTTTTTGCGCCGAAGACACCGCCAAATTAGGAAAATGTGAATTATCTCAAGAACTACTGGATTTAAACGAATTTCCTTAGTACCATTCGATTCAGAATGAAAAAATGCACTATGTTATCAGTTGAAAAATAACTACAAAAGCCGATTTTTATGGAATTTTTTAAAAGTTCGTTCTTTTTTCTACACATCGTAGGGGTGGAATTTTCGAAAATCCATTTTTAGCGGCACTCGATGTTATAAGAAGTATTTTTACCACAATTTTCAAGATTTTTGGTATGGTAGATTTTTTTGTGCTATGAATAATACGAAATCCTGACTTTCTTTAATATATATAGCACTTTTAATTAGCGAAAAATCACTAACTATTAGTTTTTGCCTAATTACTAAAAAAGTACTGAATCAATTTCGACGAAATGTGAATCTAAACCATACTCGAATCTACTGGAACGCACACACAAAATTTCATCAAAATCGGTCCAGTCGTTTAGGAGGAGTTCAATTACATACACACGCACAGAAGATTTTTATATATAAAGATTAGTATTACGAGTTAGTGGACGTAATCAAGACTTATTTAGTGTTATTATAAGGGTTGGTCACTCAGCTTCCGAATTCTCTTCTGTAACGTAAAGTCTACGGGCGTTTGATGCATTCACATATTTAAAATATTTCCTCGGGAAATTAATATTTTTAGCTCCTATTTTTTGTATGCACTTCTTAAAAGATGTCTCTATTTTTCTTAGTTGTCACAATTTTCTAAAGTATATGCAGTAAAACCTCGATCTTCGATTAACGAAGCTTCGATTAATCGAGGTTACTGTTAACCGAGCCGATAACCAAGCCTGATTTTGTTTTCAAGTGGCCATGTGCCCCTATTGATCACCAGGTGCAATGTGTGTTTTTTGTGCATTCAGATAAATACATCCCGAAACCATTAGATTGGCGAGTATGGAGGATTTCCTTTTTTAATTTGTTGAACTGTTAAACTTAACTTTATATATTTATTTTTGTCATTTAAAAAACATTCTATTTTTTTTTATCTAAAAAATGTTAAATTCGCGAACATAGTAAATTTTTATATGCAGTTTCTATTAACCGAGATTTCTAATATCCGATGTACTGGAGGTTCCCATTTGCTCGGATAATCGAGGTTACACCGTACTTAATTTTATTTAAAGTGTTGAAATTTTACCTCTAGGTTGTCAGCTTTTAACACATAAAGTATTAAATTAAGCATAGATTTTAAAAATGTAACAAAGAAAAAAAAAAGAAACATCTTTTAAGAAGAGTATACAGAAAAGTGAAGTTTAAAATATCAATTTCCCCAAGAGATATTTTAAATATACGAATACATCAAACGTTCACAGGCGGAGGAGAATTCTGAAGCTAAGTAACCAATCCCTTTACCTAGTGAGGACAAAAAAAGTTGAATCACATGTTATCCTATGGAAAAAATACTTATCCTTCTTCTTATTCATTCAAATTTAGAAATTTCAGCAATATTTTCTTTTCAACATGTACAGAGTGACACATAAATACTGTGATGTGATAAAAATTATAATTTAGTTTGATATTTTCTTAATGTTTTGGGGACAAACTATTGTTTTATTCACGTTCTTCAGGCTTTTTTGCGGTCTAATTGTTATTTCCCTTCCTAATTATTCACAGTTTGGCAGGAAAACAGGGTGTGCAACGGTTAATCCAGCCTTTTTCCAAAAAATCCTCCCCCCCCCCCCCATGAAAACTTCGTTGTTTGAAGGATTCTGAAGTAAAAAACGTGCGCAATCAAGTACAAGTCCCTGAATTCTCTGAAAAGCACTCTGGAAAAAACATGGACCGAAATCACATCGGAAATAGTCTATCGCGGTCATCTTGAATAATTTTCAAAAGCGCCTAGATCCCTGCAATGTCGCGGAAGGAAGCCACTACAAATGATCTTCAGTTGTTCTTATACAGAATTTTCTTCTCTTTCGAATGGCGAATAAAATGGGTTGTTTTGTCCATTCACTTAAAAGTTATGATCTTTTATTTTCGACACAGTATTTATGTGTCACCCAGTACACTGTTAAAAATTTCGTGCTACTTTGAACCAAGATTTGGTGCTCGCAGCTGTTACCAGCTGCCACCATAGGATGGTTCGATCGAAGCTCCAAATCTTGGAACGAGTTTACACCATATTATTTGAAAAAATGGTACTATGGTTCAACCGAAGTTCCAAATCTTGGAACAAGATTTCACCATCTTATGGTAGCAGCTACTAAGCAGCAAATTTCGGTTCAAAGTAGCACAAAATTTTTAACAGTGTAGATAAGAAGGTTCTTTATCCCTCTATAAGATATACCTCCATAATTTCGTGCAAGTGAAATATCGTGAAAATTCTGAAAGATATCGTCGAGAGAATGAGCTGATTTTTTGGTTACTATCTATAAGTAATTTAGATAGTAAAAAAGGGGGGGGGGATTTTTTACATATTCCCATTTTTTTATTAACTGACTTTTAGAAAAAAGTTAGCATTTAATGAATATCAATGAGTAGATTTCAGACAAATGCTTCGATTTTGATACTTCTTCTTCTTTTTTTTTTTTTTTTTTTTTTTTTTTTTTCCATGGAATAAATTCGTTTCGGTGATTATCTAAGACCAACTAAAGCATCAATAAAAAAAGAAAATTGAAATAAAATTGCTAGTTTGTGGAAAATCTTTTGTCATTCAGAGGCTTTGAGAAAGCAACTAAAAATCAGCCCATTCTTAACGCCGATAATCTTCTGAATTTTCGCGATATTTGATTTATTTTTTAAATAGTTGATCTATAATGTTGACAGTTAAAATCTGTAAAAAAGTCTTTATTATTGTTCACGCATGCGCAGATAAAAAATTATTTCATACAACTGCTCACATTTCATAAAATATTTAATAAATTTATATTCCAATTCTATTGCATTGTTTCTACTATACTTTTCTATTTTTTTTAAACTGCCGTTAAATTTAGTTGAAAACCCTGCATGATATAAGCTGAAAACATCCAAGAAGTTTTTGAACTTAAAAAAAAGCTATATCTCCATGATTATACGAGCTATTCTTACCCAAACCTGTGGACCTGTTGTACAATATCGACAAATTTGTATGCTGAAGCTATAGGTAATTTCGTACATTTTAATGTACATGGTGATTCCAAACATTATTAATCCTGAAAATCCAGAAGAATTGGAGAAGTATTTTTTTAAATAATCGACAAAATGTTTATAATTGAAAATGCACGGTGATTAATAGTCATATAGTATATGTTAAAAAGTATTAAAAAAATGAGTATGTATTTTCAGATAAAAATTTGCTTAAATAGGAATTATTCTCCGTTAAATGTTATTTTGTCTTAGTAGGTTTAACTTTATATTTTTATACTCAGATATTTTAATAACAAAAAACAATTATGAAAAGGCAAAATCTTTCAACTTGTGCTAAACAAATGCATTAATTACGAAAACTAACTCGGGAAAGAGCTTTTGATACGATGGAAGCCCGACGTTTCGCCTTATCCATGCTTCTTTTCTTTATCCTCAAAACTTTTATCACTCATTGAGCGAGCATCCTGCACCATCACTTGAAATTTGACAAAGTCCCGATTTTAAAAATCGATAATTTTAAAACTACTGGTCAGAATGACTTGATATTTTAGCAGAAAAATCTTAAGGCAAGAAGTATGGAGTATGGAATTTTGTTTGGCGAAGGAAAAAAAATAGTTCCAAAATGTGCCGATAGATGGCGCTGTCCGGGTAATATCAGGAGGAAAGACCAAAAATGTATTCGTTAAACACAGAAATGTTGAAAAAAAAATAGAGTTCAGGTATTTACTAAAGATTTATTAGCGAAAAGACCAGAATACAGCAACAACAGCGACTATGACAAAAAAAAAAAAAAAAAAAAAAAAAAAAAAAGAGCTTTATGGAATCAACACCTTGCTGATGATTAAAGCATAAGTTGTTCGATATGCCCTCCGCCTTGTTCCGCTACTAATTGGAAGCGCAAAATGGCATGCTCCACAACAGATCGGAGGGTATCTGTACTGATGCAATGGATGTTGTGTGTGATGCTTGCCTTCAAGTCGGCTAGATTCTGAATCCTCCCGCTGTAAACAACATTCTTCAGGTACCCCCAAAGCCAGAAATCACACGGGTTTAAGTCGGGGGAACGTGGCGGCCAAGTTGTTGGAAAATGACGGCTTATGATCCTGTTATCTCCGAAATTAGCACTCAGTAGCTTCTTCACAGGAGTAACAATGTACGGAGGAGCGCCATCTTGCATGAATATTGTGCGATCCACACACTGACGCTGCTGAAGTGCCGGAAGGACATGGTTATGCAAAAGTGTTTCATACCGCTTGCCAGTAACGGTGCAGGTAACGGGACCCGCAGGTCTGATCTCCTCGAAGAAAAACGGACCAACGATAAACGCTGCCGTTATTCCGCACCACACAGTAAGCTTTTCAGACTGAAGAGGTAATGGCTGTAGCTGGGACGGATTCTCGGTCGCCCATATCCTGCAACTTTGCGTATTTACAGAACCTTGCAAATGAAAGTGGGCTTCGTCAGACCACAGAATGTTCCATGGCCATCCGTTGTCCACTTCCATCCGGGCAAGAAATTGCAGTGCAAAAGATTGACGTGCTTCCAGGTCAGCAGGTAGCAACTCCTGCACATGAGTTATCTTATACGGATAACAGCTCAAGATCTTCCGTAGGATTTTACGCACCGTGCTGTTCGGCATATCCAGCATTCGGCCAATTCCCCGTGCACTGCTGATTCCAACATCACTGTTAGTCTGTTCTTGTAGTGCTGTAGCCACATCTTCCACTGCCGCAGCCGAAACTGGTTTCCTTCCTCTACCCCGTTTAACGTCAAATGAACCGGTCTCTTCGAAATTAGCAATCATTTTTCGCAGACCTTTTTGTGGTTATTGGACCCAATTTAATGGATTTTAATGTCCGAAACTTCCTAATAGCTGTAAGTGCACAGTCATCGTTCTTATAAAAAAGCTTCAAGAGCAGAGCGCGATCCTTCATAGTTAGAGTCATGATGAAGCATTTAGGCAAAGAGCTGGGGCTCTGCCTTTTTATGGCAGCTAACTCTCATGTCCGCATGTCACGTATTAGTAATTTGCATATATCTAGACAATGTGAACACTGACAGCGCCATCTATCGGCACATTTTGGAACTTTTTTTTTTCCTTCGCCAAACAAAATTCCATTGCCTTACGATTGTTCTGCTAAAATATCAAGTCATTTTGACCAGTAGTTTTAAAATTATCGATTTTTAAAATCGGGACTTTAATTATAATCACCCGGTATTTTATATTAGACTTTATATTTGAACTCGCAATATTTGACTCTAAAATTATTCATTTCTATTTCATAAGTGTATAGATGTACTTGACTAGCCTTAATTCTTGTGGCTTGTTACACCCAAATACTTGTCACAAAAAATATATGAACTTTGCTCTAGTTGTGCCTGTACCGTTTTTCCTTACTCTCTGTTCTTTCGAAGTCTCTCTCTGCGAAGGGTAGAGGTGTTTTTTCTCTCCTTTTTTCGCATAATACTAAATCATATAATCTAAAATTTAATAAATGGTTTTGGTTAACCAGTCAAGTGTTTAATCTCACCTGCCTATCTCACAATAGAATACCTCTACAATATATTATATATATATATATATATATATATATATATATACAGCTCATATTCAAAATATTAGAATAATTGAGAAAAAGTAATAAGAAAAAATTATTTGTCATTTATTTATTTTTTATACTAAGTAAATGCAATTAAATTTCTTATAAATTAAATCTGGAATGTTTAGATAAGATTTTAACATTTATGAAATATAAAATATAGCACAATAAATTAGGTATACAGCTTCCTTAAACACACCAGAATATTAGAATAAAATTTAGATTGGTTCAAAATATTAGAATATTTTATTTTACGCAACAATATTACGTTATGAATATGAAGTAAATGGTAGTTAATATTTTGTAGCATCCCCTTTAGCTTTCATAACAGCGTACAATCGATCTTGCATACTATATACAAGGTGTTTACAAACATTTCTATCAATATTAGCCCAAATAGACTTTATACGTGCCACTAACTCAGTTTTACTTGAAGGAGGATTTTCTTGAAGTTTTTTCTTCATTATACACCATAAGTTTTCGATGGGAATAAGATCTGGTGAAATTGGTGGCCAAGGAAGTACCTTAATGTTGCGTTGGCGGAACCAATTCTTAGTTGACACCAAGGTATGCGGGGACGTTAAATCTTGTTGAAAGATGAAATCATCTTCAAATAAATCTTCTGATGATGGAATCATGTAATATTCTAAAATTCCTTGATATATCAGAGAGTTAACCTTTTCGTAGACGATGCATAACTTTCCAGGTCCTTCTGCACTCATACAACCCCAAACCATGACACTAGCAGCAAATTTTACGGAACGTTTAAGGCATTCAAATGCTTCTTGCTTCATTCTCCAAACTCGAATAGATTGATTACCATATGAAACACAAAACATACTTTCATCACTAAATAATATATTTTTCCAATCTTCATTGCTCCATAAACGTCTTGATTTACACCAATTCAATCTTATACGCTTTTGTCTTGCAGTCATGAGAGGTTTTGTTTTCGGTACACGAGATTCAAATTTAAATTTATGGAGACGTCTTAATGTTGTCGATGTAGAAACTTCAACTCCTTCTTCTTTCCATTTTCGGTGTAAGAATCGCACACTTTTAAAACGGTTTTTCTTAACTATACGCTTCAGTTTCCTGTCATCTCTAGCAGATGTTTTTGGTTTTCGGCCACCATTTCGGCGATTATTTTGAAATTTTCCAATTTTTGAATATTGTGTTAGTATTTTACTAACGCTCGATTGCGAACAATGTAAATAATTCGCTATAAAACATTGATTTTTACCGTGCCGATACAAATCAACCATACGAAGTTTAGTAGATTCAGGAATATCACTCACACGGCCCATTTTAAGACGAAAAAGAAACAAACTGCAAAAAAGAATACTGATTTTAAATAAAATAGTCTGAATTTAATCAATGATGCCACCAGTTAAGAATTGGTAATAATTAAAGGAGAATTAATGTGAAATATTCTAATATTTTGAACCACTTGAATAAATATTCTAATATTTTGACTTTTCAAAATAATTTTTTTTGCAATTAATTTTTTCAAAAATGATATTAAATTTAAGATAACAAGTAAGTTTAATCAACAATAAGTTCTTAATAAAAATATCGTTTGCATATTTTCATTAAAAGACATTAAATTACCAAACGATATTTTGAATTTCTAAAAAAAAGGTAATTATTCTAATATTTTGAATATGAGCTGTATATATGTATGTATTTGTGCGTCATCTCGTCGGGGAATTTGGACCCAGGATCTGGGCGGTTGCTACAAGACAATCTGAGGTAAGAGAATTTCCTTATCTCGTTATAACTTTTCTAGTATTTATGAAAAAAATTAAACTGAAAGGTTCCTCCTCTTCCAGGGCTCTTCCAGGATTTAGTCATTACGACTTCCGTATTTATAATTTACAGAGTTTCCCCCAGAGGGTTTCAGGGGGGCGCTCCGCCTCTCCTGCCCTTTAGTTTAAAAAATAGCGCCCTTCTTGCCCCTCATCCAAAAACTAGTGCCCCTCTTGTCATTTATTCAAAAAAAATAGCGCCCTTCTTGCCCCACATTTGAAAAAACTCAGCCCTCCAGCGATGAATCGAACGCGCTATAGCGCGTAAATTACGCAAAAGATCGGCGGTGGAACGCAAAATATAGCCTCATACGCGTCCCGTGAAACGGGTAATTTCGTCAAAAAATCGCTAAAAAACTGCAAGTTTCGTTAAAAATTGCGAAATAACGACTATTTTCCGACAAGATTCGCAAAAAATGGATAATTTCGTCACAAAACGGAAGATTTCCTCAAAAGATCGTGGAAAAACGAAAAATTTCTTCCAAAAATCTCGATGAAACGGAAAATTTTGTCAAATGAGTCGCAATAAACGGCAACTTTCGTAAAAATATAGCGATAAAACGGTAGATTTCGTCAAAAGTTTTGCAAAAAAATCTGCAAATTTCATCCAAAAATCGCAATTAAACGGAAAATTCTGTAAAGTTCCGTTTTTTCGCGATATTTTCACAAGATTTGTTGTTTTTTGCGATTTTTTAGCAAAATATACCGTTTTTTGCGATCTTTTAACAAAAACTGCTGTTTTTGAGATCGCTTAGTATAAAATTTGTCGTTTTTTCATGAAATTCGACGTTTTTTCGTTATTTTTTTTTAGCAAACTATGCCGATTTTTCGCGGTCTTTTAACAATATTTTCGTTTTTTCGCGATCTTTTAGCAAAATATACCTTTTTTTTCTTTTTTTCAACTTTTTGATAAAATTTCTTCTTTTTTTTTTTTTTTTTTTTTTTTTTTTCATGATTTTTTGAACCGCTAGATTCTAGTTTCAAAAGTGCCCTTAAAAATGAAAAAGTGCCCTTAAAAATGTAAAAAGTGCCCTGAAAATGTAAAAAGTGCCCGTTTCAGAACAGTAACGCCTTGCCTTTTTTTAAACCTGGGGGAAACTCGGTATAATATATATTTGTGTGTACCACTTGAATTCCGTGTCTAGAGCAAAATGCACTTTCGTAATTTTTGGTTACATGTCGAAATTTCAAAGGGTTTAACAATAAATAACTCTGTTTATTATATTTATGAATCAGATTGTATTGGTATCGAATTTTCACAGTGGTAAAAATCGACAATTTTACCTTCAAAACTTTTCAAACATCCATTAGTTTCCACACACGTGTTTTGTAGGTTATGACAATTTCAACCATAATTTTTGGCGTTCTGAAAAAAATGAGTTCCAGTGATAAAATCCTCAATAAAAGAAAAAGAAATTTCATAAATAAAAATTTAAGGCCTTTATTAGAATCCATACCCTTAGCATTTAATCCTTGAGTAATACAATAAAACATGTTAAAACGAAATAGATATGTAATAAAAATCTGCCTTAAATTTAAATAATACATAATTCCTGTGAAAAGAAGAGAATAATACATTTACAAAAATGAATGTATTTCTCAGACAGAAATCCGCTTAAAGCGGAATTTTTCTGAGTCTATTGCATAAGTGCAGACTCCCAAAATCTTTAATGAGCCAATGGCTCTTTAACCCAAATAATCCAGTTGCCACATTCTGAAAGAAATGCATAAAAGCAATAGCGCTTACATTGGGGGGAAATTCGGAGACTCAAAGGATCACAAAAAAAATCGTCAAATAATTGCAGAGAAAGCGAATTTCGTCAACAGATTGCAGAAAGTACGTGAATTTTATCAAAAAATCGACAAAAAAAAGTCTGCAAATTTCGTCAAAGAATCGCAAAAAATCTGCAAATTTTGTCAAATGATCGCAAAAAATCTGCAAATTTCGTCAAATGATCGCAAAAATGTGCAAATTTCGTCAAAGGATGGGAAAAAAGTGTGAATTTCGTCAAAACATAGTGAAAAAACCCTAATTTCGTAAAAACAAATTACGGGAAAAAACACAATTTTCGTCAGAGAATCACGAAACAAAATTACAACATTTGTCAGTTTATCGCGGATGAGATTCGCTAGAGAAGGGCAACTTAGACACCTAAAATTTGTCGCCAAAGCAAAAAATTTAGTCTCCATGTGGCTTCTTGCAACCGTGAATCTGCAACAGTCTATTGCGATTTGTCTTACTAAATTTTACTTTATCAAACAAGTAATATAAAATTATAAAAAAGAAACATTTCTGAATAAGCAAGATACTTCAACTTATGCTAAACAAATATGTTAATTACAAAAACAAACTCGGAAAAAATCTTTTGATACGATGAAAGCCTTGCGATTCACCTCACCTGTATGTTTCGCTTCCTTATCCTCGAAACTTTTATCACTCATTCAACGCGCATCCTGCAACCGCCACTTGAAATTTGCAGAACGAAACATCGGTTTTTCACAAGACACACCTTGTATCGAGATTGTCACGAACACATTTGTCTGTACTTCATTAATTGGATTTCGTGTCTGGGGAATGTTGCGTGAAAGATACAGCAAATACCGACACGCAAGCACAGCTATTGTCCAACTTTTGCTTTCTTATTTTCACTCCAACACTAATAAGTAGAAACTGAAACAATCGCATTGATTTCTTAATCTCAAGGGGATTTTAGACGAACAAGTTTTCGTATGGAGTTACGAACAACCACCTGTTCTTTTGTATTTGTTAAGACGCCGATCTAAACATTAAAAGTGAAGAAATCCTAAGGGGCAAAAATATATATAGTATTTAAAGCTCGCCGGGTTTTGAGTAAGTAGACATTCATTTTGGGAACATAATGCAAGCTCGCTTATTAGCGTTCAATGAATTATTTTACGACGACAGTCAGCGCTGATAAAATTCTTCGTATGGAAAATTGCTTCAGATATTATTACCACCGTGGTTGAATATTTTTTTTATTCCATAGAAAAGTTAATCTCTGTGTAATATAGAAATCCGTCTCACTCAGAAAGATATTAAAGTTCTTACGAATCCATATACATAGAATAAAATTTGTCTAAGACGAAATATTGTCTCTGTCTCAATCCATTCCGCCTTAGACAGAGTTTACTGTATTTCGATTGAATAAAATATTATTCTCAAACATTACTCTATAAGATCTTTTCTAAAACAACACTTTTATGGAATAAAATAAAAAAAAAATATTTCTTGGAAAAATGGTGGACTGGTATATGCCACACGAAACAGTCAATCGAAAATCTGTAAATGATGATCTCTGATGAAATCTGTAAATGATCACTTTACACAAATCTGTGATTTGTGAAAAGTGAGGCTTAAGTTACAGAATATTCGATACATAATCTACAAACTAAATAAAAAATTAATCGCTAAATTCTGATGACATATGAATACCATAAAATAATTGTAAAGATAAGAGCAAAAAGGTTCTAAAGAAAACACAATTTTTAAATACAGTTACAATTTATTAGTGAATTAAAAAAGCACTTTTCCCCAAGAAAAAGGATGTCTCTCTTTTTATATTTCTCTCTTTGAACTATTAAATGGTTCTTAACGGGCGTACCGTTACATATTGGTACACGGTAAGATGTAATCAAGAATGTCTCAAAATTTTCGACAAAATCAAGATTCAACGAGCTAACAAAAATGGTTACTTTAAAATCCAACATTCTGAATTTACAAAGTAATGAAGTTCAGTGCCATAAAATTGCACTTTTGTTTCTAAATTTGTTTCAATATTTTAAAATTTTTGTTTAAAAAATGTCAGCAAACTTCAGAGAAAATGATTTAAAAAAAAGGAAAACGCATATTTTTTTTTTTTTTTTTTTTTTTTTTTTGCAAATATACAATTGTTACTAAAGCTATCACTTGCTCTGAGCGTTGTGTTTCTATGATTTTTTTTTCAGCAAATAATGTTAAAAACGAAAATAAATTTTGCTATATGGTTAAAAAAAGAAAAAAAAAAGACAAATGTCTTTTTATTTAGAAAAATATAATATAAAGTTATTCAGAAAATAGAGGGACAAATATCAGTTAATTAGTCCGTTCGATATCTCTGCAGCAACTTAAAGATAAAATAAAATAGAATGCTATATATATATTTTTTTTTTTTTTTCGAAACTGCCTGTAATTTCCTTTATAAAATTCAATTTTATTTCTACCATGCTTTTTTTTTTTAATCTCCAATCAAAATTCTTAGCTTTTTATGTTACTCTTATAAAAAATTAAACGAATTATAAAGCACAAGTTAGGTAACATAAAATCTTACCTTAATATCAACGATTTATATTTAAATTTTGAATGATGCTATAACTATTTGTTGTGAACGAAAGCTCATCAGTTAAAATTATAGTCATTGAATTTATTGAAATTCAATGACTGAATGATTTGAAATTTTAATTTCCTACTTTAAAGTCGAAAAAATAGACCCTGAAATAACAACAGACTACGCAATGCGAGGAAATATTCCAAAGGAATTTCAATATCATTCATGGATTTTACAGGAAAACGATTTTTTAGCCAAACCTATATAATATATATATATATATATATATATATATTAATAGAAATGCACCAATAATACAAAAGAACAAAATCATGATTGATACACTGAAAGCAGATGATAAAAATAAAGCAAATAATGGTTTACATTTTCCTTTTTGGCAACACGGCATTTTAATAATATGTTTAGGAACTAATACATATCAACAACTAAAAAACTAGCTTAAAAAACAACTTAAGTAAAAATATCTCATTAAAATTTTTTTTGAAGAATGCATCAGTAATGAATGTGTTATATGCATGAATAAATGCAAAATGGTATCATTTTCTTAGACATGCACTGTTATTTCGAATAAAATTTAGTTTTTGAAAAAAATAATAACAATGTGTGTTCTATTCAAAATAAGAGAGAAAAAAAATAGTGTTGTGGATTTTTTTTTTTAGTTATTTTTTATTATTTTATTTTAAATGAATACGTGAGGGATATAAATATATTTTCCAGTTTATCTTGCATCTAATATTGACTTAAATCTAATGAAATTTTTTGCACTGAATACTGGAAACAAACAAATAATAGAAACACTTTCAATTCAATGGACCCTTTTCTCCTTTTCGGTTCGAGGCTATAAAAATCGCCCTTTTATCTATTGTGGCGTCACAAAAATACTGTTCATTGTACTTACCGCATGCAGAAGAATAAGATAATTTCGTTTAAATTTAAAAGAATATAAATAGTTTAACATCTATCTCCAGATAATAATCAATAAAAAAAATCCTATTATTATTATTATTATTATTATTATTATTATTATTATTATTTTGAGATAATAAATATCGCCATTTTACCAATTGTGACGTCACATGAACGCTATCTATTATTCAAAACTCTGAAATACGATTAATTAAAATCTTCCGCATAATATGGTACTGCAAAAAAGAAATTCAACAAACAAACAGTTAAAACTTTTAAAATCACTGTTCTTCAAATCTGTAAACTTATAAAGTCCTCGTTAAAAAATTCTTGAGAAATTGGTCAGTAATGAATGGAGTTCAATAAATAAATATAAAACGAAGTTGTATTCGTGGCCCTTGGTATTTAAAGCGAAGTTAAATTTTGAAAGAAAAATAGAGCGTGGTTCTATATATATATGAATGTTATCTCTTAATTCTAATTTAATTATTTTATTAATTTAATTTTATGTTAATTTCGATTATTAATTATTTTCTCCGGTTCAATTATATTTCCATTCAGCTTTATCTTTTTTGTTTGTTATGGATAACTATTATTTTTACTTACTTTCAACTCCTTTTTGTAAAATGTCTTTGTTCCTTGTTTAATAATTTGGTTTTTGTGTGTTGGTAGCCCCAAATACGTATTATTTTGCTATCATAGCTAATACGTGGATGAAAACGCACACTTCTGTCGTAAAGAAATGTCACGACATCGCTTAGAATAAAATAAAAGAAAAGAAAAGAAAAAACAAAGAGAGAGAAAGAATAATAATAAATAAATAAATAAATAAATAAATAAATAAATAAATAATCTAGAAAGAGATAGAAAATGAAATGATATTAATGTATATAAAAGTATTAAAATAAATTTTTATTTTAGCTTTCGTAAACAAGAAATGATAACAATAATATGTGTTGTTTGTTCGGAAGTTTTATTATACTATAAGCTCTCCTTTAGTCAAAGCCTGGGAATAGCAAAATCACATGAACGAAGGGATTTTCTCACCATTAGTTATAAAAGGAACAAATGTTTACGAGAAGCAATAAAACCTAGAGTCGCCATTTGTGACATTAACGTACACAAGCAACAATGAAAGATTTACAATCAAATTTATGACTCCCACGTGTGGTCTACTTGGGCGGTTGGCTCGGAATCGTAGCTCCGGCAATAAATAATGGAGGAACAATGTCTAAAAATCCAACCCCGTTTCTTTTACTTGACCAATGGACAGCGAAACATATTCAAAGCCAATTGGAGTCCGAATTTTATACCCAATGGGGTCAAAGGGGGCGTACAGGACCTGAAAAGAAAACCCCACATGAGTCAGTGCAGTTTTGGAATTGAAAGTGTAAAAGTAAAAAAAGATTTTTTTTCTCTCTGCTGCGAGTTTCCCGCTAAGATGAGAGGGAAAAGAGGAAATCGAAATAATCCGTGTCGTCGGAAGATGTGATCTTATGCCTCCCGGACGAAGTGATGAGAAGCGACGCTATGCTCTGCATAGAGAACGAATCGTCGACTGATTTCCAATTCAAAAAGGAACACCTGAGTATTGCTGAGCGGACTATTTTTCATCGGATGATTTCTAAGTATTGCTGAGTGGAATTCATTTCTGCAAAACAAAAAAAAAACTTTGCCTGAAACTCCCAGTGAAATTTGAAAGTGCTTATTAGTGTGAAAAGGACCATACGTCTAACTGATGATTGGAAAGTGCGCAAAATTTGAAAAGTTGCAAACTATTTGTGTTAATAAAAAAAAACAAAATGCCTTGGAACTCAGCACCTGGATTTAATTGTGTCAGTGTACTGATGAACTGTATGGACAGCTATAAGCCAACGACGACCAATACCAGGAACATACTTGTAAGGTGAGAAAATTTCATTGTTCATGTGACTGGCCAATTTATTTTATTGATATAATGTGGTGTTAAAATTTTGGTTTTTGAAATTTGATTATTTAAAATTTGATTATTTTAAAATTTTAAAATTATTATTATCTTTGGGGCTCAAAATTATCAGAATTTAATGCTCAAACTTAATTAATAGTAAAATGAATAAACAAATAAAATAATAATACCAGTAAAATAATAATAATAATAAGAACGGAGGATTCGATTTTATAAAATATGAAATTTTGGGGCTTTGCCTATAAGTTGTGTCGCGAACTTTAGTGTTATGAGCTGTGAGGATAGCAGAACAATAGGAAATGAATAAATAAACAAACAAAAAAAAAAATGAAATAAAATATATTGTATATTTCACTATAACCATATTTCAGTAGTTATTGCCTTGCATATTATATTTTTATAGTGTTTGCATGATGCCAATTTATATGTTTTAATAAAAGTTGTATATATGTACCTATTCTTGTCTTTATTCCAGTTTTCTCCCTTTATGTATTTTAAGGTAATTTCTAGATGCAGATTAGGGAATGTTAACATTTAAATTTGTAGATTAATATCTCAAGTATTTTATTGACTCATCAATCCCAATTTTCACAAATTCATACGTTAAATAAGGCGATCCTAATGTTATTGCAAAATGTTAATTTTATGTATGATATTAAGGAATTAATTTCAGTAATTAATAATATCCGATCTTCGTTCACAACGCCGAAGGGATATTATTTTCATTTGTCTTCGTACTAACCACGTCACGTTTGCGTACCTAGTAGGAGGTGTTTATTTTCGTCACCACACTACTAAAAGTTTAATGGTGCTCATACCAGGTGTATGAATTTGTATTTGGGATTCAAAATTAAAAATTTTCTGCATTTAAATATAAATAAAGATAGCCAGTATTATGATTTTATTCTTAATTACCTATCTTCTCTTAGCTTTTTCTCCTTCTACTAACAAACATTATTTATCCATATTGTGTTTATAAATATTGTGTGTATATCTAAAAATTTATGAAATTGAAATATAATAGTTGAGAAGATGAAACAAAAATATACAGAAGAGTTGGTTTAGTTCACGACACATTAGCTTGTAAGATTGTAAAGAATTTCGTTACTATATATATCCGTATTTCGGAAAATTTACTTTGTCATTATATTTATGTGTATTTATAAAAATATTTAGGGCTATTTCATAATTTCTATTATATGTTATTCTTGAATGAGTATAAAGCATTACAAAACTCATATCTTGAGAGTATATGATATCATAATTTGAGGTGTGAAAGAGTTCAAAAAATAAAAATAAAGGAAAAAGTATTAAACATCAGTCTGTGTGAGATTTTCCAAATAAGTAAATAAATATGACAGGTAGAAATAAGGCAAGGCAGTCTTCTCCCGAAAGGGACACATTTAAAATTGGAATAGACACTCTATTGAACTCTTTACAAAATTTTGAGGACAAACCAGACCAAAATATATCATATTTTTTCGAAGAGTTCGAAGAATTAGCCGCAGCGGCACAATTTCCTGATGATTTAAAATTGGTGTTGGCAAAGTCAAAATTTAAAGGTCAAGCGAGAGAGATTCTAAAAAACACAGCTGAATTGCATAAAGCACAAAACTATAACACATTCAAAGAAAATGCGATAACACAATTTAAAAAAGAAAGATCGTTTGCTGACGCTCAGGCGCAATTCATAAACGCAAAACAAACACCCAACCAAACTATTGAAGAATTTACTAAAAAATTCAACATTGAGGCACAAAAATACCTTGTCTCGTCAGGACATGAACAAAAGAATGGAGCTAAAGAATTATTAGAAACGATTAAATTGACTAAATACCTTGAAGCACTAAGACCGGACATCTCCTTTGAATTAAAAAAATACCCACCCACAAAGTTTGGTGAAGCAGTAAAAAAAGCTAAAAATATCGAAAGTGCTCTGAACAGTAAATGTGCAGGAGAAGTAAACAATTTAACTGAAAATAGCGAAAATAAATTATTCGAGGCACTTCTTAGCATGTCACAAGAACAAAAATCGGAAATACACCAATTAAAAGAACAAATAAAAGATTTAAAAATTCAAAAAAATGAAAGCGAACATAACAACGCCGAAGTAAATCAGATAACACATAAATTTTGTCATATCTGTAATAAATCCAACCACCAGACACAAAATTGTTATTTCAATCAAAAAAGTGCGAATTTTTTTCAACCAAGGGGAGCGCAAAACAATGTTCGACCACGATTTCAAAAAAATTATTATCAAAATAATAATTATAGAGGCTTTCAACGATTTCCACAAAATTATGCACAACATTTCCAAGCGCCACAAACACTGGATTTTGCAAGACCTTATCACAATCAAACTAGATTTAACGATATGCAAATTCAAATGCCAAATTGGCAAAATTTGACCCAATCACAAATAGGACAGAATCAAATGTATCCTGGAAATTACAATATGCAAAATATGATTCCAATGCAAAACTTTGATCCAACACAAGGAAACAACACACAAATTGCATATACAGGGCAGCATCAGGGTTTCGCAAATATGCAAAATAGCCAAAATCCTTTGCCGCAAAATAATGAGGGAAATAGGGAACATCAGCCCACAATTACTTTTCCTAACGAAAACAGAGACAGGCGAGGCAGACACAATAATAATAATAGGAACAGAGGGCAAAGTCATTTAAACCGGTAAGCGGGCCTACAAAATTGAGAGGAATACAAGCCCGTAGGTCCCGTAACATTGAGAAAAAACAGGGTTATAATATAAAAAATAAATCAAACAAGGAATTAAAAATATTGAAACAAAAGCAAACGAAAAAGACAATGATAAAAAAAAATGAGGAAGAAAAAAAAGATATAACACAAAAATTGATCGCAAGTTGTAACTCGGAAAAAAACAATGAATTACCAATATGGGACTTAAAAATAAAGAAAGATTTAATTATACCCAGCCTTATTGACAGTGGGGCGAGTATAAGTTTAATATCTCCAGGGGTCTTTGAAAAAATAAAAGGGACGGATATAAAGATTAAATATTTAGCTAACGCTATAAAAATTACAACTTTATCAAACAAATCCATTCCTTTTAAACACTGTGTAAAATTTAAGTTTAGATTTAACAACACTTTCTTAAATGGCACATTTTATGTAACTAAAGATGAATTTGACCGTAATTACAAAATTATTTTAGGATATGATTTCTTAAAAAGTAATAAAATAATCATGGATTTTGAAAATAATACTTTTAAACTCAATAATTCAATTATACAATTAAACCCCAATGAAAATCAAATTACGGAGGTGAATAAAATTAAGCCCGTACAACAAAATGATGACGTTCAAACAATACCAAAACAAATCAAATCCTATCAACACAATAACATTCCGAAAATTAATACACGAGTATTTGTAAAGAAAAGCATTACTTTGAGACCTAGAGAATCGAAATTAGTAAATTTAATTTTTGATGGGAAATTAAGAAACAAGCAACAATTTTTTTTCCAACCTAAATATAACAACAGGAAATTAGTAATCCAAAATTCAGTTCATGAAAACAAGGAAACAGAAAATAATTCATTCACAATATTAGTACAAAATAAATCGAAAACGTATTTGAGACTTCATAAGGATCAGGAAATGGGAAAAATTACCACTGATTTTTTTATAAAAAAACAAAATAAACCAAATACTGATAATATTTACGAAGTAAATAACTTAAATATCACACAAATTAGAGAATTACGAAAAAAAGAACTTTCAGAGAAGGATTTTAAAATAGATCACTTAACACCGAAGGTACAAAAAGAAGTATTGAAAATTTTAATGAGACATGCTACCGCTTTCAGCAAATCATACAAAACTCTAGGAGAAACGGACGTATTAAAACCGAATTTTAAATTAATGCATGACTTTCCTATACAAACGAAACCATTCAAATTAGCGCATGATGTAAAAAAATTCGCGGAGAAAGAAATTCAAGATTTATTGGATGCAGGTATCATAGAGCCTACGAACTCAAATTATGCTTTCCCAGTAATTTTCGTAAAAAAAAAATTCTACGTCAAAAACCAATGATCAAAACTTAATAAAACTTAGAATGGCTATAGATTTTAGAGCTCTTAACGATATATTAGAAAGCGATCCGTATCCAGTCCCTAACACAAAGAGTATTTTACAAAGCATCGCTGGAAAAAAAATATTTACAGTTCTAGATTTACATTCTGCATTTTTTCAAATCAAATTACAAGAGCAGGACAAGCATAAACTAGCATTTATCACGGAGGATAACCATTTTCAAATAACACGAATGCCATTCGGAACTAAAATCTCAACAAATATATTTGCTCGTCTAATCGATATAGTTTTAGGTGATTTGAAAAAGAAATATAACATTCAATACTTTATTGATGACATTTTACTTGCCGCTGATAATATACAACAAATGCACACATTACTAGAAGAAGTACTAACACAATTAGAAAAATTTAATCTCACAATTGAACCAGCTAAAATAAAACTATACATGCAAGAAATAGACTTTCTGGGATATAAAATTAGTGAAAAAGGATATGCACCCTCAGAAAAAAATATAAAAAAAAATAACAAGCTTTGCAGTCCCTACATCTCAGAAAACAGTGCGAGCATTCATTGGATTATGCACGTATTTTAAATCAACTATAAACAATTATGCAGAAATTATAGCGCCACTGACAGATCTCACTAAAGCGAATACAAAATTCAAATGGAATGACAAAGCACAGGAATCATTTGAAAAAATACAAAAAATTATCATGGAACAACCTACCATACATCCCCCAGATTTTAATAAAGATTTCTATATAATTACAGACGGATCAAAAATTGCAACATCAGGTATACTCGCGCAAAAACAAGGAGATAAAATGATACCAATTGAATTTACAGGCAGAAAATTAAAAGAATCGGAAAAGAGATATCCAAGCATGCAGATAGAGCTTTTGGCAATATACGAAACTATAACTTATTTTAGAAACATTTTATTAGGAAGAAAATTTTTTCTCCTAACAGATTCAAAAGCATTAACATACCACTTACACTTGGAAAAACAGCCGGAAATTGTAGCACGATGGTTACTTAAGCTACAGGATTATGATTTTGAAGTATCGCACATTGAAGGTATTCATAACCCAGCAGATTTCTGTAGTAGAGAAACAAATGCCTTAACTATAGCGGACGATTTAAACAAACATCTTTTTGCGGTAAATAAAAATTTGAATGCAGACAATATAAAAAAAGAACAATTAAAAGACCCTAAATTAAACGAAATTATTCAAGCTTTACAACAACAAAAAAAAGCAAAAAAATATGAAAAATACAATCTAAATAAAGAAGGAATATTAATTCTAAGAAAATCACGAAATTCAAATAATGATGATTTATATATTGCGCCACAGAATTTAAAAGAAGATATTATAAAAAGCGCACATGTCCCACACTTCGCTTTTCTAAAAACCTATGGCATAATAAAAGAAAGATTTTTTTGGTATAGAATGTATCAAGAGATAAAACAATTCTGTGCGAAATGTATAACATGCAATACATTTAAACAGCATAAAACGATAAAAATTCCACTGAAAACGATGGATAAAAATTACATACCTGGTCATAAATTAACTATTGACGTAGTAGGAAGTTTGGTTACATCTCTAAATAGGAATAAATTTGTTTTAACTATTGTCGATACAGCATCACGCTTCCTACAAGCATTTCCACTTAGATCGACGGATACTAAGGTTATAATCAATGCATTAAATGGTTATTTCAGTACTTTTGGATTAGCGAAATATATCTCTACAGACAACGGAGCTTATTTTAAATCGAAGGATTTCAAAGATTATATGAAAAATTTAAATATTGAACTAATACCTTCGTCGGTGTACCACCCGGAATCGCAATCTGTACTTGAACGAATACACCGGGATTTAAAAGCTTCCATAGCCTCTATGTGTAATAAAACTTACGAATGGGATATAAAACTTCCATATTTCGTACTTATGCATAATTCAACTGTACATAGAATAACAAAATTTTCTCCAAGCATGTTATTTTTCGGTAGAGAGATAAAAACGCCATTCACGAATTTTGAAGCGCGTAATATGGATTCTTACAGTACATATGTACAGAATAAGCTCAAACATATGCACGATATAAGATATGAAGTTATGAAGAACCAAGAAAAGGCGGATTTGGAACTGAATAAGAATTCGAAGTTAAAACACAAAGAATTAAAATTGGGTGACGAGGTCTACATGAAAATGCTGAGAAAACCTAAGGCATTACATCAGAAATTTTCAGGCCCATATTATATTGAGAGAATTTTCAGAAATGATAACTACCTCATAAAGAACAAACATAGGCCAGACCTGAGACCTATTAGAATTCATATTTCTAAATTATTTGCGCCCAATGTGGCAAACAGAACAGAAAACAAATAATCATTCCTTAGAAAATATAAGTATAAAAAAAAAAAAATAATAATAATAATAATAATAATAATAATAAAACAAAATAAAAAAATAAATAAATAAAATTCCACAAAAAAAAAAAAAAAATTTTTTTTAGACTTCAAGAATTTATTAAAATTGTTTTAAGCGTCTACTGAAACCGTCAAAATCTTTTAAATATACCGTATTTAACATATCAGCCAAACTTAAAAAAATTTTTACAATTAAACACAGAAAATTCTAAAAAATGTTCGAATCTTGCAAATTACATACAAAATTAACGTTATAAAAAAAAAAAAAAAAAAAAAAAAAAAAAAAAACGGAGCTATATTATGGTCTCATACGAAATATGTTTCGTACTTCCCGGGATGTGAGTACTTATTGCTGGTCGATAACTTGCATGGTATGGAAAATATTTTTTAGGAGACTATACATAGACAAAATATATATAACAGAGACAAATAAATATTAAAAATAGGCATTACATGAATAGTCGTAATATATTACCTAATATAAAAATAAACTAGATTCAAACAAAATATATATACATATATATAAAAATTATATTTACGAATTTTTCATAACACGGTATGTTATACAAAAAGGAAAATGAAGATAGAAAAGGTTTCAGAACAATAATACAATGGGATCGTGAAATAATGTATGATAAAAATAAAAACGGGAATGAAAATGAAGTCATAAACAGCAGCATGAACAGTAGTGAATTCTAGTGAGAATGCGTCTCAGTAGGAATTTCGAGCGAATAATATAGGTATCGCGGAGGCGAATATGTTTATATACATATTATATTTGGCAGTTTTCAAAGGCCAACACATTGCAATGATGATTTTCTCACATTTAATGTATTTGTGTATGTTATTTCAATTTTTGTATTACTATGTCCATTTGTCATTACATGTATATATTTATAATAATGGTATGGTATTCTTGCACATCTTTTAATTTTAAGTGATTAGATTATAAATCTGTATATATATTATAGCTTATTTTTGGATAGAATAATTTTTTTTTCTTAAAGTAAGAGGGGATAAGCTTGTCGTAAAGAAATGTCACGACATCGCTTAGAATAAAATAAAAGAAAAGAAAAGAAAAAACAAAGAGAGAGAAAGAATAATAATAAATAAATAAATAAATAAATAAATAAATAAATAATCTAGAAAGAGATAGAAAATGAAATGATATTAATGTATATAAAAGTATTAAAATAAATTTTTATTTTAGCTTTCGTAAACAAGAAATGATAACAATAATATGTGTTGTTTGTTCGGAAGTTTTATTATACTATAAGCTCTCCTTTAGTCAAAGCCTGGGAATAGCAAAATCACATGAACGAAGGGATTTTCTCACCATTAGTTATAAAAGGAACAAATGTTTACGAGAAGCAATAAAACCTAGAGTCGCCATTTGTGACATTAACGTACACAAGCAACAATGAAAGATTTACAATCAAATTTATGACTCCCACGTGTGGTCTACTTGGGCGGTTGGTTCGGAATCGTAGCTCCGGCAATAAATAATGGAGGAACAATGTCTAAAAATCCAACCCCGTTTCTTTTACTTGACCAATGGACAGCGAAACATATTCAAAGCCAATTGGAGTCCGAATTTTATACCCAATGGGGTCAAAGGGGGCGTACAGGACCTGAAAAGAAAACCCCACATGAGTCAGTGCAGTTTTGGAATTGAAAGTGTAAAAGTAAAAAAAGATTTTTTTTCTCTCTGCTGCGAGTTTCCCGCTAAGATGAGAGGGAAAAGAGGAAATCGAAATAATCCGTGTCGTCGGAAGATGTGATCTTATGCCTCCCGGACGAAGTGATGAGAAGCGACGCTATGCTCTGCATAGAGAACGAATCGTCGACTGATTTCCAATTCAAAAAGGAACACCTGAGTATTGCTGAGCGGACTATTTTTCATCGGATGATTTCTAAGTATTGCTGAGTGGAATTCATTTCTGCAAAACAAAAAAAAAAACTTTGCCTGAAACTCCCAGTGAAATTTGAAAGTGCTTATTAGTGTGAAAAGGACCATACGTCTAACTGATGATTGGAAAGTGCGCAAAATTTGAAAAGTTGCAAACTATTTGTGTTAATAAAAAAAAAACAAAATGCCTTGGAACTCAGCACCTGGATTTAATTGTGTCAGTGTACTGATGAACTGTATGGACAGCTATAAGCCAACGACGACCAATACCAGGAACATACTTGTAAGGTGAGAAAATTTCATTGTTCATGTGACTGGCCAATTTATTTTATTGATATAATGTGGTGTTAAAATTTTGGTTTTTGAAATTTGATTATTTAAAATTTGATTATTTTAAAATTTTAAAATTATTATTATCTTTGGGGCTCAAAATTATCAGAATTTAATGCTCAAACTTAATTAATAGTAAAATGAATAAACAAATAAAATAATAATACCAGTAAAATAATAATAATAATAAGAACGGAGGATTCGATTTTATAAAATATGAAATTTTGGGGCTTTGCCTATAAGTTGTGTCGCGAACTTTAGTGTTATGAGCTGTGAGGATAGCAGAACAATAGGAAATGAATAAATAAACAAAAAAAAAAAAAATGAAATAAAATATATTGTATATTTCACTATAACCATATTTCAGTAGTTATTGCCTTGCATATTATATTTTTATAGTGTTTGCATGATGCCAATTTATATGTTTTAATAAAATTTGTATATATGTACCTATTCTTGTCTTTATTCCAGTTTTCTCCCTTTATGTATTTTAAGGTAATTTCTAGATGCAGATTAGGGAATGTTAACATTTAAATTTGTAGATTAATATCTCAAGTATTTTATTGACTCATCAATCCCAATTTTCACAAATTCATACGTTAAATAAGGCGATCCTAATGTTATTGCAAAATGTTAATTTTATGTATGATATTAAGGAATTAATTTCAGTAATTAATAATATCCGATCTTCGTTCACAACGCCGAAGGGATATTATTTTCATTTGTCTTCGTACTAACCACGTCACGTTTGCGTACCTAGTAGGAGGTGTTTATTTTCGTCACCACAACTTCATTTGTAGTTCCAGAGCATTTGGGGCCTGATGATTCTGCTTTTGGAGCTACAAATTCTATTTGCATTCATTTTATTTATTTATTTTTCCAGATTTACTCGTTACACTATTTTTTTATTTTATTATAATTCAATTCAATTCTAATTCTTCGTTTTGGTTTATTGTTTTATTGATAAAATCCATTGGTGAATCTTGTCTACTTTTAATGGTATTATATATATATATATATATATATATAAATACAGCTTTTCATACCAGGACGAGAGTTTCAAAACTCGCCTTATCCAAAATTTAAAGTAATCGTAAGTGTAATCGCAGATCACGTACAGGGTTTTGTTATGTTTCCTGCAAAACAATTTATATTTTAAATAATAAATCAAAATTGTTAATTTATAATTAGCAAATTCTTCCACTGACGGTAGCACCAACAAATTTAATCTTAAAATAATTATAAAAAGAAGTTATTTATTTCAATCAAATTAAAACTGTTCAAAGCAAATTATTGACACAAAATCCAAAATTCAAAATTTTTCAAAAATTCAAAAAAAAAAAAAAAAAAAAAATAGGGGAGATACAGGTAAATAAAATTGTAAGTTTCTAAAAAAAAAAAAAAGTTTAAACGAAATTTAAAATGCTGAATCACAATAGTTTTAAAAATGAAAGAAAATTGAATTCCAAAAAATATTATGAATATCATTTGAGCGAAACCTTAATAATATAAACCCCACTAAATTGGCCAAAAATACGAAATTACTTTTAATGACTCGTTATGATCATCCTAAAAATTATGTTTATTATTATTATTATTATTATTATTATTATTTTAAATTGTAGAATTTATTTATAAATCTTTTAAATTTTAGTCTTTGCAAATATTATTTTTCAAATAGTCGTTGTAATTTGTTAAATTACAATTTTTTTTAAATGCAATTTATAATTTTATAAGATAAATGTACAACAAGCAAGAATAATAATACTGAAAATATAACAGTAAAAATTCAGATACGGATTATCATATTCTTTCTA
This sequence comes from Maratus speculifer, assembly GCA_964019185.1. Lineage (NCBI taxonomy): Eukaryota > Metazoa > Arthropoda > Arachnida > Araneae > Salticidae > Maratus > Maratus speculifer. The sequence continues at coordinate 76,612,041 of OZ025297.1, read as the reverse complement.
TTTTTAGGTCTGGAAATACAATTATTTTAATTCTTTATCTAATACAATGTAGATATTTTTACAGGAATTTAAATTTTATACACGCATTCTTCGCGAATATATTCATCATATAAAATCAGCATGCGCTGTATTCAAATTCAGGGGGTAGCCCTCGGGAACCACTTGGAACATTGAACTCCCCTCCCAGGAAAAGTTTGAGATTTTATGCTTTTTAACGGACAAAAATGCAATTTTTCTGGATTTTTAAAATATCCTTTCCAACACATAATCTTCAGCTGCAGAAATCCCTCTCGGAGAAAAACATGCGAATTCAACATTGTTCAGATTCACACTGATTAAAAATGCATTTACTGAGATTTAACTTAAGCTTAGATGTTTGGATTGTACGACTGATTAATCTTTTTTTAGGACGTTTACAACTTGAATGATTGCACATAGCAAGATCTGATTACAGGCTTCAGTATAGGGCAGATGGGAGTTTTCACATGCTGATAATATAGTTTTCAATATAGTTATTGAATTAACCAATGTTAAAAACAATAAACTATTCGTAGAACGAGATATCGGAGTAGAAGGAGATAAATTTTAACTTTTCGCTGAAAGAAATGATCCTTGCACTTATCACCAGTGGATTGGATTGAGCTTGCTGACAATGGTTAGTCTACTCTGTGTTGCATTCTTCCCTAAAGTAGCTTATCATTCAACTATCTATCTATATCATAAAGGAGAAATGTATTCGTGCGTAACGCAAGCGTCGTTTAACAGTGTCAACATCAGACAGTTAAATTTAGCTTCTATTAACATTTTTTTTAATACTGCACATTTTTTAATACATATGTACTATTGAATAAATTAAAAAAATGTACTTTCAAATACAATTTGTTTGAAAACTATATCGCTTTTTTCTTAATTTTTACAGTTTCGTTCATCTGACGAAACCCTATTCGTCTCTGTACTCTGTCTGTCTGTCCGTCACAGAGTCCGTGCACAAAAACCGTATGAGTCAGAGGCTTCAAATTTTGTGCATTTACAGCTGAATACCTCATGTTTCACGGCAAATCATAAAATTTTGAAAAATTCATTATTTTAATTAAATTAATTTTTTCAATGTCATCCGTTCATTTTAGCGATTTAAGACTGAGATTCAAAAGCAAAATCAGCTATTAAAACTTTTTTTTTTTTCATTTTTTGTTATGCCTTTTATCCTCTGTAACATTATTGCTTCAAAAGATCTATTTCTAACTTTATTCAACTGCAAGAATGATACACATTAGATAGAGATATAATCTTCTGTTTAATGTTTTCTTAACTGACGCTTTCGGCAATCTATATTGAATGCCAAATCTGGCAAATATTTGTCTTTCGCTACATAAATGAGAAAAACGTAATATGAAAATAAACGATTAAATCGATCGATGACATTTTTGTCTTCGTTTTATTTAATATAGTATATAAATATTCGGGGGGAAAAAAAGAAAAAAAATCAAATTGTTTTTTGTTTAAAAGAAAAGGGTGTGAAAGTATTAAAAAAAGGCTAAAAATAAGATTTTTTTTACGGACTTTTAAAATATTTTTTGATGTGAAACTATATAAATTTAAATATTTACTTTTTATCTTTTCAGAGGTTAAAAATTATATTTAAATTTCTTTTGTAGAACCATGTCTAACAATTTAGGGAAATCGAATCGCGTGAAACTCAGTCGAATTGAATAAAATAGAATAGAGATCAAATCAAAACGCTTTTTTTTTTTTTTTTTTTTTTTTTTTTTTTTTTTTTTTGACACGCTACTGAATATACAGGGTGAGTCATAAATATCGAAACAATAAGCTGTCTCCTTAAATATTGCCCCTAGACCCATACTTCCAATTGCAAAAATTCATCAAAAAAGGTGAAATTTCTGATAAGATAAGTTGCAATTCCATGGGGAATCTATTTGAAAAATGAGAAAATAAAATTTTTATACGGCCCCCGTAGGGCAAAATTCCCAATTAGGAAATTATTCCTTATCCATTCCTAAATTGAACAAAAAAAATTTCATCTAAATATCTAAAAACCTGACAGAGATATTAAAATCCGAAATTCTAGAAAATTCGTGACTTACACCACTTTACCATGCTTGTAAACGAAGAATTTTGGAGTAATTTTCAAAGCAAGTGAGAGATCGTCCATAAATTATCTATTATTAAATGTCGATTTAAGATAGTGCCTCTCATCTGGACATAACAAAGCAGCGTATTGAATTAAATCTAAACTTGTTTTCAAAATATGTTGGTAGTCTGCACTGGAGGTCTGCATGGATCGAAATATTTTTGTCAGGTCCCAAACCGACCCATAGGGGAAAAAGTTCGGCCCGGCATGTAGAAATGTTAAAATCATAACCAGGACCGGTCTGGAAAATAGTTTAAATCATAGCTTGGTTCAGCCGCAAATTTCTACATAGTTTTTTACTTCGGGAAAAAATTGTTTCGTATGGAGGAATTCTGACCAAAAATTTCTTTTATGGCTTTTCGTTTTTTATATTTATAATTTTTATTACTAAAGAAGCGCCAAAGGCTGTAATATATTTATTTTATCACTGAATCTCTATTATCAATGAATCTCTAAATGTAAATGTTTCACTTATACATCGTTAATCCATATCCCATGCGTTGGAGACTTTGAAAAATATTATGCAATAAAACCTTTTAAGACGGAATCACATAGGAAAAAAAAATAACGTTATAAACAGATGCTTTTCCTAGGAGGTGTAATTGGAGTTTTATTTTTTTCTCAGGTAATATTGTATTTATTTTGCATTGATCAACATATTTTCCATTTAAGACAAAATTCCGTCATAGGCAGATTGTTTTTCACTGGTTTTATAGTATTTAATTTTTTAGATTTTGAATATACTAATCTTTAAAAAAAATAAATTTTATTTTTTATTTATTTATTTATTTATTTATTGGTAAAATAAAGATTTCAAAATGTATGTTTTTTTTTTTTTTGTAAAAATTTTCATTGAGCCGGATTTTATTTATTTTATGCACATATTAAATCAGCCAGAGACAGTGATTTTAATACGGGTTTTGTCGAGACTGGGAATGAAAATTTCGTTCAGTGTACTCATAGGAAGAAGGAAGAAGTCACTTCCTTTATGAAAAGTACTTTAGTCCCGGCCTGGCAAGTCTTCAGAAAAATGTAGTCTCTGTCCTGGCCTGACGGATTTTTGAACATAATTTCCAGGACGATAAAACGCCTGAAGTTGTCAGATCTAAATTTAAAAAAATAGACTTTATCTGCATCTTAGAAAAAGCATTCTTTTAAATAACTGACGGACATTTAAACAGTACACTTCGTTTTTCTGCATAATGAACCCCCCCCCCCCCCTAATATTTCTTGTCTTTAAATTATTAAATGTTAAGAATTTTTAAAGAAAAAAAGAACTTGAAACACGTCATTTTTTATTTTTTACATTAGTTTTGTTTTGGCAAATTTGAAAAAATATTTATTTTTGAAAAAAGGATTTTTTTTAAGTTATATTATTTTTTTAATAAATATTTTTAATAGTTTTAAAATTAGTATTAAAAAACAAAAACCCTGGAACAAAACTAAAATCAAATTTTCATCTTTAATTAAATGTAAGAAATTGTAATCCGATAAATGATTTACGAGTTATAAAGATTTTTAATTATCCCATTTAAACCAGTACTAAACACATGAAACTTTTATAAATTGTATGAGAAATTTTAGGATGTGATTTTCTTAACTAATTATATGGCTAACCATCACAAGAAAGAAAAAAATCAAAATTCTAACTCTCAAAATAGACTTTTTACGCGTTTCCCAGAACTGTTAAAGAACCATTGTTTATTGAATTGCGCATATTTCAATTTGTGTCTAATCCCTTAAAACCTGATGAATTTTTTAAACGGCTATAACTTTGCTAGTTTTGAAGATACGAAGGTGCAACTTTTTGTGTCTTATTCAGAACTGAATAAGGAAAGTTTTTCTAATTGGATTTTTTTATCCTACGGGGGCCGTACAGAAATTTAATTTTTGTATTTTTTCAACTAGACCCCCATGAAGTCGCAATTTATCTTATCAAAAATTTCACCTTTTTTGTGAATTTTTGCAATTCGAAGTATGGGTCTAAGGGTAATATTTAATGAGAGAGCCTGTTTCGATATTTATGACTCACCCTGTATATTTTTTACTCGCAAGTGCACATAATTTACGTTTGTTGCTAATCAGATGCCAAGAAATCAAGAAGTATTTTTCACTTTCTTATGTAAAAACAAAAGTTCTTTCAGAAAATATTCTCAATGCTAAAGATGTGAACTAATTTTCGTGTCATAGTAGTCAGCAGTGACGACAAATTTAAAAAACACTAGGTGGGCTTGAAATTTTTTGACTTAAAATAACAGACATATATATATATGTGTGTGTGTGTATATATATATACATATACACATATATTTGCAATATTGTGCACATGTGTAGGGAGAGATAGCAGATTAACGAATGACTAAAGATGATAATTTGAAATTATGTTTTCTTCAAAGCAAATTTTTAAATTATGATAGTTTAATTATAATTTATTTGAATAATACTCTTATAAGCTCTTCCTTATAAATACATTAATATTTATTTTAAATAACATTTGAATTGCTAACTATTAAATGTAAAAAAAATTAAAAGGTCAAGAAAAGCATACATTTTAATCATCTAAATGCTTTATAAATTCAAGGCATTAAAACGCATGGTAAAATGGGGAATATATCTGTTTTCGTGAAATATTTAATTACATAGAAATCAAAAGGGCTTTCAGTGCTCCTGTAAGTCTAATTGATGTCTTTACTCACAGTCATAATTATTTTGAGAACGTTAATAAAACCAAAGTAGGCTGAAAAGCAGCCGAGATAGCTGGAGTACCGTGTACTTCTTTTTCACTGTATGCGCACTGTTAAACCGAATTAACTGCGCTGTTAAACCCCCGAGTACTCTATGGGTTTCGTGTTGGACCTCCGGCTTAAACATTTTTCACTCCGTTAGTTCTGCGCTTAGCTGGCATTATGATAACTCACTTATTAAATATTCAATAATCCTAAGCGTATTGCCACATCCTAAAATCAATTAAAAACTATTTATTTTTGAATATTTAATGCGTGTGTTTTCACATTGCTAACTAAGCATAGAATCAACTTAGTGAAAATTGCCCAAGCCGGGAATCGAACCCAGAACCCTTGTAATAGCACTCCAAGTGTCCTACCATTTATGCTATGAGGACGCAGACTTAAAATTAACGAGTGTTGCAATTAACTATATATTTGTTCATCCATGCTGGATTAATTTGTGTCTCATGTTACGTCACAAGTTTGTACGCTCATGTAGACGTTCCCATCTTGTGCTGCAGTTGCTGTCTTACCAACACATATGAGTGAGAAATGACAAGCTGCGGACATCGACCTCGTAGCTTAAATGGTAGAGAACTTGGACCACTGTTCCAAGGGTTCCGGGTTCGATCCCCGGATCGGACATTTTTCTCTCTGCTGGTTCTATACTTAGCTAGCATTACGATAACTCACTTGTTAAATATTCAATGTAAAGTTGTTTCTGGTTGGAAGATACTTTGATTTTACGTCAATAAGCTCATAAAATTTTTCATCTTTAATAATAGAATTGTGATAAATTTTATATCGTTGTTAGGATTGGATTCATATTTATTTGATTTACTTGACATCAACAGTTATTTTATTATATAAAATAGAGTTAAGTGCAGTTTCTTTCTTCAGAGTTTTAGCTTTTTCAAGTATGGTTCACGTACGGTTTATATAGGCATCGATGGAGTATATGTCGTTTACGTGTTTATGACAAAATTCCTTGAAGATAAGAGCTCTTCCATCATTGCCAACAGCAATGCAAACTTTTTGCTTTATTTTTAAGCATTAAAAAAAACGTAGCGCGAGATTGTTCTGTTAAACAGATAATGACATCATTAATTTCTTTTCGCCGAATATGATAAGAGCGTTACAATCTTTAAAAGCATATATTGTTTGCTTTTCTTTTAACACTTACATGATTCATACAAAGGCTTTTCCGCATACCATCACACAAATTTTATGGGCTAAATTTGAAAATACAACCTATACTGAAGAAAAACATTTATTTTAAGTCAAAGCTATTCATATCCACTCATGCTCGCACGAATACAAACGAGGAAAATTGCAGACTGGTCGTTACTTACAGTGTTGAATTTAAGCACTTTTCTCCGGGAGGGATTTCTGTGGTTCCGGGGGGGGGGAGGGCATCTCCTGAATTCAACACTGGTTACTTATAAAACTAACAGAGTACACGCCTGGAGATATTCAGTGGTCATTCACCACGAATTCGTTCTCTATAGTTGTATACGTATGTACACATGTATATATATATATGTATATTTTTTTAACAAAGGAAATATCAAATGTCGTAGTACGAACTGACTGATTTAAAATTTAATAACATGCAAATGGCATTAGCTGTAAAAAAATTTCTCGCAGGACGGTGATTTAAAATGTCAGGAGTTCATTTTTCTTTGCTATTCTCTATTTTAATTAAAAATAGCAGTGATAAAAAACGCTGCAAGCAATAGCCCTAAAGCGGAGTCTGATTTTTATTTGTTGGTTACTTTTCTTCGACGATTTGATAATCTAAACCTGATAATATTTCAATGTAAATAAAATAGAATTATTAGAAATTACAACCTACGTCAAGGTAATTTACAACAAACATAACAGAAATTTATCGAAGATTCTATCATTGGCTTAAAGAATTAAAATTCTACATGTGAACTACATTCATAAAACTTTCATAAACACTCATAAATCTTTAATGAAACAAACATCATAAATCACAAGAAAAAATTCCTGCATAAATGAATAAGCTTACTTCGCTTTCTGAGCCAAATTTACCCATAAAATAAGCGCACGATTCAAGTTATGTTGAGCAATAACTTTAAATTAATCACATGCGCATGTAAATCATCCTCCAAGAATCACTAAAGAAAGTTTTGTGTTATCCGAGGAGTAATAGTTAGCGTTATTTACATATTACTCTCATCGCGTTTCACTAAACTCAAATAAAGATGCACCCAGAAGCTTAAGTTCAACAACATAAAACTTGGATGAATTGTATAGAAATATTGATTTTCCAATTGAAGTTTCATTACATTTGAGAAGAAAAAAAATGAATACATCCTTAAAAAAATAAAAGGAGAATTTAAGGAAAAATTCTTTAGAAAGAGCAGCGTTAAGCTGAATTTTAAAACAGTTAATTTACATTAAATGAATTTATCTTTCCTAGTTATTAAATAATTATTATATATTTAAGAATGTTGTTAGTTTCGCTCATGCATAGAAATTATTTTTTAAACCACAAAAAATTGAGTAATACATTGTTTGAGAAAAATTGCATTTGTAAGCACATTTTGTTTCTCTTTTGGACTGTGTAAAAATTAGAAATGTACGATGCTTAGAGTTAAAAAAAAAAAAAAGAAAGAAAGAAAAGAAAAGAAATGGTAAAATCAGTAAAAGTGAAACTGGATCATTTTCTATTGCGGACATTAAAATGATATCAGCGTCACAGATGAAGACGTTTCTTCTTTAGAATACAGATAAGATAGATTTGAAATTTATCATACTATATAGTCTTCACATAACTTGTGACTTTTAATTTTAATTTTTTTTTTTTTTTTTTTTTGGGGGGGGGGGGGGGATTTAGTATTTTGAAACATGTAATATTTAAATAATTATTTATTTTAAATAATATTTAACAAAATAAAACATTTTACTAAACATTACAACCTATATACAATAAATATAATAGGAATTTGTCAAATAATCTCCCATTGACTTAAAGAATCAAAAATATTACATAGATAACACATTCATAAAACTTTCATAAACATAAATCTTTATGAAACAAACAACATAAATCACAAGAAAACAAATTCCTGCATATATGAATAAGCATTCTTCGCTCTCTGAGCCAAAGTTACTCATAAAATTCGCGCACGATTCAAGTTACGTTAAGCAATAACTTTAAATTAATCACGTGCATGTAAATCATCCTCCGAGAATCACTAAAGAAAGTTTTGTGTTATCCGAGGAGTAATATTTAGCGTTATTTACATATTACTCTCATCGCGTTTCACTAATCTCAAATAAAGATGCACCCAGAAGCTTAAGTTCAACAACATAAAACTTGGATGAATTATACAGAAGTATCGATTTTCAAAATGAAGTCATTTCAGCACATTTGCGTTAATGAAGAAAATAAAATACATCTTTAAACAAAAAGGGAGAATTTAAGAAAAAATTCTTTAGAAAGAGCTGCATTAAGCTGAATGTTAAAACAGTTAATTTACATTAGATGAATTTATTTTTTCTATTTATCAAATAATTATTTAAGAATACTTTAGTTTCTCGCCTTCAGAAATTTTGATTTTGATTGCAGCTTAAATTCAACAACATGAAACATGGATGAATTATACAGAAGTATCGATTTTCAAAATGAAGTTATTTTATTTCAGCACTTTCGCTTTAAAGAAAAAAAAACTAAAATACATTGTTGAAAAAAAAGAGAGAGAAAGAAAAAATTAAAAAAAAATTCTTTAGAAAAAGCAGAATTAAGCTGAATTTTAAAACAGTTAATTCACATTAGATGAATTTATCTTTCTTAGTTACCAAATAATCATTACATATTAAAGAATGTTCTCTCCTTTAGAAGTCGCGAATTTTTCTCAACTTTAGTTTCTTTTTTCAAAAAAATAGTTCATTCATATAAACTATTTTTTAAACAGCAAAAAATTGAATAAATTGTGATACATTATTTTTTTAATAGCATTTGTAAGCATATTTTATTTCTCTTTTGTACTGTGTACAAATTGGAAATGTGCGATGTTTAGAATTTAAAAAAAAAAGAAATGGTAAAATCAATACAATTGAAATTGGATCAATTGCTATTGCGTACATCAAAATGATATCAGCGTCATTGAGGAACATGTTTGTCCTTTGCAATACAGATAAGATACATTTTAAAAATATATTACTATAGTCTTCACATAACTTGTGACTTTTAATTGTTTTTTTTTCTCTCAATTTTCTTCTAGGATTTAGTACTCTGAAACTTATAATATTTCAATATAAATAAAAAAAGTTTTACTAAACATTAAAACCTATATACAACAAATATAACAGGAATTTGTCATAGAAGCTCCCACTGGCTTTAAGAATTAAAATGTTACGTGTAGAATATCTTCATAAAATTTTCATAAATACTCCTAAATCTTTAATGAAACAAACATCATAAATCACAAGAAAAAAATTCCTGCATATATGAATAAGCTTGCTTCGCTGTCTGAGCCAAAGTTACTCATAAAATACGCGCACGATTCAAGTTATGTTGAGCAATAACTTTAAATTTATTACATGCATGTAAATCCTCCTCCGAGAATCACTAAAGAAAGCTTTGTGTTATCCGAGGAGTAATATTTAGCGTTATTTACATATTACTCTCGTCGAATTTCGCTAATCTTAAATAAAGATGCATCGAGAAGCTTAGGTCAACAACATAAAACTTGAATAAATTATACAGAAGTATCGATTTTCAAAATGAAGTCATTTCAACCCATTTGCGTAGAAAAAAAATAAAGCAAGAAAATAAAATACATAGTTGCAAAAAAAGAAGAAGAAGAAAAAAAGTCAAGAGATATATTAAGCTAAATTTTAAAACAGTTAATTTACAAAAGTTGAATTACTATGTTCTAGTTATCAAACAATTATTACATATTTAAGAGTTTAGTTATTTTCCCTCCTTTATTGAATTTTATTCTATTTTCCTTAAAATTACCATGTATTCAAATTCTTTTTCTTTTTTTTCTTTTTTAAAACTTCACTATAGTTTACATATCGTTTTGTATGTATAAATGAATGTGCTCTTAATAATTTTCATAAATATAGTTGGATTATTACCAAATTTAAATATGTTATTAAAGATATATGTATATGAAATATCAATTATGTCTTTCTGTTTCACATTACTCACCGATCACTGTAATCACATGATCATTATTGTCATTGTTTCAATTTACATTCTTTTTTTATATCTGGCAACGATTGAAGAGGAAAAAAACGTCATGTGACGTAACAGGTATGAAGCGGGGGTCGAAACTCTTCTGAGCAGCGGAGAGGTTGCGAATGTTTGAATATGCGATCTTCTGTATTTTAATTGTGTATTATTTAACTTTGTTAATAAATATTGTGTAATGTATTTTAAGATGATTGAGAAACTATTGATGCATCTCCTAGGCACCCAAACCTACACACACACATATATATATACAGTCGGCTCTCGTTAATTCGAACTCTTTGAGACTACAAGAAATGTTCGAATTATCCGAAGTTCGAATTATGGAAAGTATGAAGTTGAAATATACTTAATATGGTACTATTACAAAGGAATTAATGTTATAGTGCTTTTTTTTAAATTTATTTCATCTGTTATCATTGGCATAATGACTTAATATTGAAGTACAATGTATAAATACATAAACTAATTAAAAGATTAGAAACAAGCACGATGGAAGAAAAATTTAAAACGTCACTGCTGGACAGACGGGGCACTAAGAAAGTGGATATCAAATGCATTGGATTATATGTATACTTGTTCGGAACAATTCTTACAAAAATCAAAGAAAGAAAGTTATTCAAAGGATCTGAAATCCGTGAAAAAAAAAAGCGAAAAAAGAAAAATCGGAATTCTCGTTAGTTCGAATTAAACGAAGTCAAGAGAAAATGAGTTCGAATTAGTGAAAATTTTTAACGTTATTCTGCCATTGAAAATTACGGGACTTCAAGTCTAGTTCGAATTGAGCGAAGATTCCAATTATCCGATTTCGAATTAACGCGAGTCGACTGTATGTATATAATAAAAAAATTATGTGAATTGCGTACATATTTACACTTTTTTAATAAGAACCCTGAAAACGCTTCGTCAGTTTCTAATTAATTTTCAAGTCATTACAAAAAATAGCGAGATGGATGCCACATTAGCTGATAAGGATCTGTAGGAAGGGGGAGGGTAAACATTTGAAGTTGATTTTAAAGATGTTAAATGTAAATTTTCGACTGATTAATATTATGTACTCGACAATTAACACGCACATCTTGCGATACATACAGCAGAATACAAAACATATAGAAAATGCAACTTTTTGTCTATAAAAAAATAATGCATTGAATATTTCTATTTAATTTACAAATCCACACAAAAACTGACTTTATGGATTCAATACTACCTATTGGGGAGTGTGTGCACGGGGGAGGGGGACTGAGTATTTGAAGTTGATTTTAATGATATTGTAAATTTTCAGCTCATTCATATTGTATGCCTGACAATTAACACTTCCATTTAGTGATACAATAAGATTACAATAGAATACAATAGAAATCGTGTAGAAAATGTATCTTATTTTTTTAATCATCCAGTTAATCACTGCTCTATTAAAATGCAATCTGTTAATACTGATGACAAATTTGCTCCCTACGCTATAAATTAAAATAATAATTTTTAAAAAATGTGATATCCAGCACTATTTCTGTATTTTTATGGATGACTCAAAACTATTGTGAACATGGATTTCACAGTATCTTAACATATAATAACAAATTTTCATTTCGTCTAAAGCTGCATTTATTTATTTATTTATTTTATTTCATTTATTTATTTTATTTTTTTTAATTATTTTTTTTTTAATTAGAAAAGAAAACAAATTTGTAAATTTGTACTGTAAAAACACGGAAATTCTTTTTAGGGTATAATTTTTTTAAAAAAATCCTAAAACATTAGCGAAAATGACAAATTAAGCAGACTTTTAGTACTATTATCTCTGTAAAGGATGATCTTAAAAATTTCGTAGTAGCTACATCATTACATATTTACAACATTTATTATTATTATTATTATTATCATTACTATTATTATTAATATTAATATACTACAATGTATCTCAACAGTTGAAGGCAATTTAAGTTTTTCCTATAAGTATTTTTTTCGAAAGTTACTTACTTTATTGAACAAAAATGAAAAAAAAAACTTTCTGTCAACATCTAACTCTTAACCTTCTATTCCAAAACGGTGTAATCATGATATGTGCAAAAGAGTCATGGATATTTGACACTTACCTAAAAAAAGAAAAAAGTAATAATATGAATAAAAAAAAAATAGATTTGCATACAGTAATTTTAAAAACTGCATTTTCAACAAAATTTATGTACACGCCATTAATAATACTTAATACTTATTTACATCATTTACTTATTCATATAATTGCAAGCATTTATCCATTTTTCGTCCATTTTACTTTCTTCTATCATTTTATATACATGCATTTTTTTAAATAAATACTTTCAATATATAATACACATATAACTAGATTAAAAAACAAATTATACAAGTTACTAAAAGGTGTTTTCATTTACTCTGTGACAATTTAAAACCTGATACTTTCATGCACATCATGCTTTTCATCGGGGTTAAAATCAACAAAAAGAGCAAAAGTCAGAGACTGAGTTTTTTTATATCAGATGGGCTGGTCCAAACGACAACGTAAAAAAGTGAGGGGGAGGCATGCTGTCAGATTGTTCCAAATTTTCGATAGAAATGAAGTGGCTATGCTGAAGATATTTTCAGTAAACTGTACCAAATTCTTGGAATGGTGAACGATACCGCATCGTTACAGGTGTAGTTAGCTCGACATAAGATTTCTATTGATTCCATAATTTTTGTAATTTGATAATTTCATTAGTATTTTAGATTTTTTTTAAATGAATTATAGAGGTTATAAATGAATTATAAACTCTTATTTCTGATATAGTTTAGAAATAGCAGTTCGGCATCGAATAAGCTTGATATCTGCAATATGTTTTGCTAAACGCTTCTTAAATTTTCTTTTTGTCATACCAATATAATATGCCTTCTTTTTCTTCTCCATTATAGTAGCTGGTATAATACACCGCATGGCCATTGATGACCGTCCACTTGCGATTTTAGACATTTTGTTAAATTTCTAGAAAAATATATGAGGAATTATCCTGAAACTCTAAGGGTATAAACATAATAGTACAGGCCATATATTTCAGTGATTTTTTTTCCGAAACTTTATAGGGGACCGTCAACAAAGTATGAATATCTTTTGGATAACCCTGTCAAAACTAATGTAGCAAGAGTGCTCAAACTGTAGATTATGATTAAGTGGCTTATTGTAATAAACTGTGTTCATTTTTATGTCGATAACATGTATAATCGTAGAAAAATTGAGGTTTTTATAAAACCAGACCCAATTTTTTTCAAGATTTTTGCTTATAATTTGCAAAGTTCTTAATATAAAGTAATATTTTTTTCTGAAAATATGACAAACAATATTGCACATAATATCCTGTAATCAAAATTAAAAAATAATAAAAATTGTATGAAAAATGAGTAGGTTTACTAAATAATTTCTCATTGCGCATGCATCAACGATATGAAATTTTCATTTGCATATTATATTAGCTAAATGTATAGAGCAACTTTTGTGAAAGTCGCAAAATCATAGCTTGAAGATTCTGAAAATAATCGTCAATAGAATAAGTTGAAAATCCGTTATTCTCAAAATGAAGCAAAAACAAGAGGGGTTGTATCCATATTTTCATTGATTAGTGTCAATATAGAATACACAATTATGGGATGTACTACTACATTTAGGTAAAATCCCTCATTTTTCTGCTTTATTTTAAGAACAACGAATTTTGTGCTTAGTCTATAGACGGTTACTTTCAGAATTTTTAAGCTATGATTTTGAGATTTTCACTAAAGTTGCTCTATACATTTAGCTAACATAATATGCAAATGAAATTTTGAAAACGTTGACGCATGCGCAGTGAAAAATTATTTACTAAACCTACTCATTTATCATACAATTTTTATTATTTTTTAATTCTGATTACAGGGTATTGTGTGCAATATTATCTGTCATATTTTCAGAAAAGGATGTTACTTTATATTAAGAACTTTGCAAATTATAAGCAAAAAACTTGACAAAATTTGGGACCATTTTTTATAAGAACCTTAATTTCTACAAGTATTCATGCTATTCGTATAAAAATGAACACAGTTTATTACAATAAGCCACTTAATCATAATCTACAGTTTGAGCGCTTTTGCTACATTAGTTTTGACAAGGTTATCCAAAAGATATTCATTCTTTTTTTAATTTGTTGATGGTCCCCTATGGAGTTTCCGGGAAAAAATCTTGAAGAAAATGTATGACTTGTACTATTATATTTATAACGTAATTTCCTGCCTATAATCCGCGGATCAAACAATCATTTTTAGACCCAGAAATTTTTAAAAATAGAATGTAACTTTTTAAATCTAAGTAAATATTTCACTTCATTTACTAAATAAAATTTCTGGGTCGAAAAAGAATTGTTTGATCCGCGGATTATGCGCAGGAAATTACGGTAATTCCTCATATATTTTTCTGGATATTTAACAAAATGTCTAAAATCGCAAGTGGACGGTCATCAATGGCCATGTAGTGTATATACACCTGTCAAATCTTTCATAGGGATAGGATTGATGCTACTGTGAAATCTTGTATTTAATTTACTAGGGACCTAAGCGATTAAATGTATATTGTATTTCTTTTACTTTAAACATTTACTTTAACTTTCTTTTACTTTAAGGGAGACCCGAACCCCATTTTCGGCCAAAAATCATCATAAGTTCAAAAAAAAATTCTCAGAAAACGATGAAATACATATTTGCGAATATCCATGCAAAATTTCAGAACTCGTGGACACTTGGAACAGGTAGAAAATGAGCTTTTTAAATTGTACTCACTATAGAGTTTAAAGGACTAGCGGCCATTTAAAACGTGTTTTCCTGAAAATGACTTTTTTCATATTTTGCCTAAGTTCAAAGTACTAAGGCTCAGTGGTAAAATGATTTAGAAACAAAGTGCTTATGTTTTTAGAATCTTAAAAAAATGTGAAACAAAAGTAAGGAGAAATATTTTTTTTTAACTATTTCTGAAAATTTTACATAAATTGGTAAACATGAAAATTATAACGAATTTAAGGAAATTTACCATGTGTATATATATTTTTTTTTAGACGATTAAAATAAAAAATTAAAAATATCTCTCCTTAGTTCTTTTCTATATACTATAACACTATTTAAGAAATTTTAGTAATACCAAAATATTGAAAATTGAATGAGGAATAGTAATTTTAAAGAGTGTATTTTTCGACCAAAAAAATCATAAAAATCCCCATAAAAAATATACTTTTTAATAAAAAGTTAATTTTTTTTTGCTAATTATTCCTTACAAGAAGATTCTTAAACAGTACACCAAAATTCATTACTTTAAAATAAATAATAAAAATTTTGGGTTTTTTTCTTACGGGTCTCCCTTAAACAAATCTCGAAAATATTGAAATTTGTGTAACTTTTCTTCACTATACTTAAATTTACTATTGTAGTTACTGTACTGAGCTTGGTTAATGAGTTTATTTACAAACTTAAGTGACAAATCATTATCTTTGGCTGTAGTTCTAACAGTGTCCCATTCTAGACATGAGGACATGAGTAGCAATCATAAAATATGCGCAATTTTCAAAATAAACATTATAAAATCAGTAGTGGTGACATATGACGGAACGTAATTCTCGCCTTGTTTCTCAATACAAAATATACAGTATGAACTTTAAAATATTCAGGTTTACTTAAAAGGGATTAAAACAATTAAATATAGATGTTAATAGTTAATTTTATTTTAAAACTTTTTAGTATTTTCAAGCCTTAATCAGGCTCTTCCTCAGAGAATATTTTTGTTTATTTATACAAACACATGATTTCGTTCTAAAAAATGAACGAGCTAATATTTATCATAGTTGAAAGTAGAAGTAGTTTATTGAATTAAATTTAATGGATTAATTTTTTAATTCAATTAATTTTCTTTTAACTTAAATAGAGTAATTTTTTGGATTAATTTTTAAATTAATTTAATTTAATGTAAATATGTATCTTCTCTCATTAAATTTAATACAAAAAACTACTTCTACTTTCAACTATAATAAATATTAGCTCGTTCATTTTTTAAAAAGAAATCATGTATTTGTAACAAAAATATTATCAGGGAAAGAGCCGATTAAGGGTTCAATGTACGTGGATGTTTAAAATCCAAATTAACTAATAATATTTCCATTTGTATATTTTAATCGCCTTTTAAGAAAGCCTGAACATTTTTTTTTTTTTAAGTTTAAAGTTTATATTTCAAAGTTCAAATAATATATTTTGAGCTGGGATGAATTATGAAAAATCCACAATAATCGCTAGAACAATGATTTCTTCTCGTTATAGAAGATGACGTTTTCCGATTATTGAAAGTTATAAGCAACTCTGACGCTTAATAACTAAATTTAATTTTCCAAATAAATAAATAATGGCATTTTTTATAATGGAAAAAGATAAGAAATAATAAATAGTAATTTACAAATGGAAAACAACCGCAAACGTCCAGAGTATGGAAATTAAAATATGCGAGATTTCATTTACGAGAAGAAAAAACTATTATTCCCAAAAGAGAATTCTTAAAAAAACTTACTTAATACCATCCGATTTCCTTGAAATGAAATAATAATAAATAAGATTGATGGTTATTAAACAAGGAGGAGAAATAAGATTTCTCGAGTGACCTGTAATGCATACACAGAAAATGTTTATACGTCCTACATTTCACCTTGAAAAACACCTAGTTTCAGGAATAAAATATGTTGAAATAAATGAAGAGAAGAAAAGGAAAAAGAATGAAATGAGAGATAAGATGAAAATTATTCATTTCTTTAATGTCTAAATAAATATAAAAGAACATCAGTTATAAATTATCAGTTATAAATAAATATAAAAGAATATCAGCATATTCTGAAATAGCTCCAAAATACATAACAAGAAAGGAAAATCGCGCGTCATTTATAGATTATGAGACACTTTCCAATACATTCAGAATGCTGTAATAAAACTTCACTGTTTAATAATGTGAAGCACTATATTGCCTAAATAAATAATTTTAAAAACCCGTAATACATATTGAGGGTGTATTCCGATCCAAACTGCTTATTTTCAGATTTATTTTTAAATTCATTTTTGCTCTCAAGTGCACCAAACTTTCAAATTCTCTTGTTTAGAAACTACACAAGGTGTCGTGCTTATCGATTTTTTGATAAATGTAGAAAATGTTGCAAAAAAATAAAAAAATAAAATAAAATAAAAGGCTGTCAAAAACGGCGTTTTTGACCAAATTTTCCGAAGCGGGAGATCTGTGAACGAAAAAAAAAGGGTCATATAGAGAAAATAATTGTTTATAAATCAAATTCTAATGATTGAGCGAAAAACGACATTACACGGCATCTTATACGTCACTTTAAAAATTATCTCACCAAGTTTTATGTTTCTACTTGTAAAAATGAGTCTGAAATTGAATCGGAAATTTTTGAGCTGTTGAGGATAAAAAATCGAATGTACCCTTAATCTAAAATTGCAGCTCGTTTCATCAAGTAACTTTTAAGTTATGTTTAAAAATTTACCCGCATAACAGCTTGTTTTAAAGCCATATTAAAAAGACATTTAATTGTATGAGTTTCAAATGTTTATATCCGCAGATTACTTCGCAAAATGATTTCCTGTCTGATATGTAAAAATAAAACTTATTGAAGATTACAAAATTCGTCAAACTTTGATGATGTCAAACTTTGTTCTTAACCCTTATCGGACGCTATATTAGCAGCGTTGCAACTGACAACTATTTTTTTTTTTCTTACCACTATACATTTAAAATAAATTTTAGTACATTTCTTTTGAAAATAGTATCAAAGTACAAGTGAATGTGGAGGTTAAAAAAAGTGCTGCCAATCAAATAAAATATTTGTAAGATATGCTGGTTCCGAACGGGTTAATCTTGTTACCTCGCACGGTCTAATTCACCGCTCCCTGAATACCAGGCCTGAGTACTGACGCAAAAATGGCGGCTGCTTAAGGCGGATTTTTTCCAGCTGTGTACGATGCCTTGAATTTTGGTACATATAATTTGTATAAAAAAAAACCGCTTTATTTATTTATTTTTTTTTTTAGATTAAACAGGTCAGAAATTAACGCTGCAGCACAAGAAAGTCACATTTTAGAAAAGTCTGGTTCCGAAAAATTAAGGGGCCGTAAATAGGTTTTAAAAAATCCGCTTTCGGTAGTCGCAATTTTTGCGCAGCACTCAGGCTTAGTATTCAAGGGCGGTGCTTAATTTTTTAACATATCTAATGACTACTTAATAGAATAAGCTGTAATTTTAGATTAACATATTTGAAGTTTCCCGAAATTATTTTCTGTTAAAACAATTATAGATTAAATTCCCTATATTGTTTAAATATCAATTTAAAAAATACATATTTTGGGGGACAGTCCCAATTTTGCGCATCTGTATTTTTACACCGAGAACTAACAAAATACTTAACAACTCAAAACTTTAATTGTTAATTGATATTCTGGGACCCCAAATTAGCATAAAAATAAATATTTTATTTAAAAGACAAAAAAAAATGTTTTGTTTTGTAAACTAGTGTTACTTAACACACTTATATTAATGTGAACTTTTCATCATGATTCCTTGATGTACATATATATATTTTTTTTCTTTTTAATGCTTTTCTTTTTACAAAAATACCTGGATCTGCAATTCCTAACCTATGGGTCGCGCTAGGTGTTTTGATGGATCAAGGAACAGTCAGATTTGTCACAAAAATATATCTTTTATTTCATCTGTTAAAAAAATTACAACATTTTCAACAATAAATAAAATTCCTAAAGAAAATTCTTAATTTCGTTCTCGTTAAATATGCGAACACAATATCGAGAAATATCAAAATCAGCTTTGAGGTCCTTGATTGGGTTCAACACGACATGCTTGTATAAACATCTTTTTTCTACTTTGATATACTTTAAAAATACGTACAGAAACAAACTGCGTGTAGAAACTGATTTAAGGTGAAATTAACCAGATTAATCCTGATATAGATGCCTTTATCCATAAACATCAATGCCAGAAATCTCACTGAATGTAAGATTTTTTTTATACTAATTAAACACGGTTTTTATTATCTTTGTAGTTTGCGTGTTATTTTAATTATACCACACATTTGGATTACAAATTCTTGTTTTTGTTAATTGTATTCTCTTTTTGAAAATTTGCCTTTTCCGTTGAATAAGATAGTTGATAGCTTATAGAGATCATACAACAATTTCTATACCACCCTTATAGGTGGGTCGCGAAAACTTTTTACTTAAAGGTGGACGGTATACAAATAAAGATTGGGAACCATTGTTCTACACTGTAAAAAAAAATTCTGTAAAGATACTAAACTTTTTCTAGGAAACTGGGATTCCTAGAACTTTTCCTGTAACGGTAACAGCAAAAATTCAAGTTTCAGAATCGGTTACATGAATTTTTCCTGTTATCGTTGCATGAAAAGTTCTTGGAATCCCAGTTTCCTAGAAAATGTTTAGTACCTTTACAGATTTTTTTTTTTTTTTTTTTTTTTTTTTTTTTTTTTTTTTTTTTTTTTTTACAGTGTAGAATATAAAAACAAAAAATCACCATATGGATTTTTATTCGTTTGAAAAGAAGTTTCTCAAATATGTTCTCAGCTTCCTTTTAATACAAAAGTAAAAAATGAAGCGGTTTTTCAAAGTTCTATAAATTATAATTTTAAAAAAAATCCTAATTTTTTAAAGATAAATATTGCTTCACAAACTGTGGAAACCACTCATATATATTCTATTTTAAAACACCTCAAAACCAATTTCGTAGAGAAATGTACTTGAAAGCGGGCATATCATATTACAGAATTTAGAAAGTATGCCACTATAAACAGCTTCAAACAATAGAAGAGAAATAGAAATTCAAATATGATAAATAAATCTTAACTTTTACACCTACTGTTACGACTTATGGGAAATAGGATCCGAAAATAAGTATAAATAACTCATCTGCAAGAAGAACTGAATGTCTTAAGGTCTCTCTTGTCGTCTCACAGTTCCGGTCTTATACTTGCAAATATATTGTATGCGGAAATAGAAGTGAAAATATTATGCTAAGAAGATAAAGTTGAATATTGTATGGAGTAGGGTGATATATATTCATTAATTCTGTAGCAAATCTTCCTGCAAAATGTTAGTGAGATACTGATATCCGTTTGAAAACAGAATTTGGATTATTTCCACTAGAAGTCTGTATGGGTCCAGGTCCAACTCATAGAATAAAACTTGGACCCAGTACATGCCGATACGTACAATAAAAGTTCGGTCCTTTCCAGGCTCGTAGAAAAAAATATGTTGGCCCAGCTAAAATTTTGGCCCGAAACCGCATCGGTTTGGAAAAAGTTAAAATGTCGGCACGAGTGCGGCTCGTTTGAATGTCTACAAAACAGATTTTTACGTCGATTTGGTTAGAAATTTGTGTCTACGAAGGGTTTTGGCCAAAATATTTATCTTATTATTTTTTTTTCATGTGTATAACTTCATTTTTATAGAAGTGCCGCAGGCTGCGAAATTTATTATTTTAATGAATCTCTTTTTCTTGTATGTAAATGTTTCAGTTATCATTGACTGAAAAATAAATAAATAAAATCTGTAATCCTACAGATGTAAAGTTGCTGAAATCTGTAGGCTTACTAACATTTTATATGTACGCTGAACAAGAAAAGATGTAAATCGACAAAACTAATTTTTGTAAAGCTACAGTAATCTGTAACTTTACAAACGAATCTACAAAAATTACAGTTATCTTACTAAAATTTCATCTGTAACTTGGGTTGCAGTTACATAAAAAATTCTAGAAATCCCAGTTTCCTAAAAAAATCTTAATAATCTTACACTTTTTTTCTTTGGTGTAAATCTGTTTTTTACATGAATTTTTGCTGTTGTCGTTACATATAAAGTTCTAGGAATCCCAGTTTCCTAGAAAACTTTTAGCAACTTTACAGGGTTTTTTTTTTTTTTTTTTTTTTTTTTTTTTTTTTTTTTTTTACAATGTAATATTGTTATAAATCCATGTATATTATTCCATGCATTTAAGTATTAAAAATCTGAAAAATGTCATACAGTAAAATCTTCTAGTTCCCTTCTTAGCAAGAATAAATCTATAATATATTCCTTTCTTATGTATTAGTACATTAATTTTCCGTGGATTAACACATTTTTCAAATTAAAAGACAATTCCATGATAGGCAGGGGTTTTTTTCACACGTTCTGCTATACATCAACTTAGCTATATTTTAATAAGCAACAATTTACTATTCTTTAAATAATAATAAAAAGAAAAACTTTTTGGGCTTGACATAATTTTACTAACCTTAAAACGAACCAGGCTACGCAAAGAATTATTTTTATACGAACTGGGTCAAAACGGGGACTGAGAATTTTGGACTCTGAAGATTACAAATTAACCAGTCCCTTCTCTGTAGAGAAAAAAAGAAGTTTCACCTGGATTCGGCTCGGGCCATAATAAGTGGTCATTAGGCCCGGCCCGAGCCTACAGAATAAAGTTTGGCCCGGGCACAGCCCGGCTCGAGTGCCGTGAATGAAAATAGGTGCGAGGACGATCCTTGCAGATCTCTGATTTTCACTAAAAAAAAAGCCCAAAATTTGTAAATACGCACTAAAAACTTATATGCACCGATAGATTTTCACATGAGAACACATATTTCCACTATAAAAAATATGATGATGAGGAAAAAAGTTAACAATAATTAATAATGAAAGTAAATATATTCCTTTACAGAACTAATTTTTGTTACGATAGATAACTATACGTTTTCACATTGCACCAATTAAAATTTTGTTTTCGATTGTCACTAATGTTTTCTAATGAGGAAAAGATTTTTTCAACATTTAACTGGTGTAATTAAAGCTATATTTATAGCGTTAATTAATAAATGATGCGAGTTCTCCTGGTAGATCAATTCCATCCTCATTAATGAAGCTATTTATCATCTTAAATTTGAGAAAATCTGGATTTTTATTCAACACTTTGTTAAGTTTTCTTGCTCTTTTTGTTCTATTTTTCTATACTGTAAAAAAAAAAAAAAAAAAAAAAATCTGCAAAGGTACTAAACCTTTTCTAGGAAACTGGGATTCCAAGAACTTTTCCTGTAACGGTAACAACAAAAACTCAAGTTTTAGAATCGGTTACATGGATTTTTCCTGTTATCGTTACATGAAAAGTTCTTGGAATCCCAGTTTCCTAGAAAATGTTTAATACCTTCTCAATTTTTTTTTTTTTTTTTTTTTTTTTTTTACAGTGTAGAGACTGAAAATGTTTGATATCTGGCGTTTCTATTTCTGTAATTGTATCGTTAAGAGAAATATCTTTTTTTTTTAATATAACACTTTGAGTAACCATAAAAAATGATTTTCTTCACACGCTGTAGAGAAAAAAAAAAAAAAATCTGGAAAGTTACTAAATTTTTTTCTTGGAAATTCGCATTCCTAGAACTTCTTATATAAGAGTATGAACAAAAAATCTTGTAACAGAATCGGTTACATTAATTTTTGCTGTTACTGTTACGTAAAAAGTTCTAGAAATCCCAGTTTCCTAGAGAAAATTTAATATCTTTAAAGATTTTTTTTACAGTGCAGCTAATATTTTGTAAACATTATTGCCTTATATAATACTATTAGCTGTAAAAATTGAAAAAGTGTCTACACTGTCAAATCTTTTAATTCTATGCTTTATTTCTGGAAAAAACAAATAAAGTTTTTTTTTTATAAAATAAAGCTACATGAATCCACATTCACTGATGTAACACGGCGATATTTTTAGATTTAACAATAAATGAGGACACTTCTTCTGGTAGATCAGCTTCATCCTCATTAATGAAGCTATTTATCAATTTAAACTTGAGAAAGTCTAAATTTTTATTCAAAATTATGCAAGTTTTTCTTGCACTGTTGTCCTATTTTTCCAGAAAGTAACAATACATGATATCTGACTTTTCACTTTCTGTAACTGTATCATTAAGAGAAATATCCGTGTTCTGGGGGGGGGGGAGGGGGGGGGGTATAAAGCTTCAGCTAGTCAAGGAAAGGGTTTTCTTCGCAACTAATATTTTGTAAACATTATTGTCTGATAAAATATCTTTAAATATAAAAGATTGCAAAAGAGTCTGACTGTAAAATCTTTTACCCCATTCTTTATAGAAAACAAGCTTTATATATATAAAACAAAGCTGCACGAATCCATATTCCCCATCTTGTTAACATTGGTCTTATGGTAGAAATATTGAAACTAATGAAAAACATTCAAAATGTGCAACTAACATTCTTTTCTCAAACAATAAAAAAAGTTTTGTCACTTCAAAATCTTTTTATGAAATTAGAAAAATTATGTAATTTAAGCCTTTTTTCTAAATTTTCATACATTTATTAAAATAAATTGTAATACGGATTTATTTATAAATTTAAGAAAAGATATTAAGATCATATAGGGAAATCTATGAATCATTTAAATAATAACAGGAAAAATTGTATAAAAATATAGGAATGAAATAAATTGTTTTTTTTTTTTTTTTTTTTTTTTTTTTTTTTTTTTTTTTAAGAAAATTTTATGCAACCAATACTGTTACTTTCTAAGATTTTTTTTTTCTTGTGGATTCAAATGGTAATATTAGAAGGCCCCTTAGGTAGTTCAAAAGTAAAATTTTCGATTTTCTATAAATGACAAAACTATCTGTTACACCAACTGTTCCGAGAAACAGGATCTTATAAAAGTATAAATTACTCATCTGCGAAAGCAAGTGAAGGTCTTATAATCTCTCTTTCTCAGTTCCGGTTTACAGCTTGAAAATATGTATGCGTAAAGAGAAATGAAAATATTATGCTAAATCGAGTTGAATATTGTATGAAGCAGGAAGAGACTGTCGACTCGTGTTCCCTTTGAAAATATTCGTACAAGATACAAAATAGCAAAAATATCTCTAGACATGATAAACAAGATGAAAATCAGAAGTAAAAATAAAAATCCTGTAAAATTTGCTAAGTCAGAGAAAATTACTCTAGAAAGGGTTTTGTATTAGGAGGTTCACCGGCTACTATTACTGTAAGTATCTTTGAATTATGAAATGCATATATGATACTATAATTTCTAAAATATCGCGAATTTTTTAACCCCATATTTTTTATGTGCAGAAACTAAGAAAACTGCATTTAAGTGGACACAAGCTTAGTGTTACTCCTCATTATAAATTTATTTAATTATTTACTATTTACATAAAATAATATATTGAACTTAATTAATATTGGAATACATAATTAATAATATAAAAACATTTTTAATAATTAGATTTAAAAATTTTAACATTATTCTCTTCTTGAGGCTTTTTTAAAGGATATCATGCCCCCTCCTCCCCCCCCCCCCCCAACACAGACACACTCACGCACACGCTTTAAGCTTGATAGAAACGAAAAAAAAAAAATTCTTTACAATCGTATTCATATAAATATCCAAATAATATTCCAAAGTTGACAAATGAATAACTTTTGCCTGAAGTGAAAAAATCTTTTTTTTAATTTTCAAGGAACAATATTTGATTCAAAGATAGCATCATTGACGCTACAAAAAAATTATATGTACGCAAATCGTAGAGAAAACAACAATGTTTGGGCCTAAATACCTTTAAGCTATAGCGTAATTCGCGCTTCTGAAACATGCAAAACATACAATCATTACTCTGATTGAAAAAAGGAAAGAAAAAAATAGAACAATACGCCTCCTATGATCTGATAAATACGAAAGGGTGTAATTAGCACTTTAAATGATAATTTCATTAACAACTGAAAGTCAGTGATAAAATGTAATTAACGAAACTAGACGACCGTGACACTTGGGCTTGGTTTTGTTAAGGATGAAGTGACACATAATAGTAGAAAATAAATTGACAAGTCAGACACATTGTGAAAAAAAAAGTAACAAAAAAAGAGGCCAATTTACAACATTAAATAAAAGACCACGCATGGCCTTGCTTTGAAAATATATGGGGTGTTGTGTGAAAACATAAAAGCTATTTGTGATACTGTCATGTCATGCTTGCGATTTTTAAAAATCTATTCAACATAGGTACCATTGTTGTACGATGCACTCTTCCAAGTAATATCGCCAAAAAAAAAAAAAAAAGTATATTGGTTAAAATGGCATTTATTGGTGTAACAAAAAAGTAAAATGTGGAATATTACTTACGTCGAAAATACTTTTTTTTTTTTTTTACCATTGCTTCTAACATTATTTTTTCATCCTTCATCATTTTTTTATTCAGAAAATAGATAAAATCTTCCATAATATTATTTTAACAATTTGTATAAAGCGTACTTGAACTAAAAATTAAATAAAAAGTTAAACACATTATTACCAGTTCTAAAAAAATAAAGAAATTAAATCGGAGAGGATATGGCATGTATGTACTTATTTACTGATTTAAAAAGCTTTAAAAATTAACACTCCTTTTTCTTTCAGTTTAATATCCTGGAGAAGGTGGAATGTATGGCAAAAGAGGTGCTTCCTAAAAAAATCAAGAAATTTTGGGGGCTATTTAACTCAAATGATAGTTTTGGAAAAGAAAACCATGCATCAGCTCACGTTATTTCAACTTCAGCTGTGTAGGATCCAGAGTTCTCGCTGCCGCTTTCCATTGCACCAGATAGCGACAAAATCCTCCATTTGACGAAAAAAAGAAAAAATTAGATTCACCAAATTACAAAGGCTCAATTTCTACTCCTTTTTTTGTGTGTGTGTGTGCCTAAACAATAGAGATTCTTATCCACGTTGCTGAACGATTGAACGTCACTAACCTAATAGCATGCATGGTCACAGTGACGTCACTGTGAGTCACTTTGGTCACATCACATCTGTGACCAAAATACCACCACTCAGTGACGTCACATTGTGACTGAGATATGACTTTCTTAAAAATCTCTAGAAATTTATAAATATCCTTCAAAACATGTTATTTACTTTTAAAAACATGTTTCTGGCAATTTAAATATCGTCGCTTTTGTCAAGTTTCGTCACAATGTTAATGTCAAATTAGTCACAAATGACACATTTTTCACAAATTTGTCACATTGTGACCACTTTGTGAAACGTCACAAAACAACTCTAAAACGGCCATAACGACTTCACATATTAGTCACTGTGAATTCACGTCGACGTCACGTGACGTCACATCGACAATCGATGATCACAAAGTCACAATGTGACTTCACAACGACGTTGCAGTGACGTCACCATGCTTTACGGGTATGCATGTTGAATCGCAAAGAGCCATTTACTTTGTTCTATTTATAGAGATACTGATTCAACACCAATTCTACAAAGATCTGTATTTCTGCAACAGCCAAAGACTGAAGTGTTATGCGATATAAATTTATTTATTGTCAGTTAATCACTATCTGCGTACTGGCATCGTAATCAAAAGCAGAATTACGCGCATTAAGCGCCAAAAAGAGGAAAATTTTGTTGTTATGCAGTGCTGAAATTAGTCATTTACTATACAATTTATTAGTACTCTTATTGTATGGAAAGTAATCATTGGACAGTCGAATTTTTTCTATTCCAGTCAAAATCTCACAGCAGTTTTTAGCGTATGTTTTCACAACTGTAAATCAACGATTTCCCGATGATGAAGAATGAAGAAATTATGTTAGAAATTGTGGTTAAAAAAAAGATATTATTCACGTAAGTAATATTTCAAATTTTACTTTTTTTGTTACACTAATAAATGCCATTTTTATTTTTATTTAGATTGCTAAAAAATTGTTTGAAACATTTACACATTTAGGACAAGGAGACATTTAGAATGTACTCATTTGTAATAATTTCTGTATCATATAGTCATTTTGTACTTCCTTCTATCTTCAATAGAAAAGAATATTGTAATCGAAATTTTTTTCGACTTTCGGATTTTGATGGATTTACACGTTTTAGGTGGTCAGAGATTCCAAAAAACATGTGTTTACAAAATATCTGTTTCTCCGTGTTTCTGTGTGTATGCCTGTGTGTATGTCTGCATGTCCGCATGTCGCCATTCTACCATCAAAAAGTGTATGAAGATATGCATAGAATTTAACCAAATTTTTGTGAATGTTTTTCTTTATGGCAAACAGGTCCTCTTTCAATTTTGAGTTATTCCGCCGGAAAGAGGCGCGACAATAACGATATTTGCGCCATTTTCAATATTGTACCGAGTAAAAGTGTATGAAGTTATACAACCCTTGGCACAAAGTTTCCGATCATTAGACAAACACAGCTATTTTTTGTAAGAAAGGATTATTTATTCTCACTGCATAAAAATTAAACAACTATTAGCGATAATACATTTGTATTATACATAATGAATAAAAATATGCAATAAATAAAAATCAATATACATCAATTTATAAACAGAAAAATGGGGATTGAAATTTAAACATCAAAGAAAAAATTATTCAATCATGCTTTGATTTGGAAAAAAATAACCGATCACTGTAATCAATATTTAGTAAATCATCCTTTTACTAGGATCAGCCGAAAATCTTCATGAAATGGACTCAATAAGCTTTTTACACTCATTGGGCACAATTTCACACCAGCATTCACTTGTAGCTTTACGTAGTTCCATGGCATTTGTGATTCTTCGAAAATGGATTTTTCTTTTTAATACATTCCACAGATTTTCGATGGGATTAAGATCCGGACTGTTTGGTGGCTAAGTCATGATTGTAATTGGATTATTACCTACATTTTGTAGAAATTTCTTCAGTCATTTGGTGTGATGTGGAGCTGTATTGTCATCTTGAAGTAAGAAGTCATATTGATCCGCGAACTATTAATCGATGCTGCGAATCAAAAAATTCTCTAAAATGTCAATGCAAACTTCAGAGTTTACTCTACTTAACAGAATGCACAACTTGCTAACACTTTGTGACATCATACAACTCCAAACTGTAAATGCAGGTGAAAATTTAGTCCTCGTATTGACACACGTATCATTGAACTTTTCACCAACTCTCCTCCAAACAAATGTTCCACAGTCATCACCTGTTCCGAGAGATATCCGAGATTCGTCGCTAAAAATAACTTTATTTCATTTTTCAAGTGGCCAATGTACATGTTTTTTATACCATTTCAAGCGCTTTTTTCTATGCTTTTTTTCAAGTAAGAATTCGTTTTAGCTTTGCAGAATTTAAATCCTACTGCATTTAGAGGATTACGTACAGTGCTGTCACATATCTTTACCTTATACTTAGAGCATTCGGAATTCCGTTGTTTTGAAGTTGCTCACCGCTTTCTTTTCGCTATTTATACAAGTTTTCTGTCTTCCTTAAGTGTTTGTCATTAGTGGACGTCCACTTCGAGGTAAATTTTCAGCTCTGTTAGTCAACTGATATTTTTTCCAAATATGACATATCGTATTTTGGGTACAATTTAATAAAGTAGCCATTCACCTTTGTGAATTTTCCTCTTGCAACATTTTAATCATATGGATTTTTAAATCGCAAGACAGGTGTTTCACACGAACCATTGTTCAGCACTTTAGAGCTGCTTTTAATCTCGTAGCTGGAAGATTTCTTCGTTTAAATAGTCTTCATATATTGTACGCATGCGCAGGCACTCTTATCTGTCTTCAATATGCAAATTTCAAACTTATTTCCTCAGTGATCGATTATTATTTTCAAATTTCTGTCTTGATCGGATATTTTTTTCTCACGAGAAAACTTTTTCACCTGTATTATAATTATAAATTATTCATTGTTATAGTGAATTCATTTTTCGTTTATATTTTAATACGTGTTTTTTTATTTGGCAAATTGAAAAACGCTCCTATACTCATAAATCACGAAATATAGGCTTCGAAATGCAAAAATTATAAACTTGACAACACTGATCAGAAACTTTTTGCCAAGGGTTGTACATTAAATTGAACCAAATTTTTTGTGTAAGTATTGGGCTATAGCTAATTTGTCCTCCTTGAATTTGAAATAAATCCATCGGAAGGGGGCGCTACGAGAGCGATTTTTGTGCCATTTTCAGTATTGTACCACCTAAAAGTGTATGAAGTTATGCATAGAATTAAACAAATTTCTTGTGTAAGTGTATGGATATGGCTACTTGGTCCTCCCTGAATTTGAAAAAAAAAATCCGCCCGAAAGGGGCACTGCCATAGCGATTTTTGTGCCATTTTCAATATTGTACCGACTAAAAGTGTATGCAGTTATGGATTGAATTTAACCAATTTTGTTGTGTAAGTGTTTGGCTATGACTTATGTTTGGCTATCGGGTCCTCCCTGAATTTGAAAAAAAATCCGCCGGAAGGGGGCGCTGCAATAGCGATTTTTGTGCTATTTTCAATATTGTACCGAGTAAAAGTGTATGAAGTTATACATTGAATTGAACCAAATGTTTTGTGTAAGTATTGGGCTATGGCTAGTTTGTCCTCCTTGAATTTGAAATAAATCCGTCGGAAGGGGGCGCTACGATAGCGATTTTTGTGCTATTTTCAGTATTGTACCACCTAAAAGTGTATGAAGTTATGCATAGAATTGAACCAAATTTTTTGTGTAAGTGTCAGCCTCCCTGATTTTGAAAAAAATCCACCGGTAGAGGGCGCTATAATCGCAATGTCTGTGTCATTTTCATTATTTTACCATCAAAAAGTGTATGAAGTTATGCATAGAACTGAACAATTTTTCTGTGTATGATTATTTTTGAGCATGGCAATAGATCTTCCCTAAATATGAAAAAAAAATCTTCCGGAAGGGCGCTTTGTAAAAGCGATTTCCGTGCTATTTTCATTAATGTACCGTTGAAAAGTGCATAAAGTTATGTACACAACTGAACCAAATTTTTTATGTATGTTTTTGGCAATGGCCGGCAGATCTTCCTTGAATTTGGAAATATTCCGTGACAAAAGAGCATTGTGATAGCTTAGCGCTTTTTGTATCATTTTCTCGATTTTTCGTCATTCTATTGTCCATCGGCTCGTGCAGAGACGGGAACTCGCGTCCTGTTGAGTCGGCTGTTTGCAAACAGCTGATGATATCAGAATAAGGGAAAACTACTGATTTTATAAAATATCATGATCTACATTAACTCGTTTTTACTCCGATTAATTGACTGAAGCAGAAATTCAATATGAAAATCAAGATTGGAATAGCATTGAATTAATAATATTAAAGAATTAACAAGTGTAACTACTTTTTGAAATATTAAATGTACGTATGAGATAGAAGAAAGTTTTGGGATCGGCACATCCAACTAGTTTCATGATGTTACATTATCATCGAAAATACAGCTGTGAACTTAATTTTTATAACTAGCCGCCCTTGGCGGCCAGTTTGGTCTCCCTTAAATTTATACTAAACATTGCATCATAATATGTTTATTCATAATTTAATTTTACCTGCCCAATTGTGTGGAAAATCAGAAAATTCTGCTAGAAAAATCAAAAACTTGGTATTTTTATGCTAGCCGACCGCAGATGATAATTCGCCAAGCAATGTTCTCGTGGCATTTTTTCGTACTTCATTAATTTCATCTAAAATATAATCATTTCACTCATTTCATTTATATTGAAACATTTAAAATCCATGACTTGTATTTTTTAAAATAAATAAATAAATAAAACAGAAAACTAAAAATAATAATATTTTAAAACTTCGTAATTTCAGCGAAAGAGAAAAATGTTAATAAATCCGATTTACTTTGGTCTAAACCCTTCTAAGTTACTTTTACACAATAACCAATGATATGCGTTTCATTCAAATGTTGCCATTGAACAATTAACAAATATTCGAGATTTTTGTGCCACATACGACAGCGTAATATATACATAGATTCTAGAGTTTCAGCATGTGGGTCGAAAATCGATTACAAAACACCATCTTTGTTTACCAAGCTGAGTGTAATAAAAAAATGTGATTTAAAAAAAATTCATAATGTTGTATTGTCATCGAAAACAAATCAATGAACGCAATTTTTATAATTCCAGCATTTCAGGAGGTGGGTCGAAAATCGATTACAAAATTCCATCTTTGTTTACCAAGCTGAGTGTAAATGTGATTTTTAAAAAATTCCATAATGTTTTATTGTCATCGTAAACACATCAGTGAACGTAATTTTTATTATTTTAGCATTTCAGGAGGTGAGGCAAAAATCGATTACATTTTCTTTTCATACTAAATCAATAATCTTCTAATACTTTGTAAATCACTTTTTTCCCCAATCACTCTCCATTTTCGAGGAAGGAATAATAATTCTGAATAACCACCAAGTAGAGGTCTGCACGGGCCCGTACCCGGCCGGGCCAGCGGGGCGGAATCGTTTCGAATTTTCTAACGGGCGGGGCCGGCAGATTTAGATAAGGCCGGGCAGGCAAAAAAAATTGAACGAGCCAGACGGGCCGGGCCGGCAGAAAAATTGAACGGGCCAGACGGGCCGGGCCGATAAAAAAAAATTTCGGGCCTGCCGGCCCATTTTGAAGATTTAAGCAGAGACGATAAAATATGAGCTATTTTCAACGAAAATGGTTTTAACGGGAATAAGTATAAATGTGCGTCACGAGCCATACTAGTTTAACAGCATCAATATTAAAATGTACAGTGTCGAGATCGACATCGGATAGTTACATTGTGTGTAACCCTTTTTAATGTTTTTTCGCTGACTCGTGCCGGGCCGAGATTAAGCTTGCATTATTTTTCTACATATATACTTGTCAGACCGGAAGAAAACTTAATTGTTCTCAAGATCTGTAGGGCAGACAACATGATCTGTAAAATTATTAACAGCGATAAAGAACTTATATTAGCTTAATCTTTAGATATATACTTCTTGATGGTTTTGAAATTAATTTTTCAATAATGCGAAAGTTTGACGCATTTTCTGATTAATTGTAAATTGTAAAAGTATAAAAATGATAAGTCTAACTATTGAAGGGATTTAGAATCGAATAGCGTTTTTCATTTTTGGTAAATAAAATACTTGTATAACCTTGTTGAGATATAATAGTTTCTCAAATGATTGCAGGTTTTACTCCCTTCCCAAGCTATCGCTATTCAAAACGCTAATTATGACAGTATTTTATTTGCTTGCAGTATTCTTAAATTGCTTGTATCAAAAAAATGGATAATGCCATTCCATAATATAGCTTCTGAATAAAGATGCCTGCTAATCTAAAGCGTTTCTAAGAAAAAAAAATAATTTAGAAATGTATCAAAAAGGAGCTTCTTTGAATTTAAGAATAATTTTGGATTTAAAATCTTTAATAAAATGATATAGAAATATTTTTATAAATCTTTTATTAAACAGCTTCAAAAGTAACGATGTTTTTAACTTTCTTTCTTTTTTCTTTTATTCTAAGCCATATTAATTTTTTAATGAATCTTTATTTGAATGTTGAAAGCCTAAGAATCTAAGTAATCATTAATGTTGTTAATGTGTATTTCCTGTAAAATATACTGTAAAATCATTCCATAGATATGTATTTCAGTATTCGTTAAAGGATTCTTAATTATATGATAAAAATCTGATTTTTTTAGAAATCGTAGAAATTGTAACGGATCAAAACGGGCCGGGCCTGTTTTCACTAATTTCTATACGGGCCGGGCCTAAAACATAAAAATTTAAACGGGCCGGTCCGAGCCCGGGCCTGGAAATTCCGACCAGTGCAGACCTCTACCACCAAGTGACGTCGTAGACTGTTTCATTTAGGAGTCATGGTTGCTTTACAATACCTAAACACCACTTTCAAGAGTATAGCAATGGCCGTTCCGAAGAGACTTTAGTGAACATATTGTAAATGAGGATTCGCAGAAAATGAATAGAAATTAATATAGAGTACATAGGGGAGAGGGAGGTTAGTGTGGACATAAAAATTTATTTTAATTTTATAAAATTCTAAGAGCATTTTTTAAATTTCCCAACCCTCTCAAGTTGAAGAATGATATATCCTGTTTATTAATATACCGGAAAGATGATGATAAATAGAGTTAAACAATAAGCAAATTAACAGTTTTTAACATTGATCCATGTGTCCACACTAACCCCTTGTAGGGGTTAGTGTAGACTTGTGTAATTCTTTTACAAATTTAGTGTATTTTTTTTTTTTTACAAATATTATTTAACAATTATTGTTATTATCTAATTTTCTAAGTTTAAATTATAGTCTAAAGGGTTTACGGAGAAAGAAGTAACATCAACAACCACAAGTTGTGTGATTTTTTTTCAATTATTTACCATTTTTAATTTGGGGATTATTTTTCATATCAAGAAAAATAAAATGATGTGGTAGATCTTTTTTCTGCAGAAATACATCATCATAGACACTAAAACCATTTACACTTTCAACTCTGCCTACAAAGTATATATTATTATTAATCTTTCAGAATTTCACTAAACATAAATTTATTGAACATTGTCACACACACCTTTTAAATGACTAAAATACTTTTTGACCTTTTTTTTACCTTCTTTTATACCATTGAATTTTAAATATCTTTCTGTTTTTGGATTTTTTTTCCCTTGAGTGTGTGTGAGTTCCTTGGAAAATCTAATTTTTCCTTGTTGCTTACAATTGTTTTTTTCTCCTTTGTTTCTATTAGTGCCAAATTTTTTTTTCTGTTTTTTTTTTTTTTTTTTTTTTTTTTTTTTCTCAAGAATGTAAGTATAAGTTATGAATTTCATTTTATAACTTTTTGTGATTTATTATGGTTGAAAATGGTCTCACAAATTCAGGAATAATCACTATGCTTCAACTAATTGTGTTTACTTCTTTACTACCGGAAATATTTTCTTGACCGAAAGTGGTTTAAATTGAAGATGTGTTTTACAACTTATGATCTGATAAAGTTGAGCTATAGCTAACATTGCTGCCAATAGTTCTCTTTCCTTTGTAACTAAAAGCTGCAAATCAGAAATAGCTGGAGATTCTGAATGATCAGTGACGTAACTTGATGCAAATTCATTTTCATTAGTAAATGTTTGTTGATTGAATATGAATATCCCTGGCAGTTTGTATGCTTTATTTTTAGATGTAAGTGAGGAAAAATATGCTTTTCAAACTAAATAAACAATCTTATAGAGATAAATACCTTTCCTAGGATTTGCCACCATAGAGTCATTACAGGCAATAGATTGCAACCTCTAAGAGTTGGTGACGATGGGATTAGTTTATAATAACTTCACAGTTAATATTTCTCATGTTGCTAACCAACATAGAAAAAAGTGTATATTCTATTATATTGAATTAATTTAAAATTAAGGCTAAATTAATCCTCTAAAAATGCAAAATTGGTGAATTAAAAAAAAATAGCAAAAGAAAAATTTTCACATTTCTGCTTGAAATGATTTAATGAAAATTTCAATACATATACTTATTTATATGGAACATAGTCTTATTTGATGTTGTTAACATATTTTCTGTGAATCTTTACATTATAATAAATTTAATACTAAGTATACAAATTATGAAGTATAAATAAACTGTGTACATTAACCCCTAGTAGTGTGTCTACACTAACCTCATGCTAATATTCTGAAGTTATTCTTCACTTATATTTATTTAACCAATTTAAATATCTTAATGAAGGTTATAGAAATGAAGAAGACAAGTCACACTTGTCTTATAGCAACTTGTTTATTGGATTTAAAATTTAAATTCTTTGTGCTGCAAAAATGAAAAATATATCTTATTTTTACTTTTTATGCATGAAATTAAACTTCTTGCAACTATTTAAAAACTTTTTAACCCTTTGCCACTAAATTTTTGCTTAGTATGGAGTACATTGTTGTCAGCTTGTGTAAATGTTTTAGTAATTTTTTCTGCATTATTTAAATTGTTATTTTGAATGTCTACACTAACCTCTTGCCCACACTACCCCCCCCCTTTCCCCTATATATTTTAATTAATCCTTAAAGATTCTTTGTTATACAATCTGCATAAAGATGTAGTTTTCTTCTTGTATTTTATATCGGCTATATGTTCTTTCATCCTTGTTTATTATATCACTATTATACAAAAATATCAAACATTAAGATTAAAACAAGGATGGACTGAAATCAGTGGCGTAGCTACGGGGGGGGGGGGGCAAGGGGAGCGCCCGCCCCGGGCGCCGAGGCTAAGGGGCGCCAAATTGAGAGTGGTTTAAACCGAGATTATCTTACATATTTTAACAATAAACAAAAATTGTTGACTTTAAATTTTTCTATGTTTGTTAATGTATTCTTTAATAAAATATTTTGCTATATCCAATTAATGAAGAAAGGAAAAAATTATGTCAATATTTCTAGGGATGGCTCAACACAATCGGTAACGAAGATAATTATGTTTCTGAAATGAGACGCAAAATGATTAAATAGGGGTGTCAAATTCAAAGAAGCTTTAAACTGAAATTATTTCACATATTTTGAAAATGAATAATAATTGTTGATTTCTTTTGTGTGTCTGTGTGAATGTTTTGAAGAAATTCGGTGAAGTTGGAAGGAATGGCAAAATTCATAATTGTCGATCGCTGATGGAGGCTTTTAATTGTCTAGCAAGAAGTAAATAAATGAAAAAGCCCATTGTAGACTTGAAATCACATTTCTGGTATCAAGAACATTTTTTATTTGTAGCTAGCTGACCCGTCCGTCGATTTTTCCAAATGAACTGCGAATGGTTAAAACCTCTATTCAAATTTTTAAAAAAAATCTTCCAAAATGAACCTCTTGGTATGGATTTCTAGTGGCTTCGGCAGCATAGAACGCGTGTGCTATGCAGCCAATAATCACCCATTAAAAACATGCATTCAAATTTATTTCTGTGAAAATGAATCTCCGGAATGGATGTGCACTGCCTATGTCACCGTGTAGAAGGCGTACTGCACCCATGCAAGAACATCTGGTGATAATCGTAAAATGAATTGAAAGAAAGAAAATTCCCCTGGAATAGGTCCTATTAAATCTCAGATAAAAATGCCCCTGGTGATGGAAGATAGAACTAAAACCTGTAAGACAATCGAAAACTAAGTTGAATGAGAAAAGCCCAGTGGAAATTGGGATCATAGAACCCGAGATAAGAAAATGTCATCTTCACATGAAGATGGAGCTAAAAATTTCAAGAAAATCATAAGCTAATTTTCAAGAATCAATACCTGTTGAAATCTATTTTGTAGAATCCGACAAAAAAGGGGGTTTAAAGATTCGACAGCCATAATACTTTAAAATGTAAATAAAGGGAAGAAACTGTTGTGGACGGACTCTTAACTTCTGTCACTTCACTCTATCCACAGAACACACTAGTAACTTTCAATTAAATTGATAAAATACTTTTAAATTATGATTTTAGCATTCGATAGCGTTTAATAATTAAGTTGATTGTCTGCATGTTATATAATCTTTTATATATCGATTTCCGAAAACTAGTGGAGTGTTCCGACGGAAAAAAATATTTTTATTTTTAAAGGATTTTTGTTTCTGTATGTTTCTCTCATATGCAGGGCTGCCATAGTCGATTATTTTTTTATTTCTAATTGGTACCACTTTCCCAAAACAAAAATCCTTACACACACTTTAATAACATTTACAATAGAAATAAACGTCAATATTTATATTAGAAAAATACTTGTGCGAACAGAATACAAAAATAGTCTATTGTGGCAGCTTTTACATATGGGGTCTCTCTTTTTTGTATACTGTCGCCGTCAATTAAAAAGAAAAAAAGTTACTGAGCGATTTTCAAAAAAATTATATATATATATATATATATATATATATATATATATATATATATATATATATATATATATATATATATATTGTATATGTGCTTTGAAATTTTCAAATTGAAATCTTAATAAGTTTTTTTTTCTTTTTTCGCTGTTAAGTGAAAAATTTTAATTTCTTTCGACAGGGAAATCAAATTCAGATAAATGTGCGAATTTTGCCATTTTGCAGGAAAAAATATCATTTTTTCGATGAATTTTTAATTGATATTCTCGACTATAAGAAAAAAGAAAATAAAAATTTTGAGTCTTGCATGCATTAGGATAGGATTAACCTTGTACTAACCTCACCCAAAATTTCAGCGTTGTACGTGTAGTAGATATTTTTAGTCCTCTCCGTCATACACACGGACGCACATATATTGGTTTTCACGCTGATTTTTGCTGTTCTTAGCATTTCATATAAACATTTAAAATGAAACCTACCTTAAACCAATGCAAAAAGTATTTAGCTGAAAGAACAACAAGAAAAGGTATTATTTCTTCCTTATTGGAAACTCCATTTTTCCGTCAAATTGTCATTGAGAAAGCCAAATAATGAAATGTAAGCTACCTACCCCAAATTTTTCCTACTTAAATCGTATATTTTATATATGTATGTATATATATATATATATATGTGTGTATATATATATATATATATATACGAAGTAGGACTTTTCTATCTTCCTAG
Source organism: Maratus speculifer (assembly GCA_964019185.1). Lineage (NCBI taxonomy): Eukaryota > Metazoa > Arthropoda > Arachnida > Araneae > Salticidae > Maratus > Maratus speculifer. The sequence goes on along the minus strand of OZ025297.1, from coordinate 76,574,473 downwards.
TACGACCACTACAAACGTCTGTTTTCGTCGTTTTAAAAGTTCAATTTATTTTTCACATATTTAAATTCAACGCTTATGCATTAGAGAAAACTACATCTAACTATGTTAATTATGGGAATGACTGAGAGATCAATAGAATAAAATGATTTGACTCGGGAACTTCTTTGGTCTGAACTCTTTCATCATTGCATCTTACAATCATCTCAGTGAATTCGATTGGAGGTCTTACGAATTATTTACGCCAATTTCGGGACCTACATGGTCGTAAGTTATTCAGGCTTATCAGAATCGCCAAATCTAAACTTTTTTGTTCCAATTCATGCTCATGTTGAGGCTTGTAATATTTTCCAGTAGGGGGCGAAGATGTCAATTTACGAGAAACGTTTAGTTTAATTGGTTAATTAGTTCTTTATTGACATATGGTCAAGATCCGCACAATTCCTGGAATCTGAAACACACAAAGATTTAGCCACAAACGAAAGAATTCCCTAAATGTCCGTATTTTCCATCTTAAGTTACTCTCTGATTTTACTGGTGATCATAATAAATGTCATGTTGAAAAACAAAATTCAAGGATTAAAATGGATTTTGAGAAGAAGAATTTATGGATTTTAATTAAAATTTTTGAATTTCAAAAGGATTTTAGTTTTTATCATTTTCATCTAGAGCATATCTCTCTCTATATTGATATCTGATCATTGTCATGCGACTGAGAATATGTTAAGGGGTTATTATGATCGCAAACAAATTTTTTGGATATCTTGATTTACCATAAGAATTCAAGGCCTTTTATTGTTTGCCCACCCATCTTTAAAAATGGATGAGTAGCAATTTGAAATTCTAGAGTGACTGCAGTTTTTAATCAGGAGATTTTATTACCATAATCGGACGTATTATAACTCAGCAGTTTTAGTAAATGTGTGTTTTTTTCAAAAATTTATATTGTTTGTCGTATTTCCCATTACAGAGCCAGATTACTGCACAGGCCTATAAGGCTATGGCCTTGGACCCACTGTTGCTGGGGGCTCAAATTTAGTAAAATGATTTTATAAAAAAGAAGTCTTAAAATTACAGTTTCCGCATTATTTTCTCAAAATCAAAAATATACTTAGATTAATTTTGAAACCGTATCATAATATCTAATAATAATGCATTCCTTATCCTCTACAACACCCCCCCCCGCCCCCCAAAAAAATGTATAGGAACTGCAAGGTGCCCTCAAACAGGCGCTGGGTGATGGGCCCCGCACAACCCTAATCGGGCTCTGCATCCCACATGCTTAAAACAACATAAACATATCCGTGAACATACCGCTAACCTTTTGAAATTCCCATTCAAATTCAATATTGATGAAAATTAGAAATCTTCAGTAATTCTATGCATTTTAGTTTAGTGTGTTTGAGTAAAATTAGCCGAATACGCAAAACAAGAAAAAGTGAAGATGCCTTTTCCTCCTAGTACAAGTCCAAAAGACTATTTTGTTTCTTCTTCAATTTTTTATTTATTTTTTTTTAGGGGGGGGGGCGCAAAAATTAATCCTGCCCCGGGCGCCAAAAAACGTAGCTACGCCACTGAGTGAAATGTATCAAAAACAATGTATAACGCCAAGAATTCTACACTTTTTAGCCAAACTGCTTAGCTACGTTATTTTTCACGCCGAAAATTCCATCTTTGCATACCTAGTTGAGTGTAATAAAAGAGTATAAAAATGTTTTATTTTCATCAACAACTACTGCACGTGAAACAGGGAAGCTTCAAACCTGATGTAGCCAAGCCACTACCCGTCCTTACAAAAAAAGTTTTGAAGGTCAGGGTCGTATACTTTCTTTTTTTTGGCCGTTTCGCGTTGGCCGGCAGTTCACCATACCGCAGCTGGCATATTTGTCTTGTTTGTTTTTACCTTCTGATGAGCAAATTCTTTAACTATGACATCACTGTGATTTAATTGAAAACGAAATAAAACGGTAGTGCGTTTGAAATCATATATTTGTAGGACGATTTACATTTATGAATAGCTGGAATTTATTGCTATGCTGTCTGTAATTAATGCAAATATTTTTCACAACAGATGTAGAAAATTAAATAATAATAATAACAATAAATAAATAAATAAACATTTTTTTCTAATTAAAAAATATATATTAGTTTCCCTTTTTTATAATAAAACTTTAAAATATAACAAATCTTATCTAAAGTCAATGGCATAACTAAAAGATTGTTAAAATGGCTTACGCTGCTCAACAGATTACCAAAGAACGCAAATAATAGGAGAAAAGAGGGGTAGTAGGAGCAATGCCCCTGGGCTTCCCTCTTTTCGTCAGCCTTCTTTTCCAAAAATCTAAGGTTGTTCTCAAATCCAAAGGATCTACTTTCTGACACATTTCTGAATTTTCTTTTGCTTGAAAATGCATGAAATCGGCAAGTTATCTTATCCAGAAACTACTTAATCAAACAGAGCTTTCTATTTCTTTGTAAAGGTAAAACTCTCAGAAAGTACTATCAAAATTGACGTTTTGAACGAAATTTCCGGACACGATATAGCATAAAAGGAGAAAAATTTGTCGTAACAAAGATTGTGTAACTTCACTCAGTGCAGATATGTGTTTCAATGTCTCGGAAGTCTAAACACGCATGCTATTTTTTTTCAATATTTCAAGTCCCAATTAAAATTTTAAGTAACTGGCAACGCATGATCCTATTATCGAATATTTATAAGTTTTAAGTCTAGGATCGCATAAACACTTAATATATATTGAAGTAGAATCCAGTTATCCAAAATTTATTCTCGGGTATTTCTCTAACATATAATCTAAATGTACTTTCTTCAAGGTTGCTTCTTTTAGGAAACTCTAACTAGGAAACTGCAAAAAATGTAAGCCACCCATTTTTATGAAAATGGTATCGTTGGAAAGATCTCAGCATGAGTAGTAAAAAACTCAAAGGAACTACCCGTTGGAAATGAGCCTTTTCGAGATATCGAACAATTTATGCCATGTAGCTAGTGCACACTTACTGAAGAATCGAAAAAAAAAAAAGTTTAGATTTTGGCAAAAGTGATATTATTGGAAGGACCTCATCTTGAGGAGTAAAAAACTCAATGGAACTACTCGTCGGAAATGATCCGTTTTCGAGATATCTGGCAATTTATGTCACGCAGCTACTGCACACTTACTGGGGAACCGCAAAAAATTTAGTCTTCCTTTTTGATAACAGTCGCATTACTGGAACTATATCATCGTGAGGACTAAAAAATGCAACGGAATTATTCGTCGGAAATGAGCGTTTTTGAGGTATCTGATAATTTATGTTACGTAGCTTGTGCCCACTTACTTGGAAATCGCAAAACAGCTTAGTATCGATTTTGACGCACGGGGCATCGTTGGAAAAATATGCATTCTAGTCCTGCTTTTTTTTTTTTTTTTTTTTTAACGACGAGATCTTTCCAAAGATGTCACTTTCGGCAAAATCGAGATAATATTTTTTCGGTTCACTAATCAGTTTGCACTATTTGTGTGAAATAAATTGTCAGACATCTCGAAAACGGGCCATTTCCGACGAGTAGTTCCGTTGTGTTTTTTTCTGCTCACGATGAGATCTTTCCAACGATACCACTTTTGTCAAAATCGGTGACGTACATTTCTTGCAGCTCCCTAGTAAGATTTACTGTTAGTCTTCTATTAGCTGTTCTTGTGTCGAGATTGCAGGGATTAAGGAGTATCAATTTGGATTACTGAGGTCTTTATCCTATAGGATAAAGACCTCAGTAATCCAAATTGAAATCTCAGCAAGTCCAATAAAACATTATGCATACGAATTCTGTGCTTTTCAAATAATATTTACACCAGTTACGACTACGATTATTAGTTTTAACACACACACATTGATAGCTTTTTACACTGTAAATAAAAAACAAGTAAGAAAAATCGTGCGTTAAGCATAGATTATGAAACACTTTCCAACGCTTCCTGAAATCTTTAACAAAACTTTGTTATTTAGGAAAATAAGATGCTACTGTCCATGCCCAAATATGCATTGAAATATTTTCGAACAGCCCTGTATTCTATCCGTCGGTTGATATATATATATATATATATACAATATGATGGGAAAATTTAGTTTTTCAAGAAAATGCGTAACTGGCTGGAATTTCTCTTGCAGCACTTTATTCTAATAGATGGAAAATACTTCAGTTCTTTTTTGTTCAGCCCTGTAATTTATCCAGTATCTTTACTACACGCCAGTATTTTGATAAAATTAAGTTCAAACAAACACATTCTTAACATCCTGACTGCCGCGACCGGATTTTTTCGCACACTAAGCTGCAGGTTTCACTGCAATATAAACAATATTTAAATTAATATAATTTTACAAATAAAATCCAGTTTTGAAAAATTAAGTTAAGATTAATACTCTCAAAGATTATATACCCATACATAATAACATGTTTTGTATCAGGTTGGAAAAAACATCTTTTTTTTAAATATTTTAAATAAATTACAGAGAAAACAACATTACAATTTTATCCTTTTGCTGGGCAGTCAGGGGGTTAAAGCTACTTAAATCACATTTCCAGAAATTATCACATATGGGTGACCATGTAGCTAATTCTTTGCGTGACCCTGTATATCATTTTATCTATATTCTACAAACATTTCTCAGTAAACTGAAAGCAGTTCAGCGTAAAAATGCATAACTAACACCTTTAAGTTAATTACTCTCATATTCAGTAACCTTTATGAGCTCTTTTGTGTAACCCTGTATATCAACTATAACATTTATATACACCATATAATTTGCAGACATTTTGTAAAAGTTAAAAGCGCATATCATAATTGAAAATGCACTTCAACCATCCATCAGCTATCATCGATAATGCACAGTATTTCGGATAAAAATATAAGGTTTGAAATACTTTGTGTGTCCCTGTAAAAGCTATGCACTTCATATTATGCGTTAAATATTAAGTCTCAGCTGCGTATATCAATTTTATGATACTTGAAACCGTTTAACGTTATTAAAATATGTCGCAATCAATTTCCTCCTTTATTATTGTGTAATAGAATTCTTTTGAGTGGCCCTGTAAATGAGTAATAACTATTATTTTGACAGCATATTTTACAGAATGCGTATTTTAGTGCACTTTGCGAATCCATGTAAATTTGAATAAGTTTAATAGAGTGTAACACCTTTAAAATTCATTTGAACCGATTTTTTCCCATAGGCCGTAATGTATCGGAAAACTTTTGACTATCCCTGTAAATAAATAATCATAGTATAAACTTCATTTTTAATAGGGTTTGTGCTAGGGTAAACATCAATAACATATAAAAATTTTAAATATTTCACATTCAAATATTTCATTCAAATATTTTACGAGTATATTTACGGGAGTTAGAGCGCGGACAGACGGCCAGACAAACCGAATGCATAAACACTTTTCAACTTTGTTGGAAAGTGTTAAAAACTATTATTTTACCGCAGATTCAAAATATGTCCAATATCTTTAGAGTGACTATTCACTCTGAGCAAAAGTGAAATGGTTGATTCGCTGAAAGAGTGAATACTCACTCCTGGGAAGTGGATCTTCAGTCTAAACGGGGGTGACTAATCACTCTTTCTTAGGAATGATTCACACTTACTAAAGGAGTATATTTTTTCACTCCCGGTAGTAGTTTATCGTCACTCTTTCGTAGGAGTGAATTCTTTTTTATGGAGTGAATTCTTTTTATGAGTTGTTTTTAAGGTCATTTTAAAAGAATTGCATCTTTTAGAGCATGCAGTGAAAATAGCATTTTTACAAACATGGTCAAAATGGAAATAAAATACTTTATTGCCAATATTTACTTAACTCATAGTTTGTAATATTAACTGAATTTTTAAGGAAAAACTCATTTAAAGTTACATATGAATTAAATTAGATTACCGGCAGAAATAATCTAAAATGTTTTATTCCAATCTTATTCCTTGTATTTGATTTCATTGGTTCCCTATAAATATATGATAGGTTTACAATGTCCATAAGGTAAAGTAATTAATCGAAATCTTAATCAGTTAATATTATTATATTTATTTTTAGATACCCATTCAGTTGCATTTAGTATTTTAATAATTCCGGTAATGTACGTTATGTTCTTTTTTTCTCGCATGTGTAATTTAAATTTTAAATATTTAGATCTTAGTAGTCATTGCTGTTCAATTCAAATCTAATCTTGCAAAATTCTGTTCTGCTAAAATATTTTTAATTTAAAATAGTGCTCATCAATTGACATATTTTTTAATAAATTGATCTAAATATTACGAATGTGTAAGCGTTTTTTATGTGTTGTGATTTGTTATTGTTTTATTAAATACTAGCTGTCCTTCCCGGCTTTGCTCGGGTTCGTGAAAAAACAGCAAGAATTGCGAAAAAACTTTAAAAATCATAATAAAAACCCCGAAAGATTTAAAAAATGCTGCACGAATTTCGTCTAAACTTCGTTGAAAAGAGATGGGCTAGAAAATTGAAACTGGATTATTTTTACTAACGTGGAAAAATATGACAAAATCGCAAAAAACATTAAAAATCACATAAAAATATAAAACAAAATTCAAAAATTGTGTTTCAAAATTCGAATGAACTTTGAAGAAAAGAGATCAGAATTTACTACATTCAGCCAAAAATTGAACGTCTAGAAAATCGAAGCGGGTCGCTAAGAAACGTAAACATCGCTTTAAAAATGGCAAAATTTTCAAAAGTCATGGAACTCAAAATTTATTCTACTTGGGTAAATGTTTGAATCTAATTAATTTGATAATATAAAAAGCATTGAAATGCGAAAAAAACCCGCTAAAAAACTGTAATAAAAACCTTTAATGGCACAGGAGAAAATTTATCATATTAGCAAAGAAATTTAAAACCGAATTCCTTTTCCGTATCTGAAAAAATCGCCGTGAACTCAAACAAACAAAAAAAGTATATTGCATTAAAAATTGCTGTAGATCAAAATAAGAGAGCAAAACAATTACCGTAAAGGATAAAAGTTTGAAATCAAATTCTTATTAGTCTAGAAGTTTAACATCGAATTCCTTTGAAAAATGTAAATAAATAAATAAATAAATAAATAATGACTGAGAAAGCTCAAAAATTGCTTTGAAAATTGTAATAAAAGTCGTAAAACATTAAAAAATCCCTAGCCTAAAAATTCACTGTTATAATATAAAATATTGTAATCAAGAAATTAACCATATTAAACAAAAAGGTTTAAATCGAAATCGATTTCCGGATGTAAAAAAATCGCCACGGAACTTAAAAAATAACTAAAAATCACATAGAAAATTGCATTAAAAAATAGCTAAGTATTTGGAAGTCAATGCTTAAAAAATTAATATTAAGGCAGGGCCGGAAAAGGGGGGGGGGGGTTATGATCGGAAATCATTTATAAATAGCAAAACGTAGACATGGAACGCCAAAATCATATTAAGAGATAAAACATTGCACTCAAAACTTAACTACATTAAACAAAATGTTTGAAATCAAAATTAGTTTCTGAATGGCAAAAAATCGCCAAAAAACTTAAAAGATGGCTAAAAATCGTATTGAAAGCTATATTAAAAATCGCTGAATATTTAAAAGTCATGGCTGTAAAAATTTAATATTCAGTCAAAAATATTGTAATCAGAAATCGTTCATGAATAAGGAAAAGTCAACACGAAACACCTAAAATCCCCAAAACTAACTAAAAATTACATCGAATATCGCATTAGAAATTGACAAAATTCAAAATGCGTGGAAAACAAATTGTACTATTTATGCTAAAAGTTAGAAACCGAAATTCTTTAACCGATGTCAACAACTGTCGCAGAACCTGAAAAATCACTATAAAACAGATTAAAAATCACTAAAAATCAAAAATCCGGATAAAATTTACCATAGTAAGATAAACATTTATATTAAATTCCTGCGGACAAAGTTTACCATAATGGGACAAAACATTGATATCTGAACTCTTTCATTAGTTAAAAAATATCAACACAAAACTTAAAAAAAAAATCGCTAAACTTTTTATGAAAATACGCTAAAAATCTGAATCATTGATGTCAAAATTTACTACATTAAGCTACAAATTATTGAGAAATTTCTTTTCCAATTGTTAAAAAGTCGCTGTGGACTCTAAAACATCTAAAAATTTTATTAAAAACTGCATTACAAATCGTTTCAAATTTAAAAATAGCAGGGGATAACATTTACATTAATAGAGTAAAGTAGTGTAATCTGAATTCTTTCTTCAATACGAATGAAAAAAATTGGCGCAAAGCGTGAGAAATAATGAAAAGATTGCTAAAAGTTGCATTGAAAATTGCAATGAAAAATCACTAAATTTCAAAATTCGTAAATGAAGGGTAAATGTTTGAAATTAATTTCCTTTTCCAAATTAAAAAAAAAAAATGCCGTGAGATTCAAAACACCAATACAAAACCATTGAAAAATTCATTGAAAATCGCTAAATGTAAAAACATCCCGTGAATAAAAATTATTCTAGTCGTGTAAAACATAGCAATCATTCCTTTTTACATGAATTACAAAAAAATCGACGCAGAACACAAAATATATCAAAAATCACATTGGAAATCGACAAAATTAAAAAAAGGTAAATGTGAAATTTACTATATTAGGCTAAAAGTTTGAAACCAAAATAATTTTTTAATTGTTAAAACACCGCTGTGGTGGGGGTCGAAAAAAAAAATGTTACTAAATCGCATTAAAAAGTTCATTAAAAATGCATTGAAAAATGCACTAAATATCGCTAGGTATTATTAAAATCGCAGTAATCAGAATTTCATCAAACGGATAAAACATTCTAATTGGAAATCTGTACTATTTGATTATCCGGTTGACCAAGAAACTATCTAGGTCAAACGATAAAATTAAATGACAATAATGGCGGATCATAAATTCCATATTCACTTGACATTAAACATGTTACATATGTTTGTTACGTCATCAAGTGGTTTTTGCTTCTTATTTTTATATGTATTGTTATTAATGCTTTTCTAAATTATCTCTCCTTTCATTATTTAACATAAAAATTAAATCAATTTGCTTAATTTGGCTTGTTTCACGATTGATGTAACTTGGCGAAATTGGTCGACAGGATAATCAAGTAGTAAATAGAAATCCTTTATAGATAATAAAAAATCGACACGGAACACAAAAATTCTTGAAAAATCGCATTAAAAATCTCTAAAGTTATATTAGATTAAGAGTTTGAAATCAATTTTTACTTCCGAATATCAAAAAATCACCATAAAACTCGAAAAATTTCTAAAAATTGCATTGAAAAGTACATTAAAAATCACTAATATAAAAAAATCACAGGGGTCAAAATTTACTCTAATAGGGTAAAACGTTGTAATTGGAAATATCTCATGAATGAAAAAAATTCGACATCAAACGCAAAAAATCTCGAAAAATCGCATTAAAATCAGCTGAAATTCATAAATCTTAACAACTAAAATTTAATACATCAGCCTGAAATAGTGATGGGCGATTTCGATTTTTTAAATCGATTTAATCGATACTACGGCCAACTCGATTTAATCGATACTTTAAAATTTTTAATCGATTTCTCTGAAGGTAATATAATTTTCATTTTCCTTCAAAAGTCGAAGATAAAATAGACGGATGTGCCAATTCCAAAATTTCAGTGTATTAGTTTCTAAGATAGAAGAATTAAAGAAACCTCAGAACCAACCCCCCCCCCCCCCCTGCAAAATAGCGTTTTTTGTTGAGTGATGTACACCAAAAATTGATCAGGATCAATTTTTATTAAGTACCAGCTGAATCTGAATTTTGATGAAAATCCATGAAAGTGCGAGATACAGCTATTCCGAAATCATAAAAAATCCAGCATATCAGCGCCACCTGTAGGGAAATTTACACCAAGAACTAAATAACACTAATCTATGTCAGAGATTTACTGAATCTGAATTTTGATGAAAATTCGTTCTTGAGATAGCGCTGTTGCGTTAATCATGAATAATGCAGTATAGCAGCGCCATCTCTTAAGCGATTTCCATCAAAATGTAATTAGCATCAAATAATATCAAGGACTAATTGAATCTAAATTTTTATGAAAGTCCGTGCATATGAACAGTCCGTGTTCTTGAGATAAAGCTAAAATGGAAACAGGGGCGTGCGAAAAGAGAACTACGCCCGGTTCAAAGTTCCAATTTAGCCCCCCCCCTATTAACTTTTACTTGTGATAGGCTTGAAGTGATGTTAGTAGTAAAAATTTGGCGCCCCCTAAATTTCGGTGCTCGGAACGACCGCTTCCTTTCGCCCCCCCCCCCTTTCACATGGCGTTGAGTGGAAATTGTGAAAAATTCAGTATAGTAGCGCCATCTGAGAAGCTATATACATCAAAATGCAAAAAACATGAATTCATGTCAAGGACTAACTGGATCTAAAATGTGATGAAATCCGTTCATTCGTTATTCAGATATAGCTGTAGCGCAAATAGCAAAAAATGCAGCACAGCAGCGCCGTCTGTTAGGATATATGCACCAAAAATTAATTAGACTCAGTTTATATCAAGGTCAAACTAAATCTAAAGTTTTGTGGAATTCCGTGCATTTGTTCTTGAGATAGAACGGTCAGCAATTTTTGTCGTATACACATACAGACTCACAGAGTGACAGACACACACAGACAGATATTTCTTAAAAACCATGAAATCGTGTTAAAGACCTTCTAAAATATACAAATCCATCAAAAACGGGAAATCAAAATTTTTCACGAATCTAATACTCTCTTCTTATAAAGTTACAAAAGAAAGTAAAAATGTAAAATCGATTCTGCCCGTAAGATCGATCTTTAGATTCAATGTCGATCTTTAGATTCGATTTCGATCTTTAGATTCGATGTCGATCTTTAGATTCGATGTCGATCTTTAGATTCGATTTCGATCTTTAGATTCGATTTCGATCTTTAGATTCGATTTCGATCTTTTTTTTTTTTTTTTTTTTAACTAGGCTAAATCAGTGTTGAATGCAGGTATTTTTCTGCGACTCCGGAGGAAAGCATCATGTTTTACAGCTCTGTAAGAGAGGGGGAATCGCAATTTGTGCATTAAAAAGCATAAAATCTCATAACTTCTGGGGGGGGGGGTAATCCCCTGCGGGTTACCCCATTAATTCGACACTAGGTTAAATTGTTATATTTTTGTTTAGAAGTCCAGTTATTTGAAGTATTAGTTTATTGTGTTTTATTTTTCACGCTCGTCTCTTCTAATCCCCCCCCCCCTTCCGCGTCAGTTTTAACTTACAGGGCCGTTCGAAATATGCATACAGTTTTAAAAATGTCCAATTCTCGGTCTATTTTATTTTAGATCCACATTTTAAATCCTTGACAAAAGATAAATAAAGGGTCGCCCTTCCGCCCGTTTGGAGTTTATCTGCGCCCCGCCGGGGAGGCATATTTTTTTGTTTCTTCAAAAGAAACAAAAAAAATTTTGAGGGGGGGGCTTGCACCCTCCCCCAACATACACCTTAAAATTTCGCTCATTTAATTCTCTATCATTTTTAACTTAAAAGTTTAAGATACATGGCACCTCCAGAGCTGTGCCCTCCCCCCTGTCGATCACTCACCTAATTTAGCTTATTTCTTCACTTCATTTCAATCTTTAAAAGGCTATAACTTACCTTCTATAGGAGTTACAGTGATGAGAAAAATTCTAGTATAGCTAACCATTTCCCTCCGTTCTTTTTGCTATTCCAGTTTCCCGGTTTTCCCTATAGGACCTTTTGAGGGGGGGGGGGGGGCAGAGGGGTTTTTTCTCATTTCTTGATATAATATGTCTATTGAAAGCTTATGCTTCATACATTACAAATCTAGCATAAGAAATTTTCTCCCATCATTTCAGGTCACGTTACGGACCCATAATGTGTTAAAAATTTAATTTTTTAAAACTTCTTCGAAAAAAAAAAAAAAAAAAAAAAAAAACATTGATTATATATTAGCGACCGAAACTGGGGTTCGAACCGCAATCGTTTGATTGCACACGTAATCCCTAAGCTTATTGGCCACCGAGTACTCAGCAGCGTTATTATTTCTTTAGATTGTCATCTTTAAATTCGTAATATCTTTTGAATGGAATGTCCGATTTGAATAATTCAAAAAGTAATCTACAGATATTGTAACAGGCATTAATAAGGATTAAGGTATAAGGATTAAGGTATCGATAGTATGGTCTAATTTTGGTTGGTGTATTTATCGCGTTTTAAAATGTAAGAAAGTAGTTATAGTGAGTTAACTATACAATAGCTGGACATATGGTATCGCGCGTTTTTTTTTTTTTTTTTTTTATAGATATTAATATGTTCTTTAATATTATAAAACCTTTTCTTATTCATTTAAAAGTATTTCCTGGCGATTCAAAATTATATATCCTAACGATTCAAAAAATACACACGTAATTGTTTAAGGTTTCACTTCTATCGGCACTCTCAGAGTGCCACTTTTTTTTTTTTTTTTTTTTTTTTTCATGTTCGCCGTCCTACCCCCCCCCCCCCCCTTCTTTCTCACCAATCTTAACTTACAGGTTCGTTCAAATTATGACTGCGATTTTAAAAAAGTCTAATCCTCATTCTATTTTGTTATAAATCCATATTTTGAAACCTCAACAAAAGATACATTTGGGCCGGGGTCGCCCTTCTGTCCGTTTCTGATTTACCTTGCCCCCCTGAGTGGGGGCATATTTTTTGTTTCTTCCACACCATCTCATGTAACATATCGTTATAAAGCTTTTATCTCCTCGTTTTTTTCTGTTACTACCCTTCTCTCCACCTAGTTACATGCTCTTGGCACTTTTTATAGTTTCAAAGAGTGCATGTTTCCCGCGAGCCACCCCATGAATTCAACACTAAACACTGTATTTTTGTTTAGAAGTTCAGTTATTTGGGTTATTAGTTAATTATGTTTTTTTTTTCAAGTTCGTCCTTTCTAATCCCTCGCCCCTCCCCCCCCCTTCCTCGCTAATCTTTACTAAATCTAGTACTAATCTTTACAATTTTTAAAATGTTCAATTCTCGTTCTATTTTATTGTAAATCCTCATTTTGAAACTTCGACAAAAGATACATTTGGGCTATGGTCGCCTTTCCGTCAAGAGTGGGTTTACCTGCCCCCTTGGGAATGGGGCATATTTTTTGTTCTTTCAAACTATATCGTGTAACATTTGGTTGGCATTAGAAAAAAAAAGTTTTTTTTTTGTCTATACTTCTTGTTCCCCATCCTAGTTACACGCTCTTGGCACTCTTTATACTCGGTTTAATGCCAAGTTACTCAGTGTTATTATTAGTTGAGTTATGTCTCTCAAATTTGTCAAAGTTTTTGTGTAAGTGACAACCATAAGTGACAATCATTTTAAAATTTAAAATTCTTACTATCCGACTCTAAAATCTGCAATTGCTTAATTCTATACCTCCCTAAATGGGGATGGGGGGGGGGAAGCGGTAATTACGGTCCTGCTGATTGTCTAAGTTTTGGAATTAGTAATTTGGATCTTCTCTGTGTGAACCTGAATAACGAAATATCGATTCTAGTATCGATTCTAGAACTGAGAAATCGATTTTTATTATGATCGATGTTGTTTTATACGATATCGATTTTAATCGATTCTCAAAATTTCCAGAATCGCCCATCACTAGCCTGAAAGTTTTAAACAAAATTCCTTTTACTAATGTCGAATAATAGCGGCAAAATTTACATTAAATAATTCACTAAAAATCCAAACATCGTTGCACGAAATCCAAATAAATTATATTGAAAAGAGAACAAAATTCACTAAATTAGGTCGAAAGAATGAAACCGCTTTCTTTTTCGCTAATGTGGAAAAATCGCCTCGAAACCCACTAAAATTCTCATATGAATTAAATTAAAAAAACTGAAAATCGGCCTTCGAGGTGTAAAACTTCATACATAACTTCGTGCAGCGGTCTCTCCAGAGCATCGCCAGTACTTTAAAAATTTTAACATGCGTTATAAACTACCTTAAAGTGTAAAACAGATCTCCTTATTACATTTCCTAATTTTGTTCGCGCCCCTCTTTTCACGCACCCTGAAATGTGTCACACCATTCTTTGTTTACATTTTTATCATGTATTATAAACCATTTTAAAATTTAAAATAAATCACATTGTTATATTTTCAAATTTTATAAAAATCGCGTTCTGTTCTTTCCATTTTTCACCACCAGGTAGCGCACTCTATTCTTCAAAAACTTTATCAAAACGATACTCTGTTAAACAACCTATCAGGTGATATATTACTCCAGGGGGTAGCGGTCTTAAGCAAGAATTTAAGATATTTTATGAAATTGCTATTCGAAAATAGCGGTAACTAAATTCTTGACATTTTAGGTAAATTTCGCAAAAAAATACTACTTATTGCATTCTCAACAGCTCAAAATTTTTATAGAATAACTATGAAAAAAATAGATCCTAAACGCAAAAAATCTTGAAAAAGCGTTAAAAACACATTGAAAATCGCATTAAAAATCGTTAAAATCTAAAATTCGTAACAAACACAAAATTTAGGGCATTAGGCTAAAAGTTTGAAACGGCTCTCTTTCTGTCAATCTAAAAAAAAAAAAAAAAAAAAAAAAAAAAAAAAAAAAACCGCAAAATGAGAAAAAACACTGAAAATCGCATTAAAAATTCAAAAATCGCTGTAAAAATTCCGAATAAATTTTGTTGAAAAGAGAAAAAAAATTGCTATATTGGGTTAAAAGAATGAAACCGTATTTCTTTCACTAATGGGATAAAACTGCAAAAAGAACGCTAAAATTCGCCTAAAAAATTAAAAAAAAAAATCTAATCAAAAAATTGAAAATCGGGCTTCGAGGTGCAAAACTACATGTATAAAAGTACTTTCCCTCCACATTTTGTAACTCTACGTACAGCAGACTCTTCAGAACAGCGCTGACACACACACAAACTTGTATCTTTATTATTATAGATTTGAAAAAATCGCGATCTGTTAGTTCCATTTTCCACCACCAGGTAGCGAACTCTATTCTTCAAAAACTTTATCAAAACGATACTCTGTTAAACAACCTATCAGGTGATATATTACTCGAGGGGGTAGCGGTCTTAAGCAAGAATTTAAGTTTTTTTATGAAATTGCTATTCGAAAATAGTAGTACCTAAATTTTTGACATTTTAGATAGATTTCGCGAAAAAATGCTACTTATTGCATTCTGAACAGCTCAAGTTTTTGATAGAACAACTATGAAAAAAATAGATGCTAAACGCAAAAATCTTAAAAATACGTTAAAAATCGCATTGAAAATCGCATTAAAAATCGTTAAAATCTAAAAATCGTAACAAACACAAATTTTAGGGCATTAGGCTAAAAGTTTAAAACGATTTTCTTTTTATCAATCTCAAAAAATAGCCGCAAAATGAGAAGAGACACTAAAAATCGCATTAAAAATTCGTTAAAAATTCAAAAATCGCTGTACAAATTCCGAATAAACTTTGTTGAAAAGAGAAAAAAAATTGCTATTTTGGGTTAAAAGAATGAAACCGTATTCCTTTCATTAATGGGATAAAAACGTAAAAATAACGCTAAAAATCGCCTAAAAAATTATTTAAAAAAATCTAATCAAAAAATCGAAAATCGGGCTTCGAGGTGCAAAACTACATGTAAAAAAGTACCTTCCCTCCAAATTTTGTAACTCTACATGCAGCAGTCTTTTCAGAGCAGCGCTGACAGACAAACATCCTTCTCTCTTTATTATTATAGATGAACATGGAGTCTAGGTTTTTACATTCTGGGGAATATATATTTTTCTTTCTTTTAAGCATATCCCGTAACCTAATTATGATTTAGAGTTTTCTTGCGTTATTACTACAACCTAATATTAATGCAATGATTATTTATGGAATTACATAATGAGCCATATTTATTTATTTATTTATTTATTTATTTATATTTTTTAAATTCCCGTATATTGTATTTTGTAAATGCGCACTAAATAGATTTCGTATATTTTATAGCAGGCCTGTCCAACCTTTCAGTAACCAGGAGCGCATCTTGGCTCTTGGCACTCATTGAAGTGCGCCATTATTTACATGACGGAAAACATGTGGTAACATTATCGCACAGTATTAGTATACACGCATGTCTTAACATAATATAAATGAATTGTACAGTTGCAGACAAAATACTCCACCAATTCTGGAATTACATGTGTTAAATTTCAAATTATACATTCAATTTCAAATTATTTTTATGAAAAGTCTATATCAAAAATGTTTGCATGGTAAGGCGATAGAAATTTAATCACATCTATAATAACAATAATAACAAATAAATAAATATGAAAATCAGAGACAATGCTGGGTCTCTTTTAGGATGTGAAAATGCGGTTTGATTATTTTAAAGGCGCTGATTAATTTTTTGAAAAGTACAAAAACTGACAAGCATGATAGTTACCAAATCATGAGGGTGGTTTCAGAGAGATAATCTGAAAGGGCTTTCAAGATGGAAATCATTATGCACTGTTTAGTGATTTTAAAGAAAGTATTCTTTATAATGGAATATTATTTCTAAAATGTTTAATAACAGAATTTTCAAAAGGGCGCCAATAAAGCCTTCAAAGGGCGCCATGGCGCCCGCGGGCGCCGCGTTGGACAGCCCTGTTTTATAGGAAAAGATTTATCGAGGAAATGGAAAAAAGGATAAAATGAAAAAAAAAAAGAAATGACTCGTATGAACTGTTCTTATTGTTTCAAAATTATTTTAATGTAAAAAGTAATTATTTATTCCTTTAAAATATATCCAATCTTACATTATATAAGTGATTCGAGAGCTTTTTAAAAAATACACCTAAACAGTTTTATCTATTTACTTCATACCTGGCATAAAAACATTTTATTTCAATGCTTAATTTTTACTCTTTAAGGGTGTATTCGAAAAAACTTTTTTTCACCTTCAATAGTTCGAAATATACCGACACATTTTCAGGCTTATTTTTGAAAGTAGAAATATGAACGTTGCTGAGGAGATTTTTGAAGAGACGTATAAGGTGCCGTGTGATGTCATTTTATGCTCTATTCATTAGAATTTGATTTATAAACAATTAAATTTTCAGTATGACCCTTTTTTTCATTTCCAGATCTCCCGCTTCGGAAAAATCGGTTCAAATTCGGAAAAATCGGCCTTTTTTTATTGCTTTTTTTTTTTTTTTTTTTTTTTTTTTTTTTTCATTTATCAAAAAATCGACAATCACAGCACCTTGTGTACTTTCTAAATAAGACAGTTTGCCAATTTCATGCATATGAGAGCAAAAATGAATTTAAAAATAAATCGGAAAATAAGCAGTTTGAATCGAAATACACCCTTAAAAAGAGTATGTTTTGTAAAATTCAGTCCAAAAAGAGTGAAAAAGCCTGCCACTCTTTCAGAGAGTGAACTTTTCCCTCTTAAAGATTTTTTTAGTGTACCTTCCTCAATCAAAGAGCATCATTAAGCATGATTGTCCTTAAATAAACCGCAAAGAGAAATATTTTTTAAATGATACATCATCGTCATTAGACAAAAATAAAGTACAAAGGATACAATTGATTCCGTGTAATAAAACTTTATGTTTAATAGAGAACCTTTTCTGAACCCTCTAATTCCTATCGTAGAAAATTTTCTAGCAACTCCGTAGTTCAGGGAATCGGAATTCATATAAGAAATTTTCAGTAATAAATTTCGCTTTATTTATATACTGAATATCCGTTACTAAATAAAGCAAATATTTCTATTTTAAATTTCTGATGTGAATTTGGAATATCCGAAATAAAAAATCTACTAAATTCAAAATAATGTTGATAGCATATATGCTTCCATGGGCATTGGAGAATTAATGTTTTAAACAAATTAGACGGTCACTATTATTAGTTTTAATAAAGGATCTTGTAATATGTGTTATTACAATGCCACAAACGCAAAATCCTAAATATATATATATATACAGTCGACTCTTGTTAATTCGAAATCGGATAATTCGAATCTTTGCTTAATTCGAACTAAGCATGAAGTCCCGAAATTTTCAAAGGCAGAATAACGTTAAAATTTTTCATTAATTCCAAATCATTTTCTCTTGACTTCATTTAATTCGAACTAACGCGAATTCCGATTTTTCATTTTTCTTTTCTTTTTCGTGGATTTCAAGTCATTTGAATAGCTTTCTTCCTTTGATTTTTATTAAAAATGTTCCGAACGAGTATACATATAACCCAATGCATTTGATATCCACTTTCTTAGTGCACCGTTTGTCCATCAACGACGCTTTAAATTTTTCTTCTATTGTGCTTGTTTATAATTTATTAATTAGTTTATGTATTTATACAATCTAATTTAATATTAAGTCATATTCTAATGATAACAGACGAAAAAAAAATTAAAAAACACTATAACATTAATTCCTTTGCAATTGTACCATATTAAGCATGCTTTTATTTCATATTTTCCATATTTCGAACTTCGGATAATTCAAACATTTCTTGTGGTCCAGACGAGTTCGAATTAACGAGAACCGACTGTATATGTATTGCAGAACTAAAAAAGAATCGAATTTAAAAAAATCAAGTCAAATTGAAATAATGTGTAATGACAAGTCTTTTGAATTTTTAAAAAAGCTGGAGTATTAAATAAAATAATGATTAAATCTTATGAAAATCAAATATTTTACTTTTGAAATTGGCTTAAAGGATAAATAGGTATTACTTTTTTAAAAAGTAGTTTTTAACAAACATATTCATATTAGTATAAAGTAGTAAGACAGCAGTTCAATTAATTTAACTATGAAATTTGATATTAAAAGGAGAGTGTTTGATAAAATCAACATAAAAATCAACTTTCGATCTGATTAAATATTCAAATAAAGAGTTATTTCCTGTTTGTTCTTAACTGTAAATTTTATATAAATATTAAAAATCTTATTTTGTTTATTTCCCTAAGCTCAAATTTCTTTGTTTCAAAGCTTAAATGTCAACTGTATTTACATCTTTCATTAAAAATTTGAGTAATTTTCAGTTGTTTTACTTGATACTTCCGGAAACTTTTATGATTTTTCTGCCAGACTGTCATAAAATAAATTTTTTTCGTCATAGGCATACAAATATTTTTTTATTGTTTATTTGTTGTTTACTTGTTTTCCAGAAATTTCTGGCATCGAATTAAGGTTTTTCTTTCTTTACTAGAAATTTCATATTTTGATTACCGTCGTCGTACCGTTTCATTGTTCTATCTTAAATGTATATACACTGCTCAAAACAATTAAAGGTTATTTGAAGTTTTATATAAAATAAAGATATAAACGAAATTTTTTTTGCCGAAAATAGAAGAAGAGAATCACAAATGCAAATTTTTCTGGTTGTCAAACTGTGGAGTATGCAAATTTTGAGTTCGACGTCAAAAACGTCGCTTCAGCGGCAGCGAATGAAATTTGACTTTCAATTGGATAAAAGAGAATGAAGACAAGGATGATCGGCATTCAGTGATTGCTTTCTTTCGATGAGTACGATGTCTCAGCGAAGTCATTTGACAGATTCAGAAGCTTGGAGAATTGTTGGTAGGTTAGAAGGGGGCCAAACTCAATCCGAAGTAGTGCAAGCCATTGGAGTGTCACAAAGTGTCATTTCCAGGATCTGGAACCGTTTTTTGGAGAGTGGATGTGCAGGCCGAAGACCAGGGCAAGGTCTTAGACGGGCAACAACGCCCAATGAAGATCGGTATTTAACGTTAACAGCTCGGAGACACCGAAACATGAACGCTACTCTTCTCCAACAACACCTTCGCTCGGCTACAGGCACCACGATTTCAACTCTGACTGTCCGAAACCGGCTCCATGCTGTAGGTCTGTACGCTCGCCGACTGATGGCATGTGTTAGATTAACATCAAGGCATCGTCGCGACCGCAGGGAGTGGGCAACCGAGCATGTCAACTGGAGGAGAAATGAATGGAGCAATATTCTGTTTTCTGACGAGTCCCGTTTTTCTGTGCATCCGGATAATAGGCGTATTTTCATCTTGAGGGACCGTGGCAGTAGGAATAATCCTGCGTTCGTGCACGAAAGTGTCAGATTTGGCGGTGGAGGAGTGTTGGTGTATGGTGGCATCTCCATTGACGGGCGTACTGACCTCTACATCAATCGAGATGGAGCTCTGACTGGTCGCCGATATAGGGATGAGATCCTCAGACCAATTTTAGTCCCTTACGCTGCAGCAATCGGAGATAACTTCATTTTAATGGACGATAACTGCAGGCCACATCGTGCAAACCTGGTGTAGGATTTCCTTTTCGAAGAAGGAATCGTTGGAATGGAATGGCCAGCGTGTTCTCCAGACATGAATCCAATCGAGCACGTTTGGGACGCTCTAGGAAGACGAGTTTCTGGCCGCCAACAACCCCCACAAACTCTCCAAGAACTGGAAAGAGCTCTTCTGGAAGAGTGGGGCAGAATACCCCAACTCGTCATTAATAGCCTCAGTGAGTCCATGCCTCAAAGGTGTTCAACGTTGCTGGCCGCCCGTGGAAACCATACCCCCTACTGAAAATGATTTTCTTTGAAGAAAACACCTTTTCTTATTCTTTTTTTCTCATATGCACAAATTGTGTTTTTTTTTCCTTTTGTACACAAATGCGCAATAAAATGCATTTTTTTCTGCTAAACATGTGTAATTTATTCACATATAACCTACTTTGTCTGACGACCATGTATCAATCAGCTAAAAAGTTTCCCAGATACAAAATCCACCTAAAACTGCAATATCCTTTAATTGTTTTGAGCAGTGTATAAACGAGTTTAAAAGCGTAACTTTTTCTTTTTTCTAATGTGATAATACTAAAACAGTCGGCGTGTTTGCTGTTATCAACAGCAAACAGTAATATTTTTTTTTTCTATTTTATAAAATCTTACGAGTTCTATAGAAAAACTATATACCAATCCAGTTTTATATTAAAATATTGCATATACTCGAATATAAGTCGAAGAATTTTAGACAAAATTTGGGATTTAAAAATGAAGGGTGAATTTATACACAAGTCAGTATAGAAAAAAACCCACTGATAATTAGCAAATGGACAAGTTTTTTAAATAATCACATATGGGTCTACGTTGGAGAGAGAGACATAACCGGACATTTGTCATTAGCTGTGACTTAAGAAAAACTTAAGAATAATATCCATGTAATTGTTTAAACCCACGTTCAATTGTGACAGAATTCCTTTCAATATAGGAATTCTTTTCAATATTTTAATCCTTTTTTTGAAAAGAGTTCAACTTGAAAATGCTTCTAGATATCTCTGCTAAAAACCCTACAGTACAAAGAAGTTCTATATTTTAACATTCTAAGAGCTTATTTACCCATATATAAAAGGCTTAAATAGTTTTTTTTTTTTTTTTTTTTTTTTTTTTGAAGGAATTTTGTCTTTTTATGTGTCATTAAATTGATGTGAACAGGTACCAAAATTGTTTGAGTCTCATCGGTTTTGAATAATAAGCCGTCTTATAACTTTTTTCTTTTTTTTTTTTTTTTTTTTTTTTTTTTTTTTTTAAGTTTGATTAGAAATGTAAAAAAAAAATGTTTGTTAATTTAATGAAAATTTATAATTTTTTTATATAATATCTAATACCTTATAATTTCTTTTCATTACAAATTCTTTCCAACATACAACCAAAAATGTAGTTCTTATACATGAAAATTATAGTAATTATAAATTATAATAATTATAAATCGACTTATACACGAGTATATATATATATATATATATATATATATATATATATATATTACAAATTTAAATTTTTTTCGCCAAAACTAACCTTTATACTACCTTAATTTTCTTATAATAATATTCCGTACTTACTTCAAATTATTAAATTAAAATCTTGTTTCTAAATCTAATCTGTTAATCCTTATGCAGACGATATAAATTCTTAATTTGCCTTAAAAAAACATTATTCCAGTATGCGTAAATTTAAAAAGATGGCTCTAAATTAAAAATATTCTTAATTAAAACTTTATTTCTTAATATTCCAAATAAAACTGATTTCTTCTACGTTTTTATCAACCCTTTTTAAGAAAGTCTTATTAAATTTATTCCAAAACCATACCTTTCAAAAAATATCATTATTTTATTTTATCTATTTATTTATTTTTCCTACGTCAACCTTTGATGTGTGCATATTAATAAATTCATTTCTTTTCTTTTTCTCTTAAAATTAATCATTTATAAAAATCGTATGCGTAAGATATTTAAAATTCTGAGTCAATTATAAATTGGTTAAATAATATTTTTTAAAATAAATTTATCGTCTGTTTAAAATAGCCTCGTAACTGGACAAGAATTCTGTTTACATAAAAGAATGATGGTTTGGGGGTTACAGAATGTTCCAGTACTTTCTTTTGAGTTTAGAAGGTGGAAGTCTCGAGATGAGAGAGAAGATTTCTTGGGTTGCTTCTTCGATGAGGACAGCTCGCTGAAATAATGATGGAATTTTAGCAAAAGGAGCTTTTCCTTCCTCATTATTACGAATTTAATAAATGAATTTACAGCAGCCCATGACTAATTATTGGATCTTCTACATTTATTATTTTATTTTGTTTTTTCCCTCGCTTGCCATGACTGCGTGTTTCTTTTTAACCAGTGGAAATAATTCGAGTTCTCCTTAAATCGTCACATATATATATATATATATATATATAATATAGCTCTGTTGGTGACCAACGGCATCACTAGCAGTAGAGATCTTCACGGGCCGGGCCTCGGCCCAAAGTCCGACCCAGGCCTCCGGGCCGGGTTCGGGTTGATTTCAATTAACAGCATTCGAGCCGGGCCGGCTATGGTCTAGTCACAAAACTTTTCGGGCCGGGCTCGGATCTTAATTTTTTTCTTAGAGTATCGGGCCCGGGACTAACAAATCTTTTTCGTACGAAGACGAGACTAATTTCATTCTTCCTCATCTTCACGAACCAAAATAATCAATTCCAGTTGAATCATTCCGAATGAAAATCCTTTTTTCGACGTGGCCAAATCTGTTCATAAGTCAGTAAAATTAGGCTTGGTCCAAAATTTTTTTCAAAAAAGGCATATACTTTTAAGTCGTCATTATTCCACTTGAAACATTAGAATTTATTCTTTTTAAAGTATCCCAGATTACTAGGCGTTTTAAAATAGAATTAAACACATAAAAAAACATGATTATGACTGAATTTTCTTTTAAACTGAAAACTGTAAATTTCTTTTAAATTGTTCATCCATGCAAAATGAATACAACAATACGCGGGTAAAAAATATATTAAACATTTACATCTGCTAAGGAGGGAACATATTTTTTTTTTCCAATGTGATTCCATCTTAGAAGATTTTATTTTTACCATATACCATTTATTAGATTTTTTTGTCTTCATTATATGGAATATGGATAAATAATACTAATGATAACTGAAACATTTACATACAACAAACGAAGGTTCTTTAAAAGCATAAATATCGCAGACTACGGCACTTCTGCATAAATAGAGATTATAAACATGAAAAATAAAGACTAAGATAAGTTTTTTTGGTCTGAACTCTTCCGTAGGAGTAAAAATCAATGTTCTGTAGAAATTAACTCGAGCCAGGCCGGGTTCAGGCCGAATTTTTAACTTATTCTGGGCCGGGCCAAGCCACGTCCAACTTTATTACAGGCCTCGGAAGCTTTTGCTTTTTAGGCAGGTCTTACGACGGAATTAATGACGTAATCTTCGTCTATCCAATCTCGTGAGGAAGTTGTCCTTGTAAGGGGCGTTATAAACAAGAGTTGCCTTTGTCGATTGGTTAAACATGATATGATGTCATAAATTCCGTCCTAACAGCCAAGAGCTTCCAAGGCCTCTAATGAAGTTGGCCATGGCCAAGCTCGAGCCGAAATTTTAACTTTCGGGCTGGGCCAGGTCGGGCCAATATTTTTTTTTGTTCGGGCCAGGTCGGGCTCGGGCCGGACCGGACCAATATTTTTTTTCGTCTGTGTCAAGCTCGGACCGAAATCTTAATTTTCGGGCTGGGCTCGGGCCTGAAAATCTCGGCCTATGCATACCTCTAACTAGTAGCACTGAAAGATGTCATCCGCCAAAATGTGTCTGCCATAATGCAAGAAATACTACTAAATGCTGTGAATGGTGTGGTGCCTAGTCTCACAGCTGCCCTTATGAGTGATAAACAGCACATTGAACATCTACTGTAGTACTAACTAACTGTAATTAAGCTGACTTGTAACTTCTCAACATTCTTTTGTTTGTAAATCATCTTTTGGTGCAATAAAACTATATAGCGCCATTTGTTCGTCGCCAACAAAACTATTGTTTTTTTTCGTTGTTACACAAAACACGGTTTCTTCCCCATCCGTTCGGTGCAAATCGTATCTTTATATCTTGATTTGTTTTCGAATTATTTATTTTTAAAGTTCGTCCTGACTTTTGGATCACCCGGTATATACATACGAGTATATGTGGTACATAAGTTAAAATCTAAAATAGTGTACTTACTATTCCTTTATCAATCTTAATTAAACCTTTTAATCTCTGTTAGATTCTTCAAAAAATAAATAGATAAATAAATTAGTTCTCTAATCTCTGACAAGTAAAAGATTTGTTGATTAATTGATGATCCTGGTTTTCCCCTGTTTTCTCAAAAACATTTTTATCTATAGGAATGTGACAAATTGCAGATTGTAGTCAGAATTATCATTTATAAATCTCAATTAGCCTTTTCAAACGCCATAAATTCTTTAATATTGATCAATTAGTTCTCGATTTTTTGGGAAATGAAAGACTTGACTAGTTGATTAGCTGGGTTTTACGCAAAGGCAGCTTGTTTAATAACTATTAAAATTGCATTTAATTTTAGGAGCTCAAAATTTTATATCTGAATATAAAATTTTATATGAATTTATATGAATATTAATATTATGAATATTCATATTATGAATATTATATGAATTTTATATCTGAATCAAAATTTTATATCTTATTCTATTTCCTAAATTACTTCACCGAACATTTCCATTTGGTATTATTGAAGGGAAAAAAAATCTATAAAATCCAAATGTAATGTAAATAATGGTTTTTCTCACTAGAAATTCCAAAATTTGATAGAATTTCTATACGAAGATAGCCCTTAAGCATTCTTTAAAATATATACCGGGTGTTTCAAAAGTTCAATTCGAAAGTTACGATCTATGTCTCTTAGAGGCATGCGGTTTGCAGATAAATATTCAATGTGGTACGGGATTTTGTATGACACCAATAAAATAAAATTTAATTTATTAAATTTTTTAATAAGATTATAAGTATTATGTAATAAGATTATAATTATTTTTTTTAATAAGATAATATATTTTTTTATAATTTTTTAATAAAGGTTGAAAATCTCGACAATAAAGGTCGTTATCAAGACAATTACATGGAATAATTCCATATTGGTTGCACAACGCAAAATTTGGAAACAAAAACACTATAGACAGTGGTGTAGCCGTAAAAAAAAATCAGAGAATATACGCTCTAAGGAGAGTATACGCTCAAAAGTAAGATATACCCTAGAGTGTATATACTATAGCTTTCTTGAGAAACAGAGGGTATACGGTGTTCCTTAAAAAAAATCCAGAGGGTGTCGGGCGATACTAGTATAACCCCCATTACATCCCTGATTATAGAATACTGCATGCGTAGCGTACACGTTTTTTTATCCAAAATCTTACATTCCGTGAGCAATATGGAATTACTCGATGAAGTTATCTGCAATAACGCCCTTTATTGTCAAGAATTTGAACTTTTTTATTATTATTTTCTTTTATTTTTTGATGTCACACAAAATTCCATATCACGCTGAATATTTACCTGCAAACCGCATTTCTCTTCAATTCATAGATTTTTTGTTATCGCATTTTACTTTTGCACCGAACTCTTGAAACACCCAGTATATAAAAAAGACTTTGTTTGGAATAGTTTGGTTTATTTTGTGTCGGCCGATTATCTACTCGAGAGATATAGATCCAGGGGGGATTGCCGTTCGTGGGAGTATTTCTAAGAGAAGCTAACCCGTATTTACGCAAGGTCCGGAGAAAACCACGAAAACTCCGAACGGTTAGGCCGACGGCCGCGAGTGGGTTCGAACCCATCACCTGCCGTCTACCACTTGAGAGGTCAGAACCTGTCGGCCACTGGTGGGGCGATTGTTCCCAATGGATTGATTATTTTTGTTTATTCTTGCAACAATTTGATAATTAAAATGCATGCTCTCCTTTTTTTCTGATTTCATGTGTTATATAAAATTACGTAGTCGTCTGTAACATATTGTTTATTCTAACTAAAAATTTTACTTCATAACTATGTAAGGTACCCTGGGGTAATAACGCCACGTTAAGGTTCTACCAATTTTCACGGCTTAGTTTTAGATTGTATTTTTCAAACAAATACAGGATCTGATACAACAACTCATTGATTATCTATATAAAATAAAATAATTTAACAAATATGTATTCATAAAATGTAATGGCGTTTTTTCTTGACCAATGCTATTTGGTGTTATTACCCACCTATATGGATAATAACGCCATGCAAACAAAACTATGAAATAAGATGGAATAATTGCATGTAGATAGCCCAATTCTAAAAATACAAACTCTACAAACTTAGAAATTGACAAATTGCATTCTAAGCTATTGAAAATGTTCAATTTTTTGTGAAAGTGTAAGAAAAATAAAGGTGTGGTATGGGAGGAGGGGATGAGGCAAAAGAATATCAGACCGTGAGCTTCTTTTTGCTTAAAATGGACCGCTTAAATAGAAATATGAGAAACATTGGACAGTTTTAACTGTGTTTATTTGAATCAGTATTTAGGATGTAGCTCGGCCACTGTAGGGAATCAACCGGGGTACTAAAGTTAAGGATTGGCGTTATTACCCCGGTATAGTTATTGTGCAGTATATTTTAAATTACAAATTATCTCGAGAAGATATCCAAAATCTTCAACAACATTTTAAAAGTACATGAAATGCACTACAAATTTATGTAATTAACAAAGTATTTCCGAATAAAAAGATAGTCTTCACATCACAAAACGTATCTCGCAAATTTTAGATCAAGCGTTAATTTTAGTTGTTTGTAAAAACAATAAGACCTAAAAATGAAACAAATTAATTGAAGCTGTTTTTTGCAATTTATATGACTCAAAACCCTTCTGCGCAGAGCACATGGGTGTCATTTACCTGATTATTTTATAATTATGCAAAATATAAGCACTTGGCGTTATTACCCCAGGGTACCTTATATTTAATCCTGAAACATTCTGTCTTGCACACTACATGAGAAATGCAACAAATTGAATTACTACTATTTTTATCTAAAGAAATTTAAGAGCTAACGTGAAAACTACACAGCTGAATTGAATGGCTCATTTATTATGCTTTGCACTTATTAATCACTTCAAATATACCAAAACTTGTATGCGTCGTTTAAACTGCATGAAAGCCTTGCATTTAACACTAGTATTTTATTATTATACAGAAACCTTACTTATTTAATTCTCTGATTTTAAGCTATTGAATAAGATAAAAAATTACAATTTGATAACACTGGTTCAGGAGTATTAAAGTAAATGTAAAACACGCTCGTCGGGAAGTGATTAAAAAATGCTTTGTAAAAATTGAACATATCTTTCAAAGAACTGTTAGGTATATGATTTTCAAAAATGCTTAAAGGCATATAATTATGAATAAATATAATAATAGGCTAACTTTAAGCAACTATATCAAAGCGTCGTACTTTTGTCATAAATATGCGCTAGTTTTATGAAATGCACACAATGCATGAAAAGAGATTTCATAATCAAACAGGTTTTTGCACAAATGTGAATTCAGACACGTAAAGTTGACTTTTGCCACAGTTGAATAGAGTTTTGATATTTTTACATTCATGAACTTTTGATCTAAAAGCGGTTATTTTATTTTTTTTTATTTTTTTTTTATTTTTTCAGTCTGAACTTCATTTAAAGAATTAGTGAAATACATCCCAGCTATAAAATGAACAAAATAACAAATGAATTAAAAGATTCCTAATTTTTAGAGAATTTCTAGGAAAATTTTTGAAATGTAGTCTATAAAATGTAGTCTAAAAAGTGTAGTTTGTAAAATGGCTCTATCGCCTCTTTTTAATTTGTAATATTGGCTCTAGGACTGGACAATATCAAAAATGCATTATTTCAATTTATCAACAAGTTGATGCTCATACATCATAGTTAAAAAAAAAAAAAAAAAAAAAAAAAAAGGAAAAGTGAAAAAAATATATTCAATAACCATTTGCATTTAGCCCATCAATTTCATAAAAAAAATTTTAATAGTATTTTTCCTACTCGTCCTTTTTTTTTTTTTTTTTGTGTGTGTGTGTGTGTGTGTGTGTGTGTGTGTGTGTGTGTGTGTGTCTTGTTTTCTCCACCATGATATGATTAAATACATTATATTAAAAAATATATTTGATTTTTAAAGAAAAATTCGAAATTCTCCACATAAAAATGTATAAAATAACCACCAGTGCATCTCAGTCCCTATATGCCTTTCATTTAAATTTTGCATTAAAAAAATCACTTCATCCTAAAAATCTTTATTTTATCAATGTGCATTATGAAAACACTGTTTATTTTACATAATTTGCTTGAAATGTTTTCAAAAATATATCTTTTGAAAAAGTAAATGTCCATGTAGGAAAATTATTTAGAAATGATTTCAATTTTAAAAAATTCAAATATTAAACAATTCAAAAAATAATTGCGAAAGTATTTTCTAATAGAGTAATTTTTTACTAGAACGAAGAAATGACTATTTTATTTAAATATTTGATGAGAGTAAAAAAATTTTATTACTTACAGCTAAATTCTGATTAAAATTGTCGAATATTCAAAGGAAATTTTATATCCATTACACATTTACTTTTCTCAAGTAAACTGTCAAGCACACATGTGGAAAATTATTTTAAACAAGTCAGAGATTCCACGTTAAACGTAGCAAGTGAGGTGCATTCGTAATATAACGAAGTTTTAAAAATATTCAGATCTTGGTGTAATAGAGCACAGTATTCGGATACTGCATAAGTATCCGAAATTTTTTGTGTGTCCCTGTAAATACTATCTGTTTTCTATTACACAGGAAGTAACCTTTAGCAAACCTCAGCAATGTATATTAATCTCATAAAATGTGAAGTAGTTTAATAGAATTAAAACGCGTCCCAAACAATGTTTCCGCCTATACCATTATGTAATGGAATATTTTTGTGTGGCGCTGTAAATCAATAAAAAAAATTCTTTGCACCACAGATTGTACAGCATACTTATTTTAGCACATACTTCGTAGATTCATATCAATTTTATTATGTCCGTGTAATATCATTAAAATGCACTTGAAATTATTTTTCCCACTGGCCGTAATGTAACGGAATACTTTTGATCTTCCCTGTTAATTGAACTATACATCCGGTTTTACAAAAATTTGAAATGACTCGACAAAATTATGCAAAAAATTATATATTTTAAATTTCAAACGATTTGATTAGGTATTAAATAAAAACATGTGCTTATTTTCTATAATTCCAATATTCTAAATGAAGTTGAATGTCTTTCGTTTCAAGATGGATAATTGTAAATATTTGTTAATACAAAGATGGGATTTATTCCCTTTAAAGAGGATAAATCCTATGCGAAAATTATTTTTCTTAATTATTTTGGATTCAAAATATTGTTAATTTGATCCATTTAAGTGCCCCCTTAGGCTTCTAATTAAAGGGAATCTTCTATACTTTATAACCAAATTTAAATCAGCGAAGAATCACATTTTTTAACGTAAAAAGTACCAGATTATATCCGTGTTTGTGTATTTATTATAATACAAATATTATTATAAATATACAAATATGAATAATAAATAAATCGTTATTTCACTTAATGAAAATTACTTAATAGCTTTTAATTTTTAAAACTATATCGATTTTCTTATTGGTGTTTGTCACGAAATACTTCGGCTGGATATTAATAACAAAAAAACAAACAATTTCTTAGTATAGGGGAGAGTGTTGTACCTCGGGACATTGACAATTTCTAGAAAACTATTGTCAACAATGAACTTTTGTTTATGTCTAATAGTGACCAATAACCAACTGATCTCATTACAGTAATAGACAATATCAGAAGCAATAAATAAACGACTTGGAGAAAAAAAGAAAATTTCACTAGTCCAAAGTAAATATGTTTCCTCCATTCAAATTTCATTTTTTAGCTATGTATTTTTGCAAGAAGTCAACTGCAACTTATTTTTTTATAAAAAAGAAGATTTTTAAATGTTTTGGCTATGAGAAAATAATGATAGTGCTTCTAGATTTACCATCATTATGATTTTAGTTAAACCATGTGATGATTTTACCTTGGGACATAGTAAACTATGTTGTACCTAGGGATATTGTAACAAATGTGTGGTTTGTAATAATTTGCATAAATAAACGTATTTTTATTACCTTTTTTACAGAAAATTCCACAAAACATGCGACATACAGTAAAGAAAACAACTCGATTTTATTTTGGATATATATTTTTTTAATGACTAAACTTAGCAAATATGAATCTGGTAACTCCAACAAAACAATTTCTTTCCATGTGTTCTAAAAAGTACATGTTCTGATGTATTTTTCTGGGTTTTGAATCAATTTTAAAGGTACATTTATGTATTGTACTATATTGTTCATCATAGATAGCATAACAGCCATAGTTCCATTTTTACAATAGAGAAATGCTGGGAAGTTGAAGTTATTTTGTTTACAATTCCCATCTATTCTTCCCCAAAACTACAGCCATTTGGCTGTACTGTCTTTGGGACGCAGAAAACATACTACAAGTCTTATGGTAATGAATACATGATAACACATCCTGAACAGCCAATCACAATATAAGTTGTAGTAGAAATTGTTGGAAATGCATTTTAAAAACTTTTTCAACTGAAATGTTGAATGAAACAGCTGAATTTAAAACAGCATATAAGTAATCAGATGTATACATAACAAGTTCATCTTAACATTCTCAAAATGTGAAATCCCCAGCAATGATATTGTCATTTTTCATAGCTGCAGCTTGTAAAAGCAATGTGTGTAGGAGAAAAGGAAAATCTCGCATTTTAAGAGTTTCTTTGGTATAAGTTGAATTTGCCAAGCAGAAGACTGCAGTAGCAAGAACTAGTCGTTGGAGGCCACCGTAATACTTACCCATCATTTATATGCATATGAAAATAAAATATGTGAAAACTATTTATACAATGTATTTCAATTCCAAAACTAAATTTAAATGTTGTTAATACACATAGTAATACTCTATTAATGAATTGCTGATGCACCAATTTCAACAAATTATACACGGTGATTCCAAATTTTTTTTACAATAAAAGAGGGGTGATAGTACACATCAAGACAAATAATATTAAATAGGAGATCAAGGGTCCAAAACGTTTTCCTAAGGAAATAGCCGCCATTAAAGTTTAGGGACCAAAATTTCAAATAAACATAAATAACGGAAAAATCGGTCGATTTACTTGCGGTTTTCACTAAAATTATTCTTTATGTCGGTATTTTCTTGAAATTAAATTATAAAGATAAATTTCCAAAAATGCCGATAGAGGGCGCTTTAGACTTTGGAGTAACGAACAACTATTTTTTGCCGGTATTTTTTGCATCTCATTAAATGTTTTCGTAAGCTTAGACTCAAACTTAAATTTTGAGCTCAAAATCTGTAGTTGGGAGTGGTTAAGTAACACAAACTGAGCTGTGTTCATAGGGTTCAAATTTCAAATGATTATAAAAAACGGAAAAAATTGGTCGATTGATTTGCGGTTTTCACTAAAATTATTCTTTATTTAGATATTTTCGTGACAATAAATTATAAAGATAAATTTCAAAAAATGCCGATAGAGGGCGCTTTAGACTTTGGAGTAACGAAACACTCTTTTTTGGCGTTATTTTTTGCATCTTATTAAATGCTTTCGTAAGCTTAGACTTGAACTTAAATTTTGAGCTCAAAATCTGAAGAGCTCGGAGTGGTTAAGTAGACAAACTTAGCTGTGTTCAGAGGGTTCAAATTTCAAATAATTGTAAAAAACGGAAAAAATTGGACGATTCGTTTGCGGTTTTTGCTAAAACTATTTTTTAAATCAGCAGTTTTCTTGATCAATCAGTGTTTTCTTGAAAATAATTTTTAAAGATAAATTTCACAAAATGCCGATAGAGGGCGCCTTAGACTTTGGAGTAGCGTACAACTATTTTTAACTGTTATTTTTTTAATCTCATTAAATGCTTTCAAATGCATAGACTTAAATTTTGGGCTGAAATTCTGAATCGTTGGGCGTGTTTAAGTAGCGAAAAATTGAATTGTGTTCAAGGAGGAAAGAGGGTTAAATTTCAACTTCTGAACACACTTCAGTTTGCCCTTCTTAAGTCCTTATAACGATTCAGGACTTGAGCTCAAAATTTAAGTGTAAATCTAAGCTTCCGAGAATATTTAAAATGCTATTGCAAGCATTTAATTAGAACCAAAAAATAATGGTAAAAATGAATTATTGGTTACTCTGAAGTTTAAGGCGCCCTCTGACAGAATTTTTTGAGATTTATCTTTAAAAATTATTTTCAAGAAGATACTGATTTAAAGAATAGTTTTATTTTAAACCGCAAACGAATCGACCAATTTTTCCATTTTCTATAATTACTTTAAATTTGAACTTCCCATTCCCCCTTGAACACAGTTCAGTTTGTGCTACTTAACCACTCCCTACTATTCAGATTTTGAGCTCAAAATTTAAGTTTAAGTCTAAGCTTCCGAAATCATTTAAGGAGATGCAAACAATAACGGCAAAAAATAGTTGTTCGTTACTCCAAAGTCTAAAGCGCCCTCTATCGGCATTTTTTGAAATTTATCTTTATAATTTATTTTCACGAAAATATCTAAATAAAGAATAATTTTAGTGAAAACCGCAAATCAATCGACCAATTTTTCCGTTTTTTTTTTAATCATTTGAAATTTGAACCCTCTGAACACAGGTCAGCTCCCAACTACAGATTTTGAGCTCAAAATTTAAGTTTGAGTGTAAACTTACGAAAACATTTAATGAGATGCCAAACATACCGGCAAAAAATAGTTGTTCGTTACTCCAAAGTCTAAAGCGCCCTCTATCGGCATTTTTTGAAATTTATCTTTATAATTTAATTTTAAGAAAATGCCGACATAAAGAATAATTTTAGTGAAAACCGCAAATCAATCGACCGATTTTTCCGTTATTTATGTTTATTTGAAATTTTGGTCCCGAAACTTTAATGGCGGCTATCTCCTTAGGAAAACGTTTTGGACCCTTGGTCTTCTATTTAATATTGTTTGTCTTGATGTGTACTATCACCCGTCTTTTATTGTAAAAAAAATTTGGAATCACCCTGTATAAAACGCCAAACTACTCAAGAAGTACCAAACTACGTAAAAGAAACATCCTTATAACTCCAAAAATAATGATCATATTAACTAACAGTTTGCTGCTTCGGATTAAGCGTCTCATTTTCAATTAAAATATACCTCTGAATTGAAATTTAAAGAATATACAGGATCATGAAAAATCGAAGAATGTGGAAAACAGGATTACAAATATCTCGACAAGTAATAATCCGATCGACTTCGTTCTTTATGCAAAATTTGTGTTTTTTTATTGCATTTTACATGCATTCGAAAAAAATGCATTGCAAAATTCGAAAATTTTTACACACCTTTCATGAGAACGAATTTTTCGAGAATCCGGAAAAAATAGCTCCGGATAATGGAGGTAGCTGATATTCAATAGGCTTCGTTCCATTCTTACATACTAAGTATATGCAAAATTTCAAGTCTCTATCTCAATTTGTTCGTGAGATAGAGCATTTACAGACAGACAGACTGACAGACAGACAGACGGACGGCAAATTTTTTTTTCTAAAAATATGTTTTTCGGAATCTTTACTATCTAAAACGTGTAAATCCGTCAAAAAAATTTTTTCGATTTTCAAAACGATTGCAAGACTTACCCTATACTACGTATGATGGGTAAGTAAAATGAAAAGACCACCTCCAGAAAAAAAAATAGTAGTTTTATATCTCTTAACCCTTTCCGGCACGAGCAAATTCTGTTAGTAAAATGAGACCATTATCGACTGTCACCGGAATTTACAAACGACTTTTTTAGAAATAAAGAATTCCTTAATTTAAGATTTATTCTAAAAGCAAAATTTTCTTAAAATATTATTGGTAATTCCGTTCGCAAATTTCGAATTAAAATTAGGTATCTTGGACTGGGTACAGAGTGCCAGAAAGGGTTAATGATAAACTTGTTTTATCTAGTACTAAAGATGGTGAGAATATGGATTATGATCATACCACAGATGAGTTAGATATAAGAAATTAAGAAAATAGATTACTTTCTTGCAGTAGTATTTGGGAAAATTTTGTTCCCTTCAACAGTTCCATCTATCTAAAGTTAGTTGATGTCCTAGCCAATCATAAAACTTGAGTTTTATTTCCTAATTCCTTAAAAAAAAAGTTTCGTTGGTACAAAATTGTTATTGTTATTCTACGAAATATTGTATTAGCTATTGTACAAAAATACTAATTAGTTATAAATATATTGCCTAAATTATGCAGTATGTCCCAAGGTGCTACAGGGTGTTGTACCTTGAGACAGTTTACCTTCCTTACTTTAAATGAGGGGCATTTTTTTTTTTTTCAAACTGCCTTAATTTCTAAAAATATATTATAGAGATAAATGTTGGTGTGTTGAAATGCTGCCTTCAAATTTTAAATCGGTTTATAATCACTGAAGTAAAAAATTAAAATGTGAAAACTGTCCCAAGGTACAATACTCCCTATATTTTTTAATATTTCACGGGTTTTTTTCTTTTCCAAACTATATTTTTTAATGAAAATCCCAATTATCAAAGTAGATATTGCGGAATCGAATGGAAATACAAAATTAGTTATGATAGATTTAAAAGATATAAGTGATAAATAGAATTTATATTTAAAAAAAATCCCAGCCCAACGAATATTACTTTTTTGTTTTAAATAGTAACTGACTTTAAGATTAAAAATTCAAACATCAACACAATCTGCAGCTGATCGTAGTAGAGGCCTGGAAGAGTGTTGGCTGGGAGTCATATGGACCTTGACCACACATCGACTAAAACCTATTTAACAAATTAGATTAAGTTTCCTCCCAAATTGACATCTTTGCACGTGACGGAAAATATTACAAAAACTGATCAAAATACCAAAATCCGCGCAAAAATAACATTTTTTTTTTTTTTTTTTTTTTTTTTTTGACTTGAGATATTTTATTTAATTTATAACATTATAGTAATTAAATATTATCGATCCACCCAACAAGATCGAATCCTCACTCTGGATGTTTCACCGGATTAATAAAGGAAACAGTAAGACCTTAGTAATTTTCACCAGCCAAGTTATTCAAGTTATTTTACTAAATCTTCTACCTGCAATAATAAATAATCTCATATTCTTCATAAATGCAGAATTTCACCTGTCTATATAAAATGAATTCATGGATGCAAATTGCTCAAAATAACATCTAAAAAAATAACTTGAAAAAATAAAAAAATAACAAAAAAACACGCTATTTAAAATCTCCAGCAATACAAGAAAATCGAAATAGCCAACTGCATAAGATCGATTTCCGCCGCTTTAGTAATTACTGAAGCGGCGGAATTCAATCCCTCAAGTCTCTTTGATTCACATCAAGAAACTATAAACCTTTAATTAAACCCTCTCTTCTTCTTTTTTCCAGTTACAATTGAAAAGATCTTATAAAAATATTACAATGAAATGAATCGCAACGCGGCCACCATTGAAGATGCTCGCTGTTTGCATAACCAGTTCAAAGTGTTATCAAAAGTATCTCTCTCTCTTATATGAATGAGAAAAAACTCATTATAGCGAGAAACTATTCAAAGCATTGTTTAATAAAACAAATTTTTTCTAGATTACAGGAGACGTTATTCTATTTAATTACCTAGCGGCAGTCAGAAGGA
Organism: Maratus speculifer; assembly: GCA_964019185.1. Lineage (NCBI taxonomy): Eukaryota > Metazoa > Arthropoda > Arachnida > Araneae > Salticidae > Maratus > Maratus speculifer. The sequence goes on along the minus strand of OZ025297.1, from coordinate 76,538,321 downwards.
AAAAAATCGAAACCTGATGTTTTCTTACTTTTTGGCGGGCTTTTTTGCCTGACAGCCAATCTGGCATCGAGAGATCTTGAAAAATCCCTTTCCAAGGTCGAGATAGATTCGATGGAAAAATTAGCATTGGAATGGCACAGGTGAAAGTGTTTTAAAGATATAGAGATATATTTTGTTGCTTTATCTACTTCATCAATTTCAATAACATATTAATCCCAAACGTTCCATAAAATCATGAGATGTTCCAGGCTATTTTCAAATCTAAACTCTGCTAGCTTTGGCATGGAAAATATAAATATATATGTATATGGGCTAAAACGTAAAAGTGGGAGATACTGTTATTCAAATAATAAGGATTCAAATGCCGTTTGTTATTTTTGTTTTTATTTTCTTATTCAACTGGTGAAGCTATGACGTTAAAGTTGGTGTTTTTAGCCGATTCTTTGGACATGGAAATAACAAAATGGTCAGAAATGACACCACAAACTAGTTTGGCAGCCATTATTTCCAAACGATAATTTTCAGGGTAGATTTCACTTGAACATATTGTAGAAATCTACCAGATAAATTATTGTTTGAAAATAGCGATATATCTAAAATACTTCCTAGTGGTATCTCTAAATGGTGGTCATTGAATATCTATAACTCAAAATGCACCAAATTTATCGAAAAACGGAGAATATTACTTGATTCTTAGGCATCAGAATTTGAATGCCTGACATTTTTATACAAATATAAACTGTTGAGCAGAGTAAAAAATGTTGAAAAAAAAGAGGGGGGGGGGGGAGAAAAAAAGAAAAGAAGAATAAAGAAAAAAAAATAGAACACGTCATCGTTTCAATCGCTAATTTATTGCAGAGGGAAGCAAAAGATACAATTCGAGTAAGAGTTGAGTTTTTTATACAGAGCCAGGTTTACTGTTTGGCACCCAAAGCGACCAACTAGGATCGGTGGAACAGAGGGTACTAACTCATCATATGAAACTGCTGTTATCAGCATCATTCGAAAACTTTGGTATCCTTAAAAATACATACAAATAACTTATATACGTTTCTCAAGAACTTGCTTAGAAATAATTACTTTGAAAGAGGTATCTTAAACGCAATAATTCTCTAGATCTCGAGAAGAAATTTAAGTAACGGATGGGATAAAACAGTTTCAAGTTCTTTTTAATGATATTCCACTCGTCGAAACATAATTAAATTGATGTGCATTTATGAAGCGCACTGAAATATACACTACTGGCCATTAAAATTGCTACACCAGGAAGAAATGCAGATACCAAAATGATATTTATTGGAAAAATATATCATGATACAAATAACAAGTGATTAAATTTTAGAGAAATTTGGGTGCATAGATCCTGAGAAATCAGTACCCACAACTACCTCGGGCAGTAATAAAAGCACTCATACGCCTGGGCATTGAGTCAAACAGAGATTGGATGGCATGTACAGGTACAGATGCCCATGCAGCTTCAACACGATGCCACAGTTCATCAACCGTAGTGACTGACATATGGTTATGAGCCAGTCGCTCGGCGACCATTGACCAGACGTTTTCTATTGGTGAGAGATCTGAGAAACGTGCAGCCCAGCCAAACAGCCGAACATTTTCCGTATCAAGGAGGGTTCGTACAATTCCGGAAACATGTGGTCGGGCATTATTCTGCTGATAAGTAGGGTTTCGAAGGTCTCGAATAAAGGGTAGATCCACGGGTCGTAAAATATCATAAATGTAACGAGCGCTGTTCAAAGTGCCGTCAATGCGAACCAGAGATGACCGAGACTTATATCCAATGGTACCGCATATCATCACGTCCGATTATAACCCAGTATGACGATGACAAATGCACGCTGCCAATGTTCGTTCACTACGATGCCGCCAAACACGAATGCGACCAAAATGATGCTGTAAATAGAACCTAGATTCATCTGAGAAAATGACTTCTCACCATTCATGCACCCATATTCGTCCTTGATCACACCATTGAAGGCACTCCAGTCTATGTCACAGCGTCAAGGGAAGTCGCAGCCATGTTCTCCATGCTGAGAGTCCATGCTACTGCAAACGTCGTCGAACTGTTCGTGTAGACTCTTTTTGTCTTGCAAATGACCCCATTTCTTGACTCAGGACTCGTAACGTAGTTGCACGATCCATTACGGCCATACGGATAACATGCCTGTCTTCTCGGAAGCTAGTGATAGGGGGCCGTTGAGATCCCGTACGGCGTGCCGTATTACCGTCCTGAATTCATCGATTCCATATTTTGCGAACCATATTGGATTCCATATTGGATCTCGGCCAACACGAGCTGCAATACTGCGATACGATAAACCGCAATCCCGGCAGACTACTATTCGACATTTATTAAGGTCAGAAACATGCTGGTACACATTGCTCCTTCTTACACGAGGCATCACAGTAATTTTTCACCAAGCAACAAGGCTCAAATGCAAGGAAGTGGGCTAATAAGGGCCATTTTTCGCCCATCAGCACCTAGATATGACATGCATTTTTTTCTCTAGTATACCTCATAACAAGTAAGAAAATATTAATATCTTTAATGAAAGTTTAACAATTGATGGGAAAATAAAATATAGATTTAAGTAAATGTTATGTATATTAATGAACATAAACATTATTGTCATTAGTTTTAATCCATATGATCAATAGTAAATACAAGAATAAGTGTAAATTTAAGATGAATGGAGCTTATTAAGATTATTGTTTCAATGTTTGAAATATCGGAAATAATCAATAAATAAAAAAATAATAATAATAATAATACAGTTTCAGACTCTTTGGACAATGTGTTTTAGATTATTTTCCTTATTGATTGCTTCACCAGAATCACTACTGGGCAATCCAGCGGCCGCATCTTGTAGTACATGAGCAAATTCAATATGTGGTTCTTTAATTTATGTTCAGAGTTGGCACAAGTAAGCCAGAAATCCTAATATGAAAGCAACATGCACCCAGCACTTTACGTTACTTGCGCTTACTTTACACCGACAGTACCATTATGTAAATTAAATGGTTTCGGTGTGTTTTTATACAAATATTATAGGTTTTAGAATTTGTGTGCTCAATAATCGAATTTCGGTTACGAGAGGTGTCCCTTAGCATCCTCTGTTGAAAACTGTTGCTGCTTATTTAAGAAACTTGGCATTTCATGTTCAATATCCGTTTCGTGCAGAAGTTCCAAACAATCCCGATAAAATCTATCAATATCACCAACATCATTTGGCTTCAGACACTCTCTGATATTATATGAATATTTTTAATGTATTTGTAAGTATGTTAACGTAACTGTTCTTTGAATCCGCGAAGTAAGGAACGAAGACAACCAAAATGTAATTTGAAGTAGTGACGAATACCATACACTTAACGAAATGTTTTCCCTTGTATAACCAGAAGGAATGTCCCTGAAAGGAACAGATCACACTCTTTTAGATATAAATGTACGTGCTATCGAAAACAATCATCACAGTATCATTATCGTCATCCGGAATAAACAATCTTCATGCTGAAGGCCTCGTAAATTTTTCAATAACTTGTGTCCTGGTTATATGTTTCATTCTAAGGTGTTTTGGAACAACGTTCTGAATCAAAGCCTGGTTTTCATATTTTACAGGAGATATTATTATTTTTCTTATATTGAATAATGTGGACAGAACACCATGATAGAGACCACTTCTAAGACTACAAATAACATTGCAAAGCAAGTACGAGATGACCTCTCTTTTGAGGAACGTATTTTGGACTTTACTCCTTTAACGATATAATTAAAATCAGACATAAATATACCCATTAGAGTATAATAATAGAGTTCGGAAAAGTATCCTGTTGTATCAAAATCGAGATCTTCTTTGCTACATTTCTGACATTGTTTTAAATACTTTCACGGATCGTATTTCATATTCAATTTATTCTCATTTACAGGGCTTAAATCTTGCAGAGTCAATTAACCGATCCAGTAATATGAGTTTTACAGCATCGTTTTCCGTATGAAATATACATTCTAGTTTCTATAAAGCTTTAAGTTTCCGTTGTTTTTGTTACAATAACGAGGCAGTTCTTACCTTTACATACAACAAGTGTTAGAATTGTGAAAATGAGGTATTGAATAAATGTACATTGGGTTTCTTATTTGTGGTTCCATCGACAGTAATCGCTGACCCATATTCTCTTATTGTTGTCAGAAGAAGATATAGAAACATTTGGAGCCTGGGGAGCACGAAATACATATATCTGCATTTAGAGCATTACTTAGAACCACTCTGTAAATCTCAGTTTTTCGAGCATCGAAGTATCAGTATAACTTTTCTGTTAGAACAGATACGAAAGGTTTTCTGCCAGACTTTAAATCAATGTCATTGACATCCAAGAATTATTTATTAGTAGTTTCATTAATAAATATTTACAAAAACAATTTTAGAAAACAACATTGACGCCTGAACAACGTTAATATTTTTTGAGTTCGGCAAAACAAATCTGAACGCATTCCGATAGCAGTGCATCTGATTCTCTCGCATGATGCAATTTTTTCTTTAATGAGTAGAAGCGCACACTGAACCCAAATAAAATAATGCTCATATAAAAGTTTATAAAGAGTAGAATCATTGCATGTCATATTTAATTGGGTTCATCAAGCGCTTCTTGATAAAAAATTAATTCAAAGACTCAAAAAACATCAAAAAAGCATAAAAAAGCCAAAACACTCTACTTTCAGGCTATAATTTCAATGACTTTCCATTTTATTTATTACGTAAAACTTATATTAAAAAAATAAATATCTTTAACTATACGAATCCACTAAACAATCATCCGAATTCAAAACTTTTTTTTTTTTTTCGGGTGTATGATGGGCGAAAAATAGCCCTTATTAGCCCACCTCCTTTTTTCTGTGTGAGAAATCGGCTGAATAATTTCCTCATTTAAACACATTGTAGATGTCGCTACCGACATCTGCTTTGTCAGAATGCATTGAAAAGCTAATCATTTGCATATCATAGAATCTTCTTCCTGTCGTTTAAACTTCACGTCTGTAGCATGTCGCCTTCTTAGTGTAGAAATTTTAATGGCCAGTAGTGTATATTCTGAAAAATGTGCTGTACAAAGATTACTTATTATTCATTTAAAGGGCCACACAAAAGAATTCCATTACATAATGGTATTGGGGAGGGGGGGGGGGACATTTTTTGCAGCATAAACTATGTTTAACTATTTTACATATAATAAAAATTGATATACTTTGCTTAGGTTTACCCAAGTTACTTTCTGTGTAATAGAAAATGTCTTTCCATATTGTTGAATTAGATATGATATTTTAAGTTACGAAACAATGAAGATATGTTACATTATTGTGAATGTGTTGGAAAGTGTTTCATAATCTATGCTTGATGCAGGATTTTTTCTTTCTTGTTTAATATTTTTAAAAATTCAATTTTTAAAAATATACTCCATTCTCATATAAAGACATAAAGCGGAGCCGTACGGATGTAACAAGTAGTAAAACTTTCCCGCTGAGAATAAAATGCAGCTTAATTTGTCTTGATATCATCTTATTATTACGTAAGGTGATATCAAAATGAATTAGTTGCATTAGTCTAGAATATAATTACGTTAGTGAAGTTGTGCTGTTCGGTTATAATATACACTGAGAGAAAAATATAGTTCTGGCATCTAGAATCTAAATTGTGGCTTTAGAAAAAAATAGTTCCATGTCCATAAATTCTAATTCACTTAGCTTTAGAATTCTAGAGTCTCCTACTAGAATTCCGAAGCATTTTCCCATAATCTCGTTGTCCAATTTATTTAAATATCCCTACAAATAGATGCGAACGCAAGAGGTTTGATTTAAAAACTGTAATTCTAGTTTATGAAACCATTCCCGAAATTAAGCGAGTATTTCTCGTTTCTGAATTGATTCATTATCGTTTAGTCACCAAGAAAACGTGAGACTAGAAATGGTATGTTATTTCATCTATTCAGCTTAGTTGTTTAACCTATTCGCATAGATTCTTCATCTATAATTCTAATTTAGGTATTCAGAAAGTGACTAACTATTCATTCTAGTTGAAGGAGATATATTTTTTTTCTCAGTGTAAGGGAAGAACCGCTAATATGTGAGGTAGATGAAAATGTACGGTAATATAAGAAAAATAATGTGTATGTCGATATATTTATATTTTCTTTGTCTAATTATAAAGAAAATCAACTTAATTCTCGAATAAATCAATTTAACTAATTAATTTAATTCAATTTTTAAAAACAATATTTGAAGAGCATTTTGAGATTATGTGTTATTTGACTAATACAGAAAAAGAACCGCTAATATGTGAAATAGATGAAATTGTACTGTAATATAATCAAAAATGTGTATGTCGATACACTTATATTTTTTGTGACTAATTCTAAAGAAAATCAACTTAATTCCTGAATAAATCAGTTTAATCAATTTGTTTAATTCAATTTTAGAAAACAATATTAGAAGTGGATTTTGAGGCTAATGAAATACTGTTAAATGTAATTTAATTGTTTGAAATGGGCAAATATATATAAAAAGATAAATATATATGTATGTATATTCCATTCTCTACAAAGACATACGAACGTAAAAATCAATGAAAATTTCCCGCTGTGAATAAAATGCAGCTTAATTTTCCTTGATATCATCTTATTATTACATAAAGTGCTATCAAAATGAATTAGGTTGCATTAATCCAGAATATATTTACATTAGTGAATTTGTGTTGCTTGGATAATATAAGGAAAAAATCGCTAGTGAAATAGATGAAATTGTACAGTCATATAATCAAAGATGTGTGCGTCAATATAGCTATTTTTTGTGACTAATTCAATATAGAAAATCAACTTTCTAATTTTCTAATAAATCACTCTAATCAATTAATTTTATTTAACTTTAAAAAACAATATTAAAGTGCATTTTGAGATTAAATAAGTAAATTACTTTAATTTTCAATATGGTAGTTTAGAAATAGGACGCAGCTAATTATCGCAGGAACAAATGTAACTTAATTTTCACCTTTTTTATGAAAAAAATTCTGCATTTAAATAAGGTGACGATTATTGTTAAAAAAATAGTGATTCGGGTTTGAGTATGAGAAAATTAAGTTTTAGAGGAGGACAATTATCTTCGTTGATGGGTAAAAAAAAAAAAAAAAAAAAGGGTGGGGGATTCTTGCAGGGAGAAATTGGAATTAATCCACAAAAGCGGACTGCACAAATAAAAGAATACTTTTGTTTTAGGTTAGAATGGTTATCCAATATTAACCAGGCCTCTCTCGACGCGGGGCAAGACTTACAGGTGGATTAAGGGCTGCCCAACGTGGCGTTCGAGGGAGCCCATACAATATTTTAATATAAACTCCGTCCAAATTTGTCAAACTAAATAAAGGGAGAAAATTATTATGAAAAGCAAAATTCAACAATCTTGTGTGTTTTTAAAAATATAAGAATTTCAAGATTTGTTATTTTAACTGATAAATATACCTTAACTTTTATTCTATAAGATCAATTACATTTAATATTAACGCGTTACATGAAATACTACTACAACAATTAATATTAATAATAATAATATTAATAATAAAGTCTAAATAATGTATGAGCTAATATGAAATTTCTCTTTTCTTTTGATTGTGAAAAATCAGCCATTTGATAGCAATAACTCGTTTTTCCCGCGCAAAATGAAGGCCATTTTCTCTTACAAGATCAAGGTAATTATACCCACTTCCTCATTCGGTCATGTTATAGTTTTTTATACGACGATAGAGAACATAACTTCCCTGACCTTTCACGCAAGTATGTTGTTTTTGATTGATGAGTTGAGAGGTCCTCAGTTGCGGTTTGCACAATTTGATGTAAACAAAGAAAAAAAGTTTGCTATTTAAAAAAAAAAATCCATTAATATTAAATATTTTTTTGTTCGTAGTAACACATATTATTGAATTGCATTAATTTTTATTATTGCTGTTATTGTCTACTTACGCTTTGTACTGAAGTGTTTATCTAAATAAAAGATGACGGACTCGTTATGACGAAATGTTGAAGATGAAAGATTGTATTTATCTCAGGAATTTTCTTTGAAGGTGAACATTTTGGTATGATTCTTTGGCAACAGAAAGAACTTTATTAGAAATTGCCGAATAACTATGGGGAAAATGTCATTAGGTAAAGTCTTTTAGAAAGGAAAATGAATTGAAATTCTGTACTTGCCAGAGTTTTGCATTAGATTAAATAACACGATTTTATCAAATTCCAAACAGTGTTGTAGTCGTAAAAAAGCTGCAAGATATGCGCTATAGGTAGAGGGTATACGCTGGAGTCATGACAACTCACAAATACAGTATATTCTAATGCTTTATTTGAAAAACAGAGGGTATATTGAGCTTCTTGAAAAATTCCAAAGAGTATACGGTGTATACGGCCGTATACCTTCCCCTACACCCCTGATTCCAATTAAGCTGGTGAGTCGGCTAGAGTTTGGTTGTCTCCCTCTCTCACTTTTCTTCCCCTTTATTGTTGTTGTTGGAGGCCGAGTCGTGGCAGATATATCGAATGCGACGGTCGAGTTCGGGTTTAGTGAAATGCATTAACGCCATAAATGTAACGTTGGATGTTCCAACAAGTCAGATCTGATTGACTCTAGGTTTTTCATTTTAAAGAAATACAGTCGAGTCTCTATATAACGAAATCCATCGTTCCAGTAAAAAATTCGTTATATAGAGAAATTCGATGTATAGAAAATTATGTTAAAAATTGTATTTAATGTGTAAATTTTGAGCAAATATTATTTTTGATATTTTTAATTAAGGATTTGAAATGGTTAAAAGTAAATATTAACCTAACGTTTTATTTCTTAATTATTTTAGCAGTTTCAAAAAAAAGAACAGACATTTATTTGAAAGCTTAATGAAAATCAAATAAAGAAGACTTGCATTAATTTCAGACGAAGAAATCTGTAATTTTTCGTTGTTTTTATTTTTAAATTGTTACGCTCTCAAGAGAAAAAAAAAAAACTCAAGTTTTAGCAAAGAATGAAAAATTGTAGTTAACATTTTCCTCCATTTGAAGGCCTCTCTTACGCGCCTCTCATTGATTCCTCTCTTATATGTGTAACAATCTAATTGACTCTGTTTTGAGAAGGATGTTGAAAGGTGTGTGGGAGTGGGATGAATTCATTGGATTTAAAGGACAAGGAGAGAAGTAATATTAAAAAAAAAACTCAGCACTGAACGATAAATCAAAAATAAGTAATGGAAAATTGACTCCATATCATTTCGAAGCTTTCTTAAAACTGAATAAATTAAGACCAATTTATGAAAAAATTCGTTACATGGAGACAGATATTTCGCTATATAGAGACTGTTTTTAATGTAACCATGCGAAAAGGGGACCGTTCCTACAAAAATTCGTTATATAGAGAAATTCGATGTATGGAGTTTCGTTGTATAGAGACTCGACTGTATTTCCGAAATTCTGAATAACTACAAGGTTCCTTCGAATTTCCATAAACGGATCTTATAATGTATCAAAAAATAAAGTTATGTAGCAGAATTTCTATTTTTGGCTCCGTAAAGAGAATAGAAAACAAATTCTTTTAAGATATTTTGATCGTTTAAATATAACTTAGGATTTATATTTAGTACCTCTTTGTTTGATTTTTGTTTGAATATTGTTTAAATGCAAAACTGTAAGCGGACAGAAAAATTGGCAAGCATATACATAAAGATACCTATGATATAAAAACTTTTATTATTAACAGAGCTTATATTAAACTGTCGAGAAACTCTAATTTACAAAATGCATACCTTTTATATACTCGCGTTTAACCCGAGAAATTTGAGACAAAACTGGGAAATTCAGGCACCACGTGGGGAAGAGCGGTGTGGAGAGACCGATTTATGCGAAATACCAGAATTTCCCATGTTTGAAAACATTATTTTCCCCAGGGCAACCAATCGAGGTCCTACAAAGAACACTGAAGTTAAGATGTTTGCTTAAAATACCAAAGATATTGAAATAATCTTCAAAAGTATGTTTTTTAACAGTGTACTGTATTACATAAAATCTGTAAAAAGTCTGTCTGTTGTGGCAGAATGTGATATGAAGAGATTTTTAGATATTCTATCTCTTCAAACTGTTGAAAATTATTGTCAGAAAATACTAAGTTAACAATTTAAAATGAAGCCTAACAACTGAAACCAATGATTAGTAAAAATCCAAAAAAGCAAAACATTACTTTTGTTGCGTGTTAGATGTAAATCTTACAAAACAGCTATACCAACATAAAGTACAATCAGATCATTCTAAAAATTCAACGTTAGTATAGAGAACTATGCATTATTTTTAACTGACGATGGAAATAATAATAAAAAAAATTGTACAAGCACAATGAACAACTGGAATCTATATAATTATGCACAGAAGACTTAAAATGATTTTGCTGAACTCGTTGGCGAATATGTATATATACAAAATCTATATTACACAGGATTGGGTTTCTGATGTCAGAAACTGGTTTTTGACATGACAAGCGTCAAAAACTGGTTTAAACTATCAAATACTGGTTTAAAACGTCAAAAACATGTAATGTGCCTTAAAACATTGAATAAGTCTTAATGTTTAAGTATTTTTTTTTATTTAATATTAATTACTGTAATTTAGTAGTTAAAAAAAAAATTATTTTAATTGCAATAAAACATTTTTGTTTTTTAGAATATTCAAACAGAAGAAAATGATTTTATACAGTTAATAATCTGGATCAATTTTATCCCGCAGCATGCTACAGCACATAACCATTTTAGCACATCTATTTACACTCAAACAATTTCTGAGTTTAGAGTGTATGAAGCCAAAGTTAGGAAATACTCTCTCAATTGATGCTGAACTAGCAAGGCTTGATAGCAGAAGCATTGCTTGTTGAGCAATTTTGGAGGCAGACTAAATTTTCGGACTTAGGACAGATTTTTTTTTTCCGGAAATAATGTTTTACAATACAGTAATAGTGAATTCTTAATATTACATCTGATGTTGTATAAGTGTGACAGATATTTAACGTGAAATTTTACAGTATACACATATCAGTGTAGTATTTGAGGTTTCTGACAAGGTTTTTGACAAGAGGTTTTTGACATGACGGTTTAAACCTTGGTTTAATCCGGATAAAACCGCACACTGTCAAAAACTTGCCAACCCTGATATTACATCTGTGAATATTTATACATACTATATAGAATGCTAAAAGTTAGTTCAGTTAAACGTATAGCAAAGCTGAAAATTTTCCTTTAAGAATTTCCGCCAATAAACGGATCTTGTTGAAAATATTTGTCTGATTCTACAGAATTTATACAATGTTAGAAATGTTGATACAATTTATACAGTATTTAAAAAATAGGTAGATTTTAAAAGTATACTAGAACTGAAAACCCACTTACATCAATTATTATTCGTAGATTTCAATTAATAATTCCAATACTGTTTATTTTTTTTCTGTAACTAAATTCTTTTGTTTGCCCCTGTAAATGAAGGATAAATTTCAAGCACACCATATTTAACAGTAAATACTGTGTAGTATACCTCAATGATATAATTTTAAGTATGTTTAAAATAGTGCAATATCTTTAAAATACTTCGCGAACGATTTTTTCCCATGGACGTAATGTAACGGAACACTTTTGAGTGTATCTGTAGACGAACCGTAAATGCTGCACACTTCATTTGCAATACCGAACATGCCATTGTAAATTCCAATAACATATATAAATTCCATAGCAGTAGGACTATTTTTGAGAGAATTAAAGTACAATCACACAGATAGACGGAGAAACAAAATCAATTCATAATCACTTTTCAACTATGTTACAAAATGTAAAAAAATATAAAGAAAATTTTCTAATAAACTATCTACCAATAAGTATTTGGACACTTTCAATTTTTGGCATTTTGTCAAATAGTTAAAAATATACTTGACGGATTCTTCTGGAACTTCAGGATTATAAAGATTATGTTTGACCTCATATTTGTCAACATCCATTTTATAAGCAGGGCAGTCAGGGGGCCGACAAAAAATCAAAGAATAATAGAAACATTTCGGATCATCCTGTACATAAAAATGCATGAAATGATTTATCGCTGCAGAATACAAATATGTAGATACTGTACAACATGTACACTAATTTTTGTAAGAATAGCATGTATATTCATGGAAAAAGAGCGATATTTTTGAAAAATTCAAAAAAATCTGTTTTTTTTTTTTATTTTTATTATTATGCAGGGTTTTTGACCAAATTTAACGCGAGTTTCAGAAAAATTGGCAAAATATAGTAGAACAAATATAGCGCAATTGCAATATAAATATATTAAATATTTTAAGAAAAATGAGCAATTGTATGAAATAATTTTTATCTGCGCATGCGCAAACGATAAAAACGATTTTTTTTTTTTTTTTTTTTTTTACATTATTTAATAGTCATTTCTATGGAGTAACTCAGAAAAAAATCCAATCAAATATCGTGAAAATTCAAAAAGATATTATTATAGTAAGTTGTTTTTACTTCGCTCTATAAAAAAAGTTGAATGATAAGGGATTCTCCACAAATTGACATCTTTTATTAACTGACTTTTAGGAAAAAAATTAGTACTTAATGAATGCAATATCTAATATAATAGTGCTGCTAATAAGTATCTTGACACCTGTGATAGAAAAGAAATAGAGTTTTTATTCACATTCAGGGCCAAAACTAAAAAAAGGAAAGAAAGACATGTGCCCCGGGCGCCAGGGAGAAAGGGTGCCAAATGTAAATTTTGTTTCGCGATTTTTTTCATGTCTATGTTTAGCATGATATTGTTAAAATCATCCTATCTGAGATATGCCAAAGCATAGAAGAATTTAATGATGATTGCATAATGCATAAACATTGTGTTTAAAGCAGATTTTTAGATATTGTATTAATCAAATACTAATTTTTTTCCTAAAGATCAGTTAATAAAAAATGTCAATTTGTGGGGAATCCCTTATCATTCAGCTGCTTTCAGCAAAGTAAAAACAACATACTATAATAAGGATATCTTTTTGAATTTTCCCGATATTTGATGGGATTTTTTTTCTGAGTTATTCCATAGATTTGATTATTAAATGATGCAAAAAAATCATTATTGTCGTTTGTGCATGCGCAGATAAAAATTATTTCACAAAACTACTCATATTACCTAAAATATTTGATATATATATATTCCAACTGCACTATATTTTTTCTACTACATTTTGCCAATTTTTCTGAAATTCACGTTAAATTTGGTCTAAAACCCTGCATGATATAAACAAAAAACATATACCAGTATTTTTTTTTGAATTTTTCAAAAAAATCACTCTTTCTCCATGAATATACATGCTATTCTTACAAAAATTAGTGTGCATGTTGTACAGTATCCGCAAATTTGTATTCTGCAGCGATAAATCGTTTCGTGCATTTTCATGTGCAGGGTGATCTCAAATATTTCTATTATTGTTTGATTTTTTGTCGGCCCCCTAATTTCCTTCTTATAAAATGGATGTTGACGAATATGAGGTGAAATGTAATCTTTATAATCCTGAAATTCCAGAAGAATCCGACAAGTATATTTTTAAATATTTGTCAAAATGTCCAAAATTGAAAGTGTCCAAATACTTATTGGTAGATAGTGTATTTCTAACATCACTTATTATTAATAAATTCATTATACAATACCTCCGAAAACAAATGTCTATTACGGTGTTTTAAGGATTAAAGACTTTTTTGACATGCAAGTGTGCACTGTAAAGTAATAAAAACATTCTTCCGTTAAATAAAACGCATGAAAGCCAAAAGGATTACACGAAAACACATCTTGCAGCAAGACAATACATCCAGATGTCAGTTCAGCTTGAAAATTTACAAGAAGAAAGATTTAAAAGCGAAAAAATATTAGATGCGTAATATAAGTCATGGCTCATCAATTCCAGACGGAGATTTCCATTACAGCATCATTTAAATACAGTCTGGAATCACAGACTGCTTTCGTAAAAGAAAAGAATTACAGGCATCAGACATAAATTGTGAAACTTTACCCAATACTAATTGGAATATAATAAAAAGTTTTAAATCACAAGATTTAAAAGAATTATCCTCTTTTCATAAACATTTTACAATTCAAAATATCATGAAGTTTGTGGAATGGAATTCATTTCTTTACTTAATAAAATGTCGCAATCGTAAATATCTGGAAATATGGTATAAGACCGGATTTAGAAATAATACATTGCGTCATTCACAGAACCCAAAAGCTTTCATCCTGAAATACTGAATTTAACACAAAATAAGCACAAAGACTTCCAGCAGCAATATTTCATTATGGTAGCCAGAAAAAAAAGGGTAATTAATCCCCCCCCCCTAAAAAAAAAAAAAAAAAAAAAAAAAAAAAAAAAAAGAACACAAATTTTTTTACATTCTTAGAGTTGAAGAGTCAGTAGCCAAGTCCCCGAGAAAACGTGGTCTATAAAACAATAAAACAAATAAGAAAAATCATGTATTAAGCATAGATTATGAAGCAATTTCCAACACTTCTTGAAATCTTTAACAAAGCTTCGTTAGCAAGGGAGATAACATATTATTGTTCATATCCAAATATATATTCTAATACTTTTGAAATGCCCCGTATTTGATCTGTCGGTTAATATATAGACTATATAATGGTAAAATTTAGTTTAGCAAGAAAACGCCTAACTAGTTGAAATTTTCCTTTCAGCAAGTTATACTAATAGATGGAAACATACTTGAATACTTTTGTTTAGCCCTGCAAAATACGTAGTACCTTTTATACACGAAAGTATTTTACTAAAGTTTAGTTTAAAAATAAATTCTCTTTAAACTACTTAAATCAAATTTCTAAAAATTATCATCCAAAGGCGACCATGTATCCAGTTCTTTGTGTAACCTGTATATTATTATATCTATATTCTACAAACATTTCTTAGTAAACTAAATGCAGTAAAAAGGCATAACATATTTAAAAACTAACTTTAAGTAAATGACGCTCATATTCAGTAACCTTTCCGAGATATTTTGTGTAACACTGTATATCTAAATTTTGTAAGGATTAGCATTTATATAAACCATATAATATGCATACATCTAATGAAACTTAAAAGCGTATATCATAATTAAAAATAATTTTCATCCATTTAACAGCCATCTTCCATATTATACAGGACTTCGGATAGAATATACTATTTGAAATCTTTTGTGTGTCCCTGTAAATGCTAGGCACTAGTATTATGCATGAAATAAATCATATTAATCCTCAGCAACGTGTATCAATTTGGTTATATATGAAATCGTTTACCATAGTAACCCATTAAAATATGTCGCAACCCCCCCCCCTTTATTATTATGTATTGGAATTATTTTGTGTGGCCCTATAAATGAATAATAACTATTTTTTTCGCTGCATACTTTACAAAATGCATATTTTAGTGCATTTTGTAGATGCGTATAAATTTGAAGATGTTTGACAGGGTGTAACATCTTTAAAATTCATTTGAAACTATTTTTCCCCATAGGCCGTAATGTAATGGAAAACTGTTGACTGCCCCTGTAAATAAACTAATCATGGCAAAACCTTCATTTTCAATAGGGTTCGTGCTCGGGTAAACATTATTAACGTCCAAAAATTTCATGACAATCCGAGTACATTTAAGAGAGTTAGAAAGCGGGCAGACGGCCATACGGCCAGACAAACCGAATGCATAAGCACTTTTCAACTTTGTTGAAAAGTGCTAAAAAAATAGGTTGCACCAAAAATTCGTTAATCTAACCACATATAAATTCAAAATTCAATCAAGCGATAGATGACAGATGAAAATTGTTTTATAATGATTAAATGAAAATGAGGTATTAAATCTCTCTAGTAATTTATTTATTTGTTATTTAGTTAAGTTAAAAATTTATGACAGCACAAATAAATTAACGGAATGTAATTTACGGACAAACATGATTTTCAGTATATTAATTATAAATATATCATTCTACATCATACAAATATTTTCTATTACTTAAGAAAGGATTCACAAAGTACATTATAAAAACTACTTTTGACATGCTTGGGTTCCAATCAAGATAAGAGCCATAACTATAATTGCAAGTCTCACCAAAATCAGTCAAGTAGATTTTTTTTTTTTTTTTTTTTTTTCGTAAACAGTTAATTTTTGGTAATTGGGTTTTATCTAATTTAAGAATTTTCCCTCATAATTCTATAACTAATTAACTAAACGGCGTAGAATGATATGTTATTTACTAAAACTTTCTTTAGAAAAATTATCTGACAGTGCAAGTTCTAAAAAAATCCATGCAGCAGAATGCATTCCTCCTTCTATTCTATATATATAAAAAAAAAAGAAAAAAAAAGAAAAAAGCTTAAAACAATATGTAATGCAATTAAGTATTTTCCTACCTTGTCAAGGGCTTTTTGTCATGAAATTTTCCAATAATTTCTTTTCTTCATTTTCAATTGTTAGACATCAAATTTATTTAAAATAAAACAAATATTTATTTAAAATATCTGCAATCACGATAACTTAAACTTTCCAATTATTGTTAAATACATTAAAAATATACATACTAAAGTATAAATCAGCAAATGCAATTTTCTCCATATTTTTTATGTTTTATATTATTACGAAAAAAAGAAAAGAAAGAAAAAAGAATGCGAGGAAAACTTTGAATAATTAAAAGTGATAAAAACTTTTATCATGGCTTCATAAAGTAAAACTAATTAATAAAACTACTACTTCGGGGGAAAAAATAAACGCTTTTTCAGTAATTATTGAATTTAAATTAATCAATATTAATTAATTGCTTTTCATAATGAATGGGAGCATATGAACAACTCAAAAGAGAAAAAGATTTTTTTTAAATGTTAGAAGTTACACAAACAATAAATGAAAAGTTAATTCGTAACCTTGTTCTTGTTACTAGAAAATATTTTTAAACACAATGAGAAAAAAAAAATAACGGAAAACCCCATGACTTCTTTATTTCATTCTCTTGTTTATTTCAACAATAGTCGTTAGGATTACTGCTCAACTCGACAATCATGTATACATAAAAATAATATAAAGGCTTTTCAGAGAGTGGGATATGATCAACAAAGTTACAATCCAATTGTAATATTTCATTTATTTTTACTTTCCTAAAAAAAAAAAAAAAAAAAAAAAAAAAAAAAAAAAAGTTTTTTAATTTTTTAATTTTAAGTAATTATGTTTAGTTCTGCATTTAATGCGCTGAAAAGAAAGAGTATTTTTATATCATTATTGTACAAGTTAATTGGAATTGAAATTATTAAGTTTTTCGTTTATTTATTTATTTAGTTTTTAATATTTCTTTCAGTTCATTGTTATTGGGTAAAAACAGAAAATAGATGGTTCAAAATGTGAAAATGGAAAATGCATAATTTGCCAATAAAGCATATTTGTCAATATTTTTTTTTTTTTTTTTTTTTTTTTTTTTTTTTTTTACTTGTTATAATAAACTATTCGTTTAGAAAATATCGTAGGAAATTAGTTTCATAGATAACTTCAAGAAAAACTTTATAACATAATGATGTAAAGTTTACTATGATAAATGAATAATTAAACAATGTCAAATACAAAAACTTCTTAAAAACTATAAAAACAGTAAAATAATAATAATAATAATAATAATAAACTTTTTACACTTGCGGCTCTAACGAAACCATTATCAAAACAAATAAAAATATTTTATTACATTGTAATTTGTTATTATAATCTTAAATAAAATAAAATTATTTTAATAAAAAAAACTATTAGATTTCCTAAAATAAACTGATTAGTTTTAAAATTTAATAACTTGCTAACGGTAAACGCTATTAAAAATTCTTCAGGGGGGTTATGTAATATTACAGGTGGTTTTTTTTTTTTTTTTTTTTTTTTTTTTTTTTTTTACTGAGATTCTCGGTTTCAATTCCAAATAGCAGTGATAGATGGCACTGGAAGAATTAGACGCTAAAAAAAAAAAAAATGCCCGACCTTTTTCTTCTAATTCTAATGCGAAGAAAGGAGATTAAGTATACGGAGTGGATTTCTTAGAAGAATTTGGGATTGGTGAGTGAGAACTAATCCATATGTTTAACTTCCTTCGCATCAATACTGGAAGAGTAATAAAGTAAAAAGAATTCTTACAATCTACTGCTTGCATCGGCATCTATAGCTGCTATTAAGAATTGAAATCGAGAATTTCAGAAAAAAAATTCCTGATCTACATAACCCTCCTGCAAGAATTTTGTAATAGCGCTCACCTTTTGCAAGTTATTGAATTTCAAAATCAGTCAGTCCATTTTAGATAAATCAATAAATCGAAAAGCGTATATTGATAAATTTCATCATAGATAGCACTTGAGAAGTTAGAAAAATACAGAATTAAAACACCATATTGTATCAGAACTTTGCATTGTACATCATTATAAACAAGAATTACACATCAAAGACATTGAACAATGCCAAAATTTCTATAAAAGAAAATAAACAGAAATTTATTGAAATATCTAAATTAATTTGGAAAAATGTGTCATAATATGTCACTAAAATAAAACTTTTTTTTTTCGCTTATATATGAGCTATTTGATTAAAAAGTAATAGTATCAGACAAATATTGCTATAAACACCCTTCCCTCTTTCCAAAATAACAACAATAACATTTCATGGATATAAAAATAATAATTTTACTATAATAAATTAATAAAGTAAGCAAATGTTAATAATCTTACAATTAAATTATTCCATTGAGATACTAAATGAAAAGAGCAAAAAACCATAAAAATTATATTTGATAAATTTCACAATACGCGCTTCAGAAAAGTGATTTATGTAAACAACAACTACAAATCAAACCTTGAGTTATGTCGAAATATTTACAAGGAAAAACAAACAGAAATTATACTTATTAAAATTTGTAAAGTACATTGGAAAAATGTGTCATAATTTGTTAATAAAATACATTTTGCAAATAAAAATAATAAACTATTAAAAATTATTATATTTATTTTTACTATTATTATTATTATTATATTATAAAATAAAAAATTATTTTTATTGTTAACTTTTCATAGTATAAATATCCAGCTCTTTTATTAAAATACATTTTATTTTTTAATGAATATATTCTTTCACAAAATATCTACATGAAATAAATATTTCCATGTAGAAAAGTTATGATATATTTTAGAATTAATTCACAAACTTACAATCAATTATTCAATTATGATACTAAACAAAGAAAAACAAAAAAAAATCGATAAGCAGCATTTTTTTTTTATATAAATTTTGTTTTAACTAACTATTGAGAAGTAACACACAAAAACAAAATCATAATTAAACCTACAGCTACAAAATTAAGACCTTGAGGTATGCTTATTTTCCCACATATTTTAATTTCTTTCTTTATTATAATAATTGATAAAAATATAAAAATTTAATTCAGCCAAAGTACTTTCAGGGCAATCTGAAAATAAAATATGTCGACATTTTTTTTCTAATTGATTAAATCGTCTAGACTTATAACGAGATGTCAAAAGGAAAAATCATTCGCATGAATGGATTTTCGAAATAAGTGATGAGAAAACTGAAATAATGAATGATGAGAAATCTTAAGTAATGAGAAATTTGCCAAAAAATGAAATCAAAAAGATGAATCTGCCTGTCATGAAACACGGCAAATATTTCTTATATTAAAAACTTAATCATGCATAAATTAATAAACGAGTGATAACAATGAGTTGATAAATAACTAATGTCATAATGCTTTTATTTATGTTTGATATGTTACAGTAACTATAAATAATGAAGTTATGAATAAAAAGGAGGAGACATATAGTCTATTGTCTATCAGTCTCGAGAGAAGAAACTGATTTGGTTGTCACAAGATGACAGTTGTTTCAATTAATCAGATTTACAGTTTCTGATTACCGCCTGTGAAATCTCTCATTAGCAAACTTAACTAGAAAATTTCGTCTTATTTTAGAGCCTTGTTGATTAAAGATTTCTCGAACAAATGTGATAAAAAAAATTCTATTTCTTTTAACTGGTATCAGTTTCGCAAGGAGTTAGAATCTTTTTACTGACACAGTTTTGATTATCACAATGTGGCGGAACTATTACCACAGAAATTCTTACCAGTAAAAAAGAATAATAGTTTTTGTCATTTTATTTGATTGAAGTTTTCTATTAATGAGCCGTTTAAATAAAGTTAAGTTTCCCGCATAATTTTATTGGTAACAGTTCGATGCAGTCGTAATTAATCCTTGCGAAAGCGGTCACAGTTGAAGCTTCACTACCCTAATAACATGCATGGTCACAGTGACGCCACTGTGAGTCACTTTGGTCACATCACATCTGTGACCAAAATGCCACCACTCAGTGACGTCACATTGTGACTGAGATGTGACTTTCTTAAAAATCTTTAGAAATTTATAAATATCCTTCAAAACATGTTATTTACTTTAAAAAACACGTTTCTGGCAATTTAAATATCGTTGCTTTTGTCACAGTTTCGTCACAATGTTAATATCAAATTAGTCACAAATGACACATTTTTCACATATTTGTCACATTGTGACCACTTTGTGAAACGTCACAAAAGAGCTCTAAAACGGCCATAACGACTTCACATTTTAGTCACTGTGAATTCACGTCGACGTCACGTGACGTCACATCGACAATCGATGGTCACAAAGTCACAATGTGACTTCACAATGACGTTGCAGTGACGTCACCATGCTTTACGGGTATTTTAAGGATATGTCAGCTTCCCTTCCAAGAGCACACACTAGTCACACGCCAAGGGAAATCAAGATGGCCGACTGTCTTTTTCAGCTGATTCAAAGGATGGACTAAAATTGAAATGATTTACATCTAATCATCCAATTAGGAAATAGAATTTTCTTTACCAATAATCTGTGACGATTTTTCTCCTCAAAGGCGTGTTTTCTAGACGGTGTCTTGTCTAAAGGATTTTTTCAACTGTCTTCCCATTACTTTCACTACATTCGATGATTTCAAGTTTATAAAAGTTGTAAAAGAATTTCAATCTGTTTACCTTTAGCGTCCCAAAATTAAATGGTTTGTTTTCAGAAATAAACGAATTATTAATTTAGATAGATTACTATAAAATAAAAACTATTTTATTTATTTAACGCGATTACAAAAAAATAAAAAAATAAAAATAAAATACTATTGAATGAAGGGATGGGGAAATATCAGGTACAAGTACTTTAAATAACTATTTGGGGGGGGGGGGGGAGGAATTCTTTTTAGAATACGAAACTTATCAAGAGACTTATATAAGATAAATAGCACTGAAGGTTTAAAGTAAGATCTTCATAAAATTATGAGTAAAATATTTAGACAAATTTAAATATTTTAAAAATTTGTATATTTTTTGCGGAGAGGGAAACAGCAAGGGAGAAAGGGAAATAGAAATTTTGGAGAAAGGTGAAAATTATATATTAACTCTTTTTCAAATATATTAGCAGCTAAAAATAAAGATCAAAATCTTCTACTTACCCTCTCTTGGTCAGGTAAGTTCGGGCTGCTTCGGTTCCGTAAAATCGAGTCCGCGCCAGGCTGATTTTCATTCAAATACAAACTCAAAAAAGGATGCAGGCATTAATTTAAAATTATATACAACTATATTACAGTTATTTACAGCATTACGTTTGTTTAACAATAAATTCGAATATTTTCATTAAATACGAAGTCACAGCTTCGTTCAAAACAAAACAATTCTTCTACATATCCATAGCAACATCGGAAAAAACATTCTAAAGAAAAAACAATTTTATCAGTTCATTTCAGTTCATAAAAAAGGGAAAAAGTTCTGCATTCATACAAAAGTTAAAGTTCGATTAAAAATCGTTTGGAGGTGCGTTCAGTCTTTACAAAGAGAAACAGAGGGAGCTGTCCGCGACACACTCCCCCCCTTGAGTTTTACCATGTTGAAACTCAATCACTGTCGAGGTCAAGTTCATGAGGTCTAAACGTTCTGGGGTTCGAATCACACGTCCATACTTAGACTTTCTAGGAGAGTCTTCTCGAACTTTGGCAGAAATGGGTGACTCATTATCATTAGGTTCAGTAGGAGGAGCACACTCAACATTTTTCTGGAAAAAGTCATTAGATTCTAAATTTACTTCCAACGGATATAATCTTTGTACAGGACGAAGTATCTCCCCAAACTTGGTTCGTAGTTTTGCTAAGCGTACTACACCATCTTTTCCTGTAAACAACTGGATAACTTTTCCTAGAGGCCAATTCATTCTTTTTTCTTTGGTGCTAACAATAACAATATCTCCAACTGAGAGTTTCGGATACCTGTTTGACTTCTTATGATAATTTTTCAGCTGTCCCAAATATTCTAGTCGGAAGCGTTTTCTTAAGTCTTCACGAATTTTCAGTCGATATTGATATCTTTTTTGAAGATAGCTTGCATCTATATTGTCCAGATCAGGGACATCACCTTCACTGATTTCACGAAGAAACATGGCAGGAGTTAAGGGTTCTAGCTCAAGGTCTTCAGACATGTATGTTAATGGTCTGGAATTTACGATATTTTCACAATCACAAAGAACAGTATACATTTCTTCATATTTTAAAGATGCGTTTCCTAACACCTTCCTAAGGATATTCTTCATTAGTCCAATCATACGCTCCCAGAAACCTCCCCACCAAGGAGAGGCAGGGGGAATAAATTTCCAGGTAATTCGTTCTACAGCATGATCACTCATCACTCTTTCCCAATCTATTTTCTTCAACAAAAAATTAGAACCAACAAAATTAGATCCGTTATCCGTATAAACAATTTGAGGTCTTCCTCTTCGTGATATAAATCGACGAAATGCAAGTAAGAAATTATCAGTGGATAAGGAGGTGACGAGTTCGAGGTGAATAGTTCGGAAAACGGCGCAGGTGAATAGTACAATCCAAGATTTTGAGCCATTTTTTAGAAATAAAGGTCCAGCTAGATCGATACCTATGACTTGGAATACAGAGGCGTCTTTGATTCTATCTTCTGGCAGAGGTGGTATTTCTACAACGAGAGGTTTTGCTTCGAACTTCTTACATTTTACACAATTCTTCAGAACCTTTCGGATAGTTTTACGACCTTTTAGGATCCAATATTTTTCTCGCAAAATTGCCATTAAGGTTTGAACACCACAATGTAATGACTGATTGTGTTTTTCAATTATTAATTTTGAAACAACTGGATGGTCAGAAGGCAAGATTATTGGTAGCCTGAAATCTTCTGTATCTTCTCTCATACATATTCTAGATTTAAGTCGTATGAGTCCGTGTGGGTCAATGAATGGCTTCAAATGACGTAAACGCTCGTCTTTCTCCGATTTGAAACAACTTCTCTGGATAATTTTCCATACGATAACTTCAGCATTTTTTATTTCTTCAAATTTCAAATTACCATACTTTCGTTCTTCTTTATTAACTTTGCAGTTGTCTATGAATCTTTTCATAAATGCAGTGATTCTGATTATTTTCTTGAACTGGGAAACTCGAGTAAAATATGGGAATTCTTCATCTAGAGCAATCAAGGAAGATACAATTGTCTTCTTTTTTTCTTTATCAATTTCCTCTTTTTTCGGAGCTATGTCAAAAGCTGGCCACAAGTCTGGTTCCAGTTTCAACCATGTAGGACCTTCATGCCATTGCTTAACTTTTAGTGCTTCCACAGAGCATCCTCTTGATGGTATATCAGCTGGATTCATGTCGCCAGGAACAAACTTCCAGTCTTCCGGATTACTGTGTTTTCTAATTTCCTTTACTCTATTCATCACGAATACACCCCAGTTTTCATCATTCTTTATCCAATATAGGGTGTTCATCGAATCTGACCAATAAAATGTGGGAATATTTTCATATTTTAAATCTTGTTTAACAGTTTCCATCAGTCTGATTCCAATAGTGCAAGCTAATAATTCGAGTCTACAAATGGATGTAGGTTTCAGGGGGGCGACTCTTGCACGAGCTTGTACAAGTTGACATGATATTTTATCCTTTTCTTTACACCTTAAGTAAATGCATGTGGCATATGCCTTTTGTGAGGCATCACAGAAAACATGAAAAGAAGATTCAGTATCTAAATCAGAATTAAGCATCATTTGTCTAGGGATCTTCAGTTCTGCCAAATAGGCCAAATCACTTTTCCACTTAATAAATGTTTTACAAATATCTTCGGGAAGAGGTTCATCCCATGTAACTTTCAGTTGCCAACACTTTTGCAATAAAAGCTTCGGAATAAGTGTTATACTACAAGTAAAGCCTATCGGGTCATAAATCTTGTGAGCTTCTGACAAAATAACTCTTTTTGTGATGAATTTATTATTAGAATCATTTAAACTTCAAACATCACAACTCAAAGTGTCATCGTACAAATCCCAAATGAGACCAAGAATAGGGACTGTTCTCCTTTCATTAGGATCCTCAAAATTTTCAAATCTTGAATTATCAGATGATGAAATTTCCGAAAAGGTGTCATTACAGGCAATTTGGTTCGTCAATGGCAAATTATAAGCCCAATCTTGCAGTTCGAATTTAGCACTAGCCAAAATTTCAATCGAATCATTTTTGAATTTCCTTAACTCATCTTCATTGTTTACACTTGTGACTAAATTGTCAACATACCAAGATTCAGAAAGTTTCTTAGCCGTCGCTCTGAGATGTTCAGGAACATCATTCATTAATTTTGTTAAAGTAGCACTCAATAAGAAAGGACTACTGGATATTCCAAAAACGACCCTCTTATGTCGATATATCTTCAACTGATCTGGATTCCCTTGTTCCCACCACAGGAACCTCAAAAAGTCACGATCATTATGGTTAAGCCCTATTTGCAAAAAGGCTCTTTTTATATCAGAACTTACACCTATTGACTTTTCACGAAATCTGTTAATAATTGCAGGAATAGTTTCTATCAAATTAGGCCCCTTTTCTACACAATCATTTATTGAAGGAAACCCCTTAATTTTCACCGACCCATCAAATACTGGTCTTATTTTGGTTGTTTTGGAATTCATTCTAATAACGGCACGATGGGGTAAATAATGGCAAGAATTATCATATTCATTTTCAGGTACAGTTTCTATAATTTTTTCTTCCTCCCAAGATTTGAAAACCGCTTCATAATCTTCTAAGAAACCCTTGTCTCTTAAATTTTTTACTGTATTCTTTAATCTTTTCTCAGCGATTTCTCGATAATTAGGGAGTGGGGGGTGGCCTTCGACCCAAGGTAAACAGACTTCAAATCTGCCTTCTTCATCCCTTTTTACCGTCGAAAGAAAATGTTGCAGTGTTTGATCATGCAATTCCTTTTTAGATTCATTAACGGATGGATCTAAAATGCCTAGAGTATCAAGATTCCATAATTCAGCAATTTTATAATCTGATACATACATAGAAAAGGTAAATGAGTTATCAATTTTATTTTCTATTTCTAAAGGAACTTTTCCCATAATAGTCCATCCTAAATAAGTTTCGACACATACTAAACCTGATCTTAATTTTCTTATCTTGCCAGTAAGTAACTTTCCCGCAATATCTGCTCCTATCAGAACATGAATTTCAGTTGGCGAAGATTCAAACAATAGCTTATTTTTCATACGAATAGTGTCATTCAAAAAGATTCTATTTTCTTTGAGCTCATTTAACAGGGGTCTTACATCAATTTGTGGAACATCAGAACAAATTTTAGTTTGATCAAAAGCCTTAAAATTACATTTGTAATCACCTTTTACACTACTCAGATTTACAACAAACTGTTTATGAATTTCAGACATTTCCCTTCCACCAAATAAACTATGAATAATGTTACTCTCACTTAAACTTTCATATTGCATCACTTCAGCAACAAACTTTGAAATGTAGGTTTTTTGCGATCCAGAATCGATTAAGCATCTAACAAACTTATCTTCACCATTTCCGCAAATTTTTACAATTAAAGTTTGCAATAAAACTTTCTGTGTACATGTTTTATTCGTCAAAGTGAAATTTTTCTCATTAGTTTCTTTTTTCTCATTAACTTTATTACCCTTATCACAAATTAAAGAATTGTGTTTTCCACTGCAATGTTCACATCTTATTTTTGAAAAGCAATCTTTTGCTAAATGATTTCCCTTTTTCATACAGAGGTAACACATTCCATTTTTTCTTAAATATGCTTTCCTTTCTGCTACGGACTTAGAGCAAGCTGCAGAAATGTGCTTGATTGATTCAGCGGAATCTCCGCAAAAGATACACTGATTAATCGTAACCTTCAATGAAGCAGCAGTAGGAACTTTAAATTTATTTATTTTTCTATCCCTCTGCACTTGGGGTGGATTTTGAACAATGAGCCTGTCTTGTATTTGAATCGCGTTTTCTCTGCATTCGATCTCGGCCCGTAAAAAATCAAGTAGTTCATTAACTTCAAAAAGGTTTTCCTGCGACTTTCGTTTACGCTGAAATTCTAAATTTAACTCATTGGGAATTAATTTCAGTAAAATTGGGGTAAGTAACGTACCATATGTACCGGAAGTTACTTCAAGAGAATTCAAACTTCTGATTTGTGTTTCGATACTGTCATAAAGTTTCCGTAGTGCGAAAATGTTATTTACATTCTTAACAGTTTCTAAATTCAGTAATTTTCCCATATGAGCATTAATTATCAAGTCTTTACGACCGAAACGTTTTTTAAGTAGTTCAATAGCTGCTGTATAATTTTCACTTGATAGCGAAAAACCACTAATTGCACTTGCAGCAGCTCCGGTAAGAAAAGAATGTAAGTAATTAAATTTATCAATATCGTTTAAACTGTCATTCTGGTGAATAGCATTATCGTACTGGTTCCAGAAAGTTAACCAATGAGCGGGATCTCCACTAAATTTATCAATGTTCAATTTTGGTAACTTCACTTTAGAATGAGAACAAGCAGCTAAATTTTCAGTTAAAATACTCTCATTCACTGAATTCGGTTTCTTAACAGAACGCTCAGGATCAACTTTCGTTTTAACAATATAAGTTAATTTCGATTTCATTGAAATTATTTTCTCGGAATAACTTTCAGCAGTTTCAAATTCAGTTTCTAGATCGCTGTCATTTTTCATTAAATTTTGAATTTGTTCATCTAAAGCCATTAAATTGCTGTATTTCGTACTTAACTGATCAATATGTTCCGTAAGAACGGAAATTTCATGTTCTGTTTGTGAAAGATACACTTCACAAGTATTAATTAATTTTGTAATTGCTGTTCGAGAAACCGTACGTTTCTTCTTTAGTTTTTCAAGATCAGACATTTTTTAATCAATAATTTGAAATACTATACTTTTCAAAATACAACAATTCAATAACTTTCAAAATAATCTTGTTCTCAAAATACGTTAAATATCAATATTATTATTATTATTATCTTCAACAGAATTAAGCATTTAACACTTATTTATTTCTATATTCAATTCTTCATTTAATTGAAACCACCTGGCGTCCCTGAATTCGTGCGCCATGAAAATTATATATTAACTCTTTTTCAAATATATTAGCAGCTAAAAATAAAGATCAAAATCTTCTACTTACCCTCTCTTGGTCAGGTAAGTTCGGGCTGCTTCGGTTCCGTAAAATCGAGTCCGCGCCAGGCTGATTTTCATTCAAATACAAACTCAAAAAAGGATGCAGGCATTAATTTAAAATTATATACAACTATATTACAGTTATTTACAGCATTACGTTTGTTTAACAATAAATTCGAATATTTTCATTAAATACGAAGTCACAGCTTCGTTCAAAACAAAACAATTCTTCTACATATCCATAGCAACATCGGAAAAAACATTCTAAAGAAAAAACAATTTTATCAGTTCATTTCAGTTCATAAAAAAGGGAAAAAGTTCTGCATTCATACAAAAGTTAAAGTTCGATTAAAAATCGTTTGGAGGTGCGTTCAGTCTTTACAAAGAGAAACAGAGGGAGCTGTCCGCGACAAAAGGAGGTATAGGTGTTAATCCCAGCCTAGTCGTCGTTTATAGACATAACACAATTTCCTATTGTTACTAGTAACAAATGTGGCAGAAAAAGTGTCGCAAAAAAAAAAAAAAAAAAAAAAAAAATCCGTGACATTAGGTCAGTAGGGCAAAATATTTTGCCAAAATTTCAGGTGGAAGGAAATTTAGATTTTTGATGATTTTTACAAGCATTTTGTAAATACCGCAAGGAGCTCTAATAAATTTTGAGTGATGTGAAAGGGGGATGCAGGGGGTTTATTAGCTGATTTGTCTTATTTACATGACTAAATATTAAAAAATAGTATTAAAAAATAATAAACAAAAAGACGAATTTTTGTATGCTTTGCAAAAAAAAAAGATAGAAAGGAAAACGTCAATTTTGGTGTGTAAGGAGTAAAATTATATGATTGATTATTTATTATTACAATAAAAGTTTTAGAAAAATCAAAGACTTTTAAGGTTTAAAATTTGTGAGCTGAGGGGAAAAAAGAAATAAGCACATTTATTATTTATTTATTTATTTTCGTGTATGTGCGGAGGGGGAGATGTTTATCAGATGACTTATTATTTATTTGCTTTTAAAAATATTTATAAATCGGTTTAAAAAATCATAAAAGTGGAAAGATTTAAAGAACTAAATTTTCTGCACTTAATAAAAGAAAGGGAGAGATAAAACCCAATTTCAGTCGTGGGAGGGGGAAGAATTTTTGTTATTGATTTTTTATTGTTACAATAAAGTGACTTATATGCTACAAATATGGGTATTGTGGGCTAGTCTATTAAACGGCGAAGTGATATTTTCGGAAAGTGCAATTTAAAAGATTGTGACACGTTCAAAACGCAAAGAAAAATTTTGATATAAAGGGAAGCTAAGGGCTTATCTGGAGAGACCTCAAGGGAGGAGGGAGCGATTTTAGAAATTTGGAAACTCCAATCGCATAAACGGGTCGTAACTCATTTTTATAATGCGGGTCGTGTTCCGTCTACTTTTTTGCTGTGAGTCGGGTTTGGGTCCGGTTGGCTTCCATTTTTTGTTAATTTCTACTTGGGTCGAGTTTGGGTCCGGTTGACTTTTATACTTTGCTGCTGTTCGAGTTAATTTCTAATTTTTTTGCTTTTTGGTCGGGTTTGGGTCTGGTCGACTGCTACATTTTGTTGTTGGTCGGGTGGACTTTTACTTTTTAGCTGTACTTAGAGCATTTGGGGCAGTTTAGAATTTGGTTTTAATTTTCTGAGAAAGTTTCGGGTTGATCCGAATTGATTGGAATGAGTCCTTTG
The DNA here is from genome assembly GCA_964019185.1 of Maratus speculifer. NCBI lineage: Eukaryota > Metazoa > Arthropoda > Arachnida > Araneae > Salticidae > Maratus > Maratus speculifer. The sequence goes on along the minus strand of OZ025297.1, from coordinate 76,508,945 downwards.
ATAAAATTTTCGTTCTTTTTCACAATTTTTGTGCGATATGTGCGTCTGTTTCACGATCCTTTGAAGAAATTCGTGTTTTCGCCGCTATCATTTCACAAAATTTGATGTGCGTTTTGCTTCTATTTTTTTACTGCTGGTCGGGATAATTTTTATTTTTTTTGTGGGTTGCGTTTGGATCCGGTAAGCTTCTAGTGTTTGCTGCGGATCAAGTTAATTTCTGATTTTTTGCTTCGGGTAGGGTCTGGGTCCGGTTAATAACTATATTTTGATAATAGTCGGTTTGACTTTTACTTTTTAGCTGCGCTTAGTTCATCGGGGCAGATTGTCATACATTTCGGATTTGGGTCAGTTACATATTCGGTTTTTATTCTTGCGGATTGAGCCCAGTAAATGGTTGACGTCAGTTTTTATCGCGATCCTTTGACAAAATTTGCGTTTTCCCGCGATCCTTTAACAAAATTCGATTTTATACGTGAATGGCATCCTTTGAAGACATTCACGTTTTCACCGTGATCCTTTCACAAAATTTGAGGGTTTTTTGCGACCATTTGATGAAATGCGAGTTTCTTTTGCAACCCCTAACGAAATTCGCGTTTTCTTTGTTTAATAATTTTTAAGATTAACAAGCAAAAAAATTTTCAATCCAATTTGGGCTCGTGGGAAAAAAATTAAGGAAGTGCACTTGTCGCTTTCAAGCCAGTAAAGTTTATCATATAATCTAGATCAGAGTTGTACCGAAAGTTTATCTGCACGGGTTGAGATCGGGACAGTAATGTTTATCATACTATCTAGATAAGAGACGAACCGAATATTTAGCTTTTATTCCGGGCCTAGCCACGACCTGGAAATTTTGTTCAATGCAAACTTCTAAGAAAATGATATCCAGACCAGGCTCGGTCTGGAAGAAAAAGAAGCCTGTCATTACCCGAATCTCCAAAAAAAAGGAAGATCAGAACACGAACCGATTCAAAATGAGAGAAAACCTTACCCAGTCCAAGTCTCGTGGACTTAAACTGGCGCGACCCGTGCCAGGCCGTGACGGGCTCGAGCTTCTCCCCAAGTTATTTCTCGTGAGGATACATAATATCACTTTATAAACCCTTTATTAGCCCAAGGGGGGGGACTTTGCGTTCTACCCCCCCCCCTTAGAACCGCCACAGCATACGGGCTGTGTCGATGCTAGATCGAGCGTTTAGATTTTACACCGGATGCAGCCTGGGCTTGAAAAATTTTTCACGTGTATATCTGTAGTAGGAAGGAAGTCCACACCAGACCCGACCCGGAAAAAGCAGTGTGGCGCGATCCAGCTCTGCAGAAAAAAAAATAAGACCTGACTAAAGCTTTTTTTTTTTCTGAAAGTTTGAAGACCTGACTCTGTTCAGGATAATAAATTAAAGTTGGCGCCACCCGACCGGGGTCGTACCGGCCTAGAGTTTAGGACCAACAATTTTTCTCTGCTGGCATCTAGTGTCGTTCGGCAGATCATTTATTGGGACGTTAGGCCCTGCCCTATGTTCCAGGAGAAAAATATGGCCCGAGCTTGGCCCGAAAACATTAGTGACTAGGCCCGGTACGTCTTGGTCTAAGTATTCACAAGTAAGGCTCCGCCCGGCCCGAATGCCGTTAATGAAAATCAACCCGAACCCGGCCCGCGGGCCGGGCTCTGGCTTTGGAGCGAGGCCTGACCCGTGCAGATCTCTAAAGTGAGTACAAAGGGAGAAGGTAAAAAAAAAAAAAAACGTAGGACATTCTTCTTATCTGATTAGACGTTTTAGCTAAGAGCGAGAAATTCAGGATAACAAACTTCTTAAAAATATAACTAAATAGATATTTTAGCGGCTTTAGAAATTCCTTCCCTAAGAAGGTAATAAATGTGTGTGTGTAGGGATGAGGATGAAAATTGTAGCACATTTCGCCATATATCAGCAGCATTTTTAGGTATAAACAGGAAAATCAGAATAATAAACCGACTAAAAATATATTTACATTTAGTATATCAGTGATTTTATTCCTTTTGTGTCTATTATGTCATCAACATCGACTTTGTACTAGATAACGTAAGATTATACGAATAAGGCAGCAATTATGGTTATATGAGTAGTAGGAAAATAACAGTTTAAGCTCAGGAGCAGGTGGCACTGTGGCACCGTGCCTCCTGCTCCTCCGGCTGCCCGCTGTCCCGCCTGCTCCTCCGGCTGCCCCGCCTGCGGTCCCTCCTGCGCCCACCGTGCGTCCCCCTCCACAAACGCCCCCTAGTGGAAAAAAGGAACATTCTATTCTAACAGGATAGGTGATCAACCTTCTCTAATTAAAAATATTACCAATCACATCTCATCATTGAATCATACTATAAGATGAAGATTAAATTTGTATTTGAATTTTGAACAACCGTAATTTTAATGAGTATTATTAATTAAACGAAACAATTAAAATCTCAGTTTTTAACCATTTTATGTAGATTTCTTCAACTACAAGATGAGATTATCAATTTAATACAAGAAAGTTAAACATATATTTGAATTTTGCTTCATAGACATCTTAATGAGTATCGTTAATTAAGTAAAAAACAATAGAAAATATCCAGTTTTATAGAAAAAGACTGATTTCTTACGATTTTTATCAACTATATGATCAATGTAACGAAAAAAGTTAAACATGTATCCTAGTTTTTCAACAGCTATAGCCTTAATGAGTATCGTTAATTAAGTAAAAAAACAATAGAAAATATCCAGTTTTATAGAAAAAGACTGATTTCTTACGATTTTTATCAACTATATGATCAATGTAACGAAAAAAGTTAAACATGTATCCTAGTTTTTCAACAGCTATAGCCTTAATGAGTATCGTTAATTAAGTAAAAAAACAATGGAAAATATCCAGTTTTATAGAAAAAGACTGATTTCTTACGATTTTTATCAACTATATGATCAATGTAACGAAAAAAGTTAAACATGTATCCTAGTTTTTCAACAGCTATAGCCTTAATGAGTATCGTTAATTAAGTAAAAAAACAATGGAAAATATCAAGTTTTATAGAAAAAGACTGATTTTTTACGATTTTTTCAACTCAAACTTCGGGCTATCAATTTGATAGAAAGAAATTTAAGCATGCATTCCAGTTTTGGACAACCATTTCCTTCATGAACATTATTAATTAAGCAAAACAACAGAAAATATTAAATTTTTAACTGATTTCTTCATATTTATTTATTTATTTATTTATTTTTTAATATAAAATCAGAATACACAACTTAAAATAGAAATTTAAACATATTTTTTAGTTTTTGAACAGTCGTTACCTCAAAGAATTTCGATAATTGAACAATTAACAAAGGAAACTAATGATTTTTTAACGAAAAAAGACGAATTAAACGAATTTGGTTAACTTTTACTCTAATTGGAAATTTCATCGTACTTTATGTATACCAACTAAGTAGAATTTTAATGCATAAACGAATAATTTAAAGAAATCCCCAACACACAAATGTGAACCTGCAGAGCATTTCTTATTACGTCATATCTAAACTAAAACTTTTTTCTGCAACCCCACCATGCATGCATTCCAGGTAGGGGAACATAACAAAGAATCTTGACGTCATAACTTACAAAGGTATACAAATGTTTACGTTCAAGAAAAAGTATCACATAGAGTGAAAAAAAAGAAGAGATTTAAGTTATTTATCCATTCTAGTTTTATAACAGTTACTACAACATCTCCAAATTAAAATTTGGAAGTCATAATGAGTATAATTAATTAAGCAAAATAATAGAAATATTAGTTTTTCAGAGGGGAAAAGACGAATTTAAACAAATTTTATTAGTTTTACACTAGTTTAATAATAATTTTAAGGAGGAAAAAGACGAATTTAAACTTTTTTTTTTAGTTTTACACTATTTTTTCTCATCTCCAACATGGATATATCAATTTTAACAGAAGAATTAAACGTATATTATAGTTTTTAACAACAAAATCTTAACAAGTATCATTAATTAAACAAAAATAAATATCAGTTTTAAAGAAAAGACGAATTTGAATAATTTTACACTAGTATTTTCAAAAGCAACATGGAAATATCAATACTTATTCACATATTTCACTTATTCACTGTATTCAATACTATATTTAATAAATTTGGATACACTTTAAGAATTTCCTAATCTATAATTAAATATTAGCTGTATATTTAATGTTACCCATGTTTTCAACATTAGTTCATAATCGTGAATTTTGTATTTTAAATACCATGTATTCAGGTTCAGATTATTTTCACTTGAAATCATACAGAATTTTTTAACAGAGTTTGTTTTTGAAATCATTGAAGCAACTGTATTTAATATTTTTAACACCAATTTTCTAAGATTTTCTAACATTTTCCGATTATACATTCTTCAGAAGTACATTTCTAAATGCTACAATCACTTTACATATCGAAAAGATATCATTGAAGCAACTGTATTTAATATTTTTAATACCAATTTTCTAAGATTTTTTAACATTTTCCGGTTATACATTCCTCAAAAGTTATTATTACGTATTCTAAACAATAGCAAATATTAATTTTAAGAATAAAAAGACGAATTTAAACAAATTTTATTAGTTTTACACTATTTTTTCTCACCTCCAACACGGATATATCAATTTTAACAGAAGAATTAAACGTATATTTTAGTTTTTAACAACAAAAATGTAATAAGTATCATTAATTAAACAAAAATAAATACCAATTTTCAAGAAAAGACAATTTTTTACACAAATTTTCAACTTTGAAATACATCGCTTACATATATTGTTACAGTATATTACTAAACTTAAACTTTTTAAAAAGTTTGAATGTCTTTACAAAGGGTTCATACTTATATTTTTCACGTCTTGACTGCATTCGAAATCTTACAACAAAAGTATACTTTTATTATTATTATTATTATTATTATTCTAGAAAACCTAAAAAATCGTTTCTTGCTGCTTTAGACACTTGACATATTAAAACTACTCTACCCATATAATTAATCAAATTAGGACATGATTCATCTTACACTTCAAAATTTCTGAATTTTTACAATACTTATTTTCATCAAACTTTATTCTTGATCCTATATATTTTAATAGCACAGAATTTTCACATCTGTTTTTATCTACTTATCAGAAAATTATTAAAACACCCAACAACATTTTTCAAATATGAATATTATCTTTACAATTTAATGATGCAAAACATACACGAATACAAAGTTTAATTTTTACAAACATTTCATATTTCAAACCAAACTATTCGAAATTTTCACAACGTAAGAGCAAACATTAGACGAACTTTTTAACATTAATATTGCTTAGATCTTTTCATCATAACTTTTAACTATGATAATTATCCATTTTTAGGTTGATTGTCGAAAAACTGTAACTGAAATTACATAAACTTAATGTAAAAAACCATGTTCTCACACAATTTCTTGAAATTCAACAAAGAATTGACTATTACTCCAATACTTATCTACTTCAATCTCGACTCTCGATAGTATATAGATATTACATCATTACATACTTACAACTCTTTTCAAACGTTTATCAGAAAATCAAGCCAATCAAAGTCTAGTAGTTATCACACCTGTTCCTCAGAAATATTACTATCATATGAAACAGTAAAGAAAATTAATAGATATTTAATATTTAATAACTTCATACGTGAAATTACTGTCGAATGAGAATACTAATAATAAATAAAATCAACTGTTGGACAAAAAAATAGTACAGATTACCGAAAATTCAAATCATTTTTTCTACAAAAATTACAAAAATTAACAAATGAATGACCAGTTAGAGAAATAATTAAAAAAAATAATGAACATATTTACAAATTTATTAAAATCACACCTTTTTCTGGATTACAAACCACAATTTCTTGAAAAATTTAACACCGAATTTGTAAGATTTTAATCCTAGTATTACATACACTCAATAAATATTCAAAATTAACAAAAAAATAATTTTTTTAGTCTCATCAATAAGCAGAAATTCTATATTAAAAGAATATTTTCATAGTAGTACTTATAAAAATGAGAGTTTACAAACTGATTTTCATAATTTTATCACATTTAAACTTAATTTTTATACATAAAACATTATTTAATCAAATTTTATACTTTCTAATTCAGTAAAATTCAATACTTTTTTAGTTTTTAAACCAATACCACAATATTTATTTACATCAAACTTGATTCTTTACCTTTTATATTTCCACATTACACAAGTGAGTTAAATACTAACTTGGAACGGGAGTTGAAGTCAATTGATTCAATTCGATTTTCATCGTATACGCATTTCCCCTACACGAAATTTCTTACTTCTATAATCATCTAATGTATTAAAACTAATCTACTCATATTTTTAATCAATTCATCAGATGTTTCATCTCGCACTTCTGAATTATCATCCACCAAGTTGCTTAAAATATAAATACTATCTTTAAAGTTTTAATGTAGTATACATGACTAATCTTGAGTTTCCATCTATACTATTAATCAAATTATCATATGTTTCATCTTACAGTTCAACGATTTCTGAATTATCGTCCATCTAGTTGTTTAAAATATTAATAAAATGTTTATAGTTTTTGATTATACATAGTATGTATGAATACAATCTTTAATTTTTAACAGTTCATATTTCAAATAACCTATTTTCGAAACCAAACTATGTGAATTTTACCACAATACTTATCATCATACAGAGATTTGTGTTTCATACTTTTTCTAAAAATTATCAGATATGTACTCCTCAGAGGAATTTCTATCATATGAATAAATGAAAAAAAAATTAATTTATATTAAACGTACAGCGAAATTTGATTGCAATATATATGTATTTAATAAAAATAAATAAATGAGCGATTATTTATACATTAAACCTTTACTAAATATATATTTCTTGCGTTATAAAGATGTTTCAACAAGATGAACCAAAACAGCAGCAAACTTCAGAAATTAATGATCTGAATGATTCATCCCTAGCACATGTAGCGTTAATGAATAATACATATGTAAGTACTTATATGAAATATTTAAAGTATAAAAAAATTACAAAAGTGAAAAGAAAAAACACAAATGTAAAACAAAAATCACAAAGTGAAAAACTCACAACAAAGTTTTTGAAAAAAAAAAATTTACAACAAAAATTTTTTTACAAAAACCAAAACTTCAAAAAATATTTTTCCAAAAAATTTTTTTTTCAAAAACATTTTTTACAAAAAAATTTTTTTTTCAAAATAAGTTTTTACAAAAGTAAAAAATAAAAAATCACAACGTTAAAAATATGAAAAATTTTAGTTAAAAAAAGTGTAAAAAAAATTGCAAAAAAATTGCAAAAATTTCAAAAAAAGTTACGAAAAAAGTATCAAAATTTTTGTTCTTTTTAATAGTAAATACAATGGTTTCACCATTGCATACTGTATTAAAAAGAACAAAAATTTTGATAACTTTTTTGATAACTTTTTTTGAAATTTTTGCAATTTTTTTGCAATTTTTTTTACACTTTTTTTAACTAAAATTTTTCATATTTTTAACGTTGTGATTTTTTATTTTTTACTTTTGTAAAAACTTATTTTGAAAAAAAAATTTTTTTGTAAAAAATGTTTTTGAAAAAAAAATTTTTTGGAAAAATATTTTTTGAAGTTTTGGTTTTTGTAAAAAAATTTTTGTTGTAAATTTTTTTTTTTCAAAAACTTTGTTGTGAGTTTTTCACTTTGTGATTTTTGTTTTACATTTGTGTTTTTTCTTTTCACTTTTGTAATTTTTTTATACTTTAAATATTTCATATAAGTACTTACATATGTATTATTCATTAACGCTACATGTGCTAGGGATGAATCATTCAGATCATTAATTTCTGAAGTTTGCTGCTGTTTTGGTTCATCTTGTTGAAACATCTTTATAACGCAAGAAATATATATTTAGTAAAGGTTTAATGTATAAATAATCGCTCATTTATTTATTTTTATTAAATACATATATATTGCAATCAAATTTCGCTGTACGTTTAATATAAATTAATTTTTTTTTCATTTATTCATATGATAGAAATTCCTCTGAGGAGTACATATCTGATAATTTTTAGAAAAAGTATGAAACACAAATCTCTGTATGATGATAAGTATTGTGGTAAAATTCACATAGTTTGGTTTCGAAAATAGGTTATTTGAAATATGAACTGTTAAAAATTAAAGATTGTATTCATACATACTATGTATAATCAAAAACTATAAACATTTTATTAATATTTTAAACAACTAGATGGACGATAATTCAGAAATCGTTGAACTGTAAGATGAAACATATGATAATTTGATTAATAGTATAGATGGAAACTCAAGATTAGTCATGTATACTACATTAAAACTTTAAAGATAGTATTTATATTTTAAGCAACTTGGTGGATGATAATTCAGAAGTGCGAGATGAAACATCTGATGAATTGATTAAAAATATGAGTAGATTAGTTTTAATACATTAGATGATTATAGAAGTAAGAAATTTCGTGTAGGGGAAATGCGTATACGATGAAAATCGAATTGAATCAATTGACTTCAACTCCCGTTCCAAGTTAGTATTTAACTCACTTGTGTAATGTGGAAATATAAAAGGTAAAGAATCAAGTTTGATGTAAATAAATATTGTGGTATTGGTTTAAAAACTAAAAAAGTATTGAATATTACTGAATTAGAAAGTATAAAATTTGATTAAATAATGTTTTATGTATAAAAATTAAGTTTAAATGTGATAAAATTATGAAAATCAGTTTGTAAACTCTCATTTTTATAAGTACTACTATGAAAATATTCTTTTAATATAGAATTTCTGCTTATTGATGAGACTAAAAAAATTATTTTTTTGTTAATTTTGAATATTTATTGAGTGTATGTAATACTAGGATTAAAATCTTACAAATTCGGTGTTAAATTTTTCAAGAAATTGTGGTTTGTAATCCAGAAAAAGGTGTGATTTTAATAAATTTGTAAATATGTTCATTATTTTTTTTAATTATTTCTCTAACTGGTCATTCATTTGTTAATTTTTGTAATTTTTGTAGAAAAAATGATTTGAATTTTCGGTAATCTGTACTATTTTTTTGTCCAACAGTTGATTTTATTTATTATTAGTATTCTCATTCGACAGTAATTTCACGTATGAAGTTATTAAATATTAAATATCTATTAATTTTCTTTACTGTTTCATATGATAGTAATATTTCTGAGGAACAGGTGTGATAACTACTAGACTTTGATTGGCTTGATTTTCTGATAAACGTTTGAAAAGAGTTGTAAGTATGTAATGATGTAATATCTATATACTATCGAGAGTCGAGATTGAAGTAGATAAGTATTGGAGTAATAGTCAATTCTTTGTTGAATTTCAAGAAATTGTGTGAGAACATGGTTTTTTACATTAAGTTTATGTAATTTCAGTTACAGTTTTTCGACAATCAACCTAAAAATGGATAATTATCATAGTTAAAAGTTATGATGAAAAGATCTAAGCAATATTAATGTTAAAAAGTTCGTCTAATGTTTGCTCTTACGTTGTGAAAATTTCGAATAGTTTGGTTTGAAATATGAAATGTTTGTAAAAATTAAACTTTGTATTCGTGTATGTTTTGCATCATTAAATTGTAAAGATAATATTCATATTTGAAAAATGTTGTTGGGTGTTTTAATAATTTTCTGATAAGTAGATAAAAACAGATGTGAAAATTCTGTGCTATTAAAATATATAGGATCAAGAATAAAGTTTGATGAAAATAAGTATTGTAAAAATTCAGAAATTTTGAAGTGTAAGATGAATCATGTCCTAATTTGATTAATTATATGGGTAGAGTAGTTTTAATATGTCAAGTGTCTAAAGCAGCAAGAAACGATTTTTTAGGTTTTCTAGAATAATAATAATAATAATAATAATAAAAGTATACTTTTGTTGTAAGATTTCGAATGCAGTCAAGACGTGAAAAATATAAGTATGAACCCTTTGTAAAGACATTCAAACTTTTTAAAAAGTTTAAGTTTAGTAATATACTGTAACAATATATGTAAGCGATGTATTTCAAAGTTGAAAATTTGTGTAAAAAATTGTCTTTTCTTGAAAATTGGTATTTATTTTTGTTTAATTAATGATACTTATTACATTTTTGTTGTTAAAAACTAAAATATACGTTTAATTCTTCTGTTAAAATTGATATATCCGTGTTGGAGGTGAGAAAAAATAGTGTAAAACTAATAAAATTTGTTTAAATTCGTCTTTTTATTCTTAAAATTAATATTTGCTATTGTTTAGAATACGTAATAATAACTTTTGAGGAATGTATAACCGGAAAATGTTAAAAAATCTTAGAAAATTGGTATTAAAAATATTAAATACAGTTGCTTCAATGATATCTTTTCGATATGTAAAGTGATTGTAGCATTTAGAAATGTACTTCTGAAGAATGTATAATCGGAAAATGTTAGAAAATCTTAGAAAATTGGTGTTAAAAATATTAAATACAGTTGCTTCAATGATTTCAAAAACAAACTCTGTTAAAAAATTCTGTATGATTTCAAGTGAAAATAATCTGAACCTGAATACATGGTATTTAAAATACAAAATTCACGATTATGAACTAATGTTGAAAACATGGGTAACATTAAATATACAGCTAATATTTAATTATAGATTAGGAAATTCTTAAAGTGTATCCAAATTTATTAAATATAGTATTGAATACAGTGAATAAGTGAAATATGTGAATAAGTATTGATATTTCCATGTTGCTTTTGAAAATACTAGTGTAAAATTATTCAAATTCGTCTTTTCTTTAAAACTGATATTTATTTTTGTTTAATTAATGATACTTGTTAAGATTTTGTTGTTAAAAACTATAATATACGTTTAATTCTTCTGTTAAAATTGATATATCCATGTTGGAGATGAGAAAAAATAGTGTAAAACTAAAAAAAAAAGTTTAAATTCGTCTTTTTCCTCCTTAAAATTATTATTAAACTAGTGTAAAACTAATAAAATTTGTTTAAATTCGTCTTTTCCCCTCTGAAAAACTAATATTTCTATTATTTTGCTTAATTAATTATACTCATTATGACTTCCAAATTTTAATTTGGAGATGTTGTAGTAACTGTTATAAAACTAGAATGGATAAATAACTTAAATCTCTTCTTTTTTTTCACTCTATGTGATACTTTTTCTTGAACGTAAACATTTGTATACCTTTGTAAGTTATGACGTCAAGATTCTTTGTTATGTTCCCCTACCTGGAATGCATGCATGGTGGGGTTGCAGAAAAAAGTTTTAGTTTAGATATGACGTAATAAGAAATGCTCTGCAGGTTCACATTTGTGTGTTGGGGATTTCTTTAAATTATTCGTTTATGCATTAAAATTCTACTTAGTTGGTATACATAAAGTACGATGAAATTTCCAATTAGAGTAAAAGTTAACCAAATTCGTTTAATTCGTCTTTTTTCGTTAAAAAATCATTAGTTTCCTTTGTTAATTGTTCAATTATCGAAATTCTTTGAGGTAACGACTGTTCAAAAACTAAAAAATATGTTTAAATTTCTATTTTAAGTTGTGTATTCTGATTTTATATTAAAAAATAAATAAATAAATAAATAAATATGAAGAAATCAGTTAAAAATTTAATATTTTCTGTTGTTTTGCTTAATTAATAATGTTCATGAAGGAAATGGTTGTCCAAAACTGGAATGCATGCTTAAATTTCTTTCTATCAAATTGATAGCCCGAAGTTTGAGTTGAAAAAATCGTAAAAAATCAGTCTTTTTCTATAAAACTTGATATTTTCCATTGTTTTTTTACTTAATTAACGATACTCATTAAGGCTATAGCTGTTGAAAAACTAGGATACATGTTTAACTTTTTTCGTTACATTGATCATATAGTTGATAAAAATCGTAAGAAATCAGTCTTTTTCTATAAAACTGGATATTTTCCATTGTTTTTTTACTTAATTAACGATACTCATTAAGGCTATAGCTGTTGAAAAACTAGGATACATGTTTAACTTTTTTCGTTACATTGATCATATAGTTGATAAAAATCGTAAGAAATCAGTCTTTTTCTATAAAACTGGATATTTTCTATTGTTTTTTTACTTAATTAACGATACTCATTAAGGCTATAGCTGTTGAAAAACTAGGATACATGTTTAACTTTTTTCGTTACATTGATCATATAGTTGATAAAAATCGTAAGAAATCAGTCTTTTTCTATAAAACTGGATATTTTCTATTGTTTTTTACTTAATTAACGATACTCATTAAGATGTCTATGAAGCAAAATTCAAATATATGTTTAACTTTCTTGTATTAAATTGATAATCTCATCTTGTAGTTGAAGAAATCTACATAAAATGGTTAAAAACTGAGATTTTAATTGTTTCGTTTAATTAATAATACTCATTAAAATTACGGTTGTTCAAAATTCAAATACAAATTTAATCTTCATCTTATAGTATGATTCAATGATGAGATGTGATTGATAATATTTTTAATTAGAGAAGGTTGATCACCTATCCTGTTAGAATAGAATGTTCCTTTTTTCCACTAGGGGGCGTTTGTGGAGGGGGACGCACGGTGGGCGCAGGAGGGACCGCAGGCGGGGCAGCCGGAGGAGGCCCGGGGCAGCCGGAGGAGCAGGCGGGGCAGCCGGAGGAGCAGGCGGGACAGCGGGCAGCCGGAGGAGCAGGAGGCACGGTGCCACAGTGCCACCTGCTCCTGAGCTTAAACTGTTATTTTCCTACTACTTATATGATTAGATATTTAAGAAAATGTTTATTTTATTTCACATCTGCTAGATATATTTCGTTGGATTCGAGACTCTTTAGAAAAACCGATCCAGCGTAGCGGGTGAAGGCTACTAGTTGGCTTTTACGGCTTTTAAAAAGAATAGTAAATTTAACGCTCCATTAAGAAAAAAAAATACTTCTACAATTTATTATACCAAATTAAATTTCTGAAGATTGCCATAAATATACACTAGCTATTATTTTCACAAAAATATTCCTCTTGCATATGGACCGAAAAGAAATTTCTTGAATCTAGGGAAACAGTACATCAAGGTTTCATTTATGAAAATACTCTTGAATCATTTTTCAGTAGTAATTTATTGAAATTTAAAAAATAGATAATAGGAAAAATAAGTCAGCATTTGGAAATAACCCATATAAGCCCCTTACAATCGATGGACAAATTTCAACAAATTTTTCGCATTGTAGCACCGTAATGAAACAGATTCTGTGTCATCCAACCAACCTACCAAGATTCGATATTTAAAAGTAGCGCTGTCAGTTTCAAGAAGATTGGTTGACGTACGAGTGGAGACGAGTTTAAATTCAATCGTAGAGTTCCGGCCGTTTTTGCTAAAATTTTAACCAAAATATTTCGTAATTTTGCTCATTCTAATTTTGGTAAAACTATAAAAATCATATTACTAGAAGTTTAAACTCTGAGCTATTATTGTGCGTTTTTTTTCTTCTGAATTTTGCTAATATCATTTCATTTGGCTGTAAAAGACACACTTCAATCATTTTCCGAATGATTGAAAAATGACAAACGAACTCCTCCAATTAACAAATGGAATATTCATGTAGCGTGATTTTTTTTTCACGTTACGCAGTTAAAAAAAGAATTTTGAAAGAAGCGAAAATTATTATGTACAAATATATTTAAGTAACTGTATTTTGGAAAATTCTTTTCAGAACTCGAGATTTATCAAGAGAATTACAAAAGCTAAATGATATTGAAGTATAAAATAGGATCTTCATGAAATGAGGAAAAAAATATTTAACAAATTAAACGATTTTAAACATTGAATATTTTATATTGTAGAGCGAGCAGGAGGGCGGGGGGGGGTGTCAAACGTAAACATAAATTTCGAAGAAAGTAGGTGTAGATCGAAACCCCAGCATATTCATTTATGGGGCTGTCCATAAATGATGCCACACATTTGTCCAATACTTTTAACCCCCTCCCTCCCCTTTGTCACATGTCACGCTATATTATATATACATGCAGTTCAGAAAGTAAGCACTATGCTATAGATCATATTTCAAATTTTGTTTTTAAACTTTAACTGTGTATTTTAATGACTTTTACGTGAATAGCTATAAAAATAATTTGTGTACTTATTTTGTATGAAATAAGATTTAGGTTTACAACAAAAATTATAATCAATATACACTAATAATATAATATTAATATGAAAGTGTAATTAAAAGGAGTAATGTTTTGAAATTTGAAATGGAATTGTATTTCGTTTTAAACTTTTACTTTAATTTATGAACCCAAAAATATTTTAATTCCAAAATAACTTCAAAATTTAATTTTCTAATTATTAATACTTTTCTTTCAACCAAAATATGTGATGTCACATTTCTTCTTATCTCCTCCCAGCCCTTTGTTACAAGCTGTCTCAATTTCACGTACCTCCCCTCCCCCACTTCCAGGCGTGACATCATTTATGGATGGCCCCTTTAGTTATAGCGCACAATATATCATTGTTACAGTAACAAATGTGACAAAAAATGAATTATTATTTTTTTAATGTTAAAATTTTTATGTGTTCTTAGCGGAAAGGCCAAAAATTTATTCAAAATTTCGGGTGGAAGGAAATTTAGATTATCAATAATTTTTAAATAAATAAATAAATAAATAATAATAATAATAATAAAAGTAGAAGTTTTAAATTTTGAGTACTAACAAAAGAGTAAATTCGGGGGAGAAACTTCTAAATATCAAATATTTTTTAAATGATACATTCAGTAAAGCATTGTTTTGTAAAAATCCGAAATTGAAATAACAATTAAATGCTTTTATTTTCATTTATATTTTTTTCCTTTTTTATTTCACATTTTATCAAAGCCTGGAAGCTTATGTGCCCGCCCATTGTGTATGTATGTACGTACATACGCACGCCTGTGTCTAACGCGATAACACATGATAATATTCGATTTGCCTCAAATTTTGGATTTAGGTCTATTGCGATAAGACGCTTCTTTGATTAGTTTTGGGAGTTCATTGGTTTCTCATTGGATTCTCATTGGAGTATAAGGGGTAAAGGGAGGGCTAATCCCAACTCTTAATTTAGATAAATTTTATTTTCATGCTGAATTAACAGATTTCATCGTAATTTCAGATATGGGATCATTTTGATGCTTAATGATGCCTACATGTTTAGTTTTGGATATTCATTGGTTAAGTATAAAGGGAGAGAAAAGGGGCAGGTAACCCCGCTTAATTTAGGTAAATTGATTTTTTAAACAGAATTTACCGATTTCCTTAAAATTTTGGATGTAGGTTTTTGTGATACAGAGCTTCCCTGATTAGTTTTAAGAATTCATTGGATAAGTATAAGGAGGGAATGGGTGGCTAATCCCATCCTTTAAATTTAGATAAATGGATTTTTTTAGGTTGAATTATCAGATTTCATTCAAACTTTAGATGAGGGCTATTCTGACGAGGCACTTCCATGATTAAATTTGGGTGTTCATTGTTTAGGTTTAAACGGAGAGAATAGGGGATAACCTACCTTAATTTATGTAAATGGGGGTTTTTACGCAGAATTTTTCCGATTTGCTCCAAATTTTGGATATAGGTTTATTGAGATAAAGTACTTCGCTGATTAGTTTGGTTTGGTTAGTTAGTTGGTTGAATGGGTTTTGTGGCACAAAGCCCCTTCAGGAACATAGTGGGCGAAAGCAAATTCAAAATGAAATCAAAAATAGAAAACCAAAAGCAAATGAGCTAAAAAAGATAATATAATTAATGAGAACAATAATGACATGTATAATTAAAAACGTTTAAAAGGGTCAAAATATGATAGTTAAAATACAAAAGTTACATAAGTAAGAACTTTAAAGGTTAAAAGTGATAGATGCCAAAATATAAATTAAGTGTGAAATGTGCAAATACTACATAAGAACAATGTTTACAATCACAAAGAATTTAAAAAACAATGTGTAAAATTATTCAGGCACAAATTCTTTGTAGGTAGTATTCTCTTCATCAGTACTCGAGTCATAAGAATCCGATTCAATAGCTACTTACTCAAAATCAATCAGCTGTTTAGAATATTTCAATATTTTCGCTGTTTTTTCCCCACTGTTTGCCATTGTGAAGAATCGAAATGTCTGATTCTCTTTTATTTCATGGATCGTTTCGCAATTTAATAATAGCATTAGGTATCTGTACATTGAATGCAGAAGGATCAGTTTTTTTTTTTTTTATTGAATATAACTGTCTTAGTATTAGTCTGGAATTTGGTCGAGTTTTTTAATTGAACTAAAGATTTCTATGATTGATTAGTTATGGTATGTTATTGAAACAGATTGTGATGGTAACCAGCGTTCTAATTTCTGGCTTGCAGAACACTTAATATAACAACAATCATTACGGGTTTGTTTCTTTGAGATACTGGGTAGAATAGAGGAATCTGTTGGTATGCTAATGTGCCTTGCGTATTTTGATTGCTGTTTGACTAAACTTGAATAGGAAACATCAACGCATAGGATTCTACACTCAACAATTTTGCGAGCTTCATGGTAAGGAAGTTTTTCTATTATTTTAATGGTAAGAATATATTTTTCTCAGGTCCAGTTTGGGCAAGAATGGGAAAATGCGGCAGACATTTCGCACGAGTCACCCTCGTGACCCACTTCCGCACATCTTGGACAGGTATAACAAAATTAAGAAATATATATCTATATTACATATATACATCTATATTAGAAAAAAAATAATTTGGACCTTGGCCACACCACCCCCTACCGAGTCTAACAAGGGGATACACATCCGTGAAATAGTGTTAGCCAGGGCCTTTACCGTCATAAGACAATCCTATCTCAATCACCCCCATTAACGAGATGACAAATAATTACTCAGTCACTTAATCCCTAAAGCCAATAACAAAAGTCAGCTGACCAGCCGAATAATGCATACGTGACCAATATGTATCTCCCGTCAACCTGAAGCAGAGGCCAAAGCAGTGTGTTGGTTTCTCTCAACTGCCAGGATCCCCCTTTCCAGGGACAAGGGTCGCCATGCTTGGCAAACACGTGGGTGGTTTACATTTCTCCATTAGTCGATATACAGAGTGATATCGGCTCATACAAAATTACCCTAACCTCTGAGAAAAACCACAACGAAAGTGAAACAAAGAAAAAAGGAAGAGAAATAAGAGTAAAAGGAAAAGAGAAAGATCAATCAGGTGCCTGGGGTTGTGAAGCCCGTGAATATTTAAAGAAGGTATCCCTCTGGGGCGATTAGTTTTAGGAATTCAATGGATAAGTATAAGGAGAGAAAGGGTTGACTGTTCCCCCCTTTAAATATAGAAAAAGGTTTTTTATGCTGAATTATCATATTTCGTTCGAATTTCACAAATCTACTAAATAATTGGTTTAAATTTATTTATATAATTGTTGGAGATTTCTGAGGAGTAAAAAATGAAAAGTATTTATTCATTATTATTATTATTTTTTTTTTTTTTTTTTTTTTTTTTTTTTGAGCGGAATGCAGGGAATTTATTAGATGACTTACCTTACATGACTAAAGATTATAATAACAAATATGGTAAAAAAACAAAATAAAGAGATTTAAAGACAAAATTTTATATGCATGGTAAGGAGACATAGAGGGAAAACATCAATTTTTGTGGGATTTAGAGTAAAACTATATGATTGATTATTTATTATTACAGTAAAAGTTTTAGAAAAATCAATGACTTTAAAGGTTTAAAATTTGTGAGTTGGGGGGGGGAAGTAAACAGATTTATTATTTATTTATTTTGGTGTGTGTGTGTGTGTGGGATGGAGAAGTTTTTAGATGATTTACTATTTATTTGCCTTTCAAAACATTTACAAATAGGCTTAAAAAATAATAAGATATAAGAAAGTTTCAATGAATAAATTTTAGGCACTTAGCAATAGGGTGAGAGGGGAAAATCTCATTTTCAGTTAGTGGGGAAGAGTTTTTGTGATCGATTTTTTATTGTTACAACAAAAAGGCTATATTCTGTAAACTGGATACAGTGAGATAGACAGCAAAACAGCGAAGTGATACTTCTGGAAGGGGTAATATTGAAGACTGTGATGAGAGCAAAAGGCGAGGCGAAATTTTGATATAAAGGGGGGGGGATGGTGATATAGATTATTTTTTCTAAATCAGATTTCAGAGAATTCAGATTTTCATCTTCAATTAACAAATAATAAAAAAACTTAAATACTTTTAAGGACTTTTTGCAAATTCTGCACAAAACTAAGTTTTTTAAGGAGCAAAAAGTACTTTTGAAAAATTAAACGCTTTTTAAAAAAATTGAAGAAACATAAGAAACATTTAGGATCACTCAAAATTATTCCGCTACATTATGGTCTATGTGGATAAATCATTTGCGGTGTTTTAAGGAGCGTCATATTAATTTAAAAGTAGAAAAATTCATATACATTACTGAGATACTCTGGAAGATAGTTATAAAAAAATATTATATGTATAGCACTTACAGTATAAGTACAGAGGATCTCCATAGTAATCTATTATATTGTGGTCTAAAAAATTTTCGCGATGTAATGTATTGTTGTAATAATGTTACTCTCTTACAAACATTAAAATTGATACAAACTTCTGAGATGGACTTAACATTACTTGCAACTTTGCATAATATTTGGTGAAAAGCATTTACTATTCAATTACAGAGTTATACAAAAGAATTCCGTTGTAAAAAGCTCTTCGGAGAAAAACTGTTCCTAGCGTATTTAAATTATGTTCACTACTCTGAACATGAAATGCAGTGAAATGCTGTTTCGTGTATACTCTCTGTTAAAAAGAATTTCCATAAAAACATTCCATTTGTATACATAATCAAATTAAACCTGTGAAATTGGTCATCTGTTTCCCGTCGATCCCGCTTTCATTATCACTTACAGAGTCTCTTTTTTTTCACTATTCGTTTTTTTTTCAAAGGAAGACACCGCACACTCAGTCTAGCTTTATTAATGTTACAGTGTTTTACGGTTAAGTTTTCTTTCAAAATTTATTATTCATTGCAGAACAATGTAATAATTCCTACGAACCATCTGTCGACATGTAAAAAGCTAAAGTGTGATTGAATATCAAGATTTTAATATGATGAATACCAGAAGCAATGTTGCGCCCCCCCCCCTCCCCCCATTTGAGCCCAATGAAGGGTCTGCAAAATGGTATTAGATGTCTACAGGATAAATGAAACGTGGTTAAGATTGAGAACGGTGCGACCTGATCAGACTCGACGAAGCTGTCACTGCCCGGGTTGGGCCGGGCCAGTTTTAACTCATGAGACTAGGGCTTGGTTAGGTCTAGAGATCTGCACCAGCCCGTATCAGACTGGCAAAAAAATTTAACAGATCTGCCGGCTTGTTATAAAGATTTCGGCAAAAACGTTAAAATGAGAACTGTTTTCAATGAATGTAGGTTTAACGACCATAAGTATAAATGTGCGTCACAAGTAGATACTAGTTTGAAAACATCAATGCATAAATGTAACTTGTACAGCGTAGAGATCGGCATCGGACATTTGCTTTGTATCTAAACGGGTTTAATAATTTTTTGGCAAACTGGAGACGTTCCAAGATCAAGTTTGTACTGTTTTTCTACATATAGTCGGGATAGGTCAGAACTAGACTTAAAGGTGTATTCGAAAAAACGCTTTTCCACCTTCAACAGCTCGAAATTTTCAGATACAATTTCAGGCACATTTTTAAAAGTAGAAACATGAAACTTGCTGAGGGGATTCTTAAAGGGGCGTATGCGGTGCCGTGTGATGTCTTTTTACGCTCAATTCATTAGAATTTGAGTTATAAACAATTACCTTATTACTATGACACTTTTTTTCGTTCCCAGATTTCCCGCTAGGGAAAAATCGGTTCAAAATGCCATTTTTGATTGCTTTTTTTGCAACATTTTCTGCATTTATCAAAGAATCGACAATCACGGCATCTTGCGTACTTTCCAAATAAGAGATTTTGAAAGTTTGGTGTATTTGAGAGCAATAATGAATTCAAAAATAAATCGGAAAATAAGCAGTCTGAATCGAAATACACCCTTAATTGTTCGTAAGACGTGTAGGGCAGACAATATATATGTGAAAGGAATAAAGAATTTCTGTTAACGTACTTTTTTGGAAATATAGTCCTTGGTGTTTCTTAAATTCATTTCTCAACAACACGAAAGTTTGACACATTTTCCGACTAATTTTTAACTGTAAAGGCACAAAATTGACAAGCCTGACTATTGAAGGGATTTGCAATCGAATAGCATATTCCGTTTTTGGTTAATAAGATATTTGTATATACTTGTTGAGGTATAAGAGATTCTTGTCATGCGGTTTCAGATTTTTCTTCTTTCGCATGTTGTCGTTTCCGGAAATTCGATTCAAAACGCTAATTTTCACAATATTTTCATAAATATTGTGAAAATTAGCGTTTTGTATAGCGTGCTGTGCGTTGTGTATCAGAGTGTTGCGCATTGTATTTACTTGTATCAAAAAATGGACAACGCCATTCCATTACATTGTTTCTGAATAAAAACACCTGTTAATTTCATGTGTTTCCGAAAAGAAATGAAATCAGAAATGCATAAAAAATAGCTCCTCTAAATTTGAAAAATCTTTGACAAAATGATAAAGAAGCATTTTCATAAATCCACTTTTTATTACACAGCTTCAAAAGTTATGATAATTTTAACTTTTTTTTCTCTTATTCTAAACCATATTAATTTTCTAATGAATCTTTATTTGAATGTTGAAAGGCTAAGAACCTAAGTAATCATTAATGTTCTTATTGTGCATTATCTGTAAAATTTTGTGTAAAATCACCCAATAAATATGAATGTAGTAATCTTAAAAAAACTTAATTGTATGATAAATATTTGATTTTTTTTTTCTCGAAATAATAGAAATTGTGTCGGTTCAGATCGGGCCTGGATTGATTTCACTGATTTCTGTACGGGCCGGGCCGGGCCAAGCCTAGAAATGTAAAAGTGTAAACGTGCGGGCTTATGGAAAACTTACCGAAATTTTGAATTTTATACCGGGGCGGGCCAAAATAACATTCATTCGGTCCGGGCCTGGAGGAGACTGGATATTCTGGAGTCAGGGTCTTCACTCTTTCGGAAACCGTTCCGAGTTCGGATCATACTGTTTTCTGCAAAACTTGACCACACTTTATTTTTTCTTCCACTTCAGGCCTGTGGCGTGGACTTCGTTCTTCTAGAGGTCTGCCCGAACCCAAATTTTCATGCCCAGGCTCCAAAAGCAATTTAATTTTAACCCAACCCAAGCTCGCTAGATAAATATATAAATAAAAATAAAAAAATCTGACCCAATACTGAATAACCTGATACAAAACAGATCAACAAATTCAAAATGAAACAAAATCAATCTGTATATGAAGGGAATTGTGAAAAAGTATCCCATTTAATTATACCAATAATTTTTATTTTTGCTCAAGTAGAAAAATGAACATAGATATAATGTACTCGTAAATATTCAAACATATAGTTTTTCATATGAAAAATTGTCTTATCTTTTGAAAAAGTCACTCATCAACCAGTTTATACCAGATTCGAATTTGTCAAAAGCTAAAAGAAAAAATGTCCCGAATCCGAAACGTTTAAAGTCAACCCGACTCATAATGTATCAATCAGAACCCAAAAATTACAAATTATGTCAAATCGAGCCCTTACCCGAATATCTGAAACTGAAATGAAAGAAAACGAATTCATGTATTTTAATAGAATTATAAAATATAATTTACATCTTTAACTTGAATACTAAAATTTGTATAGAAGAAAATCTAGTATATGCTCTCTAGTGCAAAACCTATTTCTAAGTCAGACTGCTCAAATCGGATACGTAGCAAAGAAGTACAAATCTATCCGGCTTACTGTAAAAAAGTGAAAACAAGTTTAATTTAGATTTTGCCATTGCAGAATTCAGTTTCGCCTCCGATTATTCGCCTCCGACTTCATTTTTTTTGTGTTTATCAATATAATAGCGTGAACGGCTTGAAATACCCAATTGATTAGCAATTTCTCTCTGAGACATTGGAATTGCGGAATAATAAAGAGATACAATTTGACGTGCTACTTCTTCATTGACTAGATACATCAAAAACGGATTTTTCTTTAGTTTAAACCCTTTTTTTATAGACTCTGAGAAAAAGGAAATGCATTTTAACAATAAAATTGTATGAATGTCTCGTTTTAACGGCCAGATTACGAAACTAGTCGTTGGGGGCCACCGTAATACTTACCCATCATGGATATGCATTATATAATATGTGAAAATAAAATATGTGAAAACTATTTATAAAATGCATTGCAATTCCAAAACAAAATTTAAACGTATATTTAAATGTTTTTAATATACACAGTAATGCTCCATTAATGAATTGCTGATGAACCCATTTCGGCAATTTATGTAAAATACCGAACTACACAAGTAGTACCAGATTGCGTAAAGGAAACATCCTTATAACTCCAAAAACAATAATCATATTAATTAACAGTTTACTGCATCAGATTAAGCGTCTCATTTCCAATTAAAACATATCTTTGAATTGAAATTTGAGGAAAATACAGGGTCATGAGAAATCGAAGAATGTAGAAAACAGGATTACAAATATCTCGGCAACTATTAATCCGACCGACTTCGTTCTTGTTGCAAAATTTGTGTTATCTTATTGCCTTTTACGTCTTTTCCTTAAAATAAAAAAAAAATCGAAAATTTTTATATACATTTCATGAGAACGAAATTTTTGAGAGTCCGAAAAAAAAGTTCCGTATAATCGAGGTTACTGATATTAAATAGGCTTCGTCCTATTCATTCTTACTAAGTACATACAAAATTTTAAGTCTCTATCTCCATTTGTTCGTGAGATAGAGCATTTACAGGCAAACAAACGGACGGCAATTTTTTTTTTCTAAAAATTTGTTTTTTGGAGTCTCCAGTATCTGAAACGTGTAAATCCGTCAAAAATTTTTTTTCGATTTTCAAAACGATTGCAAGACTTACCCTACACTACGTATGATAGGTAAGTAAAAGTTTGACACGACACTTTTTTTGACACGACACTTTTTAGCTTGTCTGAAAGAAAAAGCATCGGAGGCTAATAACCCAACTCGCAGCTTAAAATAAAAATCCCTTAATCGAACTTTCTAATCAACCCGAATCCCCACCTTGTTCTTTGCGCAGCATATCCTAAAATAACTTTGCGCCATAAAACCCCATTCAACTAACCAATCAATGAACCCGAGTGCGACTCTCAGAAGTGAAATTTTATCCGGAACAGAACCGAATTTGAAAAAAATGTAAGTCAAACTGACCCAAACTCTACCTACAGGAAAAAGTTCAAGCCGATACAAACACGACTCACAGCAAAATTCCCGAACCTCCAAATTTTTAAATCGATTATTTTCACCCGAAAACAACGCGCAGATAAAAAGTAGATTTCCACTCGATCCGCAAGAAAAATGTAAAAATCAACTCCACCAATAGAAAAAAAGTAGAAGTCAACTTGACCGAAACCAAACCAGCGTCAATAAAATAGTAATCAACCCCCCCCCCCCTCCCACACACACACACACACACAAAAAAAGAAGTGAACTAAACTCAAAACTGACCAGCAGCAACAAAGAAAGATAACCGGACCCAAACCCAACCCGCAGCAACAAAGTAGAATATAACACGACTCGCAGCAAAAAAAGTAGGATTTAACCCGAACAACGAGAAAAATGAAGTAAATCGGACCGAAACCCAATCCGCAACGTAAAAAAATTAGCCCCGACTCTATCCACAATGAAAAAATTTGTCCCGACCCGAATCGAAGGTCCGACTGAAATCTCCAAATTTCTGAAATGCCCCCCCCCCCCTTTTTTTGAGGAGTTTCCAGATCTAACCTTGTACCAGGACAAACAAAAATTGCTAAAGACAGCGAAATCGTCTAAAAATTTTACAATGTTGTATTGAATTGTCACTCATTAAATATGTATACGAGCTTGTAGAGTTTGTAAATATCTCGACAAATCTTGTCCACGATACATTGTATGTTTAAAAAAATGTAAAAACCTTCTGCTCGACAGATGCTGCATTTGTTAAACGTCGAAAAAAACTCCAAAGAAGAAACAATTCTGAAAAGTATTATAAAATAAAATTTGCTGAATAGCACACTTTATAAAAATGCTATATTTTGCCTTACAGTTTCATTATTTTTACTTTTATATTATGATAAATAATGAAAAAATTTCGCAATTCCTTGTCTTTGCAAATATACCTTTATGTTATATTAAAATAAAATGCATCACGCAGGATAAATTTTCTATTTTTAACAACTGTTAAAAGTGTATCGTTTTCCTCTAAAGTATTAAATATTAAAAAATATTTCTTTAAAGATTCAAACAAGTTGATCAACAATTTTAAAGTTACTAATCTTTAAAATTTACCAACTTTAATTTCTGCTTATTTTTGATGAAAACTGTTTTTCAAACTTAAAATGCTAATTTTTTTATTGTTTTACTTAATAATACTGCACTGAAATCGGGCTGCCTAATATCGTATAGTACCAAAAACAAGCACAGGGGCGTTTGAAGAGAAAACTGCGCCCGAGGCACAGTTTCAATTTGGCGCCCCCTCCCCCAACTTTTTCTTGTAACAGCCCAAGAATGATGTTGATAGTATAAATGTGGCGCCACCCCCCTCTCTTCTGATGGCGCGGTGTTGAATAAGCCTCCTCCAAATGTACCTCCACAGTGCCGTGCGAAAAAGAGGGGTACGAAGGGGTGGTTGCCCGGGTGCGGAAATTTAGGGGGCGCCAAATTTTTATTTACCAACGTCATTTTTAGTCTGTCACAAGAAAAAGTTCAGGGAATGGAGCGCCAAACTGAACTTTACTCCTGGCGCAGTTTTCTCTTTGCACACCCCTGCCCCCCTGCCTCATATATTTTGCAAGCGGTATAAGAAAATTTATAAATTCCAAATATAGCCCCGTGTCCTTTTAATACTACCTATGTATTTCACAAAATTTCCAATTATAAGCATCCTTTAAAATTATCAGAATTTCCTTTCTGCTAGAAAGGATCTTACTGTAATTTGTATCAAATCTACTTTTTTGTATGCACTTGAAAAAAAAAAATATATATACAAATGAAGTGTATAATTTCCTTCTTTGGAAGTTAGTTAAAACTTAAAAATAGCTTTAGTTTTATATAAACAAAAAAATTAGAAGTCGTTGATTTTTTTCAAGACTATTTTAGTTAAAATTTATCAATAATTGTAGAAAAAATAAATCCAAAGTTTGAAATAAGGGGATGTTATTTTAACACGTTAACCTAAACCAATAACACAAAGGAAATACATTGAAAGGAAAAAAGTTACTTTCATTTGCTAAAATGGATTGGTGTTAACCAATCAAATTTTCAATAAAGGGCAAGAGAGGCGGAGACTGGCTAAGGCGGAGATCATATAATTAAAACTCGTTTTCTGTTGCATTTTTGAACAAAATCTTTCCTAATTTTGCTCAGAATAATTGCAGTAGAAATATGGAAAGCGTATCATTGGAAAGCTTAAACACTAATATTACGTGAAGCGTTTTTGATTTTTTTTAATTTTGCTGAAATAGATTTTATAAGACTAAAAAGGACACAACACCTCGAATTTCACTGAATCCAAAATTTAGAGGGTCCTCAGTATTAAACTACAACGAAAATCAGAAAAGTACAAACTAGCCCGGTAATAGAATGTCCTCAGCTATCCTGTGAAAAAAAAAATCATTTAAAAATATTGAAAATTAAGCGAGATATTAGAAAAGAAAGCCCCCATAGACTTACCATTAGCGTTCGGCTTTTACCGCGTGACTAGTGTGTGCTCTTAATAGTTCCACGCATAAATACAACAGTTGCTAATAAATTATATTTATGAAATTAAATATATAAAAATATGTAAATTGAGTAATATTTTACTAATAAATTACACTCTCAAAAAAAACTTGCGTCTTTTCACAGAAAATGTACTGGCATCACTGTTGCCAGTAATTGTCTGTAAATTGACGAATACCCGTTTATTTTTTTTCTCCGTCAAAAGAGGTAAAATATCCGTCAATTTAAAAAAGTTTGGAAAAGATAAACTCGGCGGCTAGGAGGATCGGACCACTGACCCCAACGTTGGCAGGCGAGCGCGCTGCCGCTGCCACGGCGCTACGGTTGCACACCAGGAAAACGCTTTAAAGTAAAAATGTTCGTTTCATGTGGGTGTGCCTTGGTCTATTTCGTTAAAAAGCTTTTAATTTTGAAGTTAATTTCGGTAAGATTTCGTCTTTAATGAAACTGTGGCTGGGGTCTTCATACGTTAGTATCAATATAGAATAAAAATGTGAATTTTAAATATATTTACGTAGATTGCTAGAGGAGAAATATGGATGTTCTATTTTTATTCGTAAGATTTTTTTTTTTTTTAATAATATAATTTTTTTTCTTTTTTTTTTAATTAGAATATCTTTTAAATGTGTACACTTAAAGTATATTTTAAGTGCGAATATTTATTATATAAATAACTTAGTAAATTTAACTTTATTCAATTTATCCAACTTTGAATAACAAATTGTTAGAATTTTTGAATGAATTGAAGAACGTAATTGTTATTTATTTTTAAACTCGGAAACATTTTTGTCTTTTTAAACTAAATTAAACATCTTAATCTATATAGTTTTTTGTTTTTTATTTTAAAAATAAATTCAAATTTATTACTAATAGACCCAATACGCATGCGTGCTAGAAATAAACAGAATCTTTCCCTCATTTTTAGACGTTCGGAATGAATTCACGGATCAAATATGTTTTCTCGGAGTACAGAAATTGTTTGTGAAAAAATAAAGATAACTTTGTGTATATTGACGATTTTTTTTTTTTTTTTTTTTTTTTTTGACAGTGTATATTTATTAAAATATGTAGAGTAAATTGGAAAAATGTGTCATAATTTGTTAACGAAATACATTTTACAAATAAAAGTAATAAAAAATAAAAAAATATTGTAATCATTGTCATTATCATTGTTATTATATTGTTATAACATAATAACATATTTTTATTCTTAACTTTTCATGGTGTAAATGCCTCTTTTACTAAGATACATTTTATTTCCTAATAATCTATATTCGCTTACAAAATATCTGCATTAAAAAAATATATCCATGAAGAAAAGTTATCATATATTTTATAACTAGCAAAAGCCATGCTTTGTTTGGATTCGCGAAGTATTATGCTATAAGATAAATATTTGAAAGTAATAATATATTTTTTAAATTACTTTTGCATCTTTATTAAGCAAAAATGTAATTTTATGTTTCGGCGCATTTTAATTTTAAAATGTACTTTAACCAAATAACTAAGAATTTCCTCAGATTGTTTATTTATGATGTAAGACTGGTATAAATAAAAATATTTTCGAAGGAGAATTCTACAAAATATTAATTTTATTTGTTTACAATTCTTTTATTGCCACTTCACAAAAATATAATGCAATTCTTTAAAAATTGAATATCATCTGCTTAAATGATTTCACAAAATAAGAATAAATTGTGTATTTGAATTCCTAACACAGAAAAATACTTTTATAATTGAATGTTAATCAGAGAATTTTCACAAATTTTAATTCATTAAAAATCTGCTATAATTTTTCTAAAAAAAAATATTTTATAAATTTTATAAAAGAAATCATGAAACTATACATAATTAAAAGGAATGAGCATAGTTTGAAAATCTGAAAGCAGTTTTTGAGATATTTTGTCAGAATTAGGAAAATATATTTTATTTATTTAATGATGATTCTAGCTATAATTACTGACCCCATGATTTAAGTTTTTCTTCTGAAAACGTACGTGTTTTACTTTTTATTTGAAAAAATGCGTTCGTAATGGAAAAACATGTAAAATAAATTAATTAAAATAATAATTTTTTGAAAAGTATTTCTGTAAAAAAAATAATATTCTGCAAATCTACAGATCATAATTTATATTTGTGTTTAATTTCAGGTCAAAATACTGTATAGTTTTTTTGTAAAGTGTACGACAAATTGTCATTTGAGTGGCCTAGTAGAGGATTCGCTTCGCTCATCCTAATTAATTCACTAACTAATAATAAAATTCTTCAATTATGACACTAAACGAAAAAGAAAATCTGTTAAAAGCATTTCTTGATAATTTTCGTCTTCACTAATGATTGAGAAGCAGGGTTGGTATAAAAACCGGTTTTTTTGAAAAAAACCAAAAAACCGGGTTTTTTTGGTTTAAACCAGGTTTTTTTGGTTTAAACCGGGTTTTTTTTCAAATCATTATTTAAATAGCATTTGCAAGAAAAATAACCTGAGTTTTAGAATGTCATGATGATTTTTTGTAATTAATAGTTAATTAATGTTAAATATTCACATTAGTATTTATTTTTTTGATAATTAAATGACTAAAGCATAAAAATTTATAATTAAATTATCTTATAAGTTTAGGTTTCTATAGGGAAATATTCATTGTGTGAAAAAAAAAACTATTAATTTATTAGCATACTTATATAAACCTTTTGGATAATAATTTAAGAAATAATTATATGCAGGTTGATAATGAAGAACATAGTAAAGGGCAAACAAACATATTTTACTAAATTAACAGAAATAAGCTGAAATAGAAAACATTTTCTTGTGCATAATTTAGAAATTATTTACAGTATTAACATCAACATATGATTATTAATCTCTTACTACATATATTTACTTAAAAAATATCAATATGCATTTTATTAATGCTAAAAAATAAATGTGTATTGACTTACTTGATACATCAACGAATGTAATGCTTACACAAATTGAGACATAGGCTTAGAAAAATTATTATTATTTTAAATACAAACTTTATTTTTTCTGTTTCTTTGTTCTTCAAAAGGTGAAGATTTAGCATTAAAATTTATTATCTGTGCAAGCATAGAGTTACATGGATATTTTTGTTTTGTAAAATTTAATGTATTCTTTTTTTCTTGTTCACATAGTTCACTTTGACTGTATTGTGGTTCAAGCATGTATACCTAAAAGGGCATGGGTGAGGGCTATTTTATACCTGGACTAAAAAACTATGAGATTTCTTTATTTACATTTTTTTTCTCTTAATATTTTTTGAAGACCTGTCCAATTATAAACTGCATTAGTAATGGAACTTATTACTTTAGATATTATCCAGGGCAACTGCAATAGAATTTAATAGTTTAAACATATCTTCAACATTTCTTTTAAAATAAAAATTAGACAGATACGAGCTTTTGAATTTTTTTATCAATAACATTCCTATTTTCTACACAAATTTTAAGTGGGGCAATTTTTAAGGTAAACATCTAAAGCATCTGAAAATGAATCACACCTAGTATTATGAGGAAGAGCTAATTTGACAACATTTACATTGCATGCAATTTTTACATTTGGCTCTTAAACATGTTTTTGATGTATTTCTTATTCCCTCAAATGAAAACCAGATTATATTTTCCTTTTTTCTAATTTTAGACATTCTTTTATTTCAATATATATATAAGTAGCTTTCTTAAAATAAAATACAATACAAAGTAACTAGAAACAGAAAAAAATAATGTAAAAACTGCAAATCCAATCTAAGAAAAACCAAAGCTTACTAAAACCAATAGCTATGGAACAGAGAAAATTCCTAGCCAATCATTCATTAGCATACAGAACAAGAGTAACCAATGGAAAGAATGACTTATGATTATGTCATTATTGATGCTTTGATACATGATGCAATCCTTAGTAAATCATAATCCAGCTATCTAAGCAGTAAAATTGCATTTTTGGCTGGCATATGCCATTTTTGCATTTAAAAAAAAAATAAAAGGTTTAAAAAAGAATTAAAACTAACTACTTTTTTAATCCTCCACAGTTCACTGTAGAAAAATATTTTGCCATGACAATTTATAGCTAGTAAGAAAAATTAGATTGATTAAAGATGTTTGTCACTTTAAAAATTTAATTTGTCTTTAGCTTTGCTTGTAGCTCCTCCATAACTTTGATTTTGCACATTTTAATAATGTGTAAAATAAATGAAAACATTAGGGAAAAGGGAAAAATACCAAATTAAAAAAAACCAGCATGGTTTTTTTAAAAAAACCACTTGGTTTAAACCATGGTTTAAACCACGGTTTAAACCAGCGTGGTTTAAACCAAACAACCCTGTTGAGAAGTAACACACAAAAAAAAAACCTACAGCTACAAAATTAATTCCTTGAGGTATGCTTATTTTCCCACATATTTTAATTTCTTTCTTTATAATAATAATTGATAAAAAATATTTAAATTTAATTCAGCCAAAAAACTTTCAGGGCAGTCTGAAAATAAAATATGTCGATGTAATATTCTAATTGATTAAATTGACTAGACTTATAACGAGAGCCCAAGAAGGAAAAATTATTCGCATGAATGGATTTTCGAAATAAATGATTTGAAAACTGAAATAATGAATGATGAAAAATCTTAAATAATGAGAAAATCGCCAAAAAAAAAACGAAATAAAAAGACGAATTCGCCTGTCATGAAACACGGCAAACATTTCTTATTAAAAACTTAATCATGCATAAATTAATAAGCCAGTGATAATAATGAGTTGATAAATAACTAATGTCATAATGCTTTTATTTATGTTTAATATGTTACAGTAACTTTAAATACAATACGCACAATAAGGCAATTAGGTATTTTTAATGCGTTGTTATTAATCATATACATTTGGCAAAACAAAAAAAAAGAGAGAGAGAGAGAAAGAAAGAGAGAGCGAATGAAAGAGGGTTATTTTAATGCATTTTAATTTCCAAAATTGTCACAAAAAAAGTAATTGTAATTTAACAAATTACTATAACCATTTGGAAGATGAAATTTTAATCAATTTGACACATTGGATTCAAATTCAGATGACGAAAGTTTATCTGATTTAAGTTTACCAGATTCAAATTCGAATTTATCCAAGGCTTAATAATAATAAGCTCGACGCAGCTACTTATGAATAAATATATGAATTTTTATGACATTTAAAACAGTACCAAAAAAATCCTTAGATATGAGTCATCAAATTTAGAGTATGTGTAACAAAGTGCGTAAATTTGGATAAAAAGCGCAGGAATTAAAAAATGAAATTTTATTTTTTTTATAAACTTGAAATGAAATACGTAAATAAATATAAATTTCAAAGAATAGGGGAGGTGAAATGAGCATTTTTCTAAATACAAATAAGTACAATTATTATGTCTGAATCCCTTCTTATGATGATCAATAACACAATGTCAAAATAACAGATTTCATCACACCATCATCGTTCAGAATATGCATGAACTTTTATGACATTTAAACAGAATCTGAAAAAAAAAAAAATCATTAGTTATGAGTCATCAAATTCCAGAGTATGTGTAACGAAGTACGTGAATTTGGACAAAAGGAGCAGGAAACATGCGGGAATGTAATAGTGACATAATAAAAGGAGGGAGCCCCCCGTCTCTCCCACGGCTTTTCCGCTCAAACTTTTTCCATTCACCTTGAACTGCGATTACAATCGATCACAACACGTTGATGGTTTTACTTATTTTATTCTTCACGCTACATTTCTGCCATACTTGCATCATGATAAGAGGGAAAGAGTTTCATATTTTGAACAACGATAGATATGGTATTTACATATACTACTGTTAAAAAAAAGAAAGAAAGAAAGAAAATAAGAAAATTATTTTGTTAATCCGAAACAAGAAAAAATACAGTCATTAATCAAGCATAGATTATGAAATATTTTCACACTTTCGAATTCATTCAGAATAATGTAACAAAACTGTTAAATTTAATAAGTTAAAATATGTCTAATTCAACTACAGTCGACTCTCGTTAATTCGAACTCGTCGGGACCACTAGAAATGTTCGAATTAAGGAAAGCCTGTTTAATATGGTACAATTACAAAGGAATTTATGTAATACCGTTTTTTAAACTTATTTCGTTTGTTATCATTAGAATATGACTTAACATTAAATTAGAATGTATAAATACATAAACTAATTAAAAGATTAGTAACAAGCACGGTGGAAGAAAAATTTAAAGCGTTACTGATGGACAGATGGGGCTCAAAGAAAGTGGATATCAAATGCATTGGATTATATGTATACTCGTTCGGAACAATTTTCACAAAAATCAGAGAAAGAAAGTTATTCAAGTGATCTGAAATCCGTGAGAAAGAAAAGAAGAATGAAAAATCGGAATTCTCGTTAGTTCGAATTAAACGAAGTCAAGAGAAAATGAGTTTGAATTAATGAAATTTTTTGACGTTATTCTACCATTGAAAATTTCGGGACTGTATGTTTAGTTCGAATTAAGCGAAGATTCGAATTATCCGATTTCGAATTAACGAAAGTCGACTGTATATGAAATCGCGTAATACATTTGAAAACCCAATTTCATTTGTTGCCATTTACAATATAAAAATAATCCTTGAACCGTGATTGCAATCGATCACAAAATGTTGATAGTTTTACTTATTTTATTCTTCATGCTAGATTTCTGCCATACTTGCATCCTGATAAGAGGGAAAGAGTTTCATATTTTGAACAACGATAGAAATGGTTTAACGGTTAAATGGGAACATATACTACTGTTTAAAAAAGGGGGGGAGGAGGGAGAAAGAGAGAGAAAAAAAAATTTAATCCGCAAAAAGGTAATACAATCAAGACCGAAAATATAAAATAATCTCTTAACAGTTACTCACTATTCCGAAAACCGTTCTCTAACTTTAAAAAAATCAGAAACCAATATATTATATTTTCATAACTTAAAAAACCATTTATAAAAAAACTCTTTTTTTTCTGTTTTATGCCATTGGCTATTCCGAAACGCTTTCGAGTAATTTTAAATAATTTGATCCACAGAAAATTCTGTTTCATTTTCGTTTAATTTCAAATCTGAGATTAGCCGAAAATTCGTTTCGGCGAAATTGCTGTTGAAAATTCGTCAGACCGGATCTATTTATATTCCAAGAATCTCATTTCTTCCTTCGGATATTTTCCAAATTTCTCATTGGTTTGGTTGATATCGGTTGAAATATGAGCCTATTTATTGCTATGAATTTCACTGTTCGTAATTATCAGTCATCAGTGGCTCAAAACGTGAGTTCAAATTATAAAACAAGCAATGCCTATATGACTAAACTTTGGAGACGCTTTTCACGTTTTCCTTAAAAGCTGCAGGCTCAACAGAAATAGAAAATTTTTAGTTAGACATTGTAAAATTGTCTCAAAGACTCTTTGAAAAAATTCAAGTATGATTCAACAGATGATTATTTACTAAAATAAATATATAAGATAAATTGAGGTACGTATACCTTAGTGTAAAACATTTTTCTGTTAGATGGAATTCAAATATTAGCGAATCCTCCTGTTTCATTGATGAATTAATTAAATTTTACTTTACATAAAAGTAAAATTTTTTAGTCAGAGAAACAGACAGCCAACTTGGGCCACACGTATAATTAGCTAATAATTATGTATATTCAATAAATACGGATAAATAATTAATAATTGTGTACATTTATGTATGTATTAGTTACTTTGAAAATTTTGGACAATTTTGTTTTCGGGCGAAAATTACAAGATTACAGAAAATTGGTTTCAAATTTGGTTTTAAAAACCTGTTTCGGTAGATCCTTATAGTTTTTATAGTATATCAATCAGTTTCCACAAATCGCGATCTTGGTTTTTAAGATAATTTATCGATTTTCCATTAAATATTTTCATCTACGTAACATAATATATCCATTTCAGATTAACAAAATAATATTAATTTTGATGTTAATGTTAATGCTATTAATTTCTCATGTTTATCTGTAAAACATGATTTCAGAACGTGAAAATGTTTTCTTGAAAATTGATAGCATCTTTAAAACTGATATTCCGGGTAGAGAAAACTACAGTCCTCCCCACTTAATCGGGTAACGGATAATCGAATACCCCGCTTATTCGAATAAAATCCTCCGGAACCGAATTTAATCCCATTGGGCTAATGTTATTTTTCCCCGCTTAACCGAATACTTTTCACGAAATGTCCTCGTTTAATCGAATAACATATGTGTGAGACAATTTGAAAAATGGGTGTGAAAAACATGTTTCATTTGGAATTTCCTCCACACTTTTTGTCATTTTCTGTTGTTACACAGAAAACAAATTTCCAGAACTCCCAGCATGGATTTTGCCTGGCAGGGTATAAGTACTGGTCAAGGGAGTTCCCTTCCTTGTTCATTTTTTCGAATTAATTTCAAAAATGGTGACATAAATTGGACAGGAATTTCGATCAATTTTGTATTTTGTTTACTTTCGTTTGTCAAAAGACTTCTTTTTCACTTTTTTGATTTTTTTTTTTACAATTATTTTTAATGGAGACACTTTCATTTTCAAAACCGACCCCGAAACAGAAATCATCCTCATTAAAAATATCCGCGATAAAAATGGAAAAAGTTGAAAACGACGACGCCTTTTGTACAGATCGATCTCAGCTATCCATTGCAAAAAAAAAAAAATCATTTAAAAATATTGAAATGCGAAAGAGATATCTTTATAAACTCTTCTAGCATTAGCATTAACGAGCAAATCCTCGAAATAACCCTTGAATAATAATGTGTTGTCACTTAGAGGTTTAAAATGGTAATTATGATATCCTTCGAAAAAAATCTCGTCCATTTTTTTACTCTAAAATTTCACATAAACCGTTTTCATCTATTTTTTTAAACCTGTATAAATTACGTAAATTAAATTCTAATAACAAAATTTGGATCCAATTCACATGATCTGCATTAAATGCAATGTAAACAAAATGCACGTGTTTACTGTCTTTGAACTATTGCGTATTTACTTGTCATTTTGTTTTTATTTCAGTTTGTATTATTCTATAAGTTTTTAACGATTTTCTTACTCTGGTAACTAAATATACTATGTTTTATAATTTTGTCATTTTATTGCACCTTAAATATTACATTTGTATGCCTCCCCGTTTAATCAAATACCCCGCTTAATCGAAAAAATTTTCTGGAACCGTCGATATTCGTTTATGCGGGGACGACTGTAATACATTTTAAAGAGTACTCGGAAAAGTTTCCGAAATTCAATGATTTCAAAAGAAACTTGTATTTTATAAGTACTTCTTTAAATTACAAAAATATATTGGTTTCTGAGCTTTTTAAAGATAAAGAAGCTTTTCGGAATCGTGGGCGACTCGGATGAAGTTTTTGTTTACTTACTTTTATGATTATATTATATATTATACTAAGAAATTTTTGTCTTTCTTTACTGTGAGGCTATTGTCAATAAATTAGGAACTATTGTTAAAAAAAAGCGACAGAAAAAAATATTGTCTTATTTGGATATATACTCTAACTTCTAGCGCACGCATAACCCATGCAATAAATAGATCTGTTTTGAACGAGAGATTTTGCTTTAAAATATTTCCTAATCTGTATCACGGTGAACTAAGCAATATTTTATTAATAAAATTTTCTGGACCATTCCACGGTTGTATGGTTTACGGATCATATGCCAGAAATTAGACTATTTTTTTCTTTTTCGTTCCTTTATTTCTTTTTTCTTTCTTTCCCCCCCCCCCCCTAACTTTGAGAAATATGTTTTAAATATATTCTAGAAACTTGATAATTAGAATCATAAAGTTTCTAAACTACAATTATGTTTGTAATCAAAGCAGCTTTTAAAGAGTACTTGAATTTGAGCATCAATATTTCTGAAAAGCAGTTTTCATCCTATTTAATCGCAGAATTACTTTTGTTAAGCAGAAGGGATATGACTATTCAAAAATAGTGGTTCCTTAAAATTATTTGTTAAAATACCAAACACGAGTTTGTTTTATTCTATCTCAAACTAAGAGTAATGAATGGATAAATTTAATTTAAAAATTCAAAGTTTTATACACACTCAGAAAAACTAAGTCCGAAAAAAAATTGAGAAATTTCGTTCATTCCAAGCACGCATGCGCTGAATTAATACTAATATCTGAATTTGTTTTTAAAATGAATAACTGAAAAATCTATAAATTAACAGTTAAAATAAAAAGAAAAAAGTTTTCTAATTAAAAAATAAATAACAATTACTTTACTGATTCATTCAAAAACCACTCAAAATTTATTTTTTTAAAGTTAAATAAGCTGAACAAAATCTAATATAGTTGAATTTATAAAGTTGTTTTTAAAAACATATTTGGATTCAAAATATATTTTAAATAAATACATTTGAAAGACATTTTAATTTAAATATTAAATGGAAAAAAAAAACTGATTTTACAAAGAAAAAAATATCAAGTAACAATATAATAGCCATATTTTACATCTAACAATCTACTTTAAAATATTTATAACTTACATTTTTATCATGTAGTACTTTATCCACAATCTCATTAAAGATGAAATCTTCCCGAAATTAATTTCTAAATTAAAAGATTTTTAAAGAAATTAATGAAGTCATATCCGCCTGAAACGAACATATTTAATTCAGTGTGTTTCATTATTGAGTACAACTGCAGCTGTAGCTAATGGTTAGGATATTTGGCTCTTAACATTAAGATTGCTGGTTTGATACCAAGATCAGCAATTTTATTATTTATTTATTTATTTATTCACTTTCTTCTATAGACGTATATTTTACTTCAAGTAACTGAGAAAAAAAAAGACATGTATATTCGTCAATTAAGGGAAAATTCCTGTAGCAATGCTGCCAGGAAAATTTCCGTGAATCGAAAGTATTTCTGGGAGTGTAAAGAATGTATTTTTTGATTGTTTTATTTGAACCAACCTATATTCTAAAAACAAAAACAGAATTTTGTAAAGGATTTTTAATTCACTTTCTGATTTGCTAGAATTATAAATATTATGTACACAAGTGTGTTTTCGATCACAATATATTATTTTGATATTTTTATACTTTATAATAAATTGATAAATCAATTTGAAAGAATTTTTCATTTAGGCAATTGCGATTGATAAAGTGACAAGTGTTCTTTAAAACAACTGTATACAAATTTCTAAAATAATGTTCATCATGCGTCAAACTACAGTCGCGAAAATATGCAAATTACAGTAATGAAATATTTTAGTAGAAAATATTAGAAAAGTAATTTTTCCTAAAATAAAAATTATAAATATTAATGTGAAAAAATGCATGTAAATTCTGAGACGGTAAAAAAAAAAAAAAAAAAAAAAAAAAAAAAAAAAAAAAAAAAAAAAACATTTTTCTTTTTTAGATTTTTTTGAAAACAGAAATTATGATTGTGTCATAGTGGCGCATTTTTTGTTAATTTTTCATTATGCAATGCAAAGATCAACGGCTCAATTGATAAATTCATAATTTCATTAACTTTAATTGCATGTAATTTAAGTTTAGGAATAAAATTTAATTTTTGAATGATTTGAAAAAATGAAATTAAATTTTAGTTAAAATTAATATTTCTTTTAAAAGGTTAATATATTCATTAATTATTCTAATTCTTTTCTTATTTTTTTTCTTTATTTATTTTTATAAATTCAGTTAATCAGATCATTTAAACATTTTCATTCATCGAATTCGACGGGTTTCGACTCGTGTGGATATTAAAAATCAGCATAAAATTCGTACATTATGAAAAAGAAAATCATATTTCAGAAAATTATAACTGTGAAGGAAAAAGTATTTCACACGCAGAGACTGTACTTCCTTGGGTCTATAAAGAAGGGGTCACCCCACAGAGCTTCCGTCACATGCTATTTTGACTCTATTTGGAATTGTTATGTAACAATGCTTTAAAAATCTCGTGTAGGAAACATCCGCTGAACTACAGCGATTTCATCGTATTTTTCTTCTTTAAGATTTTTGCTCCTATCAATCATTTATGCCGAAAAGAGGGGGTTTTCCCACTATTTTATTCTTGCTAAAAAAGAATAACCGCGCAAGTTTTGAAGAAGGATTTTGTAGTAACTGTATTTTAAAAATAAGGATAAAAAGAATATTGCCCAGTTAAACTAATGACATTGAGCTCACAAACTAGTCACACTAATTGTATATTACAGCCTTATTTTTTCAAAGAATAATGACCCTTGAAAAACAAATTAAAGGAGAATTAACTTCCCCATCCCCCCCCCTCTTTATATTTAGCCATTGAACCCTCAAAACTAATAAGGGATACGCCTTATCAGAATGAAATTTATAGTTCTTGTAAAACATAATGTTCAACCGATCGAATTACAACTATTTCTTAAAAATAAAGACTAAACATTTGCTGATCCAACTTCAATTTTCGCAAACGAAAACTGAAACTATTTGTTAAAGGCCCAATCCAGCCACTTTTGCTACAGGGAGAATTCATCTTGCCGTCACTCGGCGAGAAGTAAACGGCATTAGCGGCAAAAATCTAATGATTGAGGGTCACGGGCTTGTAGCGAAAGCTTCCGGGTTGGCGGTCAGCACGCCTTGTGTGCTTCATAGCCCCCTTGGGGCTGATCGATTTGCAGGCCAAGCCTCATTTGGCCACTTAGCGCTATTTTAGGGATTTATTGCCGCAGTGCCCTTGCGACATATTTTCTCTTTCATTCAGTGAGAGTCTATCTTCTTGGATAACATCGAAAACCGGCTTCTTCACTTTCACAGCAAAGATAAAAAAGCTATAGAATTTTATTTTCATGTTTTTACTTTTATTCTCTATCGTGTACCATTGCATCAGTGGCATGAACAGGAGTTAGGATTATCT
Organism: Maratus speculifer; assembly: GCA_964019185.1. Taxonomy (NCBI): domain Eukaryota; kingdom Metazoa; phylum Arthropoda; class Arachnida; order Araneae; family Salticidae; genus Maratus; species Maratus speculifer. Next base: position 76,470,092 of record OZ025297.1, on the reverse strand, counting down.
TGTACAGATATGATATATATCTCTTACAAATTGCTTGTATGTGCCCACTACATGCCCTGAAATTACATATACCAATTTGAAATCAACCGCTCCCAGTACAAACAAAGGACCATTAAGAAGATCCTGTCGAAATTCGCGCTTCGAACGCATTTTCGGAACGCGGAATTCCTAGTGGAAATCATCACGAGGCAATAATCGATTACAATTCAAGATGTGAAACATTTGTCAAAAAACGAAAAGTGCCATTCGATTCCAAACCAATTTATTGCTCATGTCTACCAATTACATAGTTCTACTTCATATATCTTTATATATATAATGCAAATAGGAATTTCGTTCCGGCTACTCAGAACTCAAGCTCTCCGACTAGATTTTGATGGGCCTTTTATCATTATTTCAATATTTTTTCAGGAAATGTTTTAGTATGTAACATACCGTTATAGATAGCTTAGTTATAAAGATATGAAGGAAAATTCTATAATAATAAGTTGATTTGTTTAAATCGACTACGAAAGATCAGTATTTTTATAAAGTTCTATTGGATGGATTTTGGTGGAACCTGCATTTTTAGTTGGATAATTTTTCCGAAATGCTCTTAGTATCTCATTTTATCGTTCTTTACCAACTCGTACTGTAAAAGATTAACAAAAAGAATTAGTCTTCAATATCTCAAATTTGGTCTGATACAATAGAAAATTTAATGGTGCAATGGTGTTCGTTCGATTGTAGCAATGCAGAAGGACATTTCAGGTAAATACCCATATTGTAAACAAGAGCAAATTAATAGATATATTTCATTTGATTCATGGTTCGTTTGGAGAAACCGATCAGCCTAGAGGGTGAAGCCTGCTAGTTTATATATAAAGATTTCTCCGCGAATGCATGAGAAAGTTATTTATTTATTATTAGTCATTTAAAATTAAGAGAAATAAACAGGTAAATAAAAGTACGTGCAAATTAAAAAAAAATTTTTAAAGTTTTAGTTATAATGATTGCTCGTCAAACTCTGAACATCGAAAAAGCAACATTCACTGCTTTACACAAAAAATAATACAATTCTTTAAAATAAATGCTTAATTTGTGTAATTAATGTACTTATTATGTGTTGTCATTATTTTGTTCTGTTAAGTTTTAAGCATTAAATATTTTTTAATGAAGTTTCTTCAAATGTATTTTTAACAAATATCTATTAATTTATTTTTATAAAATCATAAAATTTGCGAAAAAGTGCAAAACTGACATCCGTGGCGTTAATTGGCAATTGTTATGTTTATTTAAATTCTGCCTTAATTTTAAGTGCACCGTAGCGTAAATATGGAATAGAAAATAGAATGAAAAATATATTACGTTTAGATTTTCAAATTAGTACACAAATAAAGCGTTTACACTATAAAGCGCATTGTTCGAGCAAGAAACTTACGTGTTTATTTACAAATCTTCGTTCAATGTACTAAAAAAAGTAGATTTTGTAACAATACTAAACTTCTCTTTCGTTTAAATATAGTATATCGGTCATTAAAAAGTGCTTGAAAAAATAATCATTCATCGACGGCAATGTATTTAAATTCTAAACAATACACTCTTAAGAAGAGCTATGTAATCGAATTTCTATACTAGTCATAAAAAAATAAATATTTAAAATGCTATTATCTTTAAGGAGCATGTTACCGTTGACATGGATATTTTTTATTTTATAGCTATTCAAATATATTTTCAGAAATTTCAGTGAGCTTAAAAATTAAGGAAGCGTCCGAAAAAAGTTAAAGTGCACTTTAAATTTTTACCAATTAAATATAGATATGTATATTAATTTAAGACTGAATTAATTAAATAGTTCCTCTATTATTATTTTTATTTTTATGCAATATCACTTGATAAAATTAGCCATTTGGGGTTTTTTTTCTTTCTTCAACAAAATCAGTACAAAAAAAGAAAGAAAAATCATGCGAACTTCATCGACACTTTCAAAAACATTCCAAATACTGTAACAAAACTTCACAGTTTATTAATGCAAAAGATGTTATCTAAATGAACAATTTGGAAAAATTAATATCGCTTAGATTAAAAAAAAAAAAAGTTAAAGCATCGTAACTTTTGAAGCTGTATAGTAAAAACAGATTTATGGAAATATCTCTGTATCATTTTATTAAAATTCCAAAACCAAATTCATTCGCAAATCCAAAGGAGCTACTTTATAATACATTTCCAATTTTTTATTTATTTATTTATTTATTTATTGAAAACGCATTAGGTTAGCAATTGTTTTTATTCAGAAACTATGTAATCGAATGGATTTACCTATTATTTGATACAAGAAAATACTGTCAAAGTTAATGTTTTGAATCGAATTTCCGGAAGCGACAGCATGGGAAGGGAGAAAAATGTGCAACCATTTGACAAAAATGTCTTATATCTCAGCAAGGTTATACAAGTATTTTATTTACCAAAATTAAAAAAGCTATTCGATTCCACGTCAGGTTTGTCAATTTTATCCTTTTACAGTTAAAAATTTGTCAGAAAATGTGTCAAATTTTTGCGTTGTTGAGAAGTGAATTTAAGAATCACTAAGAAGTATATATCTAAACATTACATTAACATAAGTTCTTTATCGCTATTAATAATTTTACAAATCATGTTGACTGCCCTAAATTTCTTGAGAACAATTAAGTCTAGGTCCGGCTCGGCTCGTCTATTAGAAAAACAGTGCAAGCCTGATCTCAGCCCGGCACGAGTATGCTAAAAAAATACTAAGCCCGGGTCACACAAAATGTAACTATCCGATGGCGATCCCTACACTGTAGAAGTTACATTTCTGCATTGATGTTGTCAAACTAAGTATCGGCTTGTGACGCACAAATTATTTTCATTTTCATTGAAAATAGCTCATATTTTATCATTTCTGCTTAAATCTTTATAACGGACCGGTAGGCCCGCTAATTTTTTTTTTTTTTTTTTTTTTTTTTTTTTTTTTTTTTTTTTTTTTTTTATCAGCCCGTATGGTCCGTTCAATTTTTTTGCCGGCCCGACCCGTTGAAAAAATTATACCAATTCTGCCGGCACGGCCCGTTAGAAAATTCGAAACCATTCCACCGGGTCGGGCCACGGGCCCGCACAGACGTCCAGGACACTTTTATTTTCGGAACCAGTTTCAAATGTGAAAGTCTCCTCATAAAAAAATCCACAATCACAATAGACAAAATGATAAACGGCGTTTGTTTAGATTGATATCAGATATCCAATCAGGGTTTGTGATTTTTTTTTATTTTTTTAATAAAAATCAAAATAATCGGATTTTTTTTTATTTAAATCGGATTTTTTTTTATTTAAATCAGATTTTTTTGATTTTTTAAAAAATTGCCACACATTATTATTATTTTATGACTTTTTGTTTAATTTAAATAATATAAAGTTTACATACATAGACATGCATATTATAAGTATTATCTATTACTAATATTACACAATTTACATAAATGATTCATATTATTTCAAGGTAAAATTTTAGGCTATGAAAAAAATCTTGATTACACAAAATCCATGAAAAACTACAAATCAGATGTCAAAAATTAAATTCAATATTTTAATTAAAATAAAAAACATCTGCAACACATAAAAAATTTAAACAAAATTGGAAATTTTTAACTAAGTTTTTAACTTTTTTTTTTTTTTTTTAAGTGTTGACTGAGAAAAATGAGTTCACTTGCTGCCATCAAAAATCAAAATACTTAAGGCCAGAGGACACAAATTGAGATGTCATCACTAATCGACTGACTTCTCAGTAGTGTTGGAATTTAAGCAGGAAAATTTTGAATAGCAATTTTATTTTACTTGTGGAATATTTATCATCTTATAAAACAATAACTATTTAAACTCACTAATAAGAACTTGAAATCCCTAAATAAAAATTCAGCCAGAGAAGGAATGCTACAGTGTTGCCGCATCTGGATATTTTTTTATTGGGGGATTCCAAATTCTCATCTGTATGTTTAAGTTTAAGAAGTAATTAATCATAAGTTAATCAGTATGTTCATTGTTTTATACGATGATTGATATTCCACAAATAAAATAAAAGTAAATTGTTATTCAAAATTTTCTAGTGTGAATTCCAACATAAGTGAGAAGTAAGTCAATTAGTGAATACCTCATAATTTGTGTCCTCTGGCCTTGAGCATTTCGATGGCAGCGGTTTAACAGTTTTATCTGTTGATTTCTAATTTCTGAAAGTATCAAACCAAAGGCAAAAAACATTTGTTCGATTGAAGCAGATAAATCTATTGCACTAAAAAGCTAGTTGATCATTAATTCTCTTTTTAGTATGAGCTTTTTCCATAACTGTAACAAAAATACCTTCCACCATTCTAAAGGGCTGAGATCAATTATATTAAATTAAATAAATAAATCAATTGCTGATTCAGATTTTGCTCAAATCCTTATATAGCAGGCTTCACCAAAGTACAGCACATAAAGTCATACAATTTTATTTTACCTCAACTTGCAAAAGTTTTTCTAAATACTAAGTAAATATTCAAATATTTAATATATTTCTGCTTAGATTTCTTTACCGTTGCAAGATTATTTTATAATTTGATTCAAATGAAATTTGAAAGCATTTTTTTTCTAAACTTTACATTTATTTTACTTTTTTACTAAGCTTAAACTTTATCTTTCTGAAAGTTGTTTGATTATATATGGTATATAAAGCTAAATTATATCACATTATTATGTTTGTTTCATCTGAAATTTATTAAAAAATAACTTAAAAGAAAAACTGATTTAAATCAATGATTTTTTAAAAAAAATCAGTTGATTTAAATCATGATTAAAATCAAGCCGATTTAAATCAACGAACCCTGTATCCAATAAAAAAAAATCGTTGATATATATTGTTGAAAAATATTGAAACGCAACCAAGGTATCCTTATAAATTTCTACCATTGGGTTAACATTAGCGAACGGGTCTTTTCGCGTGACTGAAGTAGCCACTTAAAGTAACTATGCTGGAAAGCTGGAGATGAAATTTTGCTATAACATTCTGAATGTATTGGAAAATGTTGCATAATCTATGGCAGACGCATAATTTTATTTGCTGTTATAAACATTTTCAAGGATACACTTGAAAGACACTACGGGTTACTTGACCTATAAAAAAAAGAGGGGGGGGGGACAATCGATTATTGCCAGAGTTAAACAAAAAATCGTTTTTATTCGATGTTCGTGAGAAAATCAAATTATCTTGAGTTAAATGGTGTCAAAAAGAAAAGGAAAAGAAAAAGTTGAGCAATACTTAGAACAGATTTAAAAGTAGAAACTGCTTATCATGGAGTTCTAAATCCTTTCCAAATCACGTACATGAATACTTCATACATGTATGAGAAAATATGCTGACCACCAGATTTTGTGAATAATCGAATGTAATTCAAATTTTAAATTCTTTTATATTCTTATTTAACAATTACAACAGTCTAAAACAAATATTTAAACGTGTTTTTTTACAATCGAAAATAATAAGGAGCTCAGATTTAATGAACAAAAAAGAAATGATTTTTTTTTTCTTCTAATTATTCATTTTTATCAGAGTTCGTACACATCAGGAAAAGAATACCAGATTTTTTGTAAAGTAATATTTGTCATTAAAATAAAAAAAAAAAACATTTCAAAGTTTTAATATGACGACCATTACATTACGAAATTTATGTTATTCAAACCTCTAATGAATATATAATATAATATGAATATAGATAAGTTTGGAACAAAACTGTCTTTTTTTCAAAAAATTGTTTAAGGGGATTGTTGCCTTTCGACTGATCAAAAATTCTAGAAAATAGATTCCATACCTTTCACAAGCTTACTAATGAAGCAAATTCAATGAATTTTTTTTTTGAACTATTTTACATAGCATTACTTGTTACAATAAATAAAAGATACTAATGAAAAGTATTTTAGTTAATTAGGAAAACTTAATCTAATAATCTACTTTTTCTTTTCTTTCTTTCTTTTTTTTTTTTTTTTTTTTTTTTTTTTTTTTTTCATACGATACATCATTCCGCGTATGATTTCTCAAAAACTATTTAAGATAATGGATTGAAATTTTCTGTGTGCATTAATATTACACTTTTTCATAAAATGAACTAAAATCTTAGAATCCTCTTAAATAGTAAAAATTTTATTTTAAAAAAATGTGTGAGTAAATTTGCAAATTTACTTTTTTTAATTTCCATTATTAAATAAATATATTTTAAATGAAGATAATTAAAAGATTCTAGATCATTATGTTATGCAAAGTGTTATCTTCAAATTAAAATCTATTTAAAGTTCCTAAATTAAAATGAACACGGGATACCATATGCGCAGTGATGTATAGTAATTTCGAAAACGAAAAAAAAAACAGTAGGTAACTTATTTAAGTTTTCCTAATTAATTTAAATATTTTTCATTAATTTGTTTAGCTTATTGTAACAAGTAATGCTATACTTAACAGTCCAAACAAATTTATTTAATTTGCCTTATAAGTTAATTTGTGAAAAGGTATAGAAATTGAATCGATTTTCAAGCATTTTTGACCGGTTGACGGGGAACTGTCCCCTTAAACTAATAATAAAGGGTACTACTCTGTTATCCCGTCGACCAGAATACTATCGCCAAATTATAAGATTAAATGCCAATAATGGATGATCGTGAATGTCAATTCAATGACATTAAATACGATACACGTGTTTAAAACATCATTGATTTTTATTTCGACTTTTTATTTGTATTTTTATTAATATTCTATTAATTATTTTTTTTATTATTATTTAAAATAAAAACTACGTCAATATGTATAATTTGGCTATTAGTTTGGCGATTTGTATAATTTGGCGTAATCGGTCGACGGGATAACAGAGTAGTACCTAATAAAGTGTTATGCTTTTTATCTTCAATCGCTTTTATGATACTTTCTTTAAATTACAAATTAAAACTGAAAAAATTAAGAAGATAAGTATTTATTGCGATTACTAACTGAATTTCACGCTTCTAAGGAACATACTATTATCCCATAAGTATAGGTGCAGTTTCTCGGTCGCCCATCGCCAAAGAGCGATTATAAATTTTATACTGTGGGCAATAACTTTTGGTATCTAAATCGCACAGATAAAAGGGCACACTGTAAATCCCACACATTAAGGTTTTTTTTTTCTTTACATGCAATTTTATATGACAAAATCAAAATATGAAACTGTTTTTCTAATATTCCCTACTATAATGATCACTTAGCTTATGCATATATTTTTTAAATGTTTGTTGCCCAATTTCTAACTGTACATAGTTAAAGATTTATATAATATTTAATTAACAGATAAATTTCAAGAATTGTGTAATTAAATTAAATACAGGTGCACATTTGATGAAATTAGCCTGTGTTTTAATGTACATATGTATATATTAAATAAATTATTTCTCATTTTCAATTCTTGAATTTTTTTGTTGAATTTTTTCTGAAAATTAAAAGTTACTGTTTTTATGCGTTTGTTTCACAATGCAATTGCTAGATTTTTTGGTTTAGCAGCCAGCCAGCTTGTTTCAGTTTTTTTTTTTTTTTTTTTTTTAATCTGCACCTATACCGATAAGAATGAATACAAGTTATTTTAATACTTTTATCTCTACTTGTTTTCTTATATTCCATAACGAAAGAAAATGTTTTAATCTTTAATATTGCCCACACTCTGTTATAACGACCAAATTTTCTGATTCTTCGTCCTCATTATAAACGAGCTCGACTGTTAAGGGTGTATTTCGATTCAAACTGCTTATTTTCTGATTTATTTTTAAATTCATTTTTGCTCTCAAATGCACCAAATTTTCAAAATCTCTTATTTGGAAAGTACACAAGGTGCCGTGATTGTCGATTCTTTGATAAATGCAGAAAATATTGTAAAAAAAGCAATCAAAAACGGCATTTTGAACCGCTTTTCCCCAGCGGGAGATCTGTGAACGAAAAAAAGGGTCATACTGAGAAGATAATTGTTTATAAATCAAATTCTAATGAATTGAGCGTAAAATGACATCACACGGCACCTCATACGCCTATTCAAGAATCCCCGTTTCTACTTTTAAAAATGTGTCTGAAATTGTATCGGAAAATTTCGAGCTCTTGAAGGTGAAAAAGCGTTTTTTCGAATACACCCTTAAGGAAACGCATTCTTCATCTATATCCAATGCGTGAATAATTTTGACGCTTAGAAATGTGATAAATTCTGTTAATCCGCTTCTGAATAATCCAGATGTCTCGCATTAAGCTACATTCAATCGAACACAAATAAATTTCCGTTCACACAGATAGCAACTTCATCTGAATTTCCGCCCCACAGCTTCAGATTCTGATCAACAGAGAGAACCCCTATATAGCGTTTTCCTCAGTAACAAAAAATACATCCTTCTCGTGACAATGAGTCATATTTAATGTAGACTGTTTGAATTAGCAAATATCATTGTTTGTATGGATTTAATTTTTATACTAGAATTTGATTCGATAAGTTAAGCGATTGTAATGAATGAAAGAAACGGTACTCCTATGTTATCCAAGCGCAAATCTCAACAACTGTATTTTTTCTTGCCAATGGTAGCTTTTATTTTTCACGTGTGCAAATTAGAAACAATGCATTGATAATAAAATAAGATGCTTTGATTAAAAGTATATTTCTTCTTCTTGGATTTTTTTTCTTTTGATATTTTAAGGTCTGGGACACATTTTAAATAATTTTTATTTGTTGAGTTAAAATTTTAAAATTTTTTGTATTGGTTAATCATATTATTTGAAAACAAAATCACATGATAAAACTTAGTAGAATTTCCGTTCTTTAAAAAATTTAAACTTTATGAAAAAAGTGGTGTAATTTACGAACTCGAAATATTATTTGTAGAATTTGAATTTTTTATCATTGAAATAAACAAAAATAGATAAATTTTAATTCTGATACAGCTTTTTTTTTCAATATTAATTTAAATAAAAATTAAAACTATTTAAAGTAAAAATTTAAGAAAAAAAAGGATGTTACTTTTTTATAAAATTATATTTTCAAAAGTAATTTTTTTTTTCAAATTTGCTGAATCAGAATTAGAACAAAACAATTGAAAAAGACATGTTCCAAGTTTGAACCATTTATTTTTAACGGTTCTTAACTTATAACAATTTAAATATGAGAAACGTTCATAAAAACATATCATGAAGAAAAACTCATTTTCCGAAGAAATTGTTTTTATGACAACTATTCTTTTGAAGCTAGATTTTAAAATCGAACCGAAACGAAAAAATTAATGTTTACAATTCCAATTAAGATAGAAACATGATCTAAACATGATTTTAAGCAGAAGAAAACAAAGAAATTTTCAATGTAGTAAAATGTTTTTTGAAAATTTAAGGATTTTTGATTCCAAGACCCCCTTAAATGAATTATTGAAAAGCATGTACTTAAAATGTAGGTATTTTGAATGAAATAAGTGAAATACACGTATGTTAAATGTATATACTTTAAATGAAGTGAGTGAAAGATGTATATTTTAAATTAAATGAATGCAAGATAAAAAATGTATCAGATCAATATTCAGAAATTTTTCACTTGCGCCCGATTAACATAAAAGTACCGCAAAAATTATACAATGATTCTATTCTTGTACATGAAGAAAGCATCTTAATAGCAGACAAATCAATGCTCCGAAATTTATTCTCTATTTGGAGGTATCTGCTAATAAGAGTTAAAATCATACAAATATATGTATGTCGAGAATTTAAAAAAGTTTTAGCTAAACAGCGTATTCGCTATGTGTGTTCGGGATTAAACAGTAAAACAAGAAAACAATGCCGCTATTATTTTTTTTTCTTCCCTGAGTAATATAATATAATTGGCGATTAATATGCTTAAAATTAAAATAAAAAATTATTAATGATTTTGAAAAAGATATAGATATTTCAGTCCATTTTCACTCTAACTTTCAAATAATTATAGTATCCTCTCACTATATGCAATACCTCGTTATATGTGTATGAACAATCAAACATAGATCATGCAATTTCAACGTAGAAGTTATATTTTCGAATATTTATTTTGAATGAACAGGCAATCTTAGGTGATAAAAAACAGCAAACTTCTTTTCACATCAGAAAATGAAAAATTTTCTGCAATTTTTAAGGACATTGTCACAAAAATAAATATTTCTTTTACATCGTTAATATTATTTAAAAAAATATTGTAAAAATAAAAGTATAAGTTAGTATTTTTAGAAAAATATAAAGCATTTATTTGCTATTATCATTAGTGTAATTTTAAAAATAAATAAACATATACTATTCCGATATAATGGAGATAAATATAAAGCATTTATTTGTGTACATGATTTCTTTTAAATGAAGTCAGTTATATCATGCTTGTTTGCCTACACGGGTTATAGAAGAGAAATTACTTTAGAGGTTGAAGCTAGATATATTATTGAGGAAAAATAACATATAATGTCACTTTCAAAAAAATTATTTCACAGGAAAAAAAAAAAAAAGTTGATCAATTTTGGATACTTACGAGATTTTCTTCCAATAAAAATAGTTTCGTAAATAAATTAAAAGTATTGCGTATATGAATTTAAAAATATTCTTTGCAGATATTATTTCCATTTTCGCTAAAATTGTAAGATTTATTTTTTATTATTACACTGCAAAAGGAAAAATTTCGTAAAAATTCGAAAATTGCACTGGCAAAATACGAAAATTCTTATGCATAAAAGTATTAAAAAAAAAAAAAAGATTATCAAACCTTTATCTAAAATGACAAATTATCTTTATTTTTTTAGTCCTATTAGCTGCTGTATATATTTTTAAATCCATATTCACTAGTTCATGAAACATTTACGACATCATTTTTATGGAGAAAAAATATTGCAGAAAAAAAGCACTTAAATTATACTGTCAATCAATGTAATTTTCTTTTTACTTTTTCTTTTCTTTTTGAAGATATTGATTTTTTTTCTATTTCTGATTCTTTTACAATGTAAAAATATATTAAAACGGTGTTCAGTATTTGGATATTACTTATTGGCATGATAACTTCAAAATTTACAAAATTTAAACCATTTTGGTGATAATGGCTTCCTTATAGATTAACTGACATCATTCTATATATTTCCTCATATAATTATTTACCTGGTATCAACAAAGACATTTACAGCTAAAATCACCCTGAGATTTACATAAAAATAATTTTTTAAAAACTATAAAGGTCAAATCAACATAAAAATTTAGAAAAATATGGTTCTGAATGGAAGCTTCAGAAAATAGCGTTCTCTTGACAAACATACTTTTTTCCCAACTAACTTCGAGCAAAGAAAGTGATTTGCTATGACTTAATATTAAGGAGTATGGGCGTTAAAAGTGCCAAGTCTATTATCAGCCAGCTGTATCCGTTTAACTAAAAAGCGCAAAGTAACCTGTCTGTAAGGTAAATCACTCTTAAATGAAACAATTTCACTTTCCCGGCTGATGAAATGCCATACAATTATAGCTGCTAAGACAGCCTGTCTAAAACTGGATGTTTTCAAGGCACTTAGCGTTTCTCTGTCTTCATTATTTTACTCACTTACTGTACATTTAAAAAAATAATAAATAAATAAAACGTTTAAAATTTTTCCAAATTCCATTTGTGTTTTCAGGAATTTGGCGATTTTGTTTTCACCAGTTTACTTATTTACTGTACAGGTTGTGAAAAATTAATAAATGTTTGTATTTTTCCTGCACTTAGCGATTATGTTTCCACTAATTTACTATGCACTTAAAAAAAAATAATGAATAAATGAAATGTTAAATTAGTTTTCCAATTAAATTTGTATTTTTCTCGAACTTAATGATTCTGTTTTCGCTGGTTTACTCATTTACTGTACACTATTTGGAAAAAAAAAATAATTAAATAAAACTTTTAATAAGTTTGCCAGTTAAACTTGTGATTTTTGGCACTTATCAGTTCTGTTTTTATTGGTTTACTCATTTATTGTATGTACCCTTTTTGCAAAATAAATAAATAAAATGTAATAAGTTTGTGTTTCTCCGGCCCTTAGTCGATTCTCTTATCACTGGTTTACTCATTTGCCGTACATTTTTTTTTTTTTTTTTTTTTTTTTTTTTTTTTTTTTTTTTTTTTTTTTTTAAGTAAATAGACAAAAAAGACCAAATAATAATAATAATAATAAATTTGTGTTTTTCCGGTACTTAGCAATTCTGTTCTTCACTGGTTCATTCATTTGAACTTTGAACATACATCTGACTTGTGTGCTCGACATGAAAATCTGCTTATAAGTCATCGTCAATATACAAGGACAAGATGGCACAAGGAAATTTACATCACACGAGAAATACAAACAGGAGCTCCACACAAAGTGTGCGTGCAAAGGAGTCAGCGGGAATCGAACCCGCAACCTCTAGCGTAGCAGAGCGGCGTCTTAACCACTCGGCCACGGAGACCCCTTCATTCATTTACTACACACTATTTGGAAAATAAATAAATAAATAAAACGTTTGGTATGTTTGTGTTTTTCCAGCACTTTGCGATTCTGTTTTTCTCTAATTTACACATTTACTATACATTTTTTGGAAAATAAATAAATATCAAAATAAAATGTTTAATAAGTTTGTAATTTTCCGGCACTTTGCGACTCTGTTTTTCACTTGTTTATTTAATTATTGTACACTTTTTGAACTAATTAACTAAATAAACAAATAAAACGTCTAATAAATTTGCCAATTAAGTTTGTGTTTTTGCTAAGTGTAAAAAATAAATCAAATTGGAAGGAGGAGCATCCACAAAAGTGGTTCGTAGGCCAAAATATGACCAATTTTTGGTTAAATAAAATGCAACGTAACCGGTTTGTTTCTTTTAGCTGTAAAACTGGTTTCACTGCATGAAGACGAAAGTTGCGAGGAAAGTATATTCCCTATCTATATCATAAAGCGGCTGTACGCATATAACGCTATCACTTAAATGGGGAAAAGGGGGATTTTGAACTTGATATCGTAAGATATCTCTAGGAGGATTCGGGATTAGTCTTTTGATACCGTTCTCATTTTTCATCACAGCAATTTTTTTTTCCTTTACTTCAATATAGTCTATTATTTAATTTTTAATTTTTTTTAAATATTTCATTTTTTTGTGAAAACACAAAGTTATTATTAAAACCATTAAGTGAATATAAAATCATTTCATTCAAAAATACAGAATATACCAACGTTCGTCATTCTTAATATTCAGCCATATACATATAATAATTTTTAGTAATTAATAGCAATTTTTAAAAAAAAAAATTTACTTCAATATAGTCTATTATTTAATTTTTAATTTTTTTATTCTGTTATTTATTTTTATGAAAACGCAAAATTATAATTAAAATAATTAAGTGAACATAAAATCATTTCATTCAAAAATATGGAATATACCAACGTTCGCCATTCGTATTATTCTGCCATATATATATATATATATATATATAATTTGTTGTAATAAAAAGTAGGTTCGAAATTATAGATGCTATGTTTACCAGTAAAAAATGAGAAAAACAGTTGTCCATCTGTTTTGTTCATAAGGATATCTGGTTATCCTTGTGCAGGTGGGGGAGGGGGATGTACAAAAAGATAATATTACTTTTAAATGTATTATGTAACAAAAAGCCACTGTTAAATACTTTTAAGTAATAAGTATGTCTTCATGATTTAGATTAAGTAAAGTATGCGAATTATGAATGTATATCGTATCTGTATATCATTTCAAGCGTATAAAAAGAAAAACAAAGGAAAAATATATAAAAAAAGGAATTTTTAGACACTGATAACGATAATATTAAGGGGGGGGGGGGGGGCTTTGAGAAATGATAACATATGATATTATAAAAGGGAATAAAAAATTGCCAAAAATTTGATAGCGTTATGTATGTATAGCTCCAAATTATAAAAGTGTCCGTCCGTAACACTGAAGTTAATTTGGCAATTGCAACAGGAAAGATTAAGTTCCCCACTTACTGCATTTTTTTTCTCTTCTAAACCATTCACATTTCAATTTTTACAGTGTAGTATACAGGGGGGGAAAGTACTTACATATGCAATTTGTTTGAAAACTCTATCATAATTTACTCCAACCATTATGTTTGTTGTTTTTGCAAAATTTACATTAGTGTGCAGTAGCCATAACTCTCTCACGTAATTTTGTTTTAATTGACTTATACAGCTATAAAGGATTAACATAATTTTTGGATAACAAAAACTTTTCAAATTGAGACGAATTAATGAGGTTATTCTTACGTTATTATGCATTTCAGATTAAAATTGTGGACAAAAAATTGAAATTTTTTTTAACAATCAATTTATATATACATAAATACATATATCTTATTTATTCAAACAAAATTTCCAATGGACCATATTTAAACGAAAAGGTTTGTTGGGCAAAACAAATTTTTGTTTATTGATACAAAATTTCCATTGGTCCATTTTTAAATGAAAAGATTTGTTGGACCAAATAAATTTTTGTTGACTCAATAAAGCTTTTTTCCTTTAAAATTAAAGGATTTTACTGACCCACTTTCATATGGGGTAATATGGTCAGAATGGCGTAAAATGACAGCCATGTAATCTTTCTCGATAAAAACATCGGATGACTGGATAAAATGCAGCAAATTTTTATCAGTGTACCCCATGAAATTTCCCTTTTTAGGAAGATTTAAAGTTATGAACAAGTTTACTGTATAAGGAAAGGACTTTATTAAAATTTTATTATCAAAATATCAACTTGAAATCAATTATCTGTACTAGATAAATTAAATTTCACCGTGTGCTGTAAAGTAAAAAAAAAAAAAAATAAATAAAAAAATAAACGCTTTTAGGGGCAAGTGATTGCATATCTGTAATGTTAAATTGGCACTAGAATTTTCCCAAAGAATGTTTTTTTGAAAATAAGAAAATGCATTTTGACAAATTTTTATAAACAAATTTGTAAAATTAAAATTTTGATCAACTATAAACCTTTATTAAAATTTACCTTTTTTAATAAAGGTGAATTATCTTTACAAATCTTTATTAAAATTAAGTGAAGAAATAGAAACATAGCAGCGCACCAGCCAGCGAGTGAATAGTGACTAATAAACTTTAATATCATTTTTCGTCTAACTTAATTACAGAGTTTTTGCAATTAAAAAAGAAAGAATAATATTAAAATTTAGTGGTGACAATTGGCTCACTGGTACACAGCAGTTTTATGTATAAAAATATAAAATAACCTCTTCGAAATGCCCCAGAATTCCAAAAGGTCTTTTTTTATATTTAAAAACTTCAGGTATACCATTTTATTTTTTAATTTAAAGGATCATTTACAATAAACAAAGCATCTTTTGCTGCCATTGATTTTCGGAAACGTTTGCGGGAAGCTTGTGTAATGTATTAATAAGTTTCTTCAAGCCGGAATTATAGTTTTTTGGGGATTTTATTCAGTGTTAGCTGTATAACTAAAGTTATGCTGGCAAAATAACATAATAATGTTCATTTTAATGTTAATGCTGTTAATGTGTCGTGTTTGTCAGTAAAATCGTGTTTGTCATTATCGTGGTTGCTGAGCATGAAAATGGTTACTTTAGAATGATAGTGTCCAAAAAACTTATATTCTGGGTTTGAGAAGACTAATTAATACACAATAAAAACGACTCGGAAATCAGTGGCAGTAAAAGAAACATTGTTTTCATAAATGCTTTTTTAAACCCTGAAAATATAAGGATCGCCCAAATGAAAGTTGCATTGCTGTAATAACTCCTCCATTAGAAGACAAAGATGAGTGCGTATGCTCCTACCGAGGGCGCAGAGTGCTAGGAATGCATGCGATATCATCAGATCCCGACAGATGCGTGTATGAAAGCGTGGGAGCACGTTAAAAAAATTCTTTGCATCATGGATCAATTTTCCGTTGAAAATTGGTTGTCAAAACGTCGTCCCTTCAGAGCTTTCTTGAGTGGACCGAACACGTGGTGACATACAATCCGTGCCATACACATTTTGCATTCGACGATAGATTTCACTAGTGATCACATTTTCCGCTGTAAAAAAATGCACGATCGCGCATTGACACAGTTAGAGGCATCCATGATGCGAACGATGCCTTTTAACATCCTTCCACGGTATCACACATCATGTGACGGGATTTGACGACATCGCATGCATTCCCAGCACTCTCCGCCTTCTATAGGAGCATGCGCAGTCATATATCTCTTCAAAAGGCGGAGTTATTACAGCAATACCACTTTCACTTGTGCGACCATTACATATTAGTTTCTGGGGTTAGTGATAAAGAAAGCTTTTAGAAATCGTGAGTAACTCGGTAGCGATTATTGCATATTTTCTTTTGTGGTTATATTACATTTCAATAGACTAAGAAACATTTCACTTTTTCTTCTTACAATGTACAACTTTTGAAATTTTTTATATGTATGCTTCAAACTGATATTTTCCTAATACACAGAGTAAAGTTTGATCATGAAAATTCTCTAAAATTAGAAATTATTTGACCAAAAGCTCTCAAACTTGGAAAATATCATGGAGAAGGTTATTAATTCAAAATTCCTTCAAATTATAAATTAAGGCCCCACACTAGGCACAGAAAAAGACCTGGATTATAATATAAAGTCTATGGGGGCGTTCTTTTCAAATATCTCGCTCAAATTTAAATATTTTTTATCTGATTTTTTTGCATAGGATAGCTGAGGACGATCTACAACCGGCCTAGTTTTTACGTTTTCGATTTTGCTTATATATTTTTTATATTATGATAGTTTCAATTTCAAAAACCAGTTTTGAAATTTAAAGTAATTAAAAAAAAAAAAATAGGATACCAAAATTGTAAAAGTAAAAACTAGGCCGGTTTTGAATCGTCCTGAGCTATCCTATGCAAAAAAAATCACGTAAAAATTTTAAAATTTGAGCGAGATATTTGTAAAAAAATGCCCCCATTGACTTTACATTATCATCCGGGTCTTTTTCTGTGCCTAGTGTGGGACCTTAAGAAAAATTTCGTTCCGAGAATTTTCCGATTAAGAATTTGAGAATAGAAAATTCATGTTATAAAAGTAGAAAGGTTCCTTTAAAACTGACCTATTAAATTAGTAGTTTTAATTATTTGAAATATATATTTGCAACAACACTTACTTTAGAGAAAAATTAATATTGTTTTATGGGATTTCTCAATTGTTTTAAGATGTTAAAAAAAACATATTATAATTTTATCTGAAAATGACAGTTATTATTATTATTATTTTTATTTTTTATTTTTTTAGCATAAAACTTTTTACTATACATCTTTCAAAGCATAAAAATTAAAATATTTAATAAGGAAAGCATCGATAACTCTCGATAAATAAAATCGTTAAGAAAAGATATATACTTTTTTTAAATTGTTATATCTCCTAAAACTGATTGTGTTTTCAAAACACACTAATGTAAAGTATTTGATGTAAAAATTTAAAATGTGCAATCGTTGATCCTTAGCGACGAGTTATCTTTTTTTTTTTTTTTTTTTTTTCCAATCAGAAATTTTTTACTTACTTAATCGTTGAAATTATGTGTTTAAATAAGGCTAAAATTACTGTTTGAATATAGTGGTGTTAAAATTAAAGGATTTTACTCACCTTATACAGTAAGTACACCTGCTACTTGCCGTAAAGGGATTAATATATTAAATACTCTATACATTAATTTAGATCACAAACTTGAAAAAACTTTAAAAGAAGCAAGATTACCAGTGAATCTAAGTATACCAAAAACACATTATGTTGGCCATTTTGTATTACAGACACACATCTACCATTCAAATAAAGTATTTTTTTTTTTTTTTTATCATTATTATTAATTTTCGTAAGTAAAGAATGTAAAGGGGCAGAGTATATCATCAAGCCGATTCTGAAAAAAAGAGACAGAGGGCAGTTATAAAAAAAAATTAAATTAAAAAAATTCAAAAAATAGACCATTTTAGAGATGAATACCCTTGAATCAAAATCTATAACATTTGTAGGGGGGGGGGGTGAAATTTGTGAATGCGGTAAACCTGAACTTATATTGTTTCACCTGGGGGAAAAAAAGGCAGATATCGTGATAGGCAGATGGCACACGCACGGAGCTTTATCATTTTGCGTGTCACATACAGCCCTGCGTGTATCTTCAAAAAGAGCAGAAGGTGCACTTGCTAAAAATATTTATTAGATAATGGGAAACACTGTCATCTGATTTGATGCCATTAGAAGAAGAAAAAAAAGTCCATCTGATCTAATCACTTATTTGTCCTCAAAGAAGAAAAAAAAGAGAGATAGATACCAGGTGAGGATTCAAAATGGAAGGGAAAGGGTTATGGGATCAACTAACCTCCCTTTTTTATTCTTTGAGAATTTCAAGATTTCAAAAATAAAGTAAAATAAAAGTTATATCAAAAGTTATATTATAGCCAGTCATATCCTTTCGATATCATACAAATATTACTGAAAACTTTCATTGTCCTTCTGGCAACCTCTGCCAAATTGAACAGCGGTGATTTTTTGTAAGAAATTGACGCATTCTACCTGAAAGAAATTGGAGAAAAAAATCCATTAGCTTTCAAAAAAGTAATATATATTGGTAAATAAATGAATATTGTAACAAGTGACGTATTGCATGATAGGCTAATGAAACGATCTCCACGAGCGCAAAATGCATGGGGCGCTAACAGATAATTTTTGCATAAAGAACTATCGTAAAATACTATAACAACCGCTAAGGAAGAACTTCAATATTTTAAATTGCCACGAACGCTTGAATCACAAACGCCACTGAACTAACTTTATTTCAGAATATACTAAAATTTCTGTGAAAACCTCCAAAAGTTGTTGCAGCCCATGTCATTGAAATTACAAATCCGAAAACAGAGTATGCAAGCAAACAAAAATATCTAAGATCAATGAACAGAATCTCAAAGAGTAATGTATGTTGAGTGTTTTCATGCTATATCTAGATTTAATATTTATCAAAAGAAAAAAAAACATCAAGAATATTCAAATTGCAGCCCATGTCACTGAAATTACAAATCCGAAAACAGAGTATATATAAGCAAGCAAAAGTATCGAAACTCAATACACCAAATCCTAAAGAATAATATAGGTTGGATGGTTTCTTGCTGTATTTAGATTTCCTATTTATCAAAAAAATATATCAAGAATATTCAAACATCATTTCTTTGCACAGTTTTATTTCCTGAATGTTTGGCACAAGATATTGAAATTAATTAACCTTTTGCATCATCGCGTTGCAAATCTGCAATATACCCAAAAGTTAATAGTACTTGCACAGGTTTTAAAACACGATTTATTACCCATCTTGGAGATTCTCAACAGTAGCTGAGAGTGAGTTAATTTCTCATACCAAAGTTTTGTTTATCATTTGAGAAGCATAAGATCGGTATTGCAAGAATTGATTTAGCAAATTATGTCAAATTAAACAAGTTGGAAATTGCGCGTGAAGCGTAGCAAATGAGGTGTGTTCGTACGATAACGAAGTTTTATAAATATTCAAATCTTGCTGATATAGTAGAGCGTACTTCGGATACAGTATAGTAGTCGAAACCTTTTTTGTGTTCCTGTAAATATACAGAAAGTAATTTTTATTACTCCTCAGCAACGTATATCTTATTCATAAAATGTGAAATAGTTCAATATAATTAAAACACGCCCCAAACAATGTTTCCCCGTATAGCATTATGTAGTGGAATACTTTTGTGTGGCCCTGTAATTTAATAATAAAAATTCTTTGCATCACAGATTGTACAGAATGCATATTTTAGTATAAACATCATAGATTCATGCCAATTCTATTATGTTCGAATGAGTGTAACATCATAAAAATGCATTTGAAACTTTTTTCCCATTGACCGTAATGTAACGGAATACCTTGATTGTCCCTGTAAATGATCTATGCATCCGACTTTCATAACATTTGAAATGACTAGATAAAATTACGTAATAATTATATGTTTTAAATTTCAAACGATTAAAATGCATTTGAAAGTTTTTTTCCCAATTGATCGTAATGTAACGGAATCCTTTTCATTGTCCCTGTAATTGATCTATGCATCCGATTTTCATAACATTTGAAAGGACTCGACAAAATTACGCAAAATTATATGTTTCAAATTTCAAACGATTAAAATACATTTGAAACTTTTTCCCCCGTTGACCGTAATGTAACGGAATCCTTTTGATTGTCCCTGTAATTGATCTATCCATCCGATTTTCATAAAATTTGAAATGACTTGGCAAAGTTATGTTATAATTATGTATTTTAAATTTCAAACGATTCGGTTGGGTATTTTTTGCGTTGTTATATGCGGACGGACAGACGGACAGACAGACGGACGGACTGAGCGACAACAATAGGTGCTACGTATTTACATAATTACGAACGCACCTAAAAAGCTGGAGAATTCCGAAAGAAGATTTTTTTTTTTTCGAGGTAATTTGTGCACTTTAAATTTTTTTATTAGAAAATGGTTAATATTTATGAGAAGTATGTCATTTTTTGTTTACTGTCGATGTGAAAAAAGTATCTTTTAGTCAATAATTATTTTAGTGTTATTTTCTAATTTTTTTAATTATTTCTCACATGTTTAAAATTCTAACATTTGAGTCAATATTTTTCAAATCGAAGTTGTTGAGCCACAGAAAGTTAAAATATAGAAAAGCTAAAGCAAACGAAAAAAAACTTTTAGAAATAATAAATAAATTACGTACGGAATTATACTTATGGTCACAATGCTTAGAAAGATAAGGCAAAAAACTGAGTATTCATTAGTAGCAATTATGCAGTTTTATGTATTATATTTGTGTATGCATCGGATAAATTTTATCCAAATATCAAGAACTGTTACCAGTGTTAAAGTTTTTGTTATTAAGAACACATACAAATGAAAAGTCCTTGTTTCTATTAAAAACATATTCGAGACACAACATATAATAGCCTAGGGTAAATGAATTAGTACTTTTAAACATTATTAGAGGTGTACAATTCAATTGAAGCAATAAACAAATGTGAAAAAAATAAGCAAAGCAGAAAAATACAGTTAATACGCTTATAAGTTATTATAATTTTCAATAAAATAAGTTTTCTTTTTAACTCTCTGCTATTTCATTAATGTAATAAGCTTAATATATTTTTTTAATCAGTAGAACCATGAGTGGCTTTAGCTGTACATTTTAAAATTATTTGCTGATGAGTTTTTTCATTAAATTTTACTTAAGAGTGATTTTTAATCAAATAATGTGCTTTTATTTAATGTGATTGTATTATGTCAAAATCCATTCGCATGATACCTCATTCATCGTTGTACATTTTGATTGCGCATAGAAATAGAGGCATGGGAATTTTGACATTAGTAATAATAAATATGATGATTAACCAGACTTCAATGTTTTGCTATATTCATATCTTCAAATAAAATCATGTCTTAACCCGTTCGGGGCCAGCATCTTTTTTATATGTTTGTTTTATTCAAAAAAATATTTTTTGTTACAAAACTAACAAGCAGTTAATTACCAGCAAAATATCACTTTTCAACTAATAAATATAAAAAAATTAATTTTTATAAAAGAAAACATAAATATGTTTCTATATGTTAATAAATATAATAAATTAATAAAATTGTAGAATCACACTTTTTTATTAGAAAATATTTTTTCAAACTCTTTTTTTCTATTTACATTTAAATTAATATTCAAAATTAAGAGAACTTAATGATATAATAAATTAATAAAATTGTAGAATCACACTTTTTTATTAGAAAATATTTTTGCAAACTCTTTTTTTCTATTTACATTTAAATTAATATTCAAAATTAAGAGAACTTAATGATATAATAAATTAATAAAATTGTAGAATCACACTTTTTTATTAGAAAATATTTTTGCAAACTCTTTTTTTCTATTTACATTTAAATTAATGTTCAAAATTAAGAGAACTTAATTAATCATTTAAAATTTTATGGCAAAATTATACTTTGATAATAAACTTTAATCTCACACCGTGTACGTGAATGTTGTATAATGTTCTTTATTAATTATGATAGTATAAAGTTGTTTCGTTTTTTTTGTATTCTAATATTTAAGCGTATATGCACATGAGACTTTTTCTTTTACCATGACAATAAACGAACTAATTTTTATCCCGTCCTCGTATTGGGAATAATTTTTATTTCTTCTTGTATTTGCCTGCATGGATGGTCCCGTGACCAGGATCTATGCAGAAGAATACACGAAAAGGGAGAGAAGATTTCGAATAAGAGGACGAAATAAAAATCAATTATTAAACTTTCACATGATCTGAGTATGTATTGATTAACAATACATGATTTGAGATCAAAGTTTACTCTGAAAAGAAATGCATAGAATTTTGAATAACTGATTAATTTCGCTTAATTTTCGGGCCTTTTTTTCATTTAAATTTATATTGATATTCAAAATTAAGAGAATTTAATTAATCATTCAAAATTTTGTTTTTATAGCAAACTTTAATCCCACACCGTGTACGTGAACATTGTATAACTTTCTTTATTAATTATATGAATATAAAATTGTTTCTTTTTTTAATTTTAATATTTAACCGTATAGCCACATGAGGCTTTTTTTCTGTTCACGATAATAAGCGAATTAATATCTATCTCGTCCTTTTTTGTCGAGAATCATTTTTATTTTCTCTAGAATTTGCCTGCATAGATGGTGCCATGACCAGGATCTATGCAGACAGATATAAGAAAAGGGAGAGGAGATTCCAAATGAGAAAACGAGATTAAAATCAATTATTATTCTTTCATGTGATTTGACATGCATTGATTAACAGTACGTGATTTGATTCAAAATTTGCTCTAAAAAGAAATGCATAGAATTTTGAATAATTAATTAATTTACCTTAATTTTAAATATTAATCTAAATTTCTACGCAGACAAACATAAAGGGAAGTAAAAGATTCGCAATTAGACATCGAGATAAAAATCAATTCTTATATTCTCATGTACAAAAGAAAAAGCTCAATGCATTCATACACTTACTGTTTATAATTAGAAAAACAAAATATCCTTACATTATTATATTTACTTTAAAAAAAAAAAACTATAGCTCATTAATATATATGATTTGACACTAAAATTTGCTGTAAAATTAAATATATAGAGTTTTGAATCATTATCAAATTTCTTTTAATTTTGAATATCAATATGAATTTAGGTAGTTTTCAGTGTTAATTTTAATTCTAATTATTTTTTAATTCTATTTTTTAAAAAATAGGTTGGTTTGGTTTGGTTTTTTTGGCTTATTTTATGTCGGCTAATTATCTACGCGTGGGATATAGGCCCGAACGGGTGCGATGACCTCCGTGGGGGTCTTTCTAAGGGAATCTAACCCGTATTTACGCAAGGAAATCTAAGGTTTGAAGAAAACCACGGAAAACTCCGAATGGTTAGGCCGACGGCCGCGATTGGGTTCGAACCCAACACCTGCCATATACCAGTTGAGAAGTCACTCGCCCACTGATGGGGCTTTTTAAAAAAAGACATGAAATATAATCGATATTACCTTCTAATTTAAAAATCTGATCTTGCAAAACATAAAACTTGCAAATAATTCAGTTGGTTAATCACTGATCAACTACTATACATCACAGCTCTTAAATTATGATATTAAATTGACAACTGTAATTTATTTTGAAAAAATAATTAATTCTTAAAATTTCTGTAAAAAAATTTTTTTAAAGAAGAGTTCATCATAAATCAGCATTATGATGAACTCTTATAAATAGAATTGATGGCATGTATTGTGGCGTCCAATTTTGTTTATTTTTTCTTTTTCTTTCGCTTAAATTTCGATAAAGACTTGAAAAATTCTTGAAAAAATATTTCTTATTGTTTATTATTATTATTATTATTATTATTATTATTATTATTAAATGCACCTTTTCAAACACTAAAAGCATTAACGACTTCAACTACTAACCTGAAAAAAAACTACATTCTTACAGGTTTACATAAAATGAAAACTGAAAAAGAATAAACAAAATTCCCTCTTCTTAACTCTAAGCACCGAAAAGAAAACTAATATAAAACTATTTCTATTTCTTTAAACTATTTCTATTTACTCCATCTATTTCTTTTTGGCGAAACTTGGCATGTATTTTTGCATCCATGGCAACCATGTTAAACAACTTTTCACGGTCTTTTGTCCTGGAGGCATGTCAGAAGGAATAATGTACACAGTGGAGTCAGGTCGAATCAAAGAAACTTGTTTTTATATTTAGTTTCCCGCTTTCTTCCGTTGGTTTCGAGTTTGCTCCGGGGAGTTCAGTAAATTTTCTTCATGCCGAGAAGATGAGAGTAATATAGTTTCACTTGCACCGTAAAGCATCTAACATAAAATACAATGAAACTTTTATTTAATTATTTCGGTACTATTAATAGTACATGTCTTTAATAGAGTATTATTTTGTTTTAAGAAATACTTTTGTTACTATTTACATCAGGGGCCTCGCTAAGGGGGGGACAGGGGAGAGCCTCCCCCCCCCCAAACATTCGCAAATGTTGTTACACTTGGCAAATTTAATTAAAATTTTAATAAAAATTGTAGTACATTTTCTATTTTTGATAGAATTTGCAAAAGTTACAACGCTAATTGGAAATATTATTAAACTTTTTACAAATAAGAACTGTATTACATTTTCTAAGTGTGGTAACTTGGCAAATATATAAAACGAGTTGGCAAATATGAAAATTTGACTTGGCAATTTAAGGTCTTCTCCCCCACCAATAAAAAGCCTTAGTTACCACGTACATGTGCCCTGTTTACATGTACTAATGTTAGTATATGTCTATGCATTTATTATATGACTTCATTTATGTTTAGGCATTTAGTGATAACAATAATTATTATTATTTGCTTAGTTCTCTTTCCGCTGTTTGCGATTCTTTTATTTTAAACACATAATTCATTCTTTAAATTTAAAATAAAAGTTACTTTTCTGAAAGAATCATGTGTCATAAAGCGCAAAAAGTATTAGAAAGTTGTAATAGAAGTTAAATCTTCTTGTAATACAATATTTTCTAAATATCTCAAAAAATTCTTTCTCAGCCTATTATCATATGAATATTATTTGAATGGCACGCAAAACAGCAACATTCGTTATTTTTCAGGTAATGAGATATTTGTTAAACATTAATAAATGTATTTGGATAGCTAGTGTTAATGTTATTAACATAAAAGCAATTTTTTCTGAAAACTGAAAAAAAAAAAAAAAAAAATCGTGCCCGAAAGGGTTAAAGGGGGATGATCACTCAAATTCCAAATTTCCCTCACTAATGTAAAGTCTGTGGGCGTTTGATGCATGCTTATATTTAAAATACCTCCTCGAAAATTAATATTTCTAACTCTTTTTTTTTTTTTTTTTTTTTGAGTGCATTTTTTAAAATATGCCTCTGTTTTTCTTAGTTCTCAAAATATTTCTAAAGTATGTATTTAATTTTATATGAAATGTCAAAATCATATTTTCAATGGAAATCCTAAATTTCAAGTTTTTCTTCTAAGTAGTTTTCAAATTATGCTTTAAAAACAGCAGAATGATTGTTTAAGGGGCCATCTACGATAGAAATTACTAAATATTTTTTTTTTCTTATGCTGTTTTGTAATCTAGCAGTCTACAATATCTGCTTTTGAGTGGAGCTTAAGATGCCTTGATCAAAAAGAAAGCTCTCTCGGTCAACAATCGAGTACCGAACTTCAATTTGAATACAGACTCTAAAATAGGCTTGTTTCAAAATACAGTCGAGCCTCTATATAACGAAATCCACCGTTCCAGTAAAAAATTCGTTATATAGAGAAATTCGATGTACAGAGAATGATGTTAAAAATCGTATTTAATGTGTGAAATTTGAACAAATATTATTTTTGATCTTCTGAATTAAGAATTTGAAGTGTTTAAAAGTAAATATTAACCCAACATTTTATTTCTTAATTATTTAAGCTGTTTCAAAAAAGAGAACAGACATTTATTTGAAAGCTTAATGAAAATCAAATAAGGAAGACTTGCACTAATTTCAGACGAAGAAATCTGTATTTTTTTTTTTTTTTTAATTGTTACGCTTTCAAAAAAATACTCAAACTTTACCAAGGAATGAAAAATTGCTGTTAACATTTTCCTCCATTTGAAAGCCTCTCTTATGTGCCTCTCATTGATTCCTCTCTTACATTCGTATCAATCCAATTGACACTGTTTTGAGAAAGATGTGGAAAGGTGTGTGGGAGGTGGGATGAATTCGTTGGATTTAAAGAACAAGAAGAGAAGTAATTAAAAAAACAAAAAAAAAAAACGCAGCACTGACGATAAATCAAAAATAAGTGATGGAAAATTGATTCCATATGATTTCGAAGCTTTTTAAAACTGTTTTTTATGACCGAATTATGAAAAAACTCGTTATATGGAGATAGATATTTCGCTATATAGAGACTGTTTTTAATGTTATCATGCGAAAAGGAGACCGTTTCTACTAAAAATTCGTTATATAGAGAAATTCGATGTATAGAGTTTCGTTGTAGAGAGACTCGACTGTAATTAATTTCTCGGAAACTTATCATACGCATTGCATGAAAAATTGTTTTTTCGCTAATTGAAGGATGTAGAATTCATTTCTGTTGTCAAAATTAATTACTGACATTAAAAAAAAAAAAAAGTTAAGGTTGTTTTAAAATGTATATGGCCCTTTAAGCAAATTTTACATGCATCATTTAAAAGTAGACTTTATTTCCAATTGTTCGCTACCATTAGTTTTCTTCTAAGAATTATTTGTTAGGAAGTTTGTAGGGGGTGTTTATTTTTCTTATATTTTTTTTCCACGACTGTATATTTTTGGATAATAATAAAATACTCCATAAAGAAAAGTGATTCTATCGAGAAATTGATTTATTTCCCTGGTAAATTAAAAAATAATAATTTTGGGGGGAATTTTTTAAATAAATTTGAATATGTATCTTTTCGTACAGTTTTGAACATTTTGATTTTTTTTTTTTTTTTTTTTTTTTTTTTAACTGTTCATAGAAGTGTGATCTATAATTTTAAGTGTCGAATTTATCCGAAGTTAATTAGGTAGGGAGTAAAAAAATAAAATGTGGAAATACTTGTAAAATTACAGAAAAAAAAGTGATATATTGAAATTACAGTGAATTTATTTTACATTTTTATGTGTAAAAAAAACTTTTTACTTTATAGTAAATGCGCTACTTATTCTTATCAAATACACCATAAGGAAAAGTCTCTCCCCCCCCCCCCCCAAAAAAAAAGGGGGTCGAACAACATACATAAAAGTTTTATCACTTTGAACACGATGATTCGTCGAAAAAACACAAACTGAGAAAAATCACTTTAAGTGAAGGGGCATTTAAAGGGACAGCGATATAATAAAATCGCTTTAAACTGTATTTATAATACTCAGACCTTTACGAAACTTCATCAAAATGTACTAGGGGTAATAAAATATAATTTAAACAAGAAATTAGAAAATCGATATTTTCGCCATTTGTTGCCAAATGAAAGGCACGGAATCCCCATAAAACACATTTTTCAAAATTGTTAATAACTCGGAAAATGTTATTGTATGTTTGTGTAAGTTATATTACCAGGTGTTCTAAAATGAACGGACTGATTTTAAAATTCAACAACTTGCAAATGATGACAGTTATTAAAAATATTCTTGCAGGAGAATTAATTATGTAAGGTGTGAGGAGTTTTCCTTTACTACAATTCTCGATTTTAGTTTAAAATAGAAGCGATAGATGGCAATGTAAGCAATAGGCGCTAAATTGATACTCTATTTTTGGCCCATTTCTTCTCTTTGTACTGATACAAAATAAGAAGGTTAAATATATGGAGGAGTTATCAATCGTCAATGCAATTTTTTTTGTGAGGGACCTACTCCCCCCCATATTTAAACCCTTAAGGATGAAAGACTGGTATACGTGCCACTTACGGTCTCAGAATCCTTCGTTAATCTCACCAGTTACTTTTAATTGCAAAGTTTACTTTATTTAAACAGAGCACTTTCGTGATTACCGACAATTTTATATTTTGAAAGATTAGTGGTAACAGATTAAAAACTAAACATAGGGTTATCGTCGCGAAGGAGTTATCCTTGTTTCATAAAAATACTGAGACAAGACAGAGGCCAATAATTGGATACCAATTTAGATCCTATTGCTTGCAGCCCAAGTATCTATCACTGAAATTTTAAACTAAAATCGAGAATCTCGGTAAAAAAAAAAATTCTGTTATCTTATATAACGCTCTTGCAAGAATTTTTTTAAAGAGCTTTCAAATTGTAAGTTATTGAATTTTAAAATCAGCAGGTCCATTTTAGGACACCTGTATGTTTTTCTATTAAGAAACAATATTTTATTTACAATAGTTCCACCCCCCCCCTTTTTTTTTTCTTTTGTAATAAAAAACGTAAAGCAAAGCACATAGACAAAATAAATTCAGCTTGTACCTAGATAACCTGATAGAAAACCGAAAACTTCAATCCGACATATATATATATATATATACAGTGTCTCACATAAGTGATGAGACACTTGTGCTTTACAAAAGGAAACTAATCAAACAAATTAAAAAAACATGTACACAATTTTTTGTGGGTTGTTTCATATTTAAATTTAGTAAAGGTCATTACATAACATACATTTTGTCAAAATATTAAAATATTAATTTAATAAAAATACAAATGTTTAGAACGGAGCAAAAAATAGCTCACATAAGTGATGGGACACCATTATATATGCAACAAAAATCGTCTAAAATAAGCAATAAAAATATTTTTTGGGGTTTTATTTTTACTTAAAAGCAATTGGCAATAATTTATAAAATCGTCTGCAGTATTTCTCTCTAGTTTGTTTTGGAATTTTTGTGTTTTTTAGCTCTGTGTAGCCATGAATGCTAAACGAAAAGAAACTTCGCCTGAAATTCGAAAATTAGTTATTAATTTGCATATTGAACGTGGAAAATCTATTAGAAAAACTGCTGAAACAGTTAACTTGAGCCGTTCAACAAATTTCAATATCATTAAACGATATAAAAAGAATCATATGATTCAGGATAAAAAAAGACCTGGCCGAACATCAAAGCTATCCAATGGAATAAAGCGAATTATCGTTCGAAATATTAAAAAAAAATCCAAGAAATAGTGCTTCAAAAGTTGCTGCTGATTTACAAGTATTATATGGAATAATTGTTAATCCTGAGACTGTTAGAAAGGTAATTCGATCTGCTGGATATCACGGTAGAGTAGCCAGGAAAAAATTCTTCGTAAGTGAAAAGAATAGAAAACTCAGACTAGCTTTCGCAAAATCCAACATAAATAAGAATTCTGATTACTGGAATAAAGTTATATTTGCTGATGAGAGTAAATTTAATATATTTGGTTCTGACGGGAGAATCTTGGTGTGGAGAAAACCCAGGGAAGAATTTCGCAAACAGAACTTGGTACCAACAGTAAAACATGGTGGAGGAGGAGTTATGGTTATGGGGGTGTATGTCGTCCGCTGGAGTTGGTAATCTTGTTTTTACTGACAGTATAATGGATCAGTACAAGTATATTGATATTTTAAAGCAAAATTTGAAATCTTCAGCACGAAAATTGAACCTTCATAACGATTTTAAATTCTACCAGGACAATGACCACAAGTACACTGCTCTGAACGTTAGACTCTGGCTGCTATATAACTGTCCTGAAATAATAAAAACACCACCAGAATCTCCAGACTTAAATCCCATAGAGAATATTTGGCAAGAATTGGAATCAAGAATTCGCAAACACACCATTTCTTCAAAACAACAACTAAAATCGGTGCTTCAAGAAGAATGGGGTAAAATCACTCCAGAAATCACAAAAAAATTAGTCGAATCCATCCCAAAAAGATTAAATCATGTTTTAAAAGCAAAAGGAAATCCAACAAAATATTAAAACCTTTTAAAAAGTAAAACTTTTGGATAAATATTTGATGGAAAAGTAAGTGTCCCATCACTTATGTGAGTCATTTTTTGCTCCGTTCTGAACAATTGTATTTTTACTAAATTAATATTTTAATATTTTGACAAAATGTATGTTATGTAATAATTGTTACTAACTTTAAATATGAAGCACACCCAAAAAAATTTTGCACATGTTTGTTTATTTATATTATTGCAGCTTCTTTTTATAAAGCACAAGAGTCCCATCACTTTTGTGAGACACTGTATATTATCTACAATTGTGTCATTTATATAAATTTTTTCTTTATTCCAGAAAAATTAACATACATACACTTATTTACTTTAAAACTTTTTTTTTTTTTTTTTTAAATCTAGAGCAATATTCTGGCCATTTCTTTTCAAAAATAGAGTCAACTAACAAAATTCAAAACACAATGGAAAATCAACCCAAAGCCAAAACAATAGATAGCCTGAGAGTATCTGCTAAAACAGGTGTCCAAGTCTATAGTGTATAGATATCCTTCTCCAACCCCAATTCCCTTTACTTGAAATGATCTTGAAAAAGCTGTAGGAACTGAACCCATCTGTAAACAAAGAATGGTTTCTGTTAGCAATATACAGGGTTTGCGAAAGGGGTTTCTTTTAAAATTGCCTGCTGGATACCGGACATGCAAGGAATTAAGGGCGCCACGTTTAACCCTTTCCAGCACACTGTGCCCGGTCTGGGATACCTAATTTTAATTCCAAACTTGCAAATGGCACCAATAATATTTTAGTAAAATTTTGCTTTTACAATAAAAGCTTAATATCGGGGTTTCAAAATATCTAAAAAATTCGTTTGTGAATTCTGGTGTCAGTCGATAATTTCTCATTTTACTACAGATTTTACCCGTGCCGGAAAGGGTTAACGGACGACATTGAGCATCGAATCGACGAGCGCCCTAAATCTATCACGCGGGCACTGGTCTATGCCGTTTTGTACATATGTAATGTGTGGTATTTTATACTTTTACTTTTCAGGTTAAACGGTAGATGGCGCCCCTTGTCTATTCCATGGAATTATGTAAGGAACATAATGTATCTACGTTCCAGATAGTTGTTCTGTGTTTACAATATGTGTATATGTCGTCTGTAGTGCCGTCAGTTTTATTAAATATGTTTGTGTGTAAAAAGTCGCCCACCTCGATTATTTTAGTACTGTTCATTGCCTTACATTTAAATGCTTAAAGATAGTATAATGGCGACGAGATGTTAAAAGTTTCTACCGTAAAAATTTTAAAGGAATAACGGCGCGCCCAAGAGAAATGGCTTCTTCTTTCGTTTTTGCGTTCGACAAACATACAAGGTAACAGCAGCTTTCCAGAATATATCAGCAGCTTTAAAACAAGGGGGTGGTAAGTACATTGAATTTTAAAGTACTTTTTTTTTCCTGTGTTATTGCATAAAGAATACGATGTTTTCATTCAAGGAATATGATGATAAAGTAGAAACATTTCAGGCTTATATTAAACGCCTGGAACAGAATTTTATTCTGAATGAATTAAAAGAGGAAAAAAAAGTTGCAGCCCTTTTATCTTGCATGGGCCCTAAGCTGTATAATTTAGTGAGTAATTTATGTTTCCCTAAAGATTGTGAAACATTAAAATATTCGGAGATTGTTGATATATTGATAAAGCATCTAAGCCCCGCCCCCAACAAATTTATTGAAAGAATCAAATTTCGTAAGTGTTACCAAAATGAGTCGGAATCAGTTCAAGATTTCGCTGCTAGATTAAAGAAAAATACAACTTTTTGTTGTTTTACGGGTGATACATTAAATGAAAATTTACTTGAACAATTTTTACGCGGTTTGAAAAGCGAAAGCATTCAAAATAAATTGATTACGCAAGTAGAGGATTTAACTTTTGAGAAAGCAGTGGAGAAAGCCTTATCCTTACACAATGTAGATATTGAAATTTCTGAAATTAAAAATAAAAATTTCAGTATTAATAAAATTTCCAGTTCAAAAAATGTACACCCAAAGAAATTTTCTAACGACTGTCAGAAGTCAAATGTCAACAATCATATAAATAATACAATTCCTGAAGCAAATAAAAGTAAATTAAAATGTTATAGATGCGGAAATACTTCCCATCTAGCCAATTCATGTAGATTTATTAATGCTACTTGTAAAATATGTAAGAAAAAAGGCCATATTGGAAAGGTTTGTAGAAGTAAAACTTTCCAAAAACACGTAAATTCGGTAGATACAGTAAATGTATTAACTATAAAAAATACAGGTGCCAATCCTATTAAATTATCTGTGTTAATTGAAAATAAAGCCAGAGCGGATATGGAATTGGACACCGGTTCGGGAATTTCTGCTGTTCCTTTAAAAAGATTTCGCAGAATTTTTCCTGATTATAAAATATTTCCTCCAGATGTTCAGTTAAAAACTGCAACTGGTGAAATTTTTAAACCTGTAGGTTATGTTGAAGTAAATGTTACTTATGAAAATAAAACAGTAAAGTTAAAATTATATTTGATAAAAGAAGATACTTTTCCATTATTATTTGGCCGCGATTGGGCCTCTGCATTCGATATTTTTCCACATAATTTAAGATCTGTTTATGTTAATGAGACTGTAAATTATTCTGATAAATTACAAGAATTGTTAAATGATTTTTCTGATTTATTTTCTGATAAAGTAGGGGAAATTAAAGGGTTAAAGGCAGAGCTTTACCTTGAAAAGGATGCTACACCCATATTTTGTAAAGCTAGGACTGTTACTTATGCACTACGTGCTGCAGTCAATGAGGAATTACAAAGATTAGAAGAAGCAGGTGTAATTAAACCAGTTACAAATAGCAAGTGGGCAACCCCGATTGTTCCAGTGGTAAAATCTAATGGTAAAATACGCTTATGTGGAGACTTTAAAGTCACATTAAATAAATATCTGAAAGTAGAAAAATATCCCTTGCCTAAAATAGAGGATATGTTAGCTACTTTAAGTGGTGGTGTTCATTTTACAAAAATTGATTTAAATCAAGCATACCTCCAATTGCCCGTTGATGAGGAATCCCAGGAATTATTAACCATTAATACACCTAAAGGATTATTTCAGTTTCTTAAATTACCAATGGGTCTTAGTAGTTCTCCTGCTATATGGCAAAGAAAAATCGAACAAATTTTAAGTGGAATTGAGGGAATTACAATTTTTATTGATGATATAGGAATAACTGGGGAAACGGACGAAATTCATTTACAAAGGTTAAAGCAAGTATTAGAAAGGTTGAGGAATTATAATATTCGGATAAATAAGGAAAAATCATTCTTCATGGCAGATGAAATTACTTATTGTGGGTATAAAGTGGATAAACATGGTATTCATAAAACACCAGATAAAATAGAAGCAATTGTAAATGCCCCTAAGCCAGAAAATGTTTCCCAGGTAAAAGCATTTCTTGGTCTTGTAACTTATTATGCAAAATTTGTACCGAATTTATCGACAATTGCACATCCTTTGAATAATTTGCTTAAAAAGAATGTAAAGTTCAACTGGTCTTACAAATGTGATCAAGCGTTTAAAAAAATAAAAAGAGAAATTACTTCGGACAGAGTGCTGACGCATTTCAATCCTAAATTACCTTTAATCTTAGCTACGGATGCTTCTCCATATGGTATCTCTGCAGTTCTTTCGCATGTGATGCCAGACAAGACTGAAAAGCCTATTGGATTTGTATCCAGAACCTTGAATAATGCCGAAAAACGGTATAGTCAAGTAGATAAGGAGGCATTAGCAATAATATTTGGTGTTAAGAAATTTTTTCAATATTTGTACGGTAACAGATTCACTTTGTTTACTGATAGTAAACCATTAGTGTCAATTTTTTCACCTTCTAAAAGTATTCCGGTTTTATCAGCTGCTAGAATGCAAAGATATGCCATATATTTACAAGCGTTCCAGTATGACATCCGCTATAAGAAAACTACTGAACACGGTAATGTCGATGCACTCTCACGTCTTCCATTACGTAGTGAAGATTTGCCCCACGAATATAATTCAAATGAAGGACTTGATGAATCGGAAATCATTCAAATAAATCAACTTTCTGTTTTACCTTTAAATGCTAAATCTATTGCTTCAGCTACAAAAACCGATCCTCTTTTGCGACAAATTTTTCATCACCTCATTTCTGGTTCAGAAATTCCTAAGAATTTACTTTTTGGTGGTAAACAAGAAGAATTTACTCTTCAGCATGGTTGTATTTTAAAAGGTTGTAGGGTAGTTATCCCAGAAATCCATCGACAACAAATATTAAAGGAATTACATTTTGGTCATTTTGGTATAGTGAAAATGAAATCTTTAGCCCGTAGTTTTGTATGGTGGCCAGGAATAGACCATGATATAGAAGATATTGCAAGAAATTGCTCTATTTGTGTAAATTTGAAAAATAATCCTCCTAAAGTTGATACACATCATTGGGAATGGCCTACTGCTCCATGGCAGAGAATTCATATTGATTATTTTGGTCCTGTTAACGGAAAAATGCTTTTGTTAGTGGTTGATGCTTATAGTAAATGGCCAGAAGTATTTATAGTTCCTAGTACAACTTCAGAAAATACAATTATTTGTCTTTCTTCTCTCTTTGCACGATACGGTTTTCCTATTTCTTTGGTATCAGATAATGCTAGGCAGTTTACATCTGAAGAATTTGAAATGTTCTTAAAAAGTCATGGTGTAAAACATAAGTTTAGTGCACCGTACCATCCATCTACAAATGGACAGGCTGAGAGATATGTGCAAACGGTCAAACGTGGATTAAAAGCCTTAGCGTCTGAACCAGGTACTTTACAAATGAAGCTGAATAACTTTCTTATGCAGTACAGGAAGATGCCACATGTTACAACGGGGGAAAGTCCTGCATCTTTATTTCTAAAGCGTCACATAAGAACAAACATAGATTTGATCGTGCCAAATGTTGCAAATTTTGTTCATGAAAAGCAAACTGCAAGGAAATCTAAAGTTAAAGTAAAAGAATTTGAAGTCAACCAGAAAGTAGCTGTAAGAAATTATACTCCAGAAGCCAAATGGAAAATTGGTCGAATTGTAGCAAGAGAAGGAAAATTACATTACAGAGTTCAAGTTGGTTCGAATATTTGGAAAAGGCATGTGGATCAAATAACTAATGTAGGAGAAGATATTTCTTTAACCAATGATCCAAATTCAGAAGAAAATGTTACAGAAAATTTTAGAAGTGAAAATACAAGTGTGAAGCAAGATGATTTTCCACCCTTACAGTCAAGTTTCACAGATCCGCAACCAGTTGACTCTCATGTTCCAGTTGTTCCAGATCCTACTCCAACTGACTTTCATAATCCTGATTCTTCGAGTTCTAATTCAGCTAACTCTGATAATATTCACCAAAAACCGTCGGTTCCTACTAGTGCTACAGTTGATGCCCCTGAACATGTAAAAACTAATTCTTCTTCTTCTCCACAGGTACTTAGAAGGTCCAGAAGACATCGAAGAGCTCCTGACCGACTTCATTACTAAGTGGGGAAGAGCTGTGGTATTTTATACTTTTACTTTTCAGGTTAAACGGTAGATGGCGCCCCTTGTCTATTCCATGGAATTATGTAAGAAACATAATGTATCTACGTTCCAGATAGTTGTTCTGTGTTTACAATATGTGTATATGTCGTCTGTAGTGCCGTCAGTTTTATTAAATATGTTTGTGTGTAAAAAGTCGCCCACCTCGATTATTTTAGTACTGTTCATTGCCTTACATTTAAATGCTTAAAGATAGTATATAATGCATCTCGACCTTCGCCAGATCTAAGTAGGCATCCATCTCATCGATGACCCACAGAACGAATGAAGTCAGTTGTGGTGAACAGCCTTTTTATTACGGTCGCTGGAAGACGCCTTCTAGAATATTACGACTTGCGTTCCGACCATGGATTGTATGGCTATTTGTGCTTGTTCTTTAACCCCCTAACGTATGTACCAAGAATTTAGGGATACCCTGTATACAAAGCAAGATCCTTTCTACCGGAGAGCACTCCACCAGTGGCTGAGGGATTTTGCCCCCCAAACTGGTAGACGGGAGGTGCTGGATTCGAACCCAATCGCGTCCGTCGGCCTAATTATTTGGAGTTTTCCGTGGTTTTCTTCAAACCGTAGATTTCCTTGCGTAAATATGGATTGGGTACCCTTAGAAAAGCAGTCCTCCCCCCAACTTAGAGCCCATATCCCTCGTGTTGAGAAGTGGCCATCATAAATACAACCAATCTACCGGAGTGCATATCTCCCTCGGGACATTGAGCTACCAATGATGATGATGATGAAACTCTTGTTATGCGGCAGAGAAATGCTGTCTCGCGACAAGGCGCGTTGTGGTTCAGAAACAACAACAAATATCAGACAACAAAAATATCAGAGTCAACCCGACTCGCAACGAAATATACTTGCTCCAACGCGACAATAATCGAATTACGGGTTAAAGTTGGCCAAAATCGGATTACCTGACCTGATATAGAACTCAACATCAGACAGAGAAAACTCTACTCGATAAAGCAAAAGTAATAGAAATCAAATGTACCCGAAATGACTCGCAATAAAAATATCAGAGTCAACCCGATTCGTAACGAAACAAACTTGCACCGACGCGACGCGACAACAACCGATCTGCGGGTTAAAGTTCGCTAAAATCGGATAACCATATTTTGATACAGAACTCAACATCAGACATGTGCTTCTGCTTATCCGGGTAAAGAAAACAAATGATCGCTCAAATAATTTTAAATGACTTTTAATCTTTATTTATTTTTAGTTATTTCATTTTTAATTTTATTTCAATTCTTCAGTTAGCTCGTCAACCGGAAAGTTACTCTTATTAACAAACTACGCATTTTCACAAACTCAGTGGCGTAGCTATGTTTTTTGGCGCCCGGGGCCAGCAAGAAATTTTGCGCCCCCACCCCAATATAGATATATAAGAATTTCTCTCAATTTGGCGCCCCTAGGCCTCGGCGCCCGGGGCGGACGCCCCCCTTGCCCCCCCTTAGCTACGCCACTGCACAAACTACTGGCTGGAAAGTTGTTTATGATTTAACAAAACAGTTTTATTTTAAGATATTGAAATTATGGCTTTCATCAACTTTTTTCTTTTGACTCTTTAGTAATAAATAGTCTAACAATATATATACAACATTATCAGCACTCAACTGGAAATTTTTGATTCATTCGAGGTAACAGTGTAAGACGTTGTTTACTTTTTTGCGATTTCTAAATCATAGCCTATTATATTAAAGGGTTAAGGAACGTTCACAATGAAAATTTTATTTAAAATAATATGTAAATATAATTGGAAAAAATATTTATATATATATTTTTTATATATATATATAATATAAATATAAAGACCTTAGCAAATATCGAACTATCAAGTTCTATTATATTGTTTGGATATTGTTCTGTTATATTGTAGATGAACATGGAGAAAAATAAGTTTAAACTTTTCATTTTAAAAAATAAAATGCTTAAACTTCTATAACTTGTATGTAGTTCATGCACAATTTTATCAAACACATAAACTAAAGTATGATAAATCTTTGCTCATCATAATTTAGTTACATGCAATAAATGAGGTAATGTTTTAAAACAATCAATCACGAAAAAATTAAAAAATGAGAAAATTGTCTCATTTGTAAATATTTATATGAGACATTATTTTCTAATAAGGGGCTGTTCACAAATGATTTCACGCTTGAATGGGGGGGGGGGATTCGTGAAATTTGATAGTTTGTGACAAGGGGGTGGGAGGGAGTAAGAAGAATTTGACATCACACATTTTGGTTAAAATAAAAACCTTAAAAATCAGCAGATCAAATTTTGAAGTTGTTTTAAAATTAAAGTAGATTTAAAAAGATCAATATGTTAAATTCTTTTTCAAATTCCAAAACACTACTGTTTTCAATTGTTCTTTCATATTGATATTTTATTACTACTTTATATTGTTTTTTTTTTTTTTTGTTTTTTTTTTTTTTTTTTTTTTGCTATAAACCTAAGGCTGCGAGCGAACAGAGCTAGTTTTTATTACTCTAAAAGAGCAATCGATCAATCTTTGTTTAAGAAGGGAACAAAGGTAAAACCTCTTTAAATGATTTTTGAGGGACTGGCCCTACCAAATTGACAAAGGAAGGGGAACTTTTATCTACCCAATCTTCAGTCGTAAAGCTGCCAACTGATTTCAAGTTCAATTTCTCTCTAGAAGTTCAAAAAAGTTCACTGAAAAAGCACTTTATACATCAA
This sequence comes from Maratus speculifer, assembly GCA_964019185.1. NCBI lineage: Eukaryota > Metazoa > Arthropoda > Arachnida > Araneae > Salticidae > Maratus > Maratus speculifer. The sequence goes on along the minus strand of OZ025297.1, from coordinate 76,431,740 downwards.
AGTGCCGACACGAAAGATCAAAAATAGCGGCACCTGACCGCAAGTAGTTAGTGCTATGTGCGTGGACCTTTAACTTTATTTCATACAAAATAAGTAGATGAATCATTTTTATTGTTATGCTCACAAATGTCATTGAAACGCATAGATAAAGTTAACCCTTCACTGCACGGTGTGCCATATACGGAACATATACCAATAAAACCCTTCTATTTTCCTAAGGATTCTAAATTTAGGTTATCTGAGCTTTGTGTCATATCTAGAACAGTCAAACAAAGAGTTTTATACCTATTTTTCTCACATCATGGCAGTGACTGACAATCTATTACATCTTAATTTCAAAAAAAATTTCCTAATCTGCATCGTATTCAATAGAAGAACTTGCTTCAACTTTTTTACTTAAAAATATTGGAAGTATAACAAGATAAAATTTTAAACATACGAGTATATCACAAATTTGTAATTAAGGCTGTTTAAAATTAAAATATTTCAGTACATCAGCTTGAAATCTTGTTTTTGTGTTTGTTACCAGATATGGAACATAGAGAATAGAGCTCACAAATGCATTAATGAAAAATCGCTCGCAAAGGACTAAAGCAAGATGAAATCAATGCAATATTATTTGCATCTGATACCGATTATGAGTTTTTTTAGCTTTTTGGTGATAGTTGGGAAGATTTAGAACTGAAAATGCCATCATCTGAATCAGACGTTGACTGCACGAAAACAACAAACTTGACCCAAGAACACCACAGACGATAAGTTTTTATATTAAATATTAAATTAATCTTCAATTTTGCTAAAAGTACTATATAAAAATTAAAAACAAGTGAAATTCAACAATATTTAATTTTTGACGAATGCACCCCCCCCCCCCCCAGTCACTCCTCCTGAATTCAACATTGAATATATAAAATGAGAAGCATCAATTTAGAGAAAGATTGTTTATTCTTTCAGATGCTGCAAATATTTATTCTTTCAGAGGTATAAATATAATGTATTTATGCCTCTGAATTACTGGAGTGTACTGAATTATAAACCAGTTAGGTTTTTGTCAACATTTGCTGGGAGTCTGCCTAGAGACAATATTTCTCGATTCGATGAAAGGTGAATCAAAAGACTGATATAGCTTGTTCTTTTGTGGTAAAACAATACAATAAACACATAGATAGCGTAAACCTATTACTAGGCAATCATACAGGAAAATATAGAAATAAAATGAGGTTGGTAAAGTATCACGTTCACGTCGCCTACCATCTACTGGGTGTTGTTATAATTAATTTATGGATCTTATTTTGAAAAGCCGACGGAAATAATTTCTTGGCAAAAATGCCTTATGAAAATGAAACTTATTCAAGAATTTAAATAAGTTTCATAAACATTTAAAATAAAAATTTAAAAACAGTCAGCTTTATATTATAAGCCTTTCTTTTTTTATTTTTGAGGCATCTCTGTACGAGCGAGATCATTTTTTTTTTAATGTGTTAATTCATAAACTGTATTTGTTTTTCTCTTTCCTTTGTAACATGTGCCTGTACTCCTTTCAAATGTCCAAAATCACAGTTACTATTAAACCATAAGCTGACTTTTCGCAATGAAGGACATAGTGAATGTTTAACAAAGATGCATGTACACTGTTAAAAAAAAAAAAAAAAAAAAAAAAGAAAGAAAAAGAAAGAAAATCTGTAAAATTTCAGAGAATCTAAGGGCAATCCTTTATCTTAAGTCTTATGTAAAATTACAGAGATTAGAAAAACAAAGATTCTGTTAAATAACAGAGAAAGAATTCGGTAAATTTAAAATAGACTCTGTAACAGGGCCGTAGCTAGAAATGAACAATAGGGGGAAGGGGGGCTCAAGAGAATGTAGGGGGGCTCATAATTTTTTTTAACTCTTTCTCTCTGACGCAGAAAGATAAATTAGTGCACATTCATATTGTAGGTACTATGACTATGTTTCTTATTAAACTGTTGTAATAGCTTTATTTTATGCTGAGAAAAATGTATGATGATGAAAGTTTTGAGTGTATAACTGGTGCAGTACTTGTGATGTTAGCTTCATATGTACAAATAGCATGAGGGAGTCTTGAAACCCTTATTAGGTGCGTTCGTAATTATATAATACGTAGCACCTATAGTGATCGTTCAGTCCGTCCGTCTGTCCGTCCGTCTGTCCGTCCGTCCGTCTGTCCGTCCGTCCGTCTGTCCGCATATAACAACGCAAAAACTACCCAACCGAATCGTTTGAAATTTAAAATACATAATTATTACATAATTTTGTCGAGTCATTTCAAATTTTATGAGAATCGGATGGATAGATCAATTACAGGGACGATCAAAAGTATTCCATTACATTACGGTCAATGGGGAAAAAAGTTTCAAATGCATTTTAATCGTTTGAAATTTAAAATACGCAATTATTACATAATTCTGTCGTGTTATTTCAAATTTTTTGATAATCGTGTGCATAGATCAATTACAGGGACAATCAAAAGTATTCAATTACATTATGGTCAATGGGGAAAAAGTTTCAAATATATTCTATACGTTTGAAATTTAAAAAACATAATTATTACATAATTTTTTCGAGTTATTTCAAATTTTATGAAAATCGGATGCATAGATCAATTACAGGGAAAATCAAAAGTATTCCATTACATTACGGTTTAATGGGAAAAAATGTTTCAAATGCATTTTAATCGTGTTACACTCATGCGAACTTAATAAAATTTATATGCAACTATAAAGTACATATTATACTATACATCTTACATAATTTGTGGTGCAAAGAACATTTGTTATTGATTTACAAGGCCACACAAAAGTATTCCATTACATAATGGCATAGGGAGAACATTGTTTGATGAGCGTTTTAATTGTAATTCACTATTTACAATGTTATGAGATTGATATATGAAAGTAATATTTTTAAAACTTCGTTATCGTTCGAACGCACCTAATTTGCTACGCTTCACGTGCAATTTCCAACTTGTTTTAGATACAATTTAGTAATTCTGCAAAACTATGAAAGGTTCTCAAAACTAAATTAGATTTTTGAACAGAATTTCATTTGAATTTCCGGAACAGAAATTGATATAGTGACCTTGGAATCTTTTCCAGGGGGTGGGGGGGGTGGAGCTCAAAATATTTTAAGGGGGCTGAGCCGCTCATAGCACCCCTTTGGCTACGGCCCTGCTCTGTAAATTAACATAGTTAAGAATACGCAAGACTCTGTAAATTTATTTTTAATACTGATAAATAATTTAATATAGTTTTCAAAATTAAATCACTCAATCTTTAGCGCGCCTGAAAAAATTTTAATTTTCCGAGTAATTTTAAACTGCTGTATCATTTATTTTTTACACTGTTTGTTTCTACCCGGTCAGGTTTCTACCAAAGACCTTTTGACAATAGGAGCTTGACCTGACTAGGAACTTACTGACTGAGATATAAGAGCTTTTGTTATTTTGTTTAAAATACACTATATGGACAAATGTGACATAGACCTCTTGCGAATTTTGACGCTTCATTAAATATTCTAGAAAAATACATGAAGAATTTTCCTGAAATTCCAGGTGTATAAACAGAATAGTACAGGTCATATATTTTCGTGGAGATTTTTTTTTTTCTCGGAGCCTCATAGGGGAACGCCAACAAATTAAACAAGTAAGAAAAATCGTGCGTTAAGCATAGATTATGAAGCACTTTCCAACACTTAATGAAACCTTTAACAAAACTTTGTTATTTAGGGAAATAATAGTGTATAGCAAAATATACCCAAATATGTATTCCAGTACTTTTGAACAGCCCTGTATTTCATATGTCAGTTGATGTAATGGGAAAATTTAGTTTAGCAAGAAAATACCCAGAAGCTTGAAATTTCTTTTTCAGCAATTCATACTATTAGATGGAAACATATTTGAATACTTTTGTTCAGCCCTGTAGTTTACATTGTACCTTTATTACACGTCAGCATTAGGCTAAAATTTATTGTAAACTAAAACACTTTTAAAACAACTGAAATCACATTCTCA